>OV050032.1:27516144-28263644 GCA_920105625.2 Clusia tigrina
CCGTATGATATCTAAATTTTTTCGGCTCAAATTTGGATTACTTGAGGTACCGTGTTAGACTTATCGCCGTCTAGTTGTAACTGTTGTGTGACCTGGAAAGGAAACGGCCCAATTTTTTATACTCGTATATAATTAACCAGTTAAATGTTTATGACGGTCAAACTTCTCAGCAGGAGAGGGGATCATCCTCGAAGTACTCTCCGTAATCTCTAAGGAGAGATTTCATTGCTCCCTGGAGTACTCCAGGTACTCACTTAGGTATGTCACTGGAGGGGAGTACAGAGCGAAGAGCTAAAAAGTTGTTTTTTGTGAGAGAAAAATCTGTTTTGTCTGAGAGAACTCTTTATAACTCCCTTTGGGAGCACAAAGAGAGTACTCCCTTTTATACTCCCTTTGGCCTCCTTTTTACATAGGCATGTCATTGGCAGAGGAATACTCCATTTAACATCTTTTGAGAGCATTAAGGGAGTGCTCCTTCTCAACTGACATGACGGGCTAGAAGTTATCTGATGAAAAAACTTTCTCAACAGAAATGGGTGAATATAAGTCATCAACGTAGAGAGAAAACTGTAAGGACATTTTCTTCTGTGGCATAGTTACTCAATCTTCAACTAAAGTCCATATGAATTTAAAAAATGAGAGAACATTTTAGTGATAGATAGTGAATCACTTACCTCCATAGATTAAGATCGTGTCGAAGGCCCATGCAGCCAGTACTCATTACTTGTATTTATTGCAATAATTAATTTATTAAAATAAAGTGTAATAATAATAAAACTTATCTCCAATTACATCTTCAGCAGATAATTGCAGTCTTAAGCACTTAAAGGCGTAGTTCTATTATCGCCTATCAGTGTTTGCCAATATTCCCTTTGCATTTGGGATGTATACGCCTTTTCAATTACAATACGTGGTTTGGGCGTCAAAATCGTACTTAGAGATCGTATTTTCCCAAAGGATTCAAAATATATGATCCTTAAGGGATTCTGAAGGGTTTAGATCAGGGTCTCCAAACGATTTGGATATCCCTGTTCAGGAAGTACTCCAACTCATTTCAAATGCTATTACATTTCATACCAGGGGACGTGTGGATCTTCCAGACTCAATGCACTCGTACCCGCAGCCACTCACGTACACACTCGAAGCGCTTTCGCGGTTGTGTATGCGCTGCACGCAAATCGAAATTCACAGGGGATTCAATATATTTTGCCCGTTTAACATTTTTATTGTGCAATTTTTAGATTGAAATGTTTACTCTGGACTTTTGTTATAAATTCACGGCAGCAAATGCTGAGCAGTGTGCCAAACAAAAACAGAGCACAGTGTACGCCAGCCAGCACCGCCCACGCCAAAATCTCGTTAGTGTTCGTGTTACGGGCAGAATGTTGCCTTGTTCTGTGGCTTTGTGTCTTTGTGTATTTTGCGGTGCGGTTCTTCCCCACGTTTCCCATTCTGTTACAATGCGAACTGTTTTTTTTTCTTTTCAAAATAAAACTGCAAAGTAAACTGACAGCGATACTGTCTGGCGCTAAAACTCCAGCACACAACAAACACCGCAGCGCACCTCCCCTCGCCGCTCCACTCCCTGCCTAACAGCTCAACACTGCATTGCACCACTAACACTGCACATCCGGTGGAGTTGTGTTGCTTCTAAAATTTAACCATTTTTTATTTGCTCCCTGTGCACAGTGGAGCCATCGACAGGATACCAAAGAGAAATGTTATTATTTATTAAAGGATATTTACTGGCACCTGCAATAGTGATGCGTCAATAAATGGATCAAAAAGACAATTGAACTTGAGTGAATTTCTTCCGGCGGCTTCATTAGCGGCACTTGAGTAAGCGATGAGAGTGTAGAATAGTTTCTGCTGCGCTGACCGACGCCTGACAACTACGGCAGGAGTAAGGCAGGTTCTCAAATACTCTTATAAGAAGATGAGCTAAAATGAAGTCTACCTGAGGGGCTGAATACAGCAAACAAGTTGGCTTGCAATCTTTGGCTCAATTAGTTGGGAAGCTTAACGGCGCTCACGGACTGCTTCTGTAATCCTGCATATATATTGAAAATTAAGCGAAAGTGGCCCCAGCCCTGAGTGGGCGTCCCTGGTAATTAAACAGACACTAATCACTGTGACCTCATAAAGCCTGTTATAAGCAGGATCAGCCGACACATAACTGCAAGAATATCACCGATCGCTATACCAATAAGGCCCCAGTCACACCGACTTCCTTGAGTTTTCCACACAACGTTACCGTCAGCACTGCCTCAAACTATCGCAAGTTGTTGAAGAGAAGCACTTTGAAAGCACTTGTTTGCATGTAGTTTTGCTTTAAGTTCACTTACTTTGATTTCCTTTTCTATTTCTGATATAGCCAAAAGCACTTTTCTTTCGTGTATCGTACTTGAATGTTTGGGCGATTGGGACCAGCACTGAGGTGTGTGTGTGTATGTTGTGAACCAAGCACTGCATAAAGCTGGATTGATTCTTCCATTGCAAAAAGCATTGAGCTTCCCACAATAATCTGTGCAGCGAAACCCACCCTCAAAAACTCTGCGGGAGTCAGATGGAGTGGACATGACATTTGCTACAAATGAATTTAATTGCTTGTCATAGAAAAGGAACAAAGTATAGAAGCGAGTAAATTATGTTTCACTACATTTACCATATTTCATCATTGGCTTTCTAGCTTCACAGAACTGCACAAAACTGTTCTGGGTATTATTACTTGTTTCGCTCCTCGCTTCCCTCTGCAGCTGTGATTTCAAAGGGGGACTGGTGGTTAGCGGTGTACTAACATGTATCAATATGAGTTTTCCTAATGCTTGATGTTGACCCTTTTCTAATTTGCTTTTACTTGAACTCAAAGCGCCCATGTTCATACGTAGCGCGGTTAATTGCTGCAGTTTTAATCAAATGAAATGAAACTCAGGCAACCATAGCGATGGAAAAAAAAAACTGCACATGACGGTAACGCCCGGAGGCTGGACTATGAGTCCGTTGGTCGGTTACTGCAGAAAAGTGGGGTGTCTTGTGCGAAGGGAAGGCTGCATGTGAAGGGATTTAGCTAGCGCAATCGTTTTCCATCGCTCCACTGTACAGTCGAGCAAATGTGATTTGTTTAGTTAAACACGCTTTGCACTTTTTGCCTCATGTGCTGTGTTGGTATTTTTTCATGTTTTGCGCTCTCTCTTACTTGGTCTGCAATTTTATTTCCCAACAAATCGGATCAATGTGCTATAATGTTATCAAGTGCAGCTAAACCAAAAAGCTAAGCGGATTTGATTTATGATTTGCACATCCCGGCGAGTTGCGTTGCAAATTTATCTTCTTCATAAGTAATGCTGGCAGTCATGTTTAATCAAGCAGTCCTTTCTTCTCCATCCGTTCTCCCTTTCTGGTTTTTTCTGGTTTATTTTGTCCTGTTTCTGGAACTATATGCTGAGCATTGCCGCAGAAACATGTTACTGCACTTATCGTGCCCCATGTTGCATTACGTTGCTGTTGTTGTGTTGCAAATTTATTGACCGCAAATGCACAAGTTCAGCGGTAACTGCACAGCTTTTACCCTTACCACCAGTTGTCAGCCACCTGGACGGACATATGCACAACATTTCAGTAGGACTGCCCACCCATCGAACATACCCAATATCCCTTATATGCAGCTTAGATGCAACTACACCATTTAACAAAATGGCTTTAGCCATTTTTAGCATCACTGACTGCCGGCCAGGTTAATCCATGTAAGCAGGCGCTGTGGATTTGTGTAAAGATTCAGTAGTCGTAGCTCAGAATCAGCTCCGGTCCAATGGAGAGTTTCGCACTGTTGACTAACGATCTACGATGCTGCAACTTATCGATTCAATGGAGAGTTTCGCACTGTTGACGCGGAAAGCCTAACGATCTACGATGCTGCAACTTATCGATTCAATCGAGAGTTCCGCACTGTTGACGGGGAAAGACTAACGATCAACTATGCTGCAACTTATTGATTCAATGGAGAGTTTCGCACTGTTGACGGGAAAAGACTAACGATCTACGATGCTGCAACTTATCGATTCAATGGAGAGTTTCGCACTGTTGACGGGAAAAGACTAACGATCTACGATGCTGCAACTTATCGATTCAATGGAGAGTTTCGCACTGTTGACGGGAAAAGACTAACGATCTACGATGCTGCAACTTATCGATTCAATGGAGAGTTTCGCACTGTTGACGCGGAAAGCCTAACGATCTACGATGCTGCAACTTATCGATTCAATGGAGAGTTTCGCACTGTTGACGCGGAAAGCCTAACGATTTACGATGCTGCAACTTATCGGTTCAATGGAGAGTTTCGCACTGTTGACGGGAAAAGACTAACGATCTACGATGCTGCAACTTATCGATTCAATGGAGAGTTTCGCACTGTTGACGCGGAAAGCCTAACGATCTACGATGCTGCAACTTATCGATTCAATCGAGAGTTCCGCACTGTTGACGGGGAAAGACTAACGATCAACTATGCTGCAACTTATTGATTCAATGGAGAGTTTCGCACTGTTGACGGGAAAAGACTAACGATCTACGATGCTGCAACTTATCGATTCAATGCAGAGTTTCGCACTGTTGACGCGGAAAGCCTAACGATCTACGATGCTGCAACTTATCGATTCAATGGAGAGTTTCGCACTGCTGACGCGGAAAGCCTAACGATCTACGATGCTGCAACTTATCGATTCAATGGAGAGTTTCGCACTGTTGACGGGAAAAGACTAACGATCTACGATGCTTCAACTTATCGATTCTTTCCAGCCAAGCTGGCAGTGGCATGTATACTAAGATTGATGGCTTACTAAGGCAAACACGCCAGTGGCAAATTTTGAGAATGTTGGTTTCTTCAAAAATTCGTGTAAACTTCTATGGATTACAATATATTAGGATGATAGCTTTGGGTCTGATCAACACTCCAGCATACAGAAATCGTCATCACAAATTACACTGCATCGCAAGAAGGATTTCTCAACTAAAATGGTTGCTTAAATTTTAGTTTGTGGCTGTGGTGGTGGAGAAGGTATGTGAATGCTGGTAGAAAGATCCTAATTTGTCCGGTAACAACCGGAGTGAAAATAAAGTAGCTTAGAGAGATGCGTGGAAAATTTGCTCGAGAAAAAGTTGGACAAATAATTTTGCATTTTTGTTTGTATGCTAAAAAAAGCAAACTCATTTTCTTGAATGGGCGGCAATAAGTAACTTTTTTCCTACTCAGGTTTAAATATCACAATGCTCCTGAAAACACAAATTGTGTGATACGTCAGAATACTTCCATTGTCGCTCGTTTTCTACACTAAAATAAAGGAATCATTCTTTCAATTTTATGATGATACTCACCCAGTTTTTCTGTGGTCCAATCCATGAATTCACCTGGTAAATATATCACATTTAGAGTAGGTGGATTAGAAGAATTGATCCAACCTTCTGTGCATGCCCAGGACGCATAGCGAACCCATTTCACAGATATTTTGTATTCTTTCATACGAAAACTTAGAAATTCTTCTCAACGAGTAACTTATTTATGGTTTGTCTGTCGTTTCATCCCAGACATCTTTTATGGTGCGCCTCCATGTCATGGCACACACACCTTTTAGCGACACTGTGGTAAAATTCGGCGTCCTTAATCGTTTCAATATGTATGACAATGAGATAGGACTTTGATTGGCCAATATACGAGTATCACATACGGACATAATGTTTGATGAGACTGCCTATAATCTTCCTACAGTACAGATTTTTTATGGATAGTTGGCACTTCTTACGCCTCCAAGTGCCAGCAGTTCTGTAACTTTCGATGATTCATTCCAGTGCCACACACAAATATGTTTTCGTTTAAGTTCAAACATGATTTCTGTGGCTACCCTTCTGACTGTGCCTACCCGGGGCAATTCGTCCGCAATTTCGCTCCCATCGATGTGGCCGGTGTTAAGCTTCAGACACACATGTACTCGTCCGTTCAAAATAGCTGTCAAGATGCCTATCAAGATGGCTATCAAACGGCCGTACTCATAAAAGTGAGGCAATGTTCGAAATTAATTCGATTTTTATGTACTCGTACTTGTGCGGCTGTGCGAGCACACAAAGCTGGTAACCTGTTACACATCCTTTCGAGTACTGCTCTGTAGCTAGGAGAGTGTTCTGCAGAAACCGCATTAAAAGAATATGTGGAGCAAGTCGTGGAAAATGAGAAGACTACTAAAGTGCAATGGCAGCGGCAGCGGCAGAACTTCACTATGAAAACATTTGGGGATCCAAATAACTCGCGCAATTTAAAAATGCAAGACAGCGCCCCAGCTTTTAAATTGCATTCAAGTTGGTTTTGTACTCTCTTTTTGCCGTTGCTGCTTTGGCGTGCTTTGCTTCTGCCGTTTACCTCATTACGAAAGAGAAATGGCGTTTTTATCCGAAAATAATGCACAAAACGAGCTCAAGAAGAAAAAAATACAAAAGTACAAAAATGGAACACAATCGCACTCACACTGTCACACACCCATACTCACATACTGTCACGGACGGATGCTATAGTCGAACTCTGCAGGCTACGAGGAGAAGCTATCAGCATTCCCTAGGAACGTCAGACTCCCTGCAGATGCATCAGGCCTTCTAGAAACCCAGGAAGGAACTAAAAAAGGCTATTTAGAAGAGTAAGAGCACTAGCTTTCCTGAATGATGCGTACAGGTCGAGGATGACCCATGGGGCATTGCATAAAGACTTGTTATGTGAAAATTGCGGAAGGCGAGATCCACCGTGGACCCCATCAACGAATTTGTCCATACGGCCACAGAAGCGATCCAAGGGAAACGATGAAGGGGTGAAACCAAGAGATATTGCCTTGTGGCCACCCTAGATGTGGAATACGCTTTCAACTCAGCTAGCTGGGAAGACATAGCGAGCGCCTTAGCAGCGCTTGGGGTACCCATCTATCTGAGAGGAATGATTGCCAGCTACTTTAGTGATGGGATCCTGCTCTACGAGTCCGATAAAGGTGTGGAGTCACACAATTTTATCGGAGGAGTTCGCCAGGCATCGGTGCTTGGACTGCTATTCTGGAATACTATGTAAGACGGTATCCTTCGCGAAAATTTCTCTGATGGTGTCAAAATCATTGGATATGCAGACGACGTAACATTGGTAATTACAGCGAAATATTTGTAGGAAGTAATAGCAGAGGCCCACCGAAGTGTGGCTACCGTTGGATGGCAAACGTTGGACTTCACTTCGATGAACACAAGACCGAGGCGATCCTGGTTACGACCCGGTATTGGAGGTCGAGAAGATAAGGGTTGGTAGATGTACCATAACCATGATTCCACACCTCAAGTATTTAGGCGTGTAATCGTGGTGCAAGGCTTAGCTTCAAAGAGCATATGCAGCGTTTGGAAGACATGCGCTCTTCTTTGTCAAATAACGCTCAACGTGGGCGGATCCAGATAGCGGAAAAGGCGATTCATCGCGGGGGTTGTTAGATCCATTATTATTTATGGGCTGCAAATATGGGTCGAAAATGTGGATGTGAAGGCATACGCTCGCATGATTGAGCCAGCATACAGACGAAGTGCACTGCAAGTAATCTTCGCACACCGCACCGTGTCTACAGATGCTATCTTGGTGATAGTCGGCATGGCTCCCGTGCACCTGCTGGCGAAGAGGAGATAAGCCTCTACCAGGACAAAGGGAGACACGCGACAAGTGCAGAAGAGCACTTGACTATGATCAAGCAGAGAACGATTCAGTAGTGGCAACCCCAGTGGATACATCCTCAAAATGCCACTGGAAAGTGACGCTGATCCCCAGCATTCAGCATTGGGTAAGCAGGTCACATCGTGAGGTGAATTACCACGTCTCGTAACTGCTGACAGGGAATGTAGGCTTTCAGGCATACCTACACAGAATCAACTTGGAGGAATCCCCCTACTGCGCGAACTGTGGAGGTACAGAGATAGAGGATGTGTTCTTCTATTGTCCTCGGCACTAAAAAGAGTTTGTGGAGAGCCCGTGATACCCGACAACATAGTGTGTGACACCACCTTCGGCATTATAAAGGGCCTCCGCGAAGGTGCTCACCGGAGTATAGCTAGGAGGGGTCCGCTGCCCATACTACCCGCCCGTGGTCCCGTTGGGGGAGGCAACAATGAAGGTGGTTTTCACTGGGTAGTTTTTAGTTTGGTGTCGCAATGCGGACAGTTTTTTTTAAATATTTCCACCTCCATTCGAATCTCGGGGAAAAACACACAAATGATATTAAAATTTCAGTGCAGCTCAATGGAGAATTGTGAAACATTTAAACAGGGTGGTGAATGCAGTGAGGTTCAATTGAAATGCATTTGACTGCGCTGTGATGTGACACACATAAATATTTGAGGAGCTCAAAATATTACGCCTCATTTGCTACTGGCGCACCTCTCCAAGCATGCATATGCACCGGAGTGACTCGCTAACACTCACTCACACTCATATCGCAGTCTTCTTTACATTTTTGGTTTTCTTTCTTTTGCAGGTGTTCCATCCGCCGAGGAACTTACAGGACGAGAAGCCTTTCGAATTCAGCATAAGATACAAATTTATAAGTCAGTCCGATGCCGTCGTCAGGTAAGTGGAGCACAAATAATGCACTCAAATATGGTAAAACTGTGAGAATATGGTTTGCTTTGGCATGAAAGTAATCCAGCCACCCAAGCAGCCAGCCACCCAACCAACCAGTCAGCCAACCCACCAACTAACCAACCATCCGGCAAGCGTGTGAGTGAATGAGTGGTTGTCGCTTGCTGGCTGCTGCTTGGCGATTGAGTCTCACTGTCTCACGGTCTTACTATCTGTCTGTCCGCTCAACTGCATATGCCTCTGCATGTGTATGTGTTCCTATGTGTGAATGCTTGTTTGTGCATGCATGTATGTGTCAAATTCCTGTCATGCCATACCCACATGACAGGGACACTTTAAATTTTCAAATTCTATTTTCATTCACTCTGCACTGCGTTCCTCTGTGCAGTGCGAGTCTGATTGTTTAGGATATTATTATGTATGAAATTTTCATATTCCTGCATTACCGCAACATTTGTTATTTCAAAGGCCCAGCCAGCACGGAGTTCGTTTACGAGCCCACCCTGCATTGTGCTAAAGAATGCACAGATTGTATGCACTTTGTTAGCAATATGCTGGGGAAGGAAGTGGCAGCCTGGAAAGAGCAGCCCTGCACCATAACATTGGGGCTCCTTTTGGGCTCACTAGAGCTTTTCTGTAATGCTGTGTTGGACCACTGGTCAGAGCAATTTCATGCTTGCTTAATAACTAATAACCACAATAGGTGGTTGTGGTCCGCAATTGGAAACTGGTTGGTCTGCTTTGTCCGCCAGGCGGCTAAAATTTTTCTTTGTGCTCCTCAAACATTCTCGTACGCTCGCATACATCAATTATAGACTCAAAGCAATTGTGTACCTGGCCATAATAAACTAGCTCCCCCTCTACGCCCATTTGTCTAGCTTTTGTTTGCTTTGTTAAGATATTCCTGGCAGCACTACTTTTTCGAGCATTCGCTTCAAATGATGGAAACAGAAAATTTTCCTACGATATATTTAAGCATTTCTCTCAGAGCATAGTTTATAAAATAGGCACAAAACTTTTAGAAAGGGTGTGCTTGAAGTATCGACACTTGTCGCTCAACAATCATATGTAAATTGCACAATTTTTGTGGTCAATTGAAACTGACCTTTTGAGCCTTTAACCATTTGGTATTACCAACTCAGTGACATACTCACTTAGAAAATTACGGGTCAGTTCGCCGAATTTATAGAGTCATTAGATTGCAAAATTATGTTTAGCAGGGTCATTTCCGGTTCAATATGTCCGTGAATAAACACACTTCCCCCTCATGGGCGATTCCGTAGCGATTGCAAACAGTCCACTGCCGGTGGAATCATAGAATCTGGCTTCTACAAAATCTGCTCCGTAACATCTCTTGATTAGTCCCTGGGAAGCACTGCATGGAGTTGTTTGCATGTAGTTAACTCGAGAAAGTGGTTGAAAACTTAACCTCCAGAATGCGCTTCGTCACGGACAGTCGCGGTTTTTGATCAAAATTTATTTTTTTGTGTTATTTTGGTAAATTTAAAGTTTTGTCACGATTGAAAAATACCAAGTTTATACTCAGATAGCGGCGTAAATCGAAGTGTTCAGATAGTGTTAGGAAGAATTCGTGACAATTGGAAAATATGTTTTGATGTTAAAGTAGCTTCCAAGACACATGGCTTTATAGGAGATGCCGTAAAGGACGAACTTGCTTCTTAAGCACCTTAAGCATCTGAGACGAGCTTTACTAGTCCGGAACCCTTACCTTTTGCTGCTATTAAGACCACTCTTAGAGATTAGGTTGGATAAGTGAAGAATCGCGAATGGAAAGATTTAAGAGACAGCAGATGGACAAAGGCTATGCAACCTATTATTTCTGACAGATCATCACAGATATTTCTCAAGGTTTTATTGTCACTTTGTAGAAGGGACTGCAGATTTCTGTTAAGATTGCTGCCGAGCCACTTTACGTAGGCTAAGCACATGGAAATTACAGTACTTTTGCTCGAGGCAGATACGAACCAGAGAATACAGAGAAAAGAAACTTAAATATGAAACCGTAAAGCAGCGAAATAAAGCAGACGGAGGTTGTACACGAATCCACTCAAATCGTGGTGAATCCGCTCAGAATCGTGGTGAATCGACTGAAAATCGTGGTGAATCCACGCAGAATCGTGGTGAATCCACTAAAAATCGTGGTGTGTCCGCTACGGACGCTGGCAGTGAAAAAGACTTTGCTTTCTCTGTGTTCTCTGAGACAAACAGTGGCCATATTTTGTGTCTTTTTGAAGTATTAGATTCGAGGGATTTGGCACCGACAACCTAATTGCGTCAACTTAACACGATATACTGAAATCTGTTCCCAGGTCAGGTAGATTCAGAGAAACCACAATAAATGGACTGTAAAGAATAGAACAAAATATGTCTTATGATCTGACTGATACTTCTGACCGAACACAAAATAAACAAAAACAAGAAAAAGATGTACCTAAGGTTCTGATATATTATATTACTATTTGAGTGATTCTGCTGAAAAAATTATGGAGAAGCTCCCTTTCTGAAGCTGCTACTATATTCTGCAAGTAAAAAGCGTGTCTTGAAAACTTTGGCTTCGAAAATAAACGCTTCAGAAGATTTTGTGGCTAATTTAACAGGTCCATTTTTGCGATTTGTGAGATATCAATCAGAGGGAACTGATTTGGCATTAAACTCCTCTGAAACAAAGCAAAAATTTACTATAATTCCATAACTAGGCAGAAATAAAGCAAAAATTTACTATAATTCCATAACTAGGCAGAAATCACGCACGTAATAAAACCGAAACTATCGTATATTTTCTAGTCCGTTTGGCTGGTCTCGCAATTAAGCTTACTAGTAGCATAAAATCGCTCTGTTAACGTTGAAGCCACCTGTATATCTAAATCAGCCACGAGATTCACTATTTACAGAAGGCTCCTAAGTACGCCCAAATAGTTCCGACTGTACACTACTTCATCAGTGAAAAAAGGCTCTCCACTACTTCCTAAACTCAACTTATCTGAAGACCCCCTCTCCACGTTGCAGTGTCTTCACCATTGTTGTGCTCGAGTATACTAATATAATATACTATTATAAAGTTATAGTAGTATAATAAATTATATAGGCATGTACTCGTTTTATAGTCATTGCATCTAAAGAACTATTCAGCAACACGAAATACTCTCCTGTTATGTTCTGATAAAGGAACTTTACTCAACAAGCTCTACTCCAGACAAAATATGGAAAATATTTCGGATATTAGAATATCGTACCTAGAAAGAGAAGAAGAGTTTCGTGGTCCTCCTTCACCCCACAAATGTGCTAGAAATCGATTAGCCTTGGCCTTTCTCGATTAGAAGGTTTCTTTTTAAATGAAATCCCGCTTATAAAGCATTTGCTCCAGAGACAGATTTGCCTGGTATTGATGCGTACGCACCTGATGCCCATTTAAAGACAGTTCTAAGAGTTTCTTGTTGAATTATATAGAATACTCGTATCAGTCAGGAGACTGTATCTTAATGAATATGTAATAATTCCCTTGTGGACAAAATAATTCAACAGTTCACAAGTACGTCTCTAAGACCTGACACATATCACCGACGGATAGTGAATTGCATCGTCATATGATAGGTGTATAAAACTCAAGCAAATTACTATGTACCATAACACTCCCCTCATTTGTCACTTCATAATGACTTCCATAATTCTGAGGAGTATGTTTGACACATTGAGCAGAAAGATGCAAGAAATTTTGTTCAACGCACAGGATCCTGTTTAATTACTTGATTTTTGTGTGAAACTGGTTACACAGACGATTCTGCAAATACTCATAACGAACATGGACTCGCTGCACTTGATAAGCAAATAGCTGATACCATGGCGAAACAACAAAATTCATTTACCCTCAATGTAGTTTCACAAGAGCTCATTCACTTTAAATACACTACATTGCTATATTCAAGAGAGACACATGTATGTGTATCCTTTAAAGGAACTCTAACATTCGAATTTCCCGCGATTGGATTAGTGTGGCCTTGCATGCAAATGGGAACAAATTACGAGGCTGATTCTAAGCTGCCTGTACGCTAACATTACTTTGCTTGCACGTCGAGATGTCCTTGAATACCCAATGGTATGGCTTTTTCCCAGTAACAGTGTCGTAATTTGAATGCAAGCATTACACTTGGATTCGTTAATTGCATAAGACACAGAAGTTTTACTGCATCTTTAAGAGTACTCTTGCCTGGTTTATATGCTAGAGTTTGAGGTCTTTAATGGCTCGTCCCTCAGCTCCACTAAAAAGTGCAGTTTAACTACTGGTGGCAGTTTTCTGTTCACCGAGAAAGCCTTCTAAAGAGAATACCTGCACGATGAAATTCCAGTCACAGTACTCCCACAAACAGACCACAATACGCTGGTTCCATTTACGTAATGGTATTCACTGTGGAAAAATTTCAGAATTTCTCCCTTCATATTTCGGATATTTACGATTGTTTCCACGTTGCACTGACAAAGGCTACCAAATTCGGAGCGCTGTAAGCTCAAGTATACAAAATTTTGCCACTTTCGGTTATTGGCGTTCCGATTCTGTGCGAAGACTCTTTTTTGGGAACAATGACATTCAAAACTTTTTCTACGGCTTTCCTATTTCTGACCGCCGTCAAAAGCTTCCCATCCTCTCATTATCGAACGCGAATGCAGCTGATTAAAATGCATGCAGAGCATTACACGTGGGTGTGAGAGGGCGACGGACATGACGGACTCACCATACAGACGCAGGAACAATGTAATCGCCAGAAAGCACACGTCCGCCACATACCACCACAGTCGAATACACCAGTCTTGCGGGCCGGCTCTGGCTCTGCCTCGGGTTGCCTAATGCATCATTTCGGTTTGAGTTGCAAATACTATAAGACTTTCCATGTCGTGTGCGGCATAAAAAATAACGCTTGCCTTTGTAGGTTTACACAAGTGTGTGTCTCTGAGTGCATCAGTCTTTCAGATATTTCAAAATACGCTTACGCTGCACCAGTGCGCTGCATGAATGCTTAACCAAAGTGAGTCTAATTCCGCCTGTGAACGCATTTGCGCAGTACAAATTTTTATTCAATTTGTTGAATGCATTTCTTCTTTATTCCTTTATTTATTTGCACGTTTATTTGTACGCTTATTTGTTTGTTCATTCGTTTATTTACTTGTTTGCATACAACAGATACGGACTGCCCGATAAGCCGCTTGAATTGGGACGTGTCACACCGGGCACATACTGCACACGCCAATTCGATGAATGCTATCGCAACAAATGCCGCCTGCAAAGCCCCAATTATCCTGGCATGTATCCAAGGAACGTCACCTGCTACTGGACGATACGACAGAAGGAAGTCCCCAGCAGCAAGCACGCCATGATCGCTGTCAGCCAGGAGAACCAGCACAAGGCGCTAGTGAAAAGGTATGTATATATATATGTGTGTGTGTGTGTGGACAAGGTACATTGCTACGGTCACACGTGTACCCCGACATAATCCAGTGTACATCGGCGTATGTCGGCACACGGTGTGCAGCCAATTCCGCTACGGCACCCACCGCAGATGCGACGTGACCAGCAGCTGTGCGAGCTCCCAGTGTCGGTTGTGTTTGCCTCTGTCGATCCCATACCACGAGTCCACAAATGACGACATACTCTCAGTTTCGTTGCATAATGGAATTACTTTATGCTCGTACGTTGCTGCAACTGCACAGAGCGACAAATTCGATCTCGGTGCTGTCAAAAGAACAAAGGCGCAGCAGATTTGCATGTGCGTGCATGCTTTGTTTATAGAGAATTCTTGCTGTCTTTGACAGAAGTGAGACTAGAAAATAAATTGCAGTAAGCGTACGTAATAAAATTACACCTACGCACAGAAGGAATTTCCAATAGCTCCCAAGCTTTTAAAGTGAAGCATTTGTAGGATTGAGTAAACCGGATCATATTCCTGGATGAGACGATTCACCACATACAGATGAGTAATTTATATGACCCGTTCACATCTTTCATTCCGCTAATGATGCCATAAGAAAGACTCACTCAAGTGGCCCCTGCCATAGTGAAAATATTCTCCAAGATGATGCAAGTAGAAAGTGAGAGCAACAAATTTCATTGCTAAGCCATCAAAAATGCTTGCTCGTGTGTGTACTCTGAGTCTCCTGAGGTTGGCAGCAGCCATAGATATATTAGATAGATATATTTAAGGATGCTATACACTGCGACCTGAAAGATATATTGTGATGCCCCTATTTATTTGAAAGATGAGCATAGTCTCATCTATAAATCTTCTGTCAGGTTAATTTTCGACAGGAATTCATATATTTTGGAGGAATCAAGATGAGGGATCTTGCTCATATCTAAGATATATTCTCCAAAACACCTGAGTCTTTTGTGTGCCAATGGTCCGCAGTGTGTGATCAGGTGCAGTGGGGTTTCGTCACTTTCTCCACAGAATCGACAGATGGCATCTGAAGATATACCCAGCTTGTTCAAATGGTAGTTGAGTCTGCAATGTCCGCCTAAAATGCCTGTGATGATTCTTAATTTACTCCGAGGTATATTTACTAAGTCCTTAGCTCTTTTAGGACTAAAATCTCCCAGAAGAGCTTTGGACTGTCTTAATCCGGGACAGCAGCCATAGTGTTTGCTTTACAATTAGCATGATCAGCTCACTGCAAAATGATTACCACATAAATGGCAACCACTGATAGAGAGTAACAACTCCAACCAGGTCCAATGTCGGTCCATTTATTGCCGACCCCTGAGTGTGAGTCTAGCATACTTACCACTAGACTGGCGGAACAGATGCCGGCAAACAAAAATTAATATTGTGTGAGAGCGTCAGAAAGAGAGCGTAAATCACCAGAGTACCCAAGTATATGACAGGAATCAAAACGAAATTACCAAGTTCTCCATTAGACTTGGCATCTTTGTTCGCTTCAGTTAGGTGAGAGATTGAGTGGCAGCTTTTCGTACGCAGAGGGTCAAATAGTTGCGTGGGAAAGTGACCAGCAAGATATGTGGAAAAATATTTGAAAAGAACGGGGGAAGAGGAAATCACACAACAAAAATGTCTTGAATGGCCAACACCAAAAGGAATGAACAAAAGTTGCCCGACTACAGTTGTTGAGTCTAATTTGTTTTCAAGAGTACCCCGGCTCCTTGAATGTAATTGTTCCCCATTTGAAACACGAAATTTGCTTTTGTTTTATAGCTGTGAAATGAACATTCTTTCCTTTTGTAAGTTATGTACTTAAATTAAATTCCTACTCAGTGGGAAAGAAAGCGGCAGAATTTTAGGTTAAATAAATTCTGCTTTGGTTTCTCAACGGAAATCATATTCTTGGAATTAAATAGGAAAATAATTAGCGTATTCTTAGCGAAAGTATCAGTGCACTAGTGAAGCAATATAATTTAGCTTGATAATTTTACTTAGGTTCACCATATTCCCTTGAATACACGACGTTTCACTGTCATTTCTAATTCACACTTGTAACCGCATCACTAAATTCGCAACGAAGCCACCACATCCCTCCCTGCAGCACCTTTTCCGCTTTCAAGACTATTACAGCACCTGCAATATTATTATGGAATTAATACCATGAAAGCGACAGCAACATTATTGATTCATCGGAAGTAGAGGCGCATGTCAGATTAAGGACATATATCAGAGATTAAGGATAATATCAGTGATGTACAGGAAATAGAGACGCAATAATTAATGACTCTGCTCATTTTTCGCTAATATGCATCCGGTACTGATATTGGCACTGATCACAAATGTGTCAAACAGTTCATTGTCTATGTACCTCCAATGTAATTAATGGCGGAAGGTTCTAGAACAAAGATCGTAAGCGAATTGTTTAGCTGTGAGTTGACTACTGCAGTGACATGAATGAAATGCAAATTAAGGTTCGCAGGACATTTCCAACTACAAGCACTTGGTTATGCAATAACTGGAGATTACCTGTATTTGGGGCGTATTTCTGGAATTTGTATTAAAATCTCCTGTCAGACACTCCTTACTTACTCGTACACCTGTGAACCACTGAAGATTGAGGACTGATTCTTACCTGAAGTGCTAAAGAAAGTAGTAGAATAGGGACCAAATTGTTATCATTCGCCTCAAACCCAAACAAATTGAAAACCGCTTATCGCGGTGTCGAAGTAGCTGATGCATGTCGCAGCGTGTTATTGCAGGGTCAACAATTTCAATTAACACACTTAATGGCATCCGTCTTAATGAAATCATATGCGATAATCGCTCCCATTATGCGCTTCATGGGTTTTCAGGAGGCAGCTACAGAATTCCGACACACAATTCCGAAAGCGACATTTGTGATAAGAGGTGAAATTTAATTGTTTTTAGTTGCGCTCATTTGTTCCTTTTCGGTTGCGCAACTGAAGGGGATTATGTTGCACATCTATCTGCAGCAATTGCAGTCAAATGCGGCAATCGCAACAACAATATGCGCTAAATTGAAAAACATTTTTCAATTTAATCCAGCATTTGATTCCTGGCTAAATTGCATGGAATTAGTGCAAATCGATGAAATGCGATGCACACACGCGCCCCTTGCAACCCACTGCACAGCGCCACATCACATCACAAATTGTCTGATAACAACGTTAACGTAGAGATGCTCGTACACATCGTTGTGTGATTACTCACACACATAATCGCAGACACGCAAACACAAATACATGCAGACATACACACACACAATAGCACCAATCCCAACACAGCAAAGCATTTAACGATTAGATTTCAAATTTTTGCATCTCTCCACCCGAAAATTGAAATTTCAGTCACATAAATTCAGCTTTTGCCCGACGCATTTAAGTGCGAGTGAACAAACGGGGCCAGGGGAAAGTATGAGGATCATGCACATGCTAGTATCCCACGCTGCACAGTGCTTCCCTCCACACACAAACTTGGAAACTTTGGCATGTCTTTCTGTAGAATAGTCCACAAAAAGGAAATATTTTGTACAAAGCAATACGTTGGGAAATGGACACACCGCAGACCCCTTCCCCTACAAATAAATAAAGTGGTAAAGTAGTAAAGTGAAACAGGCTTCTGCACTAGTCAATTATAAAAGCTGCCATTTGCAACTTCTCGTAATATTTTTGTCTGAGAAGTCGCCCCCTTTTGCTTGCATTTTGCCAGAATATTGGTTATTAAAATTTGCATGTTTTCAGCATAATCGAAATAAACAAAATATCTGAACATAGCAATTATTTGATTATTGCCAGCAATTATCCACTCAGAAAACGGAGAGAAATATATTTCCTATACATTTGTTCAAAGTTGAATATACTTCTAAGGTAAAACTATATAACTCAGGATATGAAGTTGAGTTTCTAATAATCTCCTACAATAATACACACAACAGGATCCATTTGCCTTATTTACAGTTCCTATGAAACTAATAGAAATGTGCCATTGAAAATATTCTGATTATCGCTAATTAGCCATTGAGTTATGAAGTTAAAGTTTTATACTAAAATCGCCAATTATCTATTCAGGCGGCCTTTGTGGTGTACTGCACAGCAAGCATCGCTGATTGCTTTTCTAGTCCACGGCCTTACTAAGACTTACTCCCCGAAAAAAGCTAATAATTTCTATTGTTGATAATCGGTTATAATACGCCTCTTCATTTCATGGAAGTCAGTTATGTGATTTCTTGATTCACGTCAGTCCATGGCTAGAGAAATATAAGTAGACCAGACTGGACCAAATTCCCACAGGACACGATTTACCACCAATTTAAGAGATTCAACTTGGCTTCCATTCTTATTACTACAGTGTAAATTATATGCATTGTGTAGCGCGAAAACCTGATGTGAACTTTTCGTTATTCCTGCTATTTCGAACACTAGTTGACCATGGTTCGGTGTAATTAAACATAAGTCTAAAATCAGTGCCCAAATGACATGTAAAGCTTCTCAACTTAAGCATCTGTACATGACAGCAGTCTCCGTAGAAGCTTCACCGTCCGCTCAGAACCATTCAAAGACGTATGATTGTTTCTGGAATTGCCGGCTACTGCTTCAATTGCCCTTTGCTTTGGAATTCTAGCACAAGAGTCAAACGCAGCCGGTTCCAATAACACAAAAATAGCCTTAACATTCAGGCAGTTTACAAAAGTTCACTGATGAATACCATTTAGGTGGGGACGGAAACGTAGTAAATTGAGATTTTTGCTTACTATAATAAAATATGCTTTTTGCTTTCAACAACACAAGAAAGAAGGGTGTTTAGAAAATGGTCACAAAACCACACGCGAATGCCAAACTTAAGAGAATGCAACTATTAAAAGTTAATACTAGAGGACATACGTGTAGTCTCGAAATATATATGCAGAGAGTTTCGTTTTCGTATCATATTTCATTACACCCCATATTGTTATGTCCGTTGAGAGGAAGAAACAGATACTCGTTTAGTGCATTCAGATTATTCCGTCCTGTGAGAGGAAGAAACAGATACTCGTTTAGTGCATTCAGATTATTCCGTCCTGTGAGAGGAACAAACAGATACTCGTTTAGTGCATTCAGATTATTCCGTCCTGTGAGAGGAAGAAACAGATACTCGTTTAGTGCATTCAGATTATTCCGTCCTGTGAGAGGAAGAAACAGATACTCGTTTAGTGCATTCAGATTATTCCGTTCATATTCAGGTTATTCCGTCCAGACTCGCGAGCTTTAGATGTAAAATAAATGATCATATCCTGACTTTGTGATAACGAAACACCCATTGACACTAGGCATAATAAAGTCTCCTCCAATTTCAATGCAACATAATTAACCAGCAACGTGTTTAGGTAGGACTACATTCATGGTAAAACGAATAACAACTCAAATATCACCAAGGATTGAACGTTCCACTCCTATTAAGCACAATTGGCGAACATCTAATTTTAACAGCCATCCATGACGAAAGCGGGTATCATTGTGCGGCAAAAGCCTGACTTAACTTTTGTGACCAGGACATTGACTACTACCAAATTGATAAAAATCCACTAATTTCGAGTATACTATTAGTGGTTGCTTGCGAACTGAGCACTGTGTGCTTCCCCGTGCATCGCGGCTGTTCGCTTCTAGACGCGAGTGTTGTTGGCTGCCCTGCAACATGCTGCAATTGCATTGCACTGCGGCACGTGATGCAACACTTGCCGCGACATGCCCTTAATTTGTAGCAGTGGCTGGCGGCGATAACGATAGCGATGTCGATGTCGACGGTGTGCACTGCGAGTGCATCAATATACGCACGCGAAATCGGAAATTCGTTAAAAATTCAACTGATTAACGTGAAATTTAATTTAAAATTACGGTTGGCATTGCAGTGGCAGTGGTAATGGCAGTGGTATTGGCTCTGCTCATTGGTGCTGCTGCTACTGCTACTGATTGTGCCACATTTTCCCCCGCTCCTGGAGCGCCACTGCTCCATTACTGAGCATGCCCACACCGATTACCCGCCCACACACGTGTGCTTATGAGTAGTAAAGGATTTTCCAACCTTCTTTTGCAGGTCGATTGCAAGCTTCAACAAAACCTCACGCTCGATACGCGCGTGGTCGGATTGCACTGGCGAAAGGGATCATTTGATATTCTACGATGGCAGCTCCACTAACGATCCAGTGTTGGCAAAGTATTGCGGTGGTGATTGGCTGCCCAGGGTGGTATCACGGTATGTATGCACACAAGCGCACGCTTGACTTTATATAAAATAATTTCAAATTACTGTCTCAGTTTATTTTATATGTTCATTTCTCTGAATACACGAATCACCCCTCCCACCCATGCACACATGGCGAACTCAAACTCAATTTGCCAACACTTTGCAATACAAAGTAATCATATTTTATTTCTCACATTCACCCGTACTCTGGGCGGCCAGAATACGGGTGAATCCCTGCCTCCTGGCTTCATTTATTATTTGCTTTAAACAAGAAATGATCACAAATATTATTTATTTGAATAAGTTCAGATATTTGCGATGAATTGTTCGCACTTTGTGCTGACTCTGCCCACAGAAAAAAGAGGTGACCGCGCCTCTTCATATAATGCTGAAACAGGTATGATTGGTAATAGTAAATACCTAGGAGTACAGGTGATGAAACTACGGTGGTCCAAAGCAAACTAAGGAAAGAACGCTGGAGTATGTGGGGTAAGATCGAGGAAGTTTGAAAACGCTAAAATATGTGCCTGCCAACTGTATCTTCCAGTCAATGGAGAGCTTTGTAACTCTAATCCGGAAAAATCAATTACTGCTTTGACTACTGAGCATAAATTGAAATCTGGACAAGATTTTTGAACAAAACATACTGACGCATAAATAGATGAACTTAGGGAAGAGGGTAAATCGTAGTCGATCCAATCCGACTTCTGACTACTCTACTGGTTTTTTGGTAATTTTTGTTTTGGTGGTATACACATAGAGTTTTGGATTTACCCGTGTTCACATACTATCCCACTGGAAATACACCAGGCCTCAGCTGCAAAAACCCCCAATTTCCTTACTAACTCCGATTCAGAGCTGAACAATAAAGGCGGAGTACTGCTACCATTGTTCCAACACAGCTACAGAACCCCACTAACCGTGTCAATTCTTCCCTCGCTCAGTCACCACCTTGTCTAGTCAGATCGAAACGACTCAGAGCAAATATAGGAAGCGAGGAACACACTTTCGCTTATACATTGACTGGCATTTTGTGTTCCGGTCACTGCTCAGCACAAGTTGTTCGAATAAAACCAATTTAATTTGCTTCATAATTCGCGTTAAGTTGAACTCAAATTCTCGAATGGGCTTGAAAGTAGGTGTGGCGACAAAGCACACGAATTACTCTGCATACCGCCATTGGACAGCTTCTGCAAGTGTTGGATGTGTACTTGCCTGCTCTAGAATGGCATACATTTTTTATTGGCACAGCGCTTTGCTTGCCTTAAAGACTGTGGGTGTGCCCCGCGCCATTCTCGCATATCCCGCCGAAACCATAAACGTCCTGCACTGCAGCTGAAGTTGAAGTTGAAGCTGAAATTTCCACATTTAGCCTTCCAAATACAAGGAAGCAGCATTTGGTCCGCTCCTGCTTCTGCTCCTGCTCCTACTTCTGCTCCTGCTTTCTCCCAGTTAATTTTTTGTGTTTGTTGTTTTTTTCGTTTGTGCTTTCCTTTTTGTTTTTGCGATTGGAGGCAATGCATTCAGTGCCCACTTCACATAGTTTGCAGTCAGTCATGCCCGTTGAAACACTTGTTCTTGGATTCTTTGAGGCAACTAAAGTGGTTTTTGCTGCCGACACCAACAGAGTTGTGCGCTTGTGATGGTGCTAGCGCGGCCATTGGTGTTGGTATGGCGGTGTGAAAGTGTGTTAGCAAGTGTGTGTGTGTGTGTGTGTGTGTATGTGTGTGTGTGTTTGGGGGTATTTGTGTTTCTGCTTGTGCTTGTGTTTGCGTAGTGAAACCCCAACCGACACAAAAGTAACAATACCACCGGCAACTTTGTAGCAACTCGCCGCAGTTGTTTTTTGCTGTTTCAAAGTTTTCGATTTAAGCCATAAAAATGATGCGATGCATTTTAAAGTAACTCATCGGCGATGGCGATGGCGGTGGCAATGGCGATGTTTTTGCGAAGGTGCATTTGTAAATCCAGCAGTAAACCAAGGATTTAAATACACACAAACCGGGCTGAAATCCTCACACATGTGCGCTTGCCCACCAGCCCACATTTCTTTGCTTGTGCACAGTTGAGGTTACCACACACACTCACAATCGGCCACACATGCAAACACACACACTCGTTTTCAGATGCACATGTGTGCGGCTGAGTGCGCTGCACTTCAGTTGACTTAGGGGCATTAGTGTTGTTTTTGTTCGATGCTTGCGAGTGGTGGTTCAGAATTTTTAAGTATCCCCGGAAATGGAGTTTGCTTTGTTTGTTGCTCTTATATTTGCTTTTTAATTTTAAATCATACTCGTCCTTTAAATGCTCCACTTTTTCAGAATGCACATATGTACCGATCGACCCATGAAGTTGTAAAAACTAACCTCAGTAAATACACCGAAGAAGAAGAAAGAATCAAGGAGCCAATAAACGAGAATTCAACTCTAGCCAAATATGTCTGCAATGCCTTAAGGCATGGTTCGTGCTACAGTTTAGTCATGCACGAGTCTCACAGTCTGCATAGTCACTCTTTCCTAGTAATCTTTCACCAGCAACGACGGCATTAAAAGTCATGCATGCACAGTAAACATTCCAAATCAAGACGATCGAAGTCGTGGCCCCATCGCACTAAGTGACTCTGCTCACTTTAGATTTACTCTATAGTTGATAATAATACTAGAAGCGTATACTTCGAAAGTTCTTCACGTTCTTGTGGCATTAATTACGAAAAATAACCATGGCTTAGTTTTTATTTTCATTTCTCACTCATTTCTCATGGTAGATCAACTTGTGAGAATAAGAAAGGAAATACATTTCGATTGAAGAGACGATTAGGAACAATAATTGTTATAAGTGGGCAACGAAAAAAGACCAGGGTAACAGGTTCAGGTACCATCTCATCTATCACGTTTAGCAGAGAACACAGAGGTCTTCATGAGGTCTTCTCTATTGGAATAGTATTACAGGTTCAATTATTCAGACTTTTAAATCAACAACACTACTGAAATGTAGTGGAATATTTTCTGTATTCGCTTAGGGAAACCACCCGAAATTAAGATTGCTCATATAACTATAAAATTCATTTCACAGGCATGCTCCCCCAACCCAACTTAAATTTCACTTCTAATAATAATAATTATGTTAAGGGACTAACGTACACTTTTGATCAACCACTCTCATAGAGTAAATACGCTGCCGATTCCAAAATGCATGAAAAAGGAGTCACCATTGGTGCCTACCCTGCCTCTGTACCACTGTCCTCAAATCGTTAATTTCAATAAACAGGCTTGCTCGCCGACCTTTTGACTGCTGCCTCCAGTTACGCAATAAAATTTATTAGATTTTATTACAATAGATGAAAGTGCTCATCCAGTCTGTGGGCTGCTGCCAACCCAGCCGAACCAACGGAACCAGCCAGCCTGCCATTGTGTCTACCTCTAAGGCTGTCATTCGTTTCGCATGCTGGCTCATAAATTAAAAATGACACTTGAGTCGTTCGCAAAACATAAAATTACAATTAGCATTGCAAATTTACTGAATAAATATTTTTGAATTTATAATAATTCCAACAAACTTCATTTGCGTAGACGAACGAAGACAAACTTGTGCGGCGCAGCGCATAATGAAAATCGGCGACGGTGTCGGTGTCGGTGTCAGTGCTTGTGTTTGTGTTGGTCCCGGTGCTGGTGCTAGTGCTGGTGCTGGAGCTGCAACTGAAGCTGGATCTGGAGCTGGAGCCGGTGCTGGCACTGGTGCCATGAAGCGACTGAAAATTGGTTTCCTGGCATTTTGCCGGAACGAATGCAAGAAGTTAAGAGTACTCAGAAGTTAATTGAGATTAATTCTGCACTATTTTCCTTTTGCTGCTGCCACGCACAAAGCAGCTTAAACTAAAGTTTTATTTTTAATTATGAGCGAACAAGGATATTTTTAAGTTTTTAAATAGTTTTTCTGCTTATGTGCCTTGGTGGAAGGGGCCTCTGCGAGAAGTAACATAACATTGGCGAGATTACTTCGAGCAAACTAATTTAAATTAAAATTTCTCTCTCAATCTCACCAAGCATGCTTGGCACCTAGGCCGATTTTTCAGAATATGCGAATGCGCTAATGATGCAAATCCCTCCTCATTTCTCTCAGTTTCTGTATTTCGGAGCAAATGCACAAACTAAGATGTGAAGGCAACAAAGCGCAAACAGCATCAAATCACAAATAAGAACAACATTCAGAACTTACAGAGCAAGCACACCAACAACAAGAGCTGCGAGATAACTGGAACATACTCCCTCTTACCTACCTTCCCCTCTTGAAAATTTATGAGAAATTATGCAGCGCACGGGATAACGGAGCACTGGCAAGAAATTGACTTTGGAATTCAATTCAGCAACCGACAAACTTTGTTTGGTGCTCCATACTTTATGTTTCCTTTTTGCTGCAAGTCCTCTCAACACTAACGGAGTGTTATTCAACCAGCAATCCCCGCATCGCCAAAGCGGCCAAAGCGGCCAAAACGTACCCAGCTAATGGAACAGCCGACATTAAGGTCACTCGCAAAGCCACTTTAAGGCGCGCTCTGTACGTCCGGCATGGTGTTTAGTATGCATGCGCGTTTCCGGTGCGGGCGGAGCACAGTCGAACGTATCATCGGGTCGACGGTCCAACGGTCCTTCAGTCGGTTGCCTGGTTGCCTGGTTGCCTGGTTGCTGTACGATGGTCGGCGATCGGCGAGTAGCTCAGCTCAGCTCAGCTCAGCCACAGTAGCAAAAATCTGTGCGCGCTTCCGTCGACGATAGCACAGAGCACTCCTAGGTACACACATAAGCACACCTGCACAAATACCCACAAAACCGTGCTTTCATGCATGCATGGGTGTGTGTTCAGTGCTCTGCACTTTGTCAATTCGCGCAGCATACGAGTAGTTAAAAACTAACTTTTTGTGTATGCAGCAGGAACATTTTTGATTTTATCCTACCGCCAATCCTCACACACAACACACACAGTCGCAGCATCCGCACACAGTAAACATGCACACTCTCCAATGCATGAAATTCTATATAAATATTTGAAATTTGTATGCATTTTTAAGTGACTACGAACGAAATTTTAATCATATTAGAATGGAAGGTGCGCCAGCGAAAAGTATTTTAAAAAAGTACTCGTAAAACTAAATTTACCCAATTACTCTCAATATAAACAACCATGGCCACTTCCGGCGTGCTCTTTTTATCCCGCTTAAACTGGAACGTTTTTTCGCAAACGCTTCCTTCAGCTGGTGGAAAAGTGATATGTGATGATGTACTCGTCATTAAATGTTTTTCCTTTTCAGGGTAAGAGTAGTCAATCATGAAAATACATTTTTCTCAGTTGAGGGTGATCTTCTGACTTACAAGTGGTCCATTCTATTTATATTAATTTGTTGGAGTGTGCCGCCAAAGTAAAACTCAACGTCAGTGTCTTTAATAATTGCAAAGACATTTTTATTCGCACAAATGTTTTAAGGAAAAAATACTTCACTCGAAACATTTCTGGCTATTGTTATGTGAATTTCCCTCTTCACATTTGGTAAGTTTTTGCGATGATACACAACTGAAAGCCGCTTGCAATAGCACATACTCGTGTCTCTGCATTGTTTACCTTCGACGTATCTCAAACTTCGAAAGAAGGGGAGGAAAAACAACTTTTGCACAAAAACTGTGTGCTCTTTCAAGGAATTGGAAAAAGGTCTTTATCTGATATACATTACGATTGATTTCGAAGGAGACTTATGACAATTTGCATTTCTTTGCGAATTGCCCATACTCGAGAGTCTGGCAGAGGTGCACTCACCGTTCAAACAAAACTTCCAATTCAGTCAATTATAATATTGTTAAGGCATCGTTTTATGGACTCCTCCTCATCTAAATATTTATCAAAAGCAAATCCCACATCTTCGGTTTCCGGTTCTGAATTTACAGACACAAATAGAGACTAAGATTCGCATTCAGTGTGATGATTGTGAATCTCCGATTCTGCTCTGTTGGTATGGATGGAGAATTGCATAAAGCATTTTTGGCTTTGGGAACCAGATCCTCATTTACTAGCACTCGAAGCATTGATTCAATGCAAATTCCAGTGAAAAATACGTCATCATCAGTTGGAAGAGGGGGTCTGCACTTTTTGTAATAAGAAAAGAATAGCATAGCATGGTTCCGAGTTATTTTATTGTGTTAAACAATGAAATTGTATCTCAAAAAACGTTTAACTGTTGGGTTGCACCCAAAGATATACTTTTAATTATAATTAACAACATAAAGAAAATATTTCGATGCTTATTTGATATGTTTATTATCATATACTCGTACATAAATATAATTTTAAATGATAAAACTTCACAGTAGTTTACTTATTCAATTTAGTTTAGTTCACTGATATAATTTACTCAATTCTACTGTTGGTTCCAATTTTTATGTTTTTTATTTATATTCTTAGTTAATTAAAAATTTTACAAACAATCTTTCGTTGCACATTTGTGTTTTGAAGAGACGAAGTCATTCAGATTATACCGACTCCGATTCTGGCTCTGACTCCGATACCTACCCAACAAATCAAAATTGCTTGACTCCGACCCTTACACCGATTTGAAAGTAAGATTAGTTCACAATGAATTCAGCACTTTTGACTAGGTTTGAAAAGTGGATTTGCACTTCAATACCCATATTAAGGATAAGGTTCGTTCCTGCTCAGTATCAAAGAGGATTTGTGGTGACAAGCAGCATGGGCAAATAAAAATCATCTTCCATTGAAAGATATCTGATGCGGGTGGTGACTACTTCGAAATGCCGGCCACACAAACAATTTTACTAATTCTTCATTGTTGTATACTTACTGACCTACTGCATACAAGTACATATGACATACAAGTACAAATGACATACAAGTACATATGACATACAAGTACATATGACATACAAGTACAAATGACATACAAGTACATATGACATACAAGTACATATGACATACAAGTACACATGACATACAAGTACATATGACATACAAGTACTTATGACATACAAGTACACATGACATACAAGTACAAATGACATATAAGTACTTATGACATACAAGTACATATGACATACAAGTACATATGACATACAAGTACACATGACATACAAGTACATATGACATACAAGTACACATGACACACAAGTACATATGACATACAAGTACATATGACATACAAGTACATATGACATACAAGTACACATGACATACAAGTACATATGACATACAAGTACATATGACATACAAGTACATATGACATACAAGTACACATGACATACAAGTACATATGACATACAAGTACATATGACATACAAGTACATATGACATACAAGTACATATGACATACAAGTACATATGACATACAAGTACACATGACATACGAGTACATATGACATACAAGTACATATGACATACAAGTACATATGACATACAAGTACACATGACATACAAGTACATATGACATACAAGTACATATGACATACAAGTACATATGACATACAAGTACATATGACATACAAGTACATATGACATACAAGTACACATGACATACAAGTACAAATGACATACAAGTACATATGACATACAAGTACATATGACATACAAGTACATATGACATACAAGTACATATGACATACAAGTACATATGACATACAAGTACACATGACATACAAGTACAAATGACATACAAGTACATATGACATACAAGTACATATGACATACAAGTACATATGACATACAAGTACACATGACATACAAGTACATATGACATACAAGTACATATGACATACAAGTACTTATGACATACGAGTACATATGACATACAAGTACATATGACATACAAGTACATATGACATACAAGTACACATGACATACAAGTACATATGACATACAAGTACATATGACATACAAGTACACATGACATACAAGTACACATGACATACAAGTACTTATGACATACAAGTACACATGACATACAAGTACACATGACATACGAGTACATATGACATACAAGTACATATGACATACAAGTACATATGACATACAAGTACACATGACATACAAGTACATATGACATACAAGTACATATGACATACAAGTACATATGACATACAAGTACATATGACATACAAGTACATATGACATACAAGTACACATGACATACAAGTACAAATGACATACAAGTACATATGACATACAAGTACATATGACATACAAGTACATATGACATACAAGTACATATGACATACAAGTACATATGACATACAAGTACACATGACATACAAGTACAAATGACATACAAGTACATATGACATACAAGTACATATGACATACAAGTACATATGACATACGAGTACATATGACATACAAGTACATATGACATACAAGTACATATGACATACAAGTACACATGA
The DNA here is from genome assembly GCA_920105625.2 of Clusia tigrina. Taxonomy (NCBI): domain Eukaryota; kingdom Metazoa; phylum Arthropoda; class Insecta; order Diptera; family Clusiidae; genus Clusia; species Clusia tigrina. The sequence continues at coordinate 27,544,902 of OV050032.1, forward strand.
CATACAAGTACATATGACATACAAGTACATATGACATACAAGTACATATGACATACAAGTACATATGACATACAAGTACACATGACATACAAGTACAAATGACATACAAGTACATATGACATACAAGTACATATGACATACAAGTACATATGACATACAAGTACACATGACATACAAGTACACATGACATACGAGTACATATGACATACAAGTACATATGACATACAAGTACATATGACATACAAGTACACATGACATACAAGTACATATGACATACAAGTACATATGACATACAAGTACATATGACATACAAGTACATATGACATACAAGTACATATGACATACAAGTACACATGACATACAAGTACAAATGACATACAAGTACATATGACATACAAGTACATATGACATACAAGTACATATGACATACAAGTACATATGACATACAAGTACATATGACATACAAGTACACATGACATACAAGTACAAATGACATACAAGTACTTATGACATACGAGTACATATGACATACAAGTACATATGACATACAAGTACATATGACATACAAGTACTTATGACATACGAGTACATATGACATACAAGTACATATGACATACAAGTACATATGACATACAAGTACACATGACATACAAGTACTTATGACATACAAGTACACATGACATACAAGTACAAATGACATATAAGTACTTATGACATACAAGTACATATGACATACAAGTACATATGACATACAAGTACACATGACATACAAGTACAAATGACATACAAGTACATATGACATACAAGTACATATGACATACAAGTACATATGACATACAAGTACATATGACATACAAGTACATATGACATACAAGTACACATGACATACAAGTACAAATGACATACAAGTACATATGACATACAAGTACATATGACATACAAGTACATATGACATACAAGTACACATGACATACAAGTACATATGACATACAAGTACATATGACATACAAGTACATATGACATACAAGTACACATGACATACAAGTACATATGACATACAAGTACATATGACATACAAGTACTTATGACATACGAGTACATATGACATACAAGTACATATGACATACAAGTACATATGACATACAAGTACACATGACATACAAGTACATATGACATACAAGTACATATGACATACAAGTACACATGACATACAAGTACATATGACATACAAGTACATATGACAAGTACAAAATCATTCGAAATTGTGAACAAAATTACCAAATTAATCGAAATCAGTAAAAAATGCCTTTCGCGACTAGTGACTCGATGCTTCTAAAGCCGTCACTGAATTTTGCTATATGCGTGGTAATGAATTTGTTAAGTCGTAATTAAACACAAACAATAATTTGTAAGGAGCAGCCTTTTGTCTGATATACTCCACCGAAATCCGGGTGTTGTAACATGGTGAAAATTAAGTTATCAAAGTGAGTGTATGGATACTAGAAAAGCATCGTAAAGGGCAAAGCAAATCCTTAGACTGAATAATAAATGAGTGCAGCTAATGTAACACACCTCCCTAAATAGTTTCCTTATTCCACACATCATCAATTTATTGAATACACGAGAAGGTTACAATTAATTTCAGCTGATGAATAGAACTTACTTCCATAAATGAAGATGTGAAGCCCATAATAAAGACCAAAGCAACTTCAAACGCGTTCTTGGTACTTGGTTTCAGTTATACTTAGAAAGAACAAGCACGTACGAGTATATCAAAGAATCACAATTCAAGAGTATATTTTATGCGAGTAAGCAGGCTCCAGTTCGTTCAAAAACATTTACAGGTTACAGATAATTATAATTTTTCATTTAAAAGTCCAATAAATAATAATAAATAAAAGTCCAAATAATAACAATTTTTTTTAACCAATTCCGTGGCTATGGCAGGTTTGCACTCACACTCAAAGGGTCGAAGGTTCAAATCCTGCTCTGGGCTAGGTCTCAAAAATGCTTCTTTCTAAAAAATTCTTCCTCTTGAAGTCGAAAGCCTCAGTAGGCAGAACTCATTCCCCAAACCTTTGCAGTCATAATTATAATAATAATATTTGTATGAGACGGAAATGCCTACTTAGCTTGATTTCTTTAGTGGCGTTGTGGCAAGTTGCTGCTAACAAACTGTTACCTCCCAGCAACCACGGTAAAAATAATCAGTTAAAATTCGTAAAGAGCGAACTGCGCACTCATTGTAATAAATTATCATTAGCACACTCAAGGACAAAGGCACATGAATTACTCTCAGGGTGCAGACAGATTCATGCTCACGAAGAAAGAATATTGCGTACAATGAATTGGACACAATTTTTAGTGTGAGTTCCTTGTATGACTCAGATTCGTCCCTTTTATGTACGCATACATGAACACATGAAACACTTTCACTTGGGTTTTCGTCGCTGTTCGATATGCAAAGGCTGCAATGAGGCTTGTTACCTATTAGTAGTTTGTATGTCACTCCGTGGCTGCACTCTGTATGGTGAGACTTTTGAGTCTGTTTATCGTTTCGGCTTCGAACTGTCATCATACTCGAATTCACTGCTGAGTATATATGGAGTACTCCGTATTAAATTAGACAGCACTCATCGCATGCATCCCTCTGTCGTAAGCCAGTATGAGTTGGAAGGATATCAAAAATCGTGTTATTATAAACCAATCGAATTAAGAGGAAAACGGGTAAAAAATCTGTTGCGTCATTTCGTGAAGCCTTGAATGGTCTGTCTCAATAATTGAGGTGAAACTCTCGGAGCGTAGCACATCCCTCACTTCTAATTCAAACTCAATTAAATTAATTTAATTAAGAAATTGAAACTTCTCGGCGATAGATCCATTTTCCACCACAGAATCAATACGTCCCTTAGATCTTAGTTTCAGCACACTACAAAGCGTTTCATAATGCAGCTGGATTTGAGTTTTCGTGTGTACCAAAATAATTATAACTCGAAGTGTGTACATATTTTAAGTTAATTAAAATTTCCATAAGTGTGCATGTGTGCCTTCAGCAAGCAGGCGATGGCAAGGAAGTCTTCTGACTGCAGCATACCCAAAATAAAATGGGACGCTCCACTTCCACACACAAGCGCGTAACTGTACGCTGCCTACCGCTCACTTGCAATGCTCGTCGTAACCGTAGTTGTAGCGCCAGACATCCTCATTGCAAACAGGATGCAACAAGCAACACGGAGTAATTGTGTTATTCTCTGCTCTTTGCTTCATTAAAAATGTTTAACCATTTTCCGCATTTACCCCAAAATGCACTCATATTGTATTATTGTAGTTTCGTATGTAAATACCGCATCCATGCGTTGCATAGGATCCGTAACAATAAGCCCTGAATTCGCTTCAAACTTTGCAACAGCAACGAAGCGCGTAATACAATCAACTCACTTTAAACAGTGTTTTACGGCAGCTGCATCCGCTTTGAAAATCGATTAGTTCGCAGACAAAACTTTTGCACAAAATTACGCAAGTATTTAAATCAATAAAACTGCAAACGAGAGCGCCTCTGTTTGATCGCATGGAACGAGGGTCCTGTGGGAGTGGAGCGTGTGTGGGAAATTGTTTATTTGCGGAAGCATTTTTAATATTCTCTTGTTTTTCTTGTTTATTTTCACGTTTCAGCTATTTAATTAAATTTTGTTTAAGTCCAAGTGGACGGCGAACCATCGTCGATAACTATTCCTGTGTGTGTGCGTATGTGTGTGTACTTGTGTGAGTGCATGTATGATTGTTCGTGTATGTTAGACTCTCTGTCGTATACGCAACAACATGAACTTTTACGTCAAGCAATTAAATTGCAGCAAACACTCGCCATCGGAGCAGCGGGTTAGCAACTGGGATAGCGCAGAAGAACATGATGAAAGGCAAAACACGTGCCACCAATTGGCAAAGCGTCCAACGACATCAGCCATAAATTGCGCAAGCCATATCAGCAGAGGATACTCTGATAACCATTGGCACCGTTGGCATATTCACACACAGACCATTGATGACTTTGGCGTCTCTCTTTTCGATCACAATTTTTTTTCTTCCCCATTATGTATTTCCAAGTGCTGGTATGGCGGTAAACCAGCAAGGCCTATTTTATGAATTATCAAAACTGTCTCCAACTTGTTCAATGACATGAATCCCTTTGCGGAAAGGGCTGAGCTAGAGTCCAAACTAGGAATTTTCAACACTTTATTATGAGGAATGACCCCTTTATTGATTCCTTATTGTAGGGACTGTCCACTTCAGCACAAAACCAATCCTATCCTATGTTACTTACTCCTATCATCATAAAGTATTGATTTCATTTACTTTGATGGTTCGTCAATAATATGATGTAGAAGCCACGACGTGATTAATAGAGACGACAGCTTCACTTTGCTTGCACTGTGATAGAACATATGAGTATTAACTCCTAACGAAATGACTCAAACTAAAGAAACCCTCCACAAATGATGCAGTAATACACACTATCAATAAATGCACGAGTTCCAAACTCAAGCAGGTCGGTGTTTCAAAACAGAATACGATATTAATTCAAATATCTAAAAGTAACCCCGTCCTCAAATATCTCCCGTCCAAGCACCAAAACATTCTCTTGATCATAAAGACACGATGAGGACTCTTCGATAGTTATGAATTCATTACTAAGGAAATAGTACCCGCAATGAAGTAATTTTGGGGCATATTCGCGTGGGGATTTCGCAGTATTAATTGGTGGGATTTTATTATGCGCAGCCAGACTCAAATCTGTAACTGAACATAAGTTGATTATTATACACAGAAACATTTATGTAGACAAAGATTTCAATTGCTTCCTGTATGTTCCTAGTTGTGCTGTTGTGAGAATTCACTTAATTGGTTCATTAATTGGAAGAAATGCTTTCTGCAGTATTCTAGTGTTTAATGATTTTTTTATTCCACACTTGGTTTTGGCTGTGATTTCAACTCACAAGTCCATAAGAGTTGAATTGTCGTACTCTGCCGTTTCAAATTTCTACCAGTTATTCAATGAACTGCTATACCATGCCCAAATAATGCTGATCTGTATGCAGGCCTTCAGAACATCCGTGTTGACACTTCCGTCCACAAATTTTTCCCAACTGAGTACGATTGGTTCGAACAATACCATCCACCCACAGGAACCTCCGCTGTCAGCAACCAGGTGATATTTTGGAACACACCGCAGCTCCACTCCATTGCTCTGCTGCAATAAACTTCAAATGAAAAGTAAATTAAATTTTAATGAAGCACAAATGTTGTGCCTGAAATGACGAGGAAAGAGCGACGCCACTCGTCGAATATTGTGGACTCATAAAATATTTCAAACACATGGCAAGTTGCAGCGGAGCCACCGCACGCAACAACGTCGGCTCCATTGTCGGCAACGCTGCGGGAACGGCAGTGGTAGCGGCAGTGGTAGCGGCAGCGACAGCGGAGACGCCACTTCATTTTGACTGTTTGAATTGTGTGACGCGAGATGCCAGCGCACATCTCCAATTTCACTTCAAAGTAATAAAGTTGGCAAATTTTTGGAAACATTTTCAGCTTAAGTGCCCTGAGGTATTCATGCGCTTGCTATGCGTAAACTGCCATCCGAATGCCGCACGCTACGGCTGCAGCCACTGAAGCAGGATGGCTGCTCATGGCTTTAGAAATTTAAATGCGTTTCAAATTTTCAAATGAGAAAATCATATAAAAAACATCTAAAACCTCCTGTTCGCCATTTCACTGAAATGCGTTTTTATTGGTACAAGTATGCGAGGATGCCAAGAGTACTTGTAGCATCTGCCAGCGCTCTGCGTCGCCAACCGCATGAATAACAGTTAAATTAAAAGAAACGAGATTTGCTCAACACTCAAAAGTAATGAAGGCGTTCGCTAAACAGGTCAACGGGGTGGGCTTAATGACAGAAATTACACTGAGGTGCAAGTACAAAGAGGGGTAGCAGGATCCGCCAGCTTCAGATGGGAAGGGACCTCAGCATGGCGGCTGCTGTATCAGATCTAGGACTGGTTTTCAGATGAGTTGCGACTCTAAACGTTTTAGCACCACTGCTCAACAGCAAATATAAATCAATTCGAATATCGGTAATTTTTACAAGATGATTGATCTGTTGCTGTGGCTCAGTGCGTGTGATTATAGTGAATTAATTCATGAGGGCATTGACTTTGTAAATAATCACCCGTTGCAAGGATAGCATGACCAAAAGCAGCAAAAAAGTTCAATTGATCATTATTGATAATACTCATAAGAACAAATCTGACTCGTATTTCGGGACAAATTCAATCGTTTTCATCAATTACACTGTCGTGTAATTTGTAACTTCATTTTACATGAATATGAAATGCCAAATATCCGAGCTCGTGCAATGGCATCCAAGTGTGGAGCCACGAAATAAGTTTTCAACCTACCTATTGAAAATTTATAATACTCGAAATATTAATCAAATGGACCGTCGCATATTATACTCATATTTATATTATTAGTTAGTTTTAAAAACAATTTTAAGCATGTGCGACTGGCAGCTGCCTCTTTCACGCACATCCTGGAAGTTCCACATATGACAGCTTTTTCAAGTGATTGCAAACCAAGCAATGTTGGCTTTCACAGCGTCTATCGTTGCAGTTTTCTGAGCATAGGCCAGCGACCTCAGAGGAAATAAGCTAGTACGAGTAGCACGCTCTTGGCAGCCAATAAGGTGGTTCATTCCGATGATGTTCTCACCTAACAGCGCCACCCAAAATTGCACAGTTTCAGCGGCAGTATGAAATATTGAGCCATCATCGTGAACTGTGATGCCTTCCAGTTGGATGTCACATAAATTTGTTAGAAAATAACTAATGACCTCGTACGCTTAAGAGCCGTATTAACAATAATGCCTTATACTTTGGTCCTTAAAATTAGGCACACAGATGCGACCAGCACAGAGTATTTCTACGGTTGCTTTGGTGCCTCTTGAAAAAATGTTCCTTACACAAATATACTCGTATAACAGTTCTGCTTAATTACGAAGTCATTGGTATAGGAAATTCCTTATCGGTGAATATTTGGAAGCATTGTTGCGGAATTCTTCTCCCTATGATGATGTGTCCAGGTTAAACGACCACAAATGTCATCCTGAATCCGAAAAAAAGACTCACATATCACACATTCTATAAGAAATTTCGTATTTGTAAATGCTGATATATTTTTGTACTGACTCGGGAGAAGAGTGTTTTGATAGAGTAACAAAATTATCTGCTTCAGTGAAGGAATATCTATATATATATATATATATATATATATATATATATATATATAGATATATATAGATATATATATATATATATATATATATATATATATATATATATATATATATATATATATATGTATATATATATATATATATATATATATATATATATATATATATATATAGATATATATATAGATATATATATAGATATATATATATATATATATATATATATATATATATATATATATATATATATATATATAGATATATATATATAGATATATATATATATATAAGTTAAGAACAAATAAGTTGCAACTTAGAACCAAAATTCCATTCCCACGAATAAGAATGCTGACGAAGTGTCTGCAGTACCCACAGTCACGTACTCGAAAACAACAACAACGAAAATAGTATAAAAACTTCATATGGAATATGATCCACGCGTCCGGCAGAGCAGTTGGTGAATTTGGCTTTTGCATTTATTTAATTATGTTAGATTAAATTCAGTTGTAAATTAGAAGTGAAACAATAAAGTTGGCTTCGGCCTTTTTTTAAAAACAACCAAAAGAAATAAAAATCTTAACTGGCGCCCGAGCAGGGACCCAAATGTGAAATTCGGGATACATTAAATCTTTGGAGCAGCAATTTGGGGCCAAAAACCCAACAGTGAAGTTCTGGATAATATCGATCCTTGGACAACAGTTGGCGGATTTTCAACAAAAAAGTCAAGGAATAACGTAACTACGAGGTGCCTAAGTACGAACGGAAAGGGAGAACACCAAGAGCTCAACCTCCATTGACATCGTTGGAATGATATTCGTAAGACTAGTTTTAAGACATTTTTTAGTGAAAGAAAAAATATATTGAAAAACGAAAATTTACAAAATTGATAAAAGATAAATAGAGAGGAAAATATTTACGAAAAATATAGAGATTAGAGAAATTGCAATAATAAAAAAAAGAAGGAAGGAATTAATAACTCAGCTTAGAAAATACATAACTTAGTTTATATTTGTATCTAAATGTTATATCTGAAAGTGACTATACAAAGCAATTATTTTGATAATTTCTTAATTTTTTTCCACTGAAAACAACACATTATTAATTCCGATTAAAAGATTTGCAAGAATTGTCTGAATTCAAGGGTCAAATTCAAACTATAATTAATTAAAAAACCTATAGTAAGAAATTCACACTGTGACTCTTACAGCCATTTACTCTAGTGTATAAAAATTTACAAATAAGGAAATAAAATTCAAAAAATTGTATTCGTTGAAAATGACAAAAGTGACTGCTGACGAATTAACAGAACAATTAAGCAGACTGAATTTTAACAATACGACACCCAGCATATCAAATCGAGCATTAAGGATGGACAAAGCACTACAACAACAAATAACTGACTTGATAACCTCAACGATACAAAATTTGAATAATCCTTTGTCGAATGACGATAGCACGGATTGCCAAGTAGAATTGACAAGAGAAAATATTAACGAGCTAGACAGGATCCCAGACATAGTGAAATGTCTTAGGGAATTTTCAGGGGCTCCGGGAGAATTTAACTCCTGGAGAAGAACCACAGATCGCATATTTTCCGTATACGAGAACCTAAAAGGAACTCCAAAGTATTATGCGATACTCCATACAGTCAGGCATAAAATTGTAGGAGAAGCAGATACCGCTTTGGAATCCTACAAAACTCCATTAAATTGGGTAAAAATAAAACAGTGCTTAATGATGCACTATTCGGATAAAAGGGATATTGGTACCTTGGAGTATCAACTCACCACCCTAGCTCAACGAAATAATTCAATTCAGGAGTTCTATCAGAAGGTGTATCAACACTTATCGTTGATACTAGACAAAATTTCCTGCCTTGACATAAGTGAGGACTCACTGCAGGCTATGACCAATTGCTATAGAGATAAGGCACTCGATACATTTATTCGAGGACTTAACGGAGACTTACCCCGTTTGCTTAGCATAAGAGAACCTACTTCTCTTCCGCAGGCTCTTAATTTATGCCAAAAACTTGATAATATGACTTTCCGTATGAATTACGCACAGAATAGCTCAGCAAATTACAAAATGGTACCACCTAGACCACCAAAAAAATTTAATTTTCCCACAAATAGAAATAATTTTCATCCTGAATTAGTTCATTGGCCATCTGCCAAAAATACTAATCCTTTCATCCAAAATAGGGCAAACCCATTCTTAAATAATACTTGGAGAACTCAAAATTACCAGAGCACAAACCCTTTTATGCAAAACGGTAACCCATTTAAACAAAATAATACACTTCAGCCAAACTTCCAATTTCCAAGACCAAACCAAGCATTTAATTCCAGACCAAACATGCCTCCCAAACCCCCACAGCCTATGGAGATAGACCATTCGATACAAACCAGAAACGTAAATTATCAAAATAGGCCTAATTTTCAACACAATCACAATGGTCAAAAACGACCAATGATTTTCCAAACACACACTCCAAACAAGATGCAAAGAAACTTCTTTGTCAGCACAGACCTTCATAATTGTTACGAAGTTGAACATCCATATTTGAATAACGAAACTTACAATTACGACAGATATCAGCCAAGTCCCAACGACGTTGAAACTGGATATCAATATCCAGACCATGATGCAAATGCTTATGCTGAGTTTCAGCAAAATTATTTCCAGGAAACTTTCCAATCACCGTCTTACAACGACCCTAATGACATATTTTCACCACACTTGGATGAAGCAAACCAAACATCTTCCGATACTCTACAAGAAACTCAGAGTGCTGGTTCAATTTTAAAAGAACAATATTTTAATTCTATTCCTAAACAATTAGACAATATTAATTTTTTAGAGTAAGATCGTCTTCACTACCTTATTTTGAATATATCACTGGAAGTGGAGACACCCTTAACTTTCTAATAGACACAGGATCGAATAAGAATTATATTCAATCTACAAAAATATCAAATCCCATAAAAAACCAAGAATCATTTTTCGTTAATTCAGTAGCGGGAAAAATTGAAGTTAATCACCATACATTTGCAAACATTCTTGGACCACAGACACCACAATTAAAATTTTTTATTTTACCTGGACTGGAATCCTTCCATGGTATAATAGGTAACGACACACTTAAACAGATAGGAGCGGTAATACATACAGATAAGAACGTTATGATAATTCTACAAAATTTAGTTATTCCTTTAAAACAGCAAGCAGCACAGGATGTGAATAATATCGATTTACGCGTTTCACATTTAACAGAGAATCAAAAAGAAAAATTAATTAATTTAATTAAAAATTGTCCACATCTGTTTTCTGACCCAAATAGGAGTTTAACATACACTTCAATAGTTAAAGGAGAAATTCGAACAACCAACGATACTCCAATTTATTCTAGATCCTACCCTTACCCTTTAGCCTTGAAAGAGGAAGTAGAAAGACAGGTCGAGGAACTTTTGGCCGATGGTATTATAAGACCATCACGCTCACCATACAACTCGCCAGTATGGGTCGTCCCGAAAAAGATGGATGCATCGGGAGTGAAAAAATACCGGATGGTAATTGATTACCGTAAGCTCAATGAGGTGACTATCCCTGATAGGTACCCGATTCCGGAAATCCAAGAAGTACTTTCCAATCTCGGAAAGAACAAATTTTTTTCAATTATTGACCTAAAAAGCGGTTTCCATCAAATTCCGCTAAGGGAATGCGATGTCGAAAAAACTGCATTTTCCGTCAACAACGGAAAATATGAGTTTCTCAGATTGCCGTTCGGATTAAAAAACGCCCCGGCGATTTTCCAAAGAACGCTAGATGACATACTTCGACAGCACATCGGTAAAAGATGTTATGTCTACATCGATGATATAATTATCTTTGGAAAAGATTTACAAGAACACCTCGAAAATCTGAGAATTGTTATGAAGACACTTGAAGCAGCAAACATGAAAGTGCAGCTAGACAAGTGCGAGTTTTTAAGGGAAGATGTAGAATTCTTAGGGTATGTAGTGGGAATAAACGGAATAAAAACTAATCCATCCAAAGTAGAAGCGATAAACAAAATGCCAGAACCAAAAACATTGAAAGAACTCCGTTCATTCCTAGGAATGTCTGGATATTACAGGCGATTCATTAGGGATTATGCGAAAATCGCAAAACCCCTAACAAATCTTTTACGAGGGGAAGATGGACGAGTGTCCAAACATGCTTCCAAAAGCAAACCGATTGTTCTTGATAAGGATGCAGTTGAATCTTTTGATAAAATAAAAAACGCATTAATATCGAAAGAAGTAATTCTTTCACATCCAAATTTTGAAAAAGAATTTGAACTGACCACAGATGCCTCGAACTATGCGATAGGAGCAGTGCTCTCGCAAAATGATAAGCCGATAACATTTATTTCAAGATCGCTATCAAAAACAGAGGAGAATTATGCCACAAACGAGAAAGAATTGTTGGCAATAATATGGTCACTGAATTCACTCAGAAATTACTTGTACGGTTCCAAAAAAATTAAAATTTTTACAGATCACCAACCACTCACCTACGCCTTGAGTGCAAACAATTCCAACAGCAAGATGAAAAGATGGAAAGCCATTTTGGAAGAATATAACTACCAACTCATCTACAAACCTGGTAAGGCAAACGTAGTGGCTGATACTTTATCAAGAATACCGGCCCAAATTAATTCACTAACTCCTACAGTGCATAGCGATGAAAGCTCTAATCACAATTTGATACCTTGCACTGAAACTCCAGTAAATGTTTTTAAAAATCAGGTTATTCTTAAAATCGACGAAACTTCCACTTATCAATTTAAAATAGTTTTCCCAGGAATCCATAGACACATAATTACAGAGCAACAATATACAGAAGAAAAACTTTTACAACTTTTCAAAAGATATTTATATCCCTCAGTTATAAATGGTATCCTTACAGAAGAAAGAATTATGGGAATGATACAGAATATTTACCCCCTTAATTTTTCCAACTACAAAGCACGCTATACTCAAAAAATGGTTGAAGATATAATTAGCGAACAAGAACAAGAAAATATAATTCTTGAAATCCATAACCGCGCTCATCGAAATGCCCTTGAAAATAAATCCCAGATTCTTGGAAAGTACTACTTTCCCTCAATGATAAACAAAATAAAAAACATAACAAAAATTTGTCAAATATGTAAGGAAAATAAGTACGAAAGGCATCCCAATCAAATTAAATTAGGAGAAACGCCCATACCGTCCTTTCCAGGACATACAGTTCATATAGATTTATTCCTAACAGAAAATAAAGTTGTTATGACAGCTCTGGATAAATTTACGAAATATGCCATGACAAAAATTCTTAAAAGTAGATCAATAGAAGACATAAGACGACCACTTAGGGACATAATTTTTGCATTTGGAGTTCCGAAATCTATTATCATCGACAATGAACCATCCCTTAACTCAGCCTCGATGAAATTCATGATGAAAGATGAATTAGGTATTGAAATTTATACATCGCCACCATACCGAAGTCAGGCTAACGGACAGGTTGAACGCTTCCATTCAACTTTGGTAGAAATTATGAGATGTCTCAAAGAGAATGGAACCCAAAGGAATTTTGAAGAACTTCTGGAACGCGCTGTTTCCGAATATAACCACTCGATACACTCAGTTACAGGAAAAAAGCCTGTCGATTTATTTTTTGGTGGAAACATGGGCTTTACACCTGACCATTATGAAAGAGTTAGAAATTCAAACATTGAAACCCTACAGAAGAAACAACGGAAAGATTTAGAATACCACAACAAGAATAAGCATGATCCTAAACAATATCTACCAGGACAAATAATTTTTGTTAAAAGAAATAGGCGATTAGGGACAAAACTTTCGAAGCCGTTTGTCAAGGAAATAGTCAGGGAAAACCGAAATAGCACAGTTGTGACCGATACCGGTAGAATAGTACACAAAAGCTTGATAAGAAATTAACAATTTCATTCTTTACTTTTTTTACAGTTAATAATTTGTTTCTTTGCATTATGCAAAGCCGATGTTCAAATATTGGATTACTCAAACTCGCAACTAGTGACAATAGAGACTGGATTAGCTAAATTACAAACAGGAACGTTCAAAATCATTCACATCATAGACTTAAAGAAATACGAAGATTCAATTAATAACCTCGAAACAATATTTAGAACCAAAATTAATACGGACCACTCCTTATACCCATTTATTTCCGATGAGATTGAAAAAATAAAAATCCATTTAAACAGACTCAGTATAAACAGAAGGACCAAACGATCACTCGACTTTATCGGCAGTGCATGGAAGTGGATAGCCGGAAAACCGGACCACTCTGACCAAATTATTTTGACGGAAAAAATTAATAATGCTCTCGAAAATAACAATAAACAACTAATAATTAATAGAATGACAATAGACAAAATGAATGAAATAACTAACAAAACGAATACAATTTTAAAGGTGATGCAATCAGACAAGAATAGTGATGATAAATCTTTCACGCAACTAAAATACAAACTTGACCTCATGAAAGAGGAAATAATCAATATAGAGTATGCCATTCATTGGGCAAAGGCTAACGTAATTAATTCTTATATTTTATCAAATACCGAAATAAATATTGCTAAAGAAATTTTCAATAAAGAAAACATACCTTACATTAACATTGATGAATTGCTAGAATTCGCGGAGATTAAAATAGCCACGAATGATGAGACTATTATTTATATAATTAGTTTGCCAGAAACCGATACAGAATATTGTAAAAAAATTGTTGTAAAACCAGTTAAATTAAAATCAAAAATTAACAAAATCAATTATAATTCAATATTACAATGTAAAAATCAGTTTTACGGAATTAAAAACAATTGTAAGACATATAATAAATTATCCATTTGTTTACATAAAAATGTAATAGATCTAAGAAATTCAACATGCATTCCAAATTTACTGGCAAGCCAAAAGTCTTCCTGCCAATTAATTAACAATCAACACATACCAGAAGTAGAAGAAATTTCAACAGGGCTAATTTTCTTAAATCAATTTAATGGATCCATCATTATAAATAACGAGACAAGCATTCTAGAAGGAACATTCTTAATAAAATACCACAATGAAACCATAAATATCAGGAACATAACATATACTTCAAATGAAACCGTCGTCTACGCACCATTGCCCGCTTTACTGCAACCGAAAATTTTACCAAGAGATACAGAAGAAGTACTTTCATTAGAAATGATGAAAGAATTGAATGTGAAAAACATTGAATTCATCAAATCTTTAGATGTACGCAACAAAATATCATTAACATCTGGCACAGTAGTAGCTATTCTTATAGTACTATTTGGGATAATTATGGCTGTAAGTCACATACGCAGAAGAATGAAAGGTCAAGTAACAAATACAATAAGCCTAAAGGAACGACACCCCCAACTTTCTGAATCGGCCATAGAAAAGCTTAACCAAATCTTTAACGGGTCAACCGAGGACGGTTGAAATCAGGAGGGGAAGAGTTAAGAACAAATAAGTTGCAACTTAGAACCAAAATTCCATTCCCACGAATAAGAATGCTGACGAAGTGTCTGCAGTACCCACAGTCACGTACTCGAAAACAACAACAACGAAAATAGTATAAAAACTTCATATGGAATATGATCCACGCGTCCGGCAGAGCAGTTGGTGAATTTGGCTTTTGCATTTATTTAATTATGTTAGATTAAATTCAGTTGTAAATTAGAAGTGAAACAATAAAGTTGGCTTCGGCCTTTTTTTAAAAACAACCAAAAGAAATAAAAATCTTAACTTATATATAAATATATATATATACATATATATATATATATATATATATATATATATATATATATATCTATACATATATACGAGTATATATATATATATATATATATATATATATATACATATATATATATATATATATATATATATATATATATATATATATATATATATATATATATATATATAGACACATTACCGGCTACACAAACATGCACTCTGATAAGAGTAGTTGCAGGACGAAAATGTACTATTTGAGCTGCAATTATCACACATATATATATATATATATATATATATATATATATATATATATATATATATATATATATATATATATATATATATATATAGATATATATAAATATATATATCGTTTTTTATTAATGCTGTCTCTTTCACTGGATAGCAAACTAACTTAATATACTAATATACTATTTGAGCTACAATTATCCCACACAAATAAGTGGTAAACGCAGCTTATCTACGCATGTGGACCACAGGCGGCGCTCATTAGGCGCACGCGCTGCAATCGGTGCCAAACTGGCATTAAGCAAAGCTGAGAGTTAACTTCGTGCAGGTCAGGGAAGAAGCAGCACACAATTAATCACGCTGCGAACGCCCCAGGAAGACGACAGCATAAACTGTACTTTGCACATAAAGTGTGGTGCGCACAGTGGCGGATTGTAAGAAATAAACCTGGGGCTTCAAATTCGTAGACGAGTACACAGCAGAATTATATGGCGGCTTTGGTTACTGCTGACTTTGGTTACTGGTTAGTTACCACCACTTCGATCAGTAAAGTATCAGTGATATGGAGCAGTGTTACTGCATTGGTCACTGTAAAAGCTAATTGGTCGCTACTTATTTATGGTTTCTTATTAATGCTGTCTCTTTCGCTGGATAGCAAACTAACTTCCGGTAAAGAAATTCCGAAAATTCAAATATCAAACAGCGGCAAAGTGATGGGAACTATCGAATCAAAACTATTGGTTCACTTAATAGGCAGACAGAAATTCATGATTTTTAAATGATAGTTACAGAATGCGCTCATTGGGGGATATAACTAAAGTAATCAATTGATTTTCAAGGAGAACGAGCGAACAAGTAAATTCAATAAACGAGTGAATAAGAAATTGGGTGAAAGGATAAAAGTGAAAAAATCTTTCGTTAAGTGAAACCATTTATTTGCCGACTATTGATGGTTGAAATCAGTGTTGCCGTTCTTAAATTTGCAAGCGACGTGAAATGCGCTGAAAAGTGAAGTGTTTTCAGGTTCTTCGAAGTGTTCAAATATGAAAATAATCTTTCGAACCTACCTTGTTATAGAAAATTTACTCTTTAGAACTTACTGTACTACTAGTACTTAGAAAAACAGATATATATCAATTATATAGAATTAGCCTGATTCCCTCGGAAATCGAAGTGTTTTTGCTAAAGAGGAAGTGCAGAAGTGTTCGACTTAAAAATGAAGTGAAACACTTCAATCGAAGTGAAAACGGCAACACTGGTTGAAATCACCCGACTTTCGCTAAACAAGCATTGTTGAATAACCGAACTTGACTTCTCTAAGCACCTCTCTTTTCTATGAATTACTGTCAATCTGATGTCATACACCATTATGAAGAAGAGACAGATACAAATATACTGAAATAATCAAAGTGATGATCAGCAATCGTTCAATATCCAGCATTAATTTAGTAAGCATCACTTTGATATCCATCTATGACTATAACTGATTCCGAAGCCACATAGTTAGTTGCATACAGTATCTATGAGACGATGTTGTAACATTTTATTGGTTCAGGAGAATATACACGAAGAAGAGCGTCATCACCTTAGCTTAGGTAATTTATGTCCTTATTCTGATATCACTCATACTGTAAACCAATTTAAGGTCTCAAGATTTAAAAGAAAAGTAAAAAAATTTGTAGAATTCATAATGAAACTTCGTCATTATGTTCGCCAATAAAGCCACTTGAAATGCGACTTTGTCCCACTGTTTACTCGTGCACCTTTAGAGCTATCTTACCGAGCAGGCGTTTGGCGCTAACTAGCTACATAATTTATAGACAAATTCTGAAAAATTAGCTCCTGCCTACAGCTGGAAGTGTAAGTGTGACAGGGACTAATGCCTTCAAAAATTGGCTAACAATGTAAAGCGATTCTCGCTTCGGCATCTTCCTCTTCACTCCTCCTCGAGCCTTCTCCGTTTGCTGCACTCGTCCATGGCAGCGACACAGCAGAGGTGGCCTCCTCATCAATGCACAATACTCGTAACCGGAGTTAATTATTTGTTACTTTTATCGAGTCCTTTCTGAATGGAGTTAAGTCCTGCCCGCAGGGTCGTTGATTGTTGAGCAGCCATTGGTAATATTTTCTTTATGATTTTTCACAAAAGCCATGACGCTTTGTTTGGTTTGTTGTGGCTGTTAATGTTGATGATGCTGCTGCTGTTGTTGTTGTTGTTGTTGTTGGCGTTGTTGATATTCAGCGCATGCATAAAGTGACGTACGGTCAGCTATCTACGAGTACTTGGCTCCGAGTGGCGGCCGCACTTAATATTCATATTTGGCGCACCTGCTGCATCAGCAAAACCGCAATTTGCTTACTTTTTATCACGTGTAATTTTATTTTTATGCCTTCGGATATGCTTGCCACAAAGAGTGGCACACTCGCTCCATTGAAGAGTCCCAACAACACCAACAACCACAATAAATATAATAACGAAACGCATAGCATCGCATCGCAATAAAAGTGGAAATGCACCTCGGTTGCTGTGGGAGCACAAAGAAAATAATAAGTTTGCAATGCTTAACACGAAGGCAACATTTGGGACAGCAGCAGCAGTAGCAGCAGCAGCGGAAAATGGTGGTGGCATCGAGAGAGTTCTGTGCAGGCCAAAGTGCAGCAAGATATAGTGCAGAATTATTTTCACATTAAGCAGGCACTTCACTTCGTTCATTCCTTTGCTGCGGTGTCGCAGCACAACGGCAGACACACGCACACAGCTACACAAACATAAAAATCACACACAACCACCACCGACACACTGGCAGGACTGCACTGTGGCATCTCACACTTTGCGCCTTTTCCAACCTGTCGAAAGTGCGCCTTTGATATGTTCGCCTTTGTGCATTTGCGTATCGTATTATTCCGGCGTCATACAAAAATTATATGTCAATGCACACGTCAAGATCCGCAGAACTCATTAGCTGCAAAATTATTCGAATTATATATGTGTGTGTGTGGGTGTACGAACCGGCGAGTTAGTATGCGTGTAAGCCTTTGCTTCTTAATTATCTGTGGCAGAGGCATGTGGTATAGGAGTAAAAGCATAATTTGTCTTTGAAGTTAGACAAATTTCACTTGAAAAGCAACGGCAGAAGATGCTCTCTTAAGATATGTGTACTAACAGGCTAGACCCCACCCATTGTGAGCCCTTCGAAATTCTCAGGCATTTGGAGTACCAGCAAAGATATTATTATTAATTCCATGACATTAATAATTATAACTTGGCTGATACTCCAAATGCCTGCCAAGTTAGTGGCCATATAAAACTGTGTCGCGGCCATGCCACAAATTATAAACAGCTCATTGCTCTGCTTCATACATGTCACCTATATATCCAAATGACTGCAAAGCTTTAAGTTAAATTTCTTATACAAGTATAACGTGTCAATTGCTTGTATCATTATAGCCATGTTCGTTCGATCATCTGTAGCCCAAACTTTTCTGAGGAACTCATCTATCCGTGGAACCACGAATATGGGGTTCCACAGATTGATGCAATTTATAGTTTTTGGAACAGTTCGAACTACAAATACATTCATTTCTCACACGTTTTGACTTTTGACAAGAATATATCTCGAAAACCAAACTATTTTTGTAGATGCAATTGTATATGAAGTCGGGCTGAACCAAATCACGCAAGTCAATCCATGATAACACACTATCAGACTTCATTGCGAAATAAAGGCTGTCCTATGATGATACCTGCATGCTGGATACTCTGGATACGAGAACTCGTACTGATACAATGTTCTCTTCTCCGTCTTTATAAGTTTATTTTGCCTAAACTCTCGTCTGTCAATTCAGTAAAGAGACTGATCGAAATATTTCGGTAACGAAGGACATCAAGTGTGATTGGCTGAACAGTGCTTTTTAAATAAATTTCCTTCATATCGTAGTTTTGCGGAAATGATACATAATGCGAGCAATTTATCAAAGTGAACTGAGCGGAAATGTCGAGAGAATTCGAAAATCGGCAGCTGGCTTAGCAGCAATCGTCACTGAAACTTCCATCACACGGAAAAAGCAAACTTAATTAATTTCGAAACTGAGCCAATAATTATTAAATGGTACATTTTTAGTTGAGTGGTTCCCTACTATTGGCATATCGAGCTTTGTCAAAGAACAAATGGTCCTACAATTTCTATATCTGATTTCCACAGAAGCAATCCTAATATACTCGTATTAGTGAAAACTACTAGGCATGATTCCAGTACACTACTCCAACGCAACTAGTCAACAAAAATACTAATGCCAGTTATTCCCAAAGCTAATTATGGTTCAGGACGGCGCTGTAGTACCTCCTTTTGATTTATGGCCGTGAATATATTGAAAATAGCTAATGAATTGGCTTCCTGGAGCTATATTACAATTGTGCATCCTCAGCCGCATCTGGCAAATGCCAATTAATATGATATGAAATGGCCGCTCAGGATATCTTAACTCAGTTCCCGCGATGAATTTGTATTCCTTCACTTCTCGATTTAGATGAGTTTTCCAATTTGCAGTGAAAAGTGTGCAAACATTTACATCACCATAGATGGCCCGAATTTCAGTGCCCACTTTTCTACCACTAAATGCTGGCAAAAAGGGTGATAATATCAACACTTATGGGGAAACTAAGGACCCTTCCCCAGATTCCCTCCATTGCATATGTTTTCATTCTGAGACGGATAATCTCGAACCTGGCCTTTCAAACGCAATTTTATTTAGTTTGAATCTGAACTGCAGATGCACTCATTGAGCAAATGTTTGAGTTAGTTGAAGTGTGCGGCGCACAATTTTCCAAAGTGTTTACGCACAAATTTGTTGTACATATTGCCTTAGAGCTCCAACTGTTTCAAGTGTTGCCAGTGTACCAAGTGGCATTGAAATTTGGCTTACGACCATTCCTCGATGCATTCCTCGATGCATATGTGTGTGTGTGTGTGTGTGTGTGTGTGTGTGTGGCTGCGAGTGAGGGATGTCTGTATACGAGCAATTGAAAGAAACAAAAATGTTTCTATTTTTATTTCTTCGCTTATAAGCACACTTAATCGCTCTTAATTTACGCCCACAAGCAAAGCAAAAAAAAACTAAAATAACAAATACAGAAAAGCAAAAAGAAAAACCATAAAAAATAAGGAAAGGGAAAAAAAGTATAGAAACTATTACAAAACACATAACACCCCCAAAGGCAAACAATGAAGCGGAATTTATCTCTCGTAGGCCCACTCATTTCGCAGCTTAACTGTGCAAACAGCAAATATTAGTCACTCATACGCCGGGGTGTCAATGCCGGAGGCGTAAACATGGGCCGCTCTACAGCGGCGCTAAACAAATCTTCCCGTTTATTTATTTGTTTTTCGTTCTGTCCTTCTGGATGTTGCTGTTGGTATTATTGTTGTTGCTGTTGTCATCGCTGCTAGTGATGATGTTGTTGCTGTAGTTGTTATTGTTGGCATTGTTTTGCTGCTGACGTTAGTTCTTAAAGTACGAGTAAGTAACAAACTCCAATGACAACGCAGTGAGTCGCGACGCCAGCGCCCTCTGCAATGGCAAAACAAATGAAAAACTTATTTCGTTTCATTTCGGTTTGTTCATTTTTTGCTGTGTTTTCTTTCTTTTTGTTTCAGATAATTTTATCCTACTACTTGTATTTGCACAGCTGTTGTTGTTGTTTCTGTTTTTGTTGTTGTTGTTGTGCATTTTGTGGCACAAACAAATTTAGCCAGAAAACAAAAAACGTAAAGAAAATACACACACATACATATACATAAACACACACACGCACACGTACACAGAGACCTCCAAAACCCCTATGAAATTGGCAACGAAATGCAAACGGGCTCCAGAGCTACGGCGAAATATCTTACAGGGTTTGTTCGCTTCTTTGCGCGTACAGTTTTTCTTTTCCCTTTTTATTTTTGATTTGATTTTTTTTTTACTTTTTTGATTCATTACCCCATGAAATCCCAATCCCCGAGCACAGCACCCGTCCACCCAGTACCCTGCGGCCAGGCATCTGCACCAGAGACCATTGCGACAGCCCAGCAACTTTTCTTTGAAATGTACGAGTTTGCTGTGCAGCCTTACGAGTATGTGCGAGAAAATTAAAATAGAGAACCATTTTCGACACTGCAATGGGTTTTGTGTGTTATTTCGAAATTAATTAAAAGCCAATGCAAGCGCTGCCGAGCAGTTGCCCATTTGAGGTCACTTTGCTGTGCACCACAGATCCATGGAAACACTAACCACGCACACACACACATTCGCACATATACGAGAGTACCTACAAGTCTTAGAAGATGACTGTCTGATGCCTCTGAACAGAGCTTTGCTGAAGTATGAGAAACATATTCAGCTTGTTCGTGTATACTAGAGCGGAAAATGTCCCCTCACAAGTGAAATGGTGGTTTTAACCGAATTTCGTTCCAAATTCAGAATAGAACTTCACTATAGGGCAATCTGATTCTTATACTTAAACTACTTAAACAAAACTTCGAGTAGAGCATTATTCCAACACATCTCATATACGTACGAGTATGTGGGCATATACATGTGTGTTTGGTGAGGGTGTTCATTTGTCTGCGTTGATTCGAATATCGCTACTTAATATCTACTAATATCTTTATTTCGCGGTCTTCTTGTCTCCCCTGCCTCTCTCTTTTGGAGTTTGCAAATTTTCAGTGTAGCATTAGGACTTGGAACTGTATGTATTAGGTGGGCTTTAGAGCCCGCTCTTCTAATGTTCTCACTTTGTAATTAAGTTCAGTTGGAAGTATTTTCTAGATTTCGCCAACATACGTAAACACCATAGTAGCGGGATAACTCTAAATCCAGTGTGTCGGTTTGAAATCAGAACTAGCGTCTAATGATTTTTTAACAGCCATTATAAATAATCGAAAATCAGAGAGAAGAATGTTATCCGTAGGTATTCATCACTTATTCACAACAACAAATTTGAATTTGAAATTCAAAGCCTAAACTAATAATTTCGCCCCACCTCTGCTTGCCCTCCAGCATAACTAACAACTGGCTGGGAGTATAGAGTAGATTGTTCAAAGCTACATTTGGCAGCTCCCTCTGAGTGCTCTACAGCTATGTGGCGGCTATAACGCTCTCTCCCTTAGCCCATCAGCATCACTGATTATTCACTCATGGTTAACATTCAATTAAATCACTACTCCGTTTAGCCCCGCTGTCCTTAGTGTATTTTTTCTTACATTATTTTCATTTTATAATATAATGTCTCTTGCATGATCATTTCGAATTTTATATATTTTGTTTTCGGCTTTGTACTGAGTTTCTGTTCAGTTTTACTCAATGTGAATAGATTTTCAGCAACTAAAAAACCTTCGCTTATCCATAATTTTGTTAATTTTCTTTTCAGTGGCGCGGAAATGCTGGTTGCCTTTCATTCGAGCCCTTTCTCAGCGCCTCTGCAGCAGGGCATACCTAATCGTGGCTTCGAGCTGGACGTCGATATTCTGTTCACCGATTCGGACTCGTACGATTTTGCCCAGGGCACGAAAAACCTTTGCGAATTTCACATCAACGCTTCGAATCCAGGTGAGGCCATACAGATTATACCTTTGCAGGCATGACACTTGTCCTGCTGACAATCGAGCTATTTTATACACACAAAATTGTGCACACTTGCATACTTTGCAGTGAGTTGTGGGGGTGGTGGGGATTGAATGTCATCAGTGCTGAAATGACGTGGCTTAAGTGTTCTAGACAGGTGCCAATCACTTCAGCAATATATCACTTCAGTCAGATGACTTAGTTGGGTTTGTCTAACGTCAGATAAATGCCGATAATGTGACATCGCAGCTATACTAGGCAACATAGAGCTATATGCAGTCAGTAACTGCGAATTTAGACTGCCTCCAATGCCTCGAACTACATTGTTGAAATTTAATACTGCATTGTCACTTTTTTGCATTCCTCTGCATTGTGGACAAAATTGTTCAAATTTTGAGATTTTCTTGTAAATTTCCCCCGCGGAGTTATGGAGGAGTGCCTCAATCATGGACAAATAAACTAATATTTTTGTCATTGCAGCAGACGATGGCAGAGCCGCGCAAATCTGGTCTGCTTCGTCCATTTCGTTGTTTTTCGAACTACCTACCGAACAGGCTCCGCAAAATTAATAGAAAAGCACACCAGGGCAAACGTTGTGGCAACAAAAACTGCACCAAATAGTCCAAACTCAGAGGAGATGCGCAAATTCTCTTCAGCTACTCGTACATAGAGGAATATGCGGCAATAAAGACCAATATTAATGGACAAAAAATGGTTTCCATATTGTCGTAGAAATTGCCCACAGATGCGAATGGCCTTACCAACTTTAGCATGGAGTATTGTGGCGGTCACAGGTATACCTACGAATGGCAAGGGTAATCGTAATATTCTTCTTCGCTGTCACTGAACGCGTTTAATACCCGGTCTTGGGCCACCATGAGACTACTTCAGGATCCTGCTAAGAAATGCTTTTATATTTGGATATGCCCGATAACAAGAATTCGATAATACTTATCAAGCAGCGAAAGAGCAGGGAGTCTGGTCCATAAAAAAGGTCATGTAGATGTACGTTCTCAAGGCATCGTAAATCTGACTCAACTATACTCTTCTCTACACTCTTCTCTAAACGATCTACTACAGAATCCAATCCAATTGCTTCGAGAGTATTTCTATTCAATTTTCTAACAAATTGCTCTTATCTGCAGTTTCGTCAAATGAAATCCATGTGCTCTATTGAAACATCGAAGTCAGTGCAAGATTTGTGCTACCCTCCATTTAAGTTTTACACTAATGACCAATTATTTTGCCAAGGGATTTTTTGACCTTCATCAAGCACCAAAGGATGCTTCTTCGCAGTCATCCTCAAAATCACTTTTTGCTACAAATAGTTTCGTCGTCGTCAAATCTTGAACACAAAGACATATTTGATAAATACACTTGGACTTCAAAATTCCTGGTCTGCTTGAGCTCATAGCCTTGCAATACCTACGAATACACGCCTCCAAATTAAGCGTGACATCAAAAACTGTTGCAGTTTCTCTGTTTGAGCTCTAACGCCGTCCACGTCCAGATTACACCAACAACTTGTCTACTCTGGATCTTCTCACAACCGCTCCATTTTACGCTCAAGCGACCTGAGCCAACGGCTGATGTCGCTAAATTCGATGCGGCTGATTGTGTGGCATTGTCCCTGGCAAATGAACTAAAAACGGAGTAGCGGAATTTTTTAAAATTGCCAATTTAAAGAAAGCTAAGATTGCCAGAGCATGCTCCACACACCCGCCTCCGCTGCTCCACCTGCTGCTAACCACTAAAATTCAGTGTTTTTTTTATGAATATTCCATATTCGCCGCTGAGTCCGCGTAGCCTATTTCAGGCAAAAGTTGTGCTGCCACTGCCGCGGTTGCTCCGGCTCATGCTGTCACTGCTGTTGCCGCTCGTTCCTCCCGGCCGCAGGCAACTGAAATGAGATTTTAATTAAATCTTACAAAGATTGCCGTGCTGACAGCGAACCTCGTGTACGAAACACTCACCAGCATTTTATCGAGGGCATAAGCAAGAAATACCAACGAAAAAATAAAAATTTTACCAAACAGAAACGCCAACAAGCAAAATGGAAAAAAACTACCTTAATATAATTGCGGTAAATTATAACGGTTCACCGGCGCGGCTGCATTTAATTGGAAAATCGTAAGATGAAATTCTCTACCAAGTCGAAGTCAGCGTCTTGGATACAGCTGGGCTGATTGCGCCCTTCTGCCAACCACACACCGCTGCCCAGGCCAGCCGGCGCACTTTAAGTAGTTTTTGAAAATGTTCCGCGCTGGTCATAACCGTCTGTGAAGCCGGCTGCAAATGCGTAGGCGTTGACGTCCATTAATTTGCACTTAATTCCGTCGTACGTCGAATCCTTCGTTGTCGTAAACATTTTCGGAGATTTGCATTCATTTACAAAATGCCCGCCGATCTCTCTTCTAAATAATATCGACATGATAATGGGTCCGCTCGCCGTACTTAATTAAGCGTCGCAGCTTCGGCCATTTTAATTGCCCTGTCGGCGCACGTACGCAGCAGTTTGCGCACCCGACCGCCCTCAAGTCCTGGGAAACTCACCAACTGGCGTGCATTTATTAAACTCAGCATTCGGCGTCGATAGTGGGCGTTCTCGTATAATGAAACACAATAAAACCGTTGACCCACCGTGTCACGACAGCGCCGGGAGCTGGGTAGGCGCAGGGGGCCGACGCTGGTGGCCGACGCTGGTGGCCGACGCTGGTGGGGTTGTTTTTGTCAAACAATGCTGTTTGTTTTGGTACATTTTCACGCATTTCCAGCGCTGGCCTAATTTGAAACATTTAAAAGGGGTCCGTCCGGGCAGGTCGTGAACAATGCCGCGCCATGATTTCCATCGATTCACTCATTCAGTTTCTGCACATTTCTATCACAAACAATTTGACACACCACCAACAACAACAGAAATAGTCAAAGGAAAAAAACTGTAAAAAAGGAAAACAAATTTCAATTAATGTGAAACTAAAAACAAAAAAAAGAAAAGGACGCTGCTGCCTCATGAAAACCCTTTTCAATTAAAAACAACAAATAACAAGCTAAAAGCTATTTACATAAAAAAAATTCCATTATTGGCATTTGCATCAGTTTCCACCCACTGTATTCACACAGAGCTGGTCTGGTCCGGCACTTTGCGCCACTTAGTGTATATGCGTCATGCCTTAAACGCGCTCATAGGCTTATCAATTCTCCGCAGTGGCTTTGTTTGAAGGAGCAGTTTAGGCAGCTTTCTACGCGCTTGTATTAAGTTTCCCCAAGTTTCTCCGCCGCACCAGCTTCAGAGATTTGCCCCGCGTGCAGTGCTAAATAAAGTTAATTCTTGTTAAATTCAATTGATTTAACCCAATCCAGTCTGTCGTCAGCAGCTTGGGTTAGGCTTGATTAGCTTAGGTAGAAGAGGAGCTAGTAATCTGTTCATGCGAGTGCGAAGCATGACTAAGCTGAATCCTCCAAGATTGCTACTATACACGTTTCTCATCCCGACCAAAGCTGGATAGATAATTGTAGAAGCTTAGTGCATGCTTGATGATATTGTATTGGACCTTTCACGAGGGAAGTATCCTATATAATCGAAAAGATCCACCTTCAAAAATATCGTATCATTCCGTCATTAGTATCCCAAAATGCTAATCAAATACATTCGTAGTGGTAAGAAAGAGATACAATTTGAATTGGTGGAGTGAACCACTCCTCTCTTATTGCAAATGAAGGGCGTAGGAGATTCTTAAAGGACTGCTTCCCACATCGAGTTAATCTTATCCTATGATACCCTCCGAGATTATATAGGTAGGTAGGTAGGGCAGCCGCATCACCAATAAGCCAGTGATGCCACTTAGACCACCAGTTGGGTCTGTTATGAGCCGCGGTTGCTAGGCATGGCTACGCTTCCCCCTCCAGATTGAACCACCCTGAGCCTTTTACAAAGCGAAGAAGGTTGTTAACACCTGACTAGCATAGACCATCTATACTTGTTAAGAAGTGGGATCCTAGTAAGGGAGCGTTTAGCAAAAGCTGGACGTGTACAGATTATATAAAGAAGTTTAAGAGACACATGAAGAAGTGCCACTTACAGGGCAGCTAAAAGCAAATGTTGTGCCAGATATCGTTCAAAAAATGTAAGAAATTGTTATGGTGGATTCAATTCATCTGAAATAGGTGCTCCTGCAATCATGGCAAATCAAGGGATATTTCAAATTAATTCACAAAAAATTCGACTTAACTAAACTTTTGACTTTTAAACAAAAGACACAAAAAGTTTCCACATCCCCACAGTGTGCTGGTTTGGTTAAAGAATATCGTATCAATGTTCATCAAAGATGAGACCTGGCCTGCAGTGAAAGAAATATGAACCGTCTCTAGAGAATACAAAGACGATCTAATCCTCCGGAAAGTTGATTGGAAAATAATGTTTATGAATCGAGGAGGGAAAATTTGTTCATGGCGATTGGTCTCAGGCAAACCAAATAATCTGTTCACATGGTTTTTCAGAATGGAGTTTCCTGTTCTAGAATAACCCCAGTATAAAGCTATTCCGGAGAAAATGTCCACTCCCAGTTGTCTCTCGAGAGTTATTGCGTAACACAGCACCGCTACAACTCCGACCGCTGGTCTTAAATAAGTTCTATTAAAGGATATCAGACAATTTAAGTGATTTTGTCTCAATGTAATAGAATAAAACGCAGTTCTCTTTTGAATTATTAAACTGTCCCATCAGAGTTTTTGGAGCTCTGAGGAAAGCGCAGCTGAACAGTTAAAGGAACTGCAGGAGTAAAAGTGTGTGAGTACATTCCTTGTTTGGCAAACACAATCAATATTTACAATTTGTGGGCCAGTACCGTACTCGTAGGTATGGTGGCATGTGAGCCCAATACCAACGATAGCAAAAACAATAGAACTGAGAGCTCTGAAACATGAAAATAATTATTATTATGGTCGAAGTGAGATGCGATGGTGGGGTCTGGTGGTGTGCTGAGCTGTGCTGTAGACGATGGTGTGGGTTACGAGCGGACGGCATGTTGCCTAATAGGAAATGGTTAAGTCAAGAAGTACGCCTTGATGAACGGACAACTACAATTGAACTCAATTACCATAGCAGGACTTATATTTGATTGCTTGTGATTTACATTTGGTTGTTTAAACGAGTAGATTTGGTTTTGTACGAGAATATTTGCTGTAACCACCACAGAACATTTACACACACTAAGTACGAGTAGTTCCTTCAGATGACACTCCTTTATTTGTACTAAATGCAATGGTTAGGTAGTTAGATAGGTAGGTAAGTAGGGCAGCCGCATCACCAATAAACCAGTAATGCCACTTAGACCACCAGTTGGGTCCGTTGTGAGCCGCGGATGTGAGGCTAGGCCCCTCCAGATTGAACCACTCTGAGCCTTTTACAAAGCGAAGAAGGTTGTTAACACCTGACTGGCATATACCATATATACTTGCTAAGAAGTGGGATCCTAGTAAATGCTCCCTATTTCTAGCAAAAGCTGGACATGTACAGAAGAGATGCAGGATCGTTTCCAGTTCCTCCTCGTTCCTGCAGCTGCGGCGGAAATCATGTGTATAAACTATGTAATTGTTAACTCATCTGGAAAATTGTCTTCCGACGACTTAGTTTTCTTTAGCTAACATCTTATTCGAAGGATTTTATAAGCCTTTTTGATCAATCCTGGGGTCAATGGTTTTTATTTACATGCTTCTACAACAGCATGTCAAGAACTTTTGGCAATTCTTAATGAGTGGTTACAATACGATCTATTTTCCTGTGTTTTCTTACATCACAATCTATAACATAGTTAAACGAGTTCGCCAAACTTCTGGTGATTTTTTTTAGCCATTAACTTTGAGGTACTTCAAAAGCAGTACATTTTCTAGAGATATAAAAGATTTTTGAGTTAGATTCATCCATCAGCTCCAATGTGCAGCTAAGAAGATATGAAAAATTTTCCAAGGAAAAGATTACAGAGAAAATAATGAAAGTTCGCTTACTTAAATTTTACAAAGAGTTGTTCGCAAAAAGGATCTGGCCAGACTCTGCCTTTGATAATCCTCTGCCCGTAGCTGCTTGTTCGCAACACGCAATTTGCAAAATGGAATGGCGCGACATGGAGTAACCAATATTCCGAATGCGATGCGGAGCACTGAGCCTGCTGCTACCAATTGGTTGCTCCAATGGCGTGATGCCTTTACAAAAACAATTTTCTCACTATAAAGTGGCATTATGGACCCAATCCGGTTTCCCCACTACCTCGTACCTTCTGGCACTTCAGGTCAAGTATTTATGCCCTTGGGGAAGGCAGAGGCGTACGGTTTATGTGGGGGTCGTGAATTCGTGCTCACCAGCGCAACCCAGCAACATATTTCCCGCGCTGAATTTTACTGGAAATAATGTTTTACACCGTTAAGTAGTGCGTCGGGAGGCCGTTATGAGTATACTACTCAATCGTCAGTATTGGTCATTCTGTCATAGTATGATCCAAAGCTCATTTGGGCGTCGCGAGCTCCTTCTGGAGATCCATTGGCGCGTTCCGTTCTACGCATGTATTCCGTGTGTTGCAGCGTGTTCATAATACTCGCCACCACAGCACATGTGGTATTCCATTTGTCTTCATCCTCGCACATATTTGGTACTAGATTGTACTCCGTCAGAGTTTCGCCGAATGCTCTTTCTAGATCCAATCGTCCATTGATGAATCGCGGACAGTGCAATAAAACATGCAGCGCGCTTTCCAGTTCTTCTAGGCATACTGGGCAATAAGGGTCGTCTTCTCGATGGAACCTGTGCAGGTATTCTTTGAAGCACCCATGTCCAGTGAGCATCTGCGTACGATGGTAGTTTACCTCTCCGTGTCTTCGGTCCATCCATATCTCTCTCTATCTATCTCTATCTCTCTATCTCTCTCCATCTCTCTCTCTCTCTCTCTCTCTATCTCTATCTCTCTCTTCCCCTATCTCTCTCTCTCTCTATCTGTCTCTGAACTACTCGTGTATATCTCCACTATCAACGAGTTGTTTTCTAGTCTAAGATCTTTGGTTAAGCACATTATAAGTGAGTGAACCACATAGCTACGGATGCATGCTCCGGCTATTTTAAGCTTCCTACTAGCAGAGAATACACAGAAACGACTCTTGTTTTGCGCACACTTACACATGTGCAGAACTGTAGTAGTGTGGCTGATTTTCTCCAGAATTCTGGCTAACCAATGATAAACAAACCTATCCTTATAGGCAACTAATGATAAACAAAGACATTTTTTTTAAACGTCAGAAAATTTGACATTTAAGTGTCCCATCTCTATGGTCTCTGCTATTAGTATGCACACCCAATACATACTCTTAAAGGCCTGGTGAGTAGACTGCATTCTGGTTCGCACATTTCACATCCAACATCGCCCAATACGAGTTCTCACAGTGTTCATTTTGCTGCGTTTTTCGGCAGTAGCGAGCATACATGCCCCTCCGTTTGAGGCTACCGTATATTCCGGGACTACCATGGGTGCGACCTTGACATAAGAGAGAGAAACCAGAAGTTAGAGATACTGGAGACGAGAGAGATACTTGAGGACGAGAAGGTTTATGAGTTGGTTCGACACTGCAACCACTGTTTTAACTGGGGACGCATTTGGCTGATACCTGGCCCAGCGATTACCTGGAACTGTGTGTATACTGAGCATAATAATCGATATTCGTCCCTTTTTGAGTCGTCGTTTGCTTTTTGAAATTTGCTCCCTCTATGGCGCGTTTGTCCACCTACCTATGCTTGACTTATCGGTGGAGTCACTTTCGGTTTTCCTTAGTGCTAAATTTTCCATGAGGGCTGTGACTGAGGATGAACTCTGAAATTTACACTCGCACCCTCGATGGCAAACATAATATGCTGCATATTTGAATTCCGTTGGAAGTTTAATTAAAATCATGTTTTATATATTATTCCCATACACAAATGCACACACACACACATTCAGACACACACACAAACACACAGTTATACGTACAGTCGCAATTATTTGTTTGCGCTTTTCCCACAAGCGAAACAATTCAATTGCGGAATTTGCACTCTCGCCGTATATGGAGTCCACTGTTCAATGGCGCATTCATAAACTCGTTTAAATGCTAATTGGAGCTGATTACAACTGGGCCAAAACAAGACAAAACAACAACAAAAACTACAAAAATCCTATCAATTTCTTTTTTTGCATGCTGTAAATTAATTTCAGTGGACCCTGCAGCGTCCCAGTGACACCGGGCTGCAGCGCCGCCTGACTAGGCTCCCGAACGTCTGCTTCCCCGCTTTTGTTTGTGAGCGAACAAAAAGAAATTACTGAAATTTCAGCATATTATTGTTACCTTAATGGAACTCAATTGGAAAGAATTTCAGGCGATAATGCACAGTTCAAATTTTTAACTCAATTACAGCTGCGGGGGCATTTTGCCACGATGGAGCAGAACTTTGCGCAGTGCCCCTGCAAAAAGTCAACTGTGCATGGCACTGGCACCGCTTTCCACAAGGATCGTTTTCTTTCGATATTCTATACGTGTGCGTAATGCTGCATGTGCGTGTGTGTATGTGTGTTATTTACATTGGACATAACCATTGGCTTAAATTGATAGACCAGCCGCAGGGCAGAAATACTACTATTAGTAGCAGCAATAGCAGCAGTGGCAAAGCCAGTGCTCCACCAGCGGGTCAGACCGGCAACAATGTAGCTAGGGCAGGCAGGTATGGGTTTTAATTTGACTGTGATAGCGGAAAATGCCATTGGACTAGCAACCTCTGAGCCAGAATGACGCAGATAGCAGTTGATAGGAGCAATTCATGCAACAATTGCCAATTGCCATGGCAAACGTTCGAGAGGACATTGCTGAGGACGAACATGCCGTAGATGGAAATTCCGGTGAGGATGCACTCGTAGATGGAGTTGATGATAATGCCATCGCATAAAGTGCTGCAAAGGTTACCACTGCATTTTTGTTGCAATTAAGCTGCTGCAGGCCAAAATTGTTGGAGGTTGCTGCCACTGCGTTACCATGACGTTGCAGCATGCCAACTACATATCAAAGGGAGTTTGTGTGTGTGTGTGTGTATTTGCGTGTGCGTGGCGTGTGTATGTGTGAATTGTCAATGCAGCCATTCTTCTTGGCTCGTAATTGTGTGCGGAAAACTCGTATTACCGATTGCCATTGGTATTTTACTGCTGCAAATCCAGCAATTGTGAAAGAGTGCATGCAGCAAATTTTTTGCATGCTTGAGAAGGCTGCGCTATTTATGGCCACCGATTGTTGGTAAAAACAATGCAGAGTATGTGCGGGCATGTCCTGGAGCCATTGTCTTGCTGCCCTAGTGGTCAGCAGCCGTTGTTGTTTTCTTCAAATACTTAAACGCTATCTACGCACGACAGTTGTAGTGCGTCTGCTAGCGGCCAATGCGGGGTCTTCGGGCGGTTTCTGGGATTTAGTGCCGTGGCCGTTGCTACATTGTAGCGTCAGGGCATAGTTGAGTCCAATCCCAGCTGCAGCTCTGACATTGGCGCTGGCGTAATGATGCGTTCCAGCCAAGTTGAGTGTATACCGACTTCCTTTAGCGTGGCGCGATGAACAAAAACAAAAGCACAGCGAACATAAATCAAACCAGGATTGCTGCATTTCTTTCTATATTACAGTCTGGGCAAATGATGTCTGTGGAAAATCAGTCACATCGTGATTTAATCAGCGCAGTATTAATGTTCATTTGCATGGCATAGTTCTGTAAGAATATTTTGTATTCCGTCAATTATTCGAGGAAATCATAATTGTACTTCAGCCGGGATGCGTGAGTATTCGTTGAACCGGGATGCGTGTGCATTCGGTTTTCAACTGCAATCGATAACCTTTTATTCGGTTAAATAAAAGTTGACTTTTTCCCCGGCCTCCTTAGAACGATTATCTCGGTTTTACACCGTCCAACGTCGTCAGCAACTGATGAACTTTTACGAGTATGCATTGAATTGTTAAGTTGTTCGATTTATTGGCAGGATCTTTACAGCATTTCTGCGCGGATGTCTTCCATAAAATGTTTCGTCTGGTGTTCGCTAATGGGTTTCTATTACTGTTCAGTGAAATCTTTCCTGATCGGTCTTTATTAATACATTACACATTCTTCATTTTCTTACCATTTTTCTTCATCGAGCACGACTGCTTTGAGTTGCTTCTTGATTTTAGCAGCAATTGCGCTTTATATGAAGACAGGACTCTTTACCAATTCAATATTAATACAACAGTTTTGTACTATATGAGCTACTAATGAGCATAATATTGGTGAAGATAATCAGTTAAAATGGAAAAGTGATGCTATCCTAGATAGATATATTTAAGGGTGTTATACATTGCGACCTGAATGATCTATTGTGATGTCCTCTTTATTTCTGTCAGATTAATTCCCTGTCGGGAATTAGTCTGACAGAAGATTTATAGTCTCATCTATAAAATAATAAAGAGGACATCACAATAGATCATTCAGGTCGCAATGTATAACACCCTTAAATATATCTATGATGAGACTATAAATCTTCTGTCAGATTAATTCCCTACAGGAATTCATATATTTTGGAGCAATCAAGTTGAGGGATTCTGATGATGAAATTTGTCCACTGACAAATTTCACTCACACAAACCTTTTACTTGCTCCAAATTTGAAAAATAAAGAAGTAGGCGACAAAAAGCTATAAAGTCGATTAAACGCTCAGTAGTGAGGGGGTCATTGCAAGAATAGAGAGCTGAAATATAGAAAACAATCCACAATCGGTATTCTAAATAAATACACCGAGCAAATTTAACTCGCAGGATTTTTTATTAATAATTTCTGTATACGACCCCGAAAGCCGCTGAGTTTTTACCTCAGCTCTGAAAAATGCGTTGCAGGACATAGTAAAGTTCGTTACACAGGAAATAAAATCAGAGATAACGCAAAGAAATTATCAAGTCGAAGGACTAAATAATATCCAAGGATAATTCAAGGACTTGTTGTAACTAAGGACTTTCAAGAACCCACGAAAAACTTCAAGGATCCTTGAGGCTTCTGGATATATTTCTGTAAACGACTCCTGGCAATCCGGCGAGCTTACCCCGGCGAAAACGAGTCGTTACAGGATCTTGCTCATATCTAAGATATATTCTCCACAACAACTGAGTCTTTTCTGTGCCAATGTTCCGCAGTCTGTGATCAGGTGCAATGAGGTTTCGTCACTTTCTACAGGTTTAGCTTCCCAATACAATTATGATGCTGTCCTAAATAACATTTTTTTTCCAAAATGTAATAAGAGCAAACGAAAACTATCCTCTCATAGGTAATGAAGTATACAGAGATAACTTAGAATTCAATCAGTGAGCTTTATAAGCGAATATTATGTGAACTTTGTGGGTCATCGGATGACAATGGTCCACTGGCAATCTTGCTAATATGCAAGGACTGACATCGCTAGTTTGAATGCCGTGCAAGCCTTGATTTCGTAATTTTGTACATATCTTATTTCTTCTCGAGTTGAAGACCTTCTTATGCTAGTACTCATAGTCCTCGTATTGGAACTGGTACTGTCACTGAAACCACAGCTAACCTAATTAAAGCTTATGCGAAGTCCCCAAGAGGCACGCACTTTAAAACTTTTCTCGGTGTTTCGAAAGTATTTGAGTAATGTTTTACGTTCCTCTTTCTGAATGGAGTCTCGGTAATGCATTCGCTGCAAGAATACATATAAGAGTAGAAAGAACAAATAAATTTGTGTGTGCAAATTGATGGAAAGTAAATAAACAAACAAACAAACAAACAAACACAAGAGCAACAAAAATTGATGAATTCTTCAAATATGCATACGCACACACACACGCACGCACGCAACCAGAAACAAACACAAATTCATACATGAATTATTCATCGATAACTCAATTGCCAGCATCCGCTAAATCCACACACACGCACGCACACACACAGGCACACACCTACATGAGAACAATGCCGCAGGCACATGTCACCAACCACCAGCTACCATCACCGCCCTTCCGTCGGTTCACAGTGCTTGAAAGAGCGGGTGTATGAATGCATGCAAATGCCGCTTCCTGCTCAACGCCGAGCAAGCGAACACACCCAGTAGGAAAAATTAAGAAGACATCAAGCAACACATTATCCATGCTCGCCAAACTCATCACACAGAGCTCTCAACATATTTTCAGGAGCGCAACAAATGCGTGACAAATCCATTTCATTTATTCTCCAAATCAAAGACCAAAAAGTTTCAATAAACGATCGTTATTTACATTTTTTTCGTCATAATAAACTAAATCTCATTTACTTTTGCTATCAATTGAATTAGACCACAGCATCGGAATATCACTGCAGCATCGGAACATCACAGCCGGAGAAAAACGTCTCCAACTCTAAAATATTGAAGACTTAATAAAGAAAATTAGGAATTATTGCCTTGTATAGAAACCAAATATAATTTATAATGGGAAGTCGTCATTTTATTTGAAACAAACAGGAAATTGCATATCAGTATTCATGACTATTCATGTATAAAACATTACAATTAAAACATACTACCACAATCGATAAGCTCTGGGGCCATTATCTCGTTCTAATGTTGTCTCCTTCTCTCTTGGTACAAGGCACAAGCAATGGGTCATCAATGATACTATTCCATGTGTAATAATGGATAATGTAATCGAAGGTGACGTCATGAGTCTGAAACTACCAAAATATTGGATCAGATGCGACTTAAGCACAGTGATTAAAAGGGAAATTCAATCATTTCAAAGTACTGAGTTAAATTTGTTCTTAAGTAAATGGGAGTGAAGTGAAATTACACGTACTTTTATTTGAGACACATAATCAAAAACCTTTCATTGACATCAAATCTAAGGATTCTGGACGCAAACGGTGGCTATGTGGCTTTTAAAAGGCAGCCTAAAGCCGTCGTTTTGGCCTCTGGACATTTCTAGACAATTACGCCAACGAATATTTCGGTATTAAACTATAGAATTGCCAACTGGAAGATGTGATAATTGTAATAGAACTAACTTGGATGCCAGGCAATGTATGGCGTTTCACACAAGAATTATATCCAACAGCTGCATTTCCCGCTGGGTACCATCTGCTCCATATTTATAGGCCATTTTATACATATATTTGTGTGAGAGCCGTGATTGCAATTGCATCTTAATTAAATTTGCGGGCTTTTTCCCTTAATAAACGAACACCAGGACACTCATCACTCATACACATTGCTTATTTCCTTCCTGGCTGCTCGCCTGCCCGCCTGCCTGGCTGCCTGTCGCAAAACTTTCCCTATTTACAAGCATGTAATTCATTTCTGATGCGCAGGTGACATAAATTCAATAATTTCAAAAGTGTTCAAGCAGAGTAATGCCACAGACCCCTGTAATAACAACAACCCCGAATCCTGCGAATACTTAATGAAGAAACGATTCCGATTCTGACTTCGATGTCGCTTTCAATTTGACTTTTCTTTAAAGTTACAATGCTAGCAAAGTTTTCATTGCTTTGCTGTCTGCTCTTCTATTTTTGGTGTTTGTCATTGTTGGAAGTGTTGTTGTTATTGTTGTTGTTGTTGTTGTTCGTTAACTTTTCTGCTTGTAACTTTCCACAATTACGAGTTGTACGCACATTAGAAGAGTGCGACGCGCCGGAGCGACCAACTTGAAATCGATAAAAAATTAAAACAAAAAGGAAAATAGAAAATAAAATGTCAACACCGTGAAAAGCAATAAAATATGTTTTCCTTTCTTAAGAAGGAAAGTTTTCCGAGCCAGTATTATCCAAAACAGAGCAAAGTTAAGTGGAGCAGAGCAGAGAAGAGCAGCGTACAGTATAACCATGGAAGCAAGGAAAATTGTAATAAATTTTCTGTTGACGAAGACAAAACCAGGCATAAATATGTATCCTGCCACCCTTCTCTCTACTACGAGTAGCCGGCAAGCAGCTCAGCCACCAACCCGGCCAGGACAGATTTAACGTCTTGCTAATTTTAATTTCATATTCCTTTTTTTACTTTTGCTGTGTTTTTAAATTTCTCACCGCCACTTTACAAACGCCACGCCTTATCCAGAAATCTCTCACACTACTTCTTACAGCGCAGCGCAGTAGTGTGCTGCATACTCTCCTTGGTCTATGTTGGATATTTGCCACACTCCATACGATTCAGGAAAAGTGCCACACGAATTTTCAGTGAACTGCTTGTGACATTTTGACGCATGTTTTTCTAAAGTTAATAAGCATAATAGCAGGATTGCTTTTTGTACTAAATATGCAAAGCTAAGAGTCACCCTACACTTGCCCAGATGGTACATAGGCAGGATACACGGGGCCAGGTTGAACGACTTCTCTCTCGGTGCTCTATAGGTGCATTAAAGTTGGGTCTGTGTCGACATATTCACAAACTTAACAGAGAGCAACTAGAGAGCGGCCAAAAAGCAACTACAGGAGGAAGCAGTGTATATGTGGCAGATGTAGAGAAGAGAGGGGCAACACCCACAAGAAGAAAGAATGGCGTAACTGATATTCAACACCACTTTCATGGTTTGTTGCTGAGAAAAAATACCACTGACTGACTGACTGACATGAAACTGACTGACAGCTGCAGCAATAACGGAGCACAAACAAGCGACTCGAAAGAGTGACAACCCCTTGCGGACACACCATGTCTTACCCCATATGGGCAGAGTTGTGAAAGTAACTGCCTGAATTTCAATTCTAGCTTCGCTCACGCAAATAACAGCGATCACGTATGCAGCGGCATTCACCTCCGTATGCCTCATACGAGGGCATTTCAATATTTAATACTAAACTGTGCATTCCTCTTAAAAATAGCTTTCCCAGTCAAATGGTTTCCGTTTTGTCAGTAAATACCCATTGTAGGCCACATGTTTTTCCAACACTCTTTTTCAATACTATAAGTTAACACATTATACATTGCATTTGTTACTGCACGCGCCTCCCATCCAGACACACCGTCAGCAGCAACAATCCAGGTGTCACATTGCAGAACTCAACGAGAACAAACAACATTCAACGTTCCCACAGTCATCACTCGGCACGTGGACTACGTCAACATTTTAGATTATTTATTAAGCTAAAGTTAAAGCCTTCATTATTTTGTAAAACTAGTTCGGTTTTAAGCTAAATAAAAGTAAGACGTGTTGGGATCCAACACGCAACCTTTTTTAAAAAACAAATTAAATTAATAATTCATTAATTTATATACCGAAACTTAAACGTACTCATATTGGAAACAACAAAACAGTTCACGATTGCGAAAGTAGACAAGATTCAACAAACTAATACTCAGACCCTTACGCAACAAACAACACAGAATACATTTGTCCGCCCGATATTTCAATGACTTAGAATACTCGGAGCCACTAAACTGTTCTGCTCTGGTTCTCTGAGCTATATTAGGTAAGCCATCAGGAGCTGGAAATAAAATGTGAATGGTGAAATCTATTTCAAAATGTGTGCAAAGCAGAGACACACCAAAACACTGATCACTCCAGAACGATGTTTAACCAAAACGCTCACAATCATATATGGATGCCTGAAAATGAATTAACTGCACAACACATTTAACTCTGCGCATAGGCTAGGGCAATATTCATAGTTCCCAATTGCAACCAGTTGCAGCCTGTTTCAATATAGACAACTCTCATACCCCGAGGGTAGCAGGTTGAAATCCTGTCACGGGCTTGGTCACCAAAATGCTTCTTTCTATAAAATCCTTTTCTCGTCGAGTCGAAGGCCTCTGTAGCTAGTACTCATTCCCCCAACATCTTGCCCTCATAATTAATTATGGTGTAAGATGCAATAATAATAATAGACAACTAACATATATCGAAATGAGTGAAGTTCTCCACCCCATAAAAATCCACAAATTGTGTCGAAGAATTAAATTCGTGCAAATAAAAATCACATCGCTCCAGAGCTCTCTACAAAGTGTCCGCTACGCATCGCGCACTCGTATGTCATATAAGAAAGTAGTAAAATGGAACAGATATACATATCAATATGGATAGTTCTCGAATATAGGCGATTTCGGCATCAGAATAGCAAAGTTAGTCCAGAAGCCGTAAGCAGTGTTTGTACCTGCTCCAACGCAAAAGTCCAATCAGCAATTCCCATTACCAATGCCTGCTCTTGAACGCTGAATAAGCAGTACACCCGACGAACGGATATACAGCGTGTGAAGCCTTATCAGCATTTCCTTACACGTGCGGTCTAAAGCATTAATTTGCCCTAAGTATGAAGAAACGGTGGTGCCTTCCACATAATTGCAGACACCACATACTCGTATATATTTAATTCTGTAGAATAAGCAAAATTATGATAAAAATTCAATCAATTAATATATTAAAATGGAGATATACTTTTGAAGTCAAACAACCAGCAGTGTTTTCCTTTGTCTCCAATATCAACCACAAGGTTAAGTTAAGAACACTACTTGATTAGCCAGAACACTCTTTCGGTACTGTACCCAAAGAGATATCACACTTCAAGTATTGCACTTGAAGTTATCATCACGATCCTTCGGTATTGCACCCAAGGAATCGGTAACCGAGTGGTAAACCTCGTAAACGGTATATAAACAAGCAGTCAGGCAAAAATGCGTTAAAAGTGTAGAGCAAATTTCAAGGCGATACGCCAACATTCGAGAGGACCACCTGTAAATAATTTCATGGGGCCTACAATCAATTCAAAACACTGAACGGAAGAATTGAGCAACCATTTCATGTAATCGGTACTAATGAAATAAAATCGAATTTGGGAGTTTGAAGTTGAGGTAGGCTATCTGTGTATCAGAAAAAAAAAACTGGAAGTGCCGGGAGATTCATTGTAGAACACATATAATGTCAATCTTTTTACAGATCTATCGAAAAGTTGATTCCACAAATCTATTGTCACCAGATACAGTAACTGCTGCTTCCCACTGACACCCGCAACTTGTGGTCACAGAGCCGTGTGACGGCAGCAGCGATCACCACACACCAATCGAACTTAGAACAATAGTTCGTTCATGTCTGATAACTCTAAAATACAAAATCCCTCTCTCATAATTCATACTAGTATTGATTAAAATATTCTGTGATTCTGTCTCGTAGTTTGAATGGTACCATTTCATCTGAGACCCTCAATGTACACACAGGCGCGCCTTGCCAAAGTTCACATATGTGGGCTGTGAATAAGGCAGACAAACAGTCTTGCAGCCAAGTATGGATAAGTTTTCATGACGATGGAATTCTTATACGAGTGTATTTAGTCACCCTTATTTAACAACCCCATTATAGGAAATTATTATGCAAGTTACTAAGTTGCTCGCGCGTTACCTACTCGTCAAGTCTCGTTCCGAAACGCTTAGCGGAAATTAAATGCGAAAAGGGGAAATTACCAAAAAGAGGAGGCGCAGCGCATATGCATACTTGCCATACTTGGAAACTTTTTCCCAGCAAATGCAAATAATAATTGTGCACATACTAATGAACTCGAATGCCTTAATGAAAGTACGAGTATGCGTTATTCATAAAATTTTAATTAGAACAATTTTCATACTCTTTGCTGTGGCCTCGAGCTGCCATTTGTCGAATATTATTTGCATAATTTGCTCTGTGGACTAACATTATGCTCCTAGGGAAACGAGCACAGACCTAAACTGAGAAGCTGGCTTAGTGTTTTATGTGCGCGTTTCTAAGTTGAGCAGAAAAATCCGAAAAGATGGCTGCTAAGAGCAAGCTGGGAATGCCACAGGGAATTTAAAAAAGGAGACCACGATTGGAGAAAGAACGTTTAGGTACTCTGTTGAGAGTCTTTAAAAGAGTATGTGAGATGACTAATAGGGTCTGTTCAAGAACAAGCTGGGAATGCCACAGGGAATTTATAAAAGGAGACCGCGATTGGAGAAACAACGTTTAGGTCCTCTGTTGAGAGTCTTTAAAAGAGTATGTGAGATGACTAATAGGGTCTGTTCAAGAACAAGCTGGGAATGCCACAGGGAATTTAAAAAAGGAGACCACGATTGGAGAAATAACGTTTAGGTCCTCTGTTCAGAGTCTTTAAAAGAGTATGTGAGATGACTAATAGGGTCTGTTCAAGAACAAGCTGGGAATGCCACAGGGAATTTAAAAAAGGAGACCGCGATTGGAGAAACAACGTTTAGGTCCTCTGTTGAGGGTCTTTAAAAGAGTATGTGAGATGACTTATAGGGTCTGTTCAAGAAAAAGCTGCGAATGCCACAGGGGATTTAAAAAAGGAGACCACGATTGGAGAAACAACGTTTAGGTCCTCTGTTCAGAGTCTTTAAAAGAGTATGTGAGATGACTAATAGGGTCTGTTCAAGAACAAGCTGGGAATGCCACAGGGAATTTAAAAAAGGAGACCGCGATTGGAGAAACAACGTTTAGGTCCTCTGTTGAGAGTCTTTAAAAGAGTATGTGAGATGACTAATAGGGTCTGTTCAAGAACAAGCTGGGAATGTCACAGGGAATTTAAAAAAGGAGACCACGATTGGAGAAAGAACGTTTAGGTACTCTGTTGAGAGTCTTTAAAAGAGTATGTGAGATGACTAATAGGGTCTGTTCAAGAACAAGCTGGGAATGCCACAGGGAATTTAAAAAAGGAGACCGCGATTGGAGAAACAACGTTTAGGTCCTCTGTTGAGAGTCTTTAAAAGAGTATGTGAGATGACTAATAGGGTCTGTTCAAGAACAAGCTGGGAATGCCACAGGGAATTTAAAAAAGGAGATCGCGATTGGAGAAATAACGTTTAGGTCCTCTGTTGAGAGTCTTTAAAAGAGTATGTGAGATGACTAATAGGGTCTGTTCAAGAACAAGCTGGGAATGCCACAGGGAATTTATAAAAGGAGACCGCGATTGGAGAAACAACGTTTAGGTCCTCTGTTGAGGGTCTTTAAAAGAGTATGTGAGATGACTTATAGGGTCTGTTCAAGAAAAAGCTGCGAATGCCACAGGGGATTTAAAAAAGGAGACCACGATTGGAGAAACAACGTTTAGGTCCTCTGTTCAGAGTCTTTAAAAGAGTATGTGAGATGACTAATAGGGTCTGTTCAAGAACAAGCTGGGAATGCCACAGGGAATTTAAAAAAGGAGACCGCGATTGGAGAAACAACGTTTAGGTCCTCTGTTGAGAGTCTTTAAAAGAGTATGTGAGATGACTAATAGGGTCTGTTCAAGAACAAGCTGGGAATGCCACAGGGAATTTAAAAAAGGAGATCGCGATTGGAGAAATAACGTTTAGGTCCTCTGTTGAGAGTCCTTAAAATAGTATGTGAGATGACTAATAGGGTCTGTTCAAGAAAAAGCTGCGAATGCCACAGGGGATTTAAAAAAGGAGACGACGATTGGAGAAACAACGTTTAGGTCCTCTGTTCAGAGTCTTTAAAAGAGTATGTGAGATGACTAATAGGGTATGTTCAGAAACGGGAGGGTGACTGAAGAATTTTGTTCACAAAAGGAGTGGATACTTAGAGTGCGGCTGGCGAATTTGACGGTAAAATTTGGTTTAGCACGAGAAAACAAGTCTACACTTATAACTACTGCTTGTCTGGAGCGGTTGGAAATGATTGTTGGGGTATATCTGAGTGGAAGGAAAGCCTCTTAGGTATTAGAAGACCATTTTCCGCTTCAGTTTCCCAGTCAGAATTGGTAGAGATAAAAAAATGTGACAATGATGAAGTTACGTTAGAAGTTGATGCCACCTCAGTCAACACAAATTGGCCCAAAGAGGCTCACTGTAAGCCCTTGATGAGCTGCTGATGTATCACTATAAGACTCTAACGCCTATATCTTCTTTGAATGTGTATATATTTTTCCTAGTAACAATATCAGAAACATGCAGATAAGATGGCAAAGCTTATCATCCTCCCCGTCATCAAAACAGCTTGGAGTAATTCTGATATTTCTTTCTTTGTATATCAATTCCTTTAGAGTGGTGGTAAAATCATCCATACCCAATTTCACCTTTAAATGTACTGTAATGTTGTGAGTAATGGCCGTATTACCTCACTCAAAATTCGAGTAACATTCAACTGATAATATAGACAAACTCTCACGCGTACGATTGTAGCCAATCTCCATCCCAATTATCAAATGTGTGTCTATCGTAGGGGGATATTGGAGCGGAATTAAATTAATTGATTTCGTCAGATTGGAATTGTGGTCGGAGTAATCAGCCGCGAATGACTTTGCAGTACCCAAGATGGATGAATTAACTTAACGAACTTAACCAATGACTTCTGTGGAATATCCAGAGACGAACACAAGAAGAGTAGGAGAAAACGATTCTTCGCTTGCTGGCTACTTAGCTGACGTTATAGAGATAGTGAAGAGCATATCTGGGTTTCTATCACACAGAGTCTTATACTATCGGTGATAATAAAAAATCCCACACACTTCATAGGAAACACAAAATGTATCCAACAAATTAAGATACCGTGATGCCCGAATGGGTCGTAAGTGTGCTTCGCTGAGACCGCCACCATTACCACCTTAGATATCACCAATTAATTCCATCAGACC
The DNA here is from genome assembly GCA_920105625.2 of Clusia tigrina. NCBI lineage: Eukaryota > Metazoa > Arthropoda > Insecta > Diptera > Clusiidae > Clusia > Clusia tigrina. The sequence goes on from OV050032.1 coordinate 27,588,460, forward strand.
AATACTCGTAATTGAATCAGTTGAAAATGTTTAGCTTTGCTTTGCTCCCTAAAACTTTATATCAATTCTGACGAATTTATCTTTCAGTATTCCTTATATATCAAATGATATTCCGCTCATGGCATGATTCCCAACAGCCGTGCTCTATCAGTCTTCAGTGCTCGAAACATTATCACACATAATTAGAGTAGGGATAACAAGTGTTGCTTTAATAGTAGTACTAACTTACATATATATAGAAGAAGAATTCGCACCTTTGGTGCCCCATTTCTGACAAGCCTGACAGAGGTGTCATCCTTGAATATTAGGGATGGGTTGCCTGGTTATAAGCTTCAGAATTTTCCGTTGCGCACTACAAATATTATTCGTAGGCGACCCTTTTCTCATTTTGTTTAAAATTTCCTTCTTTTATTGATTAGTTTCGGCGTGCTCAGTTAGTGGCGCATTAAGCCAATATCAAAGTTTTCCAATGATTAACAAAGACTCAAGGCGAAACGTACCACCAACCACTTCCACCTCAGTGACCAAGGACAAGCTTAGATTTTTCTCGTGGCTTATGAAACTGGTCCGTGGGATTTGTTTATGTTACTCGTCTATTTGCAGTGCAAAATCAAATCACACGATTTCCCATTCTATGCTGTGCCTGGTTATAAGCTTCAGAATCTTCCGTTGCGCTCTAAAAATATTATTCGTAGGCATCCCTCCAAACATAGACATGAAACGTCAAACCCGAAGGTCTCGGTTTGAAAGCAAAGCAGGCAAACCAAACGACTATAGCGGAGCACATCGACTGCGCCATTTAAATTGCTTGCCTAATTTCCTTACCCCCTTCTCTCTCTGTCTCTCTCTCTCTGTCACAATCGGTATTGTGCTGCTCGTTATGTCTGTGCCCTACGAGTGAGCAGTGTTGGGCAAATGGGGGTCGATTTTTATCTTATTTTAATCTCGGACTACATTCTTCCATTCCTTAGAATGCCTGAATTACTCAATAAATAGGTACATTTCCAGCAAAAATAATAGAAACAAAGATTGCGCAAAGCGGAGTACGAACATTTTTCGTTCTGCGCATCTCCGTCACAGTAGCGTGGTTGCAAAGAGAAATGCCAAAAAAATACCTATTCGCATTATGTATTTATTGCTACGGTGACGTCACAGCCCAGCAACAAAATGTCAAACTCAGAAAGACCTGCGCAATGCGTAATCTTCTTTTCTATCATTCTTGCATTTCCAGCAAGAAAATTCCGAAAATCATATATATTATGAAGGTTCATCAAACTATCAGGATGGGTTCCTGCCACATGATGGGGGAGTCGTGCCTTTCCCGGCGCTGTCCTTGCGCTGACTATCACTATCCCAAGTAAGAGAATTTTTTAGTCAGTGCTTGAACGGCGCCACATCGTGGTATCACAATGGGCCATTATGTGTAATCAAGTGTGCTTTTGGCAAACTAGGCGGCCACTCCTACCTACCTACCTACCTACCTATGTACGAGTACTCGTGTCGAGCTTTGCTCTTACAGTTATGTAGGTAGACCAGGGTAGTTCTAATTGACTACAGGCACTATTGCGTTATCGAATCCGTCTTGGTAATACTTTAAAAAAATGAAGAATGCATCTGGAAATATCCAATCGAAGGTCTTACACTGTTTTGTGGGGAAACTTTTAAGAAAAGTTCCATATTCGTTCTCCGATTTTCACTTCCAAATAAAATTTTTGCAATACGTAATAATTCTGGTGTCTTCCAATTTGATCCAAAGGATTGCTGTGAAATCACAAACACTGTGGGCAGAAGAATTGTTTATACGTCGTTTTGTCCTTCAGAAAGTTACTCTCTACACAGAGGAGAATTCTAAAGATATAGAACACAATGTGTACGTAGATTTAAATTTTGAGTGCCCGGCTAAGAAAGGCTTTCTTAATCCGTATTTCCACAAACTTTCCCTCCTTTTCTTTTATCCCACCGTTGCTCTTTGGAACAATAGGAGCTGATGCTTCTATTATTGAAAGGAAAACAAATTTTCAGGTATTTTTAATTTTTCTTACTCATTCCTGAAAGAATTCGCTATCGCAAGGGTCCCTACAATTCCGAGCTATTTGAGATCACACTAATACACACCTTCGCTTTACTTGTGTAACTAAAAATCTACTGTAATTTAATTCAACGATGCTCTCTGGATATTTATTTAAGCGTTTGACTTTTTTATTGGGATGAAATCGCCACCGGATAATTATGTAAAATTCTGTGAAAAAGTCGAATCGAATCTCTGCCTCCAAAATTGTTGTGATACTCGCATTTACCAGGACCGGGAACTGTAATTATGCAATTGTAAAATATTGTCACAAGCGCCGCTCCCCTAATTTACATACACTCGCGTTTGCACTGAAAGGATAAATCAAACGAAATTAATTTATTTTAATGATTCGTTATCAAATGAGCAAAATTTCACGATTGAAATGCAAATGCGTTTAATTAAATAATTGTTTAGAATGAATTTTTGTCCCAACTAATGACCAAATACTAAATTAAAATAAATTATACGATAGCTATGCTGAGTGTCAACGATGGCGAATTGGCGAAATGCCAATGGAGAGGCGACGTGCCGATTGCGCGGGGTGCAAGTGGCGACCACCATCAGTCAATCGCCTGTCCGTGCTCGGCCGGCTCACCGCATGCGATTGAACGGTTTGTTGCGGCAAGCCGTGGGCAGATGCCAAACACACGCATTGTATGTCCGTCCGGTCGCATGTGTGCTTGTGGGTCCACTCTATCAACTCGGCTAATGGAAAATATTAATTTATTTTACCTTTGCTTCCTCATTGCGAGGGATGCTAAAAATCGTTTATGTCCAGGATAAAACTGGCACTGGGCTTATCAGTTTAAAGTGCTCGTAAGTTATTACGGAAGGCTCACAAACTGCTGCAATCGTGTTCACATCGGTTGTTGTTTTCGATTTGGGTAAGACAGAGAACTGTTTGACCGATCAGCGTAATGAAACAGGAATGTGACCAATTTTGTCCTAGGCTGTGAACTCATCATACAAAGACTTCACTTAATTGGCAAGCTGCTCTATGAGTCTTGGGGACGATTATGTGCGACTGGATTTATTAGATTTATTTATTTAAGGATGCTATACACTGCGACCTGAAAGATATATTGTGATGCAAAAAATTCTTTGAAAGATGAGGATAGTCTCATCTATAGATATTCTGTCAGGTTAATTTTCGACAGGAATTCACATATTTTGGAGCAATCCAGTTGAGGGATCTTGCTCATATCTAAGGTATATTCTCCAAAACACCTGAGTCTATTGTGTGCTAATGATCCACAGTCTTTGACCAGGTGCAGTGAGGTTTCGTCACTTCCTTCACAGAATCAACAGATGGTATCTGAAGATATACACAACTTATTCATATCATAGTTGAGTCTACAGTGTCCTGCTGTGATGATTCTTAATTTACTCCGAATCATATTTATTGACTCCTTAGCTCTTTTAGGTTTAAAATCTAACAGAAGAGATTTGGACTGTCTTAATCTCGGAAGAGTTTTCCAGGTTTGACTTCGTTTTGCATCTGTACACTTCTACAGCAGACCTCCAATGGTATGGGATGAGAGTTCACAGAAGGGTTCAGAGCCGTTGAAAGGAGAGGCCTCAGCTTTTCTTCCTAAGCTATCAGCCTTCTCATTTCCCTCTACTCATATTAGAGATAACTTGTTCATACTGCCTAGGGAGTTCAGTTTCCCAATACAATTATGTGCGATTACTGTTCAAAATTAATTAACCTAAATAGATGCCCAAAAATAAAGAAAAAGTTCATAAAAATTAGTGAGTCAAATATCTCCTATATTTCAGCGTGAGCTTTTTGAAAAATATACCCCTTAGTAGTCCTTTATATTCTGGAAACTTTTCATGTTCTATTCCATTTATTTAAGTCAATCTTACCATTCGTAAGTCAGCAGAAGTCACTGAGCCCCTTTGAATTGCATATTTTTTGCCACCAATATTTCATGTTTGTCTTTTGGCCTTATTTCGATCAGCAGATTATTTTGTGTGACAACAATTCACATTTTTGCTGAGGCACTACACCATCCTGGCCATGCCTACAAGCCCGCAGGCATAATAAATAAGAATAAATATTACTGCGGATACGTAGGCATGAAAATTAATTCACGAATGTTGCCATTTTCATTAGTCCCGCACGCATAATACCCAAATGAACAATGAAATGGTAATGGTAATTAGAATATCAACAACAACCACTACAAAACAACACACAATACAAGCATTTGCATTGCTGTAACTCGTTGAGCTGTATTTAAACTCTGATTCAATTTTGATTGGAAATATTGGTGGCAGTGTGAACACGAATTCTCTCATCGAAACGCATATAAACCCCGCTAGGAACAAGTATCACTACAAGCGTGCGCCTTGAAAGGTTTAGAACTTGTTCAGGCAAGTGTAGTAATGATAGGGTTTGATGCCAAAGCAGACTCAATATTAATTGCCAACTTGGACTTGGGCAAATTTGTGCCAGCTCCGAGGACAATAAATATCACTATCAATAAAGGTCGTTTGAATTTTGAATATGACAACAGTGGCACCCACAATAGTTAGTCCAATATTCCTGACTAAACATGAGTACATGATGTAGAACTCTCTCTTGTAGATTCTATCTAAAATCAGCAATTAGTCAAGTGGTAAGCATGCTAGACTCACACGCCGAGGGTCGCAGGCTCAAATCCTGCCACGGGCTTGGTTTCCAAAATGCTTCTTTCTATAAAATCCTTTTTTCTTCGAGTCGAAGGCCTCTGCAGCTAGTACTCATTCCCCCAACACCCCTTGCACTAATAATTAATTACGGTGTAAGATATAATAATAATAATAAATACTAAAATTAAGGCAAGGTCGAAAAATTGCGGTATTACAAATGTCATTTCTTCTTAACCGGGATTGCATTTTTGTGACTGACAAAAAACTTTTAAGTATATAAGAAGTGAGCCCATAAAATGGCCTTGAAATTCATATTATGAAATGTGTACATATTTGTATAAGTCCATCCTGTCCTGGAACTCTCTTCGTTTATACAGGATTCATTCTTGAAAGCATAGTAGATGCATATTTGTACATACTGCCATGGAGGGTGATTAACTTTATGGATTGTTGAACGTGTTTCACTGCATACTGCTGTCGATGGTTTGTAATTGAACAAAAAGTTCGATGAAGCCAGTTTAGTGGAGAGTAAAGCTAAGAATTACGGCCCTTTGCTCCTTAATGGACTAATAGGAATAAATATATATAAAGCTAAGAATTCGCAATTTGTTAGACCCGATTTTGCTCAAAAATTGGCCATTGCTAAAGAAAATGTGAGATGCGAAAAATCAATAAGAATTTATCGAATGAACATTTGTCACGAACGAAATGTTTCTGTTGACATTGGAGACGCACTTCCCACCGGTGCGGACGTTGTCCTTTGATGAGAAGCGACTATTAAGATAAGCACATCCTACGGGCCGGTCTGGACAGATCTGAACTGTGCTGCAAACGCTTCCGACTGGATTAGCGCATAATTATCCCTATTTTGTGCTTTTCTGCCTATGCGCTCGTGCGTGTGTGTGTTGGACGGTTTGCGGGAGTGAGTATATACGTATGTGTGTGTAGTTGTGTGTTTGGGTGTGTGGTACGAACAACAATAAATCTATTTCGCCATTTTGACAGTAATGCCCGCCGCAATCGTGCTACTGCCGCACAGCACCCACCGGAAATAATTCATACGTAGCAATTTAATATGCTTATCAGCCCAGTGGCCGCGTAGTGTTGCCATTCTGCGGTTCGACGCGGTCTTTGCGCACCTAATAATAAAATTGTTATTGTTTTTGCGATTTATTTAAATGCGTTTGGAATACCCCAAAGTGCAATTGTATAGGGATGTGTGCGCTTGCGAACGGGAGTGTAGGTGTGTACATACATGTGTGTGTGTGTACGTGAGGGCGATTGAACGATTGAACGATTGGGTGATTGGGCCGTAGGTTAGTGGGCTGTTTGGCTCGCTGCCACTGAAGCCACTGTGCCCTGCCCGTAGCCTTCCATGGCCACGTTGCCATTAACTGAAATCTTTATCGCATAAATTATGTGGTGTTATTTTTATTGATTGGTGATAGCAATATTTGCGTAATGCGTGCTTTTCGCAGCGAAAAAGTCCACACTAACTCACAAACAGACACATCCGTATACGACTACACGTTTATAATTAAATGTGCTGCAGCGGGGGGTGGTGTTTTAATGCTATGGCGTAACAATTTAATACGCATAATGTAAAAAACCCCTAAGGAGAATAAACGGTACCAGTGAAAATCAACCAGAGCGCTTTATGCAAATTTGCCCAAAGACAGAATTTGGTTTTCCATTCTGCTATCTTCCCATGTACGCCTATTCCGGAGGGATTAGACTGGGGTAGGCTTTCGACGCTACATTTGATAGGGAAAGGTGCTTCACTGTTAAATTCAGCAGAGGACCATCCATTTATCATCCACTCAACCATGATGGGCTCTTACAAAAGGATAATGATCTTAATCGTCCACATCGATATGCGAATTAGACGCAGAAAGTATGTAATAGCAGGGTATTGACCACACCATTCAACCGGCCCATAGCCGCAGAGTGGCAAATGGAAACGTATGCGAACATCTGAAGACACAGGAGCGTCGACTGCAATACTCGTAGCTCTCCGCCAAGTAGCTGGAGGGGTTTTGCTTTTGTGCACATATATTTCAAATTAAACCCAGAGAGGGACGCGTATAAATTTCATTTTATTTCACTTTCATAAATTATTCTTACATAGATTATCCTTTTACTATTCCAGTTATAAGATACGAGTCTTTACTTTTATCCCTTACACTGCACTGATGAAGCGATATCCCTTAATGCGCGGAATGTATATTTCTTTGCCAATTAATTCTGAAAGAGCCATTTCTGTAGATCTTTCATGCCTTGCGTGGCAGAGTTGCTCAGTATTGATGAAATAACAAACATAGCGACACTGCTTTGGAGATGGACGCTTTGTTAGCTTAGCTGCATCTTTATGTAACTCCAAATCTACGTACGGACGTTACAATATATTTCTGCACTTTGAAAATTGGCGCTAACTTTAAGCCTTGGCCCTTTTTCTTCAATTAAGATGGAGCATGAAATGCTCATTAGAGTGTTTTATTTCTGTTAGTTAATTTACAAATTGATTGAAACGTATTAAATACAATATCATCAAAAGGATTTCAAAATGAATTCAGCAACGGTTGGAACAATCCGAAGACTTCACGGCTTGACTGCTTCAACTTAGGCAACTTTAGTGACGTTACGACGGAAAAATATTTTGGCTACTTAACAACGTGCACGACGATTTGACCACACCAACTGATTCACGACTATTTGACAACTGCCCCGATGCACGATGAGTCGCCAACTTAAACTTATGCACGATGATTTCTCTATTGCTACAACCTCGGCTACTTGACGTTTTCTCTATTCTGGCGACTACTTGTTTTGTAATGGTAGCTTCTTTGTACAAATAAACTACCTTCCCCTATAGCCGATTAAATTCAGGTGCGAAAATTGTCGCTATAAAAAGGGCAACGTAGAAACAACAGCAGTCAATTGTACATTCAAAGCAGCATCGATAATTCTGATATAGAAGTATCGGGTTTTTCAATAAGAGCGCTACAAAAGTAGTTTTTAAATAAAACAAAACTGGTTTTAGATATCAATGAAATTCTTTATTCCTGTGAAAGTACGTTCGATGCCATTATATATGGAACTCGATTTATTTTGCATGGCCACCACGGGCACGCTTGCAGAAGTCCAGACGCTGAACCCAATTTTCAACGGTTTTCCAGCATAAATCGGCCGATACTGCTGCAATTTCACGTTCGATATTCGTACGAAGTTCATCAATCGTCGCTGGCTTGTTGGCATAGACCATAGACTTGACGTAGCCCCACAGGAAATAATCTAACGGCGTCAAATCGCACGACCGAGGCGGCCAATCGACTGGGCCATTTCGTGAGATAACACATTCACCAAACTTGGTTTGCAGTAAATTGATTATGGCATTCGCTGTGTGGCTTGTGGCGCCGTCCTGTTGGAACCACATGTCCTCCAAGTCCATATTATCCAATTGGGGCCAAAAATATTCGGTTATCATTGAACGGTAGCGATTCGCATTCACAGTAATGTGCCGGTCTTGATCATCACGGAAGAAGTACGGCCCAATGACGCCGCCGGCCCATAAACCGCACCAAACCGTAATTTTTTCGGGATGCAATGATGACTCATGGAGCACGTGTGGATTGCTGTCTAACCAATGACGCATATTTTGCTTATTGACGAAGCCATTCAGCCAGAAATGAGCCTCATCGCTGAAGATGATTTGCCGATGAAAATCCGAATCATTTTCAAGTTGTTGCTCAGCCCAATTCACGAGCATACGACGCTTATGGTGGTCAAGCGGCTTCAGTTCTTGCGTCAATTTGATCTTGTAAGGATGTAGGCCAAGATCTTTTCGCAAAATTCGCCACAACGACGTCACAGAGATGCCCAACGCTTGAAAACGACGTGTGAGAGACACATTTGGGCTTTCTTCTAACTGAAACTTGTGGAACTGTGCTAGTGATTGAAACCTTCTCTAATCTTTCTTAAGTGCAGTAACAAACAGTGACACAATCCAGAAATTGAACTATTGCCAAAGAAATACTTGTATCATAATGATAGGGGTCCGTTATATCAGAGACTTCCAAAATACATGTTTATAGTGATTGAGTGGTGACTTATGGCCAGTTTCTATTGTCTATAGGTAACAAGAAGAGGGAAACCATTAAACTACCATACCATGGTACGTAGGGAGTTAAGGCGGCCGCCAGAAGGGCGCACTTATGCCAAAATTGACACTTTGTGGTACCGCATGAGATATCAGGTCCCATCCTTTCTAAGGTCTAGCCATTTGGAGCTTTTAATGAAGCTGTTGATGGAGCTTGTCTTTTTATTTGAGATATCTCCCAATGAATCCAGAAAGTAGTCACCTAGGAAAGTGCTCCTCCTTCTGGACAGCGATGGACACGTGCATAACGGGTGTGCAATGGACTCTTCGTCCTCCTCGTCCATGCAACTCCTGCAGAAGTCGTTAGAGGCAATTCCCAGCCTACACCCGTGAGTGCTCAGAGTCCAGTGTCCCGTTAGGACACTATTCACGGAACCTATACTTTGTCTATTTAGAGCCACTGGGTCCTTAGAGCGCTTGACATTTATCTCTGGCCAGGTTTGTCTAGCTATTTTACATCCTGAAAATTCAAACCAGCGCCTGCCCGCTGTGCTTAAGGATATTGTATTAACTAAGAGATTACATGTGGCAATAGGAATCCTGAAGTTCGACCTGTCTGGTTCAATCGGTATGGTAGTACCCTCACGGGCAAGTTCATCCGCCTTACAGTTCCCTGGAATATATATGTGGCCGGAAACCCTGCACAGATGTAGACGGGTCTGCTTAGCTATCTCGTCTAAAGATTTGCGGCAGCTCTTGACGGCTTTTGATGTGATAATAGCCGAATCCAGGGAACGCAAAGCTTCTTGGCTGTCGGACAGAATGCAAATATCATGTCCAGATATTTCCTTCTTCTTTAGCCAAGATAGTGCTGCCTCTATAGCCGCGACCTCTGCCTGAACAACACTGCAGTGGTCGGGCATCCTAAAGGACATGCTAATTTTCAAATCTTCTGAGAATATACCACCTCCCACCCTACTCTGTAACTTGGATCTGTCTGTGTAGATATGAACCCCTTCTACATGAGGGGGGATGCCATCCTTCCATTCGTCCCTGGAGGGAATGGAGATCTTGCACATACCATTGAAGGCATAAATTGGTGTGATGTAATCGAAAGAGTCAGGAATACCCTCAAAATGTCTTAAAATAGACGCATGACCTACGTTCCTGACAACCCATTGATGCGTAGCTTTTAGCCTTATGGCTGAGTTTCCAGCCACTTTTTCGCCAAAAAGCCTACCATGATATCGTATAAATCTTCGAGAAGACAGTAGTGGCAGACTCCTATTATCAAAAAGAGAATTGTGAAATGTGTTCGGGCAGTCAAGCGGTCATTGTTAAATCGATCTCAGAAAGAAATGAAATAATGTACATAAAATTGAAGCTCTGAAAAAACCACTCATTGAGCGTACAAATCAAGACACTGAAGACAAAGATTTCTTGTTCCAGGGGTCTGTAAGGCTTACAAAATGAAACCCTGTGGCACTCAAAATGTCATATATACCAAGTCGATAGGTAATTTACAAGTTCAATTCCAGGCGCACTGAAACCAAAGTGTCTATTTAATTTTTCGCTGAGAATAGTTCGATTTAGTGTATGGAATGCTTGGAAAAATTTCAGATTTATGAGTATGGGGAACTGTAAATCTTGGGTCGGATATAATCTGAGGTCTTTAGCATTATTTTTATATTTGGGTATCTTCTCAGCTGCTATTAATGCTTTTTTCTCGACTTCCACATTCGCTGATTTTTGGCTTTTACCTTTGTGTGATCTCTGCACACGCAATACGCATCTCATGTTTCGTCGTTGAATTTAACTACTGAATGATTATAATAATCTTATATATACAATCCTTACTCTGGCAGCATATTTTGTTGGTATACTTTCTCAAAGTTGAAGCTGTGTGTATAGCTCTTCCAATCCAATCCAATGTAGAGTAAAACTACTATGAATATGTCAAAATACTCCACAAATTCATCATGTAGGTTCTCTTCATGTTTCCCGAGAAAGTCATTGCAGTCTTTGAAGGGCTCTGATGAAATATGTGTCTATGCACCTGCAACACAAAATGACAAATAATAAAGTTGCAGAAGGATTTCAAAACCTGAAAGTGGTTTTTAAACAGCCACACAGCTAAACCTATTTAGTATTTGTGCGATTGATAGGGAAAAACACCGCCCACACACCCGTTGGACATACGAGTATTCTCGGACGTGCGTGTATACCTGCATGGCCCTTTTGTGGAAGTGCACGCACCTATTTGCACAGTTACAGCTCTTAAAAGTCTATCGGGGGTTGCATTCAGTAACGATGCGTTTCCTTTTACGCTCATATAACCGGCACTCGTTATTCTGAATTCAATGCAATCAAACCTGTGAATGGCTGACGATACCAGGTCAAACTCAGCACCTGGCAATTGAACGCACTCCCCACTACACGCTCCATGTTTCCACACCCCGAACTGTGTAACAAACATACAAACAAACAATCCAACAACCAAACAAACGACCTGCCTGCATGGCTGCCGTGCTGCCGTGGTGCCGTGCAAGCGCATTTCGCACCGTAGACGCTTATCAGCAATTCCTAATCTTGACACTTTTGCTTCTCCGTTCGTTCATTATTTTGTTCGGTTGTTCAGGCGCTTGTCAGCAGCTGCAAATTGCACAACACATTCTGTCGTGAAATGGAGCGAAATCAAAGGCGTGCTGCAAGGGGCGCCACTGTATTCATTCGCGCCAACCATACTGCACAGCTTACCGGGCCACAGTGGAACGAGCAGTGCAAAAAACTCAAGAATTACGCCAGCAGAATGATTTCTTTCTTCTATGAATTCACAATTACTACTGTACCCGTAGCCAAGAGTTACACGCCTTCGGCCACATGCAGAATGTACATCGTGCAGTGAATTATTTTGCCATAAGATGGTTCAGTAAGATGCCGATAAATTCATAACGGAAAATTATATCCATAGTTCGTGACCAACTGTATCCCTACATACTTGTAAGCTATCATCACGTTCAATGCAACGAATTGTATCATTGTTGCATATTCCTTCAATGTTTTCTCTAACTCTTCCTCTCACTGTCTTTTTCACCAACTCAATCCCAAGAAAATCTACTTACAGGATACGTATAGGAATGATTCAGAATTCAGTCATAGGCGTCTGGCATTTGGCGACAAACAAAAACTCAAAACTTTGAGTGAATAGTGCATTGATATATCTTTGCTCCCTCTTTCTGTCTTTTAATTACCCAATCTCTCTCTCACACTTCCACTCCATTTCACTCACTCATACTCTCAATGACATTCTTTATCACAATCTCATACACTCCCCCTCCCTCTCACTCACTCATACTCTCAGTGACTTTCTTTATCACTATCTCATACACTCCCCAGCCCTCTCATACACTCCCCAGCCCTCTCATACACTCCCCAGCCCTCTCATACACTCCCCAGCCCTCTCACTCACTCATACTCTCAGTGAGTTTCTTTATCACTATCTCATACACTCCGCCTCCTATACCAAAGAGTATACATACATAGAAATTGAATCACTCAAAATTTTGTGTAATGGAAGTGATGGCGATTTCACAAAAATCGGTGAACGGCAAGGGGAAGCAATGTATGTATTATGCTCGAGGGGTTTACTAAAAAACCCCTCGAACAGAGTTTTTCCAACAATAACTTCGTTCGTCATGCGAGCTCTATATATGGATACTCTTTGCTCATGCACTCCACATAATCCTCTCAGTAACTCTTGTCATCACTCACCCCATTTTGCTCCCTCACACTCTAACTCAGTCATTCTCTTCTCAATCGCTCTGTCTGTCTCACTCTCCCCACATTTATACCCTTTACCTATAAAAAAAGGCAAAAAGGGTATACTAATTCTGTGCTTTTCAGAGGGGTTACAATTTCAAGAAGGAGCCGTAGTAGGTATGGACATATATATACAGATATGATCAGAATCACTTTCTAAGCAAATTTTATTTTGTCCGTCCGTCTGTCCGTCTGTCCATCTGCGGCCACTTTCTTCTACACTATTAGAGCTATCATAATGAAACTTTGCAAAAGTATGGACTGGACAATGATACGGAACCAGACAGCTATATAGGGCGATATGAACAAAGACCACGCCTACCTCGCCTACCTTTTTTAACCATTTGTAAAATGGCTATAAGTTCGGTCCAAATAATGGAATAGTAGTTATGTCCTACTAAACACCATGCAAAAAGTGGCCGGTATATATTAACTGCCACGCCCACTATTAACAAATATTCATAACTTAATATCTGTTCGAGATATATGGATGAAATTTTACGAGTAGCAACATGTGGACATTATAAACCAAATCGCAAAAATGAGGTTGATCAGAAAAAGGATACGCCCACTTTTGATATAAGGAACTTTCGGGTCTAAAATTCAAATTTGCCTACCTATGCTCGTATTGATGCTATCGGAATAAAAATTGGGGTACATAATAGTGTGTGCATTTTAGAATAATAATAATACTGCCACGCCCACAATTAGCCAAAAATCATTACTAAGTTCCTATTAAAGATTTACCAACGAAATTTCACAGGAAGGTTACTAACACGGGTACTAACATTTAACACCATACAAAAAATGGGCGGGTTATTTTGACAGCCACGCCCACTTTTGACATATTATTATAACTTACAACCTATACAATATTTTTGGACGAACCTATATATTAGATCATGCTTTGACGCTACAAAGTCATACACAAGAAATGGGGTCGATCAGATAAGGGAAACGCCTCCCTCCATTATAATAAACTCAGGGTATCCTACCGAAAATGACCCTGGATATGCTGCTAATAATGATATCTGAATAAATGGTACTTCGCCACGGTTTAACTCGCACGCTCATGGAAGGACAAAGAGTATTTTGAAGATGGTCTAACCCGACTTCAGACTTAATTACTCGTTTTTATTGGTTTCGAACGGAGGTGGAAATCTCCCAAAAGACACTGGCTGCAATCCCATCAGTAGTGTGGTTTTTCTACCCACTAAAACCACCTCCATCATTGCTTCTCCTTGCGGTACCACCGGAAGGTATTACTTCACGGGGTGATATAGAATGCTCAGCGGACCCCTCTTAATTATTGGCGGATGTGCTTTTTCACCACACCTTGTAGCGGAGGTCTTTCATAATGGCGGCAATGATGTCACACACCGCAACCCATTTCTCCGGGCTCTTAGGCTTATGCTTCACTAAGTTATTGGACAACGCGGGCTCTCCACACATTCCCTGCAGCAAAGAACACAGAGAAAGGAAAGTATTTTTCGCTGCCAGCGTCCGTAGCGGACACACCACGATTTTGAGTGGATTCACCACGATTTTGAGTGGATTCAACACGATTTTCAGTGGATTCATGTGCAACGTCCGTCTGCTTCATTTCGTTGCTTTGCCGTTTGACGTTTCAGTTTCCTTTCTCGGTGTTCTCTGCACACCACGATTTTCAGAACATTCACCACGATTTTGAGCGGATTCACCACGATTTTGAGCGGATTCACCACGATTTTGAGTGGATTCGTGAACAACGTCCGTCTGCTTTATTTCGCTGTTTCGCCGTTTGACGTTTAAGTTTCTTTTCTCTGTGTTCTCTGCCCTGCAGTGCCTGTCTAGCACGATTGTACCGTGGCAGTAGAAGGCAAGAGTTCCATCCGAGTCTCAGTTTTCCTGTTTCTGTCTCTCTCAGTATCTGTCTCTCTCACTCGCTCTCTCACTCTCTCTCTTACCCTCTCTCTTTCTCTGTTTATCTCTATGTTTCCTGTGCCTCTCTATAGCCCCTCTTTCGCTCTCTGTCTATCTTTGTGTTTCCTGTGTCTCTCTATAGGGCCTCTTTTTTTTCTCTCTCTCTCTCTCTTCCTTTATCTTTTTTTGTCTCTCGACTCTCTGTCTATTTGTCTCTCTAGCCTTCTTTCCCTCGCTGCCTATCTGTCTTTGCTTCCCTCGCGTGCAACCCATCCCACGCTTACTTTTTGCATACTCTTTTACTTACTATTATTATTACTATCACTATTTTTTTTTTAGCGTCACGCCCATTTATCAAACATGATGGAATTGGCAATCAAATTAGACTACCAGGACTAACCATTATTAATTCCATGACATTTGACACAATAAAACTATACTGGGACTAATCATACTTTAAGGCAAACTTCCAATGTCCCTTGATCCGTTCGAGGAACCTTCTCAATGTGAACGGTTCCAACAATTCCAACCACTCGTTATCGTTTTCTTTTAAAGTTGCTCCCTAACTACGCCGTTGCTATGCAATCACCTAATTCAGTCGCGTTCACTTTGGATGCAGTGACTCTTGGACCCCGTCTGAAATTCCATAGTTGCTCATATACTCGTACTCCCTGGTGCCTCCACTATATTCCTCTAATTGTCCACTATTTTACATTTGTGAGCCACTGTGCGGCCAGTCGCATTGCAAAAGGATTTTTCATTCTTCGCTTGTCGATGGGAATTCAGTTGAATTTAGTTTTTAATTTGTCACACGGAACAGGAGGGCGAGCGGGCGGCAGGCAGCCACGCAGCTTTGCGAAGTTTCATTAAAGCTGAGTGGAAGATATTGAATCACGAAACGCTGACAAGTGGGCCAAGGATTAAATCGGGAGGAGGTATGGGGCGGCAACACGCTGTTTCTGGGCAGCAATTGCACGCTAGGCCAGGGGCCAGGCTTCTTGATTGGCACCGGAAATGCATGTAATTAAAATGAATTAATTGTTAGAAATTGTAATTCTCTGAATTGTGTTCAATGAGAAATGATTGAAATTGATTGAATTGCAGAGAATGATAAAATCGAGTCAGAACAATTAACGAACAGAGCAGAGATATCAATTGTTGTCGGCTCATTGTAAATGGTACTGCAACTTGAACAAAAGGAAACCTGGATGAAGTAGAACGAAAACCAAGCTGATAAACGTTTCGCATTTATTTACACTTGACATGAAATTCCACTCATTGTGCAAATTTCATTGATGTGTTAATTATCCCCAACGCTGAACCACTTTGTGCCATAATCCGAAACACTTTTGTTTCATTATCACTCTAATTGAACAGTTACAAGTACTTCGAAGACTGGTTTAGAGGTTCAGATACTTTCAAACACACACCTTCATTACCTTAGTCCAGCTGGTATAAATATGGTTAACTTATTACGAGCATCTTCCGAGGCTATCCCCAGAACAATGACGAATGTTAAAATGTGTCAATAATTTCCAATACTATCCTTACGCTCTCTGCTTCAGCAGTCTGAAGTAATGTAAGTTTCTGTCTGATAGATCAATTGTACATGGAATCTAGTATGGATTTGACGCTATCAACCACTGAATATTCCTTGAAATCTCCTACGTTTGTTATTGCTAACAGCTTCTTTCTTTCTTCCTCAAGTTCCGTCTATTGATGGTATGTGGGTGCCATTATACATTGGATTGCATTCGAAACTGGAACCAAACCTGAAACGAATTCCGCAACCGGAACCGCATCTTCTTTTTTTAATTGTATTTTTATTTTCCTTTACGAATATGTCACCGCACCTCTACAGTGCTTAATGGAATACTCAATTTAGATTAGAAACACTTTTACAGAGGATCCCACAGAGACTCACACACCCAGCGTCTTTTCGTAGATACCATCCCTACTAATTCAGAAAAGTTGCCTGATTTGATTGCTTTCGTTGTTTGTATTTGTTTTTTCTTCTAATATTGTGAGATACAGGCAGGATTCGAAAGCAAGTTCCGTTGAGAGTGTTGCAATGGAAAATGTGCCTCAGGCTGGGCTTTATTGCAAGGAGTCAATAATTGCATTCACAAGCCCACCTAAGGCTGTAGTACTGCCAGTTTCTGTTCTTCTCTAAAACTTGTTGTATGTTGAAGCGGCAGCTCCGAGAACTGAGCCCCTGAAATCGATTCATATTATTATTAATTACGCGAAGTGGTTCTGCAATATCTCTGTGGCTGAAGGTGGCATTACATGTAACTGCACCTACCACACCCGCCTCTGCTATTATAAATTGCGCATTCATTTGCCATTTGTTCTTAATTTTCCTGCTGTTAATTGCAACGTTCACCTCACGTGCCAATATCCTTGCGAAACTCTGAGCAGTGCGTTTGAAAGCCGCAGCCGAGCTCTGTTCTCCTGCAGCTCTATTGCAGCTGCATCAATTAAATGCGTAATGAATGCAAACTTGTGAGTGACGCTGTGGAAGTTATAAAATATTATTGTGGCGGAAATGTCAGTCAAGCGATGAAACAAAAGAGAAACAGGCAGTCAGGCTTAATTGCGACTATCAGCGAGGTATGTGGATACTCTTGCATATCTATGTTTATAGCGGTATGCAGCGAGACACCAATTGCATTTCTATAGCCAGTAATAGCAAGCAATAAAATGTTGTAAAGAATCTGACAGAAAAGGCGCCCACACAGACAATGTAGCGTGATGCATCACACAAATATGGAGCCTAAGTCCTCTTCGTACTCTAGCCCCTGTGTATGTATTAGCCCAGCAGAAAACTTGGAAGAACTGATGTTAGAGAGATGCTACGTACATGCAACCTCGGTGGGCCTTTCAACTGAGAGTTCCCCCCTTCGAACCCCTGTGACTGTAATCATTTTCCTTCTATTTATCGGGTTCTTTGAAGAATAATTGTTCTAGTACTCAATTATAGCAAACACCTGACACTCTGATTCTTTGGAAAGTGGGTGTGGAAGGTGTTTGTCGCTCATTTCCTTAAAGAGAAAATATGTGTAAATGACCGCTCTCGATGTTCAAGGGGTTTACCATGTCGATATTATCTCGGTAGAGGAAACAGTCATCAAATTCGGATTGGCGGGGGTGGAGGGTCGGAGTAGCCACAACCACATATTTTTCGCCGGGATATATAATGCAACCCACGTTTAAATTAAATGAAATAATTTACTAATTTCTTTCTTCTTTTTCTTTCATTTTAGATGATGTGCTCTTCTCCCGGCGCGGACGGATGGGCCGCATTGTGAGTCCGCGTCACACGCTGCCGCCGAACACCACGTGCACCTACCACTTCCATGGGTATCCTGGCGACCTGATTTGGTTATCGTTTACCAGTTACAATCTGCAGATACTGCAGCAGGCTATACACGACAACAACACGCTGGGACGGGTAAGTTGACTGGCAGCATGACTACGGTGATGGGTGTTAGGCTAGTCTCGGTGGGGCGCGCTAACTTCTGGGTACATAAACCTGGCAGGTGTTGCACTACTCTTATTCACTAGCTGGCGTATGTGTGGTGTGTTTGAGAGTGTGTGTGTGTGTATGTGTGTGTGTGTGTGTGTGAGTGTGTGCAATGTGCCCTATATGCATGTGGGAAAGTGTTAAGCGTTGGAGAACTATGCGCGTTCATACATAAATTTACTTGAATCAGAAGAGGAGTGTATGTGAATGACTTATAACAAGTTGTTGCTGGTGTTGGCGTTGTTGTCGTTGTTGTTGTCGTTGTTGTTATCGTCGTCGTCGTCGTTATCGTTGTAGTTGTAGTTGTAGTTGTAGTTGATATTGCTGCTGCAGTTGCTGTTGCTGTAAATGTTTTTGTTTGTTTTCATAGCGGTGTGTGTCGCTATTGTGCTGGCGTTGTTAGTTTTGCATTATTATGTGTCGGGGCGGGCGTTTCGTTCAGGCGTGTGCAACATTTTCGCCATCCAATTAAAAAGTTTCATGTAATTAAGTAAAAATACGAGAATCGCAGTGGGATTTTCGCCTGGTGCAAAATCACTCACTTGGCGCAACGTGTAAAAACTGCAACTACATAACAGCGACAACAACAACGACAACAACAACGACAACAACAACAACAACGACAACAACAACAACAACGACAACAACGACAACAACAACAACAACGACAACAACTGCAACCATTACTGGCATGACAATAAGAAGAACACTGTAAATTTTTAAATTTCTAGCAAGAATCGTGTCAAGGTGCGCTCACACATGTGTGTGTGTGTGTGTGTTTGTGTTTGTGTGAGCATGTGTGTGGGGTCCTGCGAGCGTATGAATTTTGTTAAAAAAATATTTTATTTCATATTTCATATTTATGTTTTTGTTTCTTTTTCGGTTTCTTGCTATTCTTTCGCGCTCGTGCCGTCGAGCGTGTGCGGGTGTGCCGCTGCCACTGCCGCACCCTCTGTCACAGCTTTACTCGTACATTGTTCCTTATTTCATAAACAATTATTTTTGCATTTTTGCCCTCGTTGCGCCATCGCTGGCTGTTTCAACATGCATGAGCTGCATTTTGAGATTTTGCTTCTCCTCCCTTCTCTTCGCTTTGTATTTCTTTACGTTTTTTCCATTCTTCTCGGGTTTTTTTTTCTTTCTTTTGCGCTGTTTTTCTTGGCGTTTATATCACTCTTTTCATTAAAATTTCATTGTTGCAAAGTCCTACAATTTTTTTTCCCTTGGGTGTCTGTGTTCTTGGCATGCTGCACTCGTATGCGTTGAATTTGTGTGGATGTGCGTGTGTGTGTGTGTGTGTGTGTATGTGTGGATGTGTGTGGCATTGTTACTGTTGTTGCTGCATTCATTATTTTGACTCTATTTTAACTCTTCTGCATCCACACATAAAAAATACACGAGACTTTGCTGTTGAATATTACGGACTTTCACGAAGACTGGAAATATTTCCATAAATTGCTGTTACACCACACCACTGAGAGTCGATGAATCTTACTTCCGATCAAATTGTCTCCAGTTCAAGGGAATCTCCTAGTTTGAATTTCTTTCATTATTTTCATTTCGTCTAATTAGCTGGCTTCAATGTCGTTCCCTTTAAGTTGAAAGAAAATACAGTTTAGCTGCGAGAATGCCAGAATTCTTTTCTTAAGGAAACCCATATTTTAGAGATAAGGTTTTGCTATAGAAAAAAATTCACAGGTCACACAATCCAATTTAGTCTTCAGAGTAGGAAATGCCTGCTATCAAGCACTATCTAAAAATGCAATGCAAATTGTATGACGGAAATCAGATGTGATCCGGTCCGGAGTCGGCAGAAATGATGCAATGAGATGGCACCGCCACTCCAAAGGATGTGGAGGAAGTTGCAAAAATTGCGGAAATGTGGTTTGCAGTCATGCAGGCTGTAGTGAAGGCAGAAATATTTGAAGTATGAAGTGTTGGAGAAAGCAAACCAGAATGTATGCCTTGAAAGAGAGGTAGTCGTAAGATGTACTCCAAACGAGAGAAAGGGCCGGGAATGTGGGAACGCATACGTTTAGAAGGTGGTGAGCTTTACGCCACTTCCCATTCATTTAGAAACAAACATCCAGAGACTGATTTATTACTGACACATTAAATACTTTTGAGGCCCTAAGATTATAAATTCACAGTTATCCTTGGTTATAACAATGTTGTTCGAACAATTTTCTCAAAATCCAAATACGGACTGTCAATAGGAGAATTCGGTTAAGAAGGGTCACAAAGAATATGTTCAACTGACAAGGTCTGGACCAAAAAAGAAGATCGTGCAGATTTTGTCGGTAAGGCACAAAAAAGAGGGTTAGCAAAGAACGAGTGCTAATTTGCATAATCAGTGGATATCATGTCATATCTTTAGTTTTGGGTTTCGGATGCTGCCATGGGCGAGCTTTTCTACAGGTATTTCTATCACTTCTTATTTTTTAGTGCAGAAACTTAATTGTCCTACCCATATTTTCCCTAAGCTTAGAAGTATCAATAATTGCAATTAGAAGTATCAATAATTGCAATTTGGGAACGGATTTTGAGGGCCAAAGATTATAAATTCACAGTTATCCTTAGTTATAACAATGTTGTTCGAAGAACTTTCATTTCAAATCACAAAGAGCTCTAAGATTTCAGTACAGCGAAATCTGTTCTCTGAGTATGCTGTAAAGAATACTAATATATATATATATATATATATATATATATATATATATATATATATATATATATATATATATATATATAAATGTAAGAATGGTAGCAGGTGGGCTTCGTGAAGAAATGCACAACTGCTTCCTTAATTGATTTCAAATGCTTTATTCGTTAGAAAATACGAGGATAATAATATAAGGCGAAATAATATTTAGAAAATTTGTTCCGATTTGTAGACGGATTCCTATTAAACTAGATCACTGTCTTCTTAAGCCGACAACCGACACGACCGACAACTGTAAAGAAAAAGAAACGACTTATGAGCGCGCGCTATTGAGTGACAACTGAACTCGACGACTTACTGTGCACGACTGACTTGCTAGTTCTGCTCTCTTACATACATCTGTTGATAGCGCTACCATATTCACTAAGTAGTACCTACACAGACCGTTTACACGAGCCAAAGTTTCAGTGTAGAAGACAAAATACACTTTCTCCTTAAAGGCCAGTTTTGATTCAGACATGCGCCAATATTTTAGACGATCAAAATTCTCAAAGCTTGATATGCGAGTACCACAAGGCAAATTCGAGTCAATACTCTCTTTCTTTTCACCTCGTTTGGGACTAAAATCACAGCAGTTTTTTTCTACACGAGTGGAATGGCAACTGCGCAATCAACAGATACTTTCCACTCACCCCTATTACCAAAGTACGAAAGAGAATATTGTCTCAATGATGAACCTGCAGCCTTCCATTGCATTCAGTCTGTCGGATAATTGTTTTCTCCATTAAAAAGGTTGAAGTTGTAGTTGATACTTATATTCATAGTTCCATGAAGTTGACACCTACCTACTTATAATCATATTGCTTAGGATCTACCAATACTATATTCCTTCAAGTTGTTACCTACCTTGAGTAATAGTTAACTTTCCACTTGCTTCTCCAATTTGAAGTAAACTAAAGAGCCATGAGAATCCTTACTTTTATTTATCGTACTACTGAGTATAAAAAAATAGTGGAAATATCAAAAGTATGCTCTTCATACAAAACCGAATTTGTTACGATAAGCTTCATCAGCACTACCCACGCCTCTTCTTCACTGTACAAAAGGAATACAAGTTACTAGCGTTGACATTTCTAAGGTTTTATTACTACTGCATTCGCACTCTCTGAGATCGCCATGTTAACGCAGGGGCCAATATCCAACATCATGTGCAACTCAAGACCAATACCCGGCTCTTACAAATACAATCATTTCTGATCGTTTGTGTTTAAGTTATGTATGCAGTTTTCAATACCCTGCGATTGAACTGATATATTTGGAAAATCACACCTATCCTCAAGGTATATTTTGCCAATAAGCATAAAGCTTATGAAACATTAAACATGGAGGCATATCACACTTTGTTCAATGATGAAAGTGCATATCCTCGGATTTATATCTTAATTTCCGCATTAGACTGGAGGAGAATTGAAGACCACAATGACTGGAATTATTCAAAGAAAGTGTGCTCTCTGGCAGATCTCTGTTGCCACCCAGTATTATGCGTGGGCAACAAAAACAGCAAAGCAATTTTAGGCTAACCCAACACATTCAAAGACCTACTTTCTCGGGTGTCGTTTAACAAGTCCAAATCTATGCAAAAACATACACGTCCATTTGCATCCACACAGGCACAAACACAGACGCAAACAGCAACAGAAATAACAACACAAACGCATACCGACATATTACAGTTGGTTTAGTTTTTGTTGTAGTTGTTGTAAGCCAGCCTTCTATGCACTTTTGCGTTAACTTTTTACTCCAGGGCATCGTTACCAGCATAAAGCGCAGACACCAGGGCAAAGAGTGAAAGCGGAGAGTTAGTGCGGCACGACACCCTCCCTAACAGTGTGCAAGCATTACTCGTAAAGCATCGCCTAACAATGGCGTGAAAGAAACCCTCAGAACTGTGCTACCTACACACACTCAACCCGACACACACAGAACCACTGACAGGCACAGCCACGCACATCATTATGCGAAAAGAAAATACAATAATAATTTATGACAGCGGGAGCAGCACAAACTCAAACAGCATCAACAACAACAATAATCACACTAAAACAATGCTCTAACAAGTAAACCAAACAATAACATAAATTCTCCATTTTCTTTTCATTTCATTTCATGTTTGGCTCCAATCTTTGTGGTGTGTCATGATGTCAACACCACCGCAACACCACCACCAACCACTATCAACACCAACGCCAACGCCAACGACAATGCCAATGCGGACGCTAACGGTAACGCTACCATCACCACCACCATCGCCTTCGCACACGTCCTCAGGCTGATCTGCCACCATGGATTACACGGCTGCGCATGTGGGACAGTTACGGCACATATGTGCCCATAAAGATGACGAGTGCAACGACGGGCCAGCCGCCGCCACCACCGCCAGTTGCCTCTTCGGCTGCCGGCGGTAAGCCCACCACACTGAACCAAAGCAGCTACGGCAACTACTACTATAGCCAGCAGAACCCGAAGCTGGGCAAAAATCTACGTGTGAATATTGACAACGCCTGGAATCCGGTGGACACATACATTTACGGTCCCACCCAGTCCAGCATATTCAATCAGGAGAACAAGTACAGCGGCTATCAGCAGCCCTCATCGGCAGCAGCTGCGGCAGCCAAACAGAACGCTGTTGCCGCTGCCGGCTTGTCCGCCATCAAAGACAGTCTCAACTACATATCGAGCAAGAATTCAAAGGAACTGACGTCGTACGGTGCGGACAAGACCGGAGGTGCGATTAGCTCCAAAGGTAAACGACGCCTTATGCTGGAAATCTACGACTACGAAACGCCAAAGCTCTGCGATCACACAGCCATTGGCAGTGGTGCTTTAGGCAGCAACAAACTCCGACCCTGCAGTCCGCTGGAAAGCTATGTCAGCTCTGGCAGAGATTTGGTAAGTTACTCGCATACCATGTGCTGCGATGGATGGGGGCATTGGGTAATGTATACACAAGTCCAGTTCGGGATGGTGTAGAATTGCAAATTGTTTCTGTTAGTTTACAAACAAAACGAAATAACAAACATTACTGGGCATTATTGTTATTGCGGTTGTCATTGTTGTTTCTATTGTTATCGGTTTTGTTATAGTTTTCGCACCACTTCGACAGGATTAATTTGAAAACTTCATGCGGAATGTTGTCCACTTGACGTGGTCGTTTGCACGGCACATGTGGCCATGGCAGCGTTTGACTGCATTCAGTTGTAATTCAGGAATTCGGAAAATTTTCATTAAAAATGTCCACATATGAATTTGTCAAACACGCTGCAGGAACAACCGCAAAACAATCAACAACAACTACAAAAACAATAACTATAGTTATATATTAGTTAAATTTTAATTAGTACAAAATGCACAAAAAGTTCTGTTGAGAATTGGGCAATAAAATATTAATTGACTTTCCATGGAGAGCTCACAATTTGTGGTTTTTCATTAAAACAACAACAAATAGAACAACAACAAATATAACCAGAAATAACACAGAACGAACGACGACGGGAAATTGGAAACCATGTGCACTGAAAATGTTGCAGTAGCAGTGCGGTCGTTGGTTCGGACTCCACCATGGATGCCGCGCTGACTGACCGTGTGGCGGTTTCGCTGCTTAGTTTGGCTGCTTGGCTGTTTGCATGTGTTGTTCGTTGGTGTGGTTGTTTGTGAAGGCCATGAATTTTTAAAAGCAACACAAAATTAATGTCAGCGCATGTTCAGTAAAAAATACGAGTAGAACAGAATATCAAGCACACTAACCAAACACAACAAAAACTAATGTAAACAAATACGAGTGTGCTTGCAGGATGCAGCAAAAAACGGGTGTAATTTGTATAAAGCGAGTGCAATCAGTGCCCACTCGAAATGAAGTGCTGTCGTATCATATGGCAGCATTTCACAGCAGCCCAAGCTCTAAGCGTGCATCCCGGCGTATACGTGACAAAGTTGAACCGTTTTTTTGTTAATATCATAGCTCGCCGCGGGCCAATGGTAGTTACAATTGCAATGGGAGTTGCAATTATGTCCATCAAGCCAAGTAACATAGGGCCTCATTCAGCTCATGGCAGCCAGCTAAACAGCGACCAGTTTCCATTTGCAGCATAAACGTGCACCGCTTACCAAACCGCCAGAAGTCAACGAAATTAATTTTGTCGCTCTTGCAGTTGGGTGCAGGACATTAAGAAGAACCACACAATAACAAACAAATATCAATGTAAAGAGTGAACAAAAGCCTAACCGCAGTATACGAACGACTGCTGCCTTTCTATATAGACTGGTGAGATTCTTGGTGGTTCCACTTGTGTGCAGAATGACCACTACCTGCCTAATAATGTAGGGGCCCTCTAAAGGCACCCCATTTGACACGATTATGTTACGCTAACGAGCAATCCAGTCGTCGATATACTGCTTAAAGTCACTTCGCTAGACTGCTGCTCTTTATAAGAATTCCGTCTTCCATAAGATGATAATTTGAGTTGGAACCACAAGAGACCACAATGGGCGATATCTGGCGAATCCTGTGCTTGGTTGAGGAAATGCCTTGAACTTTTTGAAAGAAGTTCGGGTGAATGCATCGAGGTGTGCGAAATTGCATTAACCAAGAAATGTCCCTTCTCAAAGCTAACGTTTTTCTTCCGAAAAATTTTCTTCCCTAAATTATTTCAAAGTCTAGTTACCCCTCTTGAGGGAATTCTGGATGGACATGATTGTGAGTTTCAACTACGAGTTTATTATACAAGTCTGTTCTTTTATTTTGGCCGCATCGAAGCTGCATTGCTGTGTCATAGACCTGCGATTAGTCATTCGTGTCATTCACACATCTAACGGTAGATTTGCAATCATGCCTGAAACATAAACGAAAATGGTGATACCAAATTTATGAGACATGTTCAGATCATGAAGCATGACTCTTAAGCTAGCGTGAAAATTTTGCATCACCAATTCCTTCGGTTTTTTGTTGGTGCTAGTAGCATCAATGTTACAGTCTATGGGTGATAGGCAAGTCTTCAGCCACTTCTCCATGCTTCCAGTAAGTCCGTTGGTCCATATACAAGGCTGCCAATTTTACGGCAGATTTTCCGATTGCCAGAATAGCAGACTCATCTGCGAATGTTGCTATTTTGCTATTGGACGATATAAGCCACAAAAATAATGCTGGAAAATACATATGCAAAGTCGCTGGTAGATACTTTCCCACTGCAACCATCCAAATTAAACTTATACGTGGCGTATGAGCAACATTGATATGCGCAATTTAATCAGCTAAAGGCACAAAATGCCCAACTTGTACACTTTCTCCAGTTGAACTGAGATGAACCGGGAACTAACTCTGCACATGCTGCTCTCACACGAATTCCTGCATGCCAAGAAAATTGGAAGAGTGGTTGAGAGGTTTTATCAATTATTTATCAAACTTGAGGCCACATCAATCGATGTAGTCAGTTAGCTGGTAAGCATGTCAAGCTATGAAAACCAAAGGCTGTGGTATCTTACTCATCCAGTCGCAAGCCCTAGTATTCTGCAACTCTCCCCTCTATTGGCAAGTTGAGGTTGAGGTGCATTCAATGCGAATATAAATATATGCAAATATTGAAGAAGAATGAAAGAACTAACACAGAGAATGGTTCCACAATTCATTAAAAAACTCAACCAAAACTGTGCTATTTGTGCTACTTGAGCCTTAAAAAGTGGACTTGGTAATCACTGTGTATAAATAACAACAACACACTAAATGTTGTCCATACTACTACTCAAACTTTTTTTTTTTTTTTTTTTTTTTTTTTTTTTTTACTACAATTTATTATTTATTGAATTTGCTTAAATTAAGCCTAACAATAAGTATATCAAATCTTAAAACTAGTCACTAAAAAATAATTTTAACCCAAATTGTATTTGGCCATCAAAATTTCGGTTCTGCTTCGCTCTTCAAAAGGCCGGAAGGTCTCTTCTCTGCAGGCGGGATCGGCTTATCGGTTTTGCGAGGGATTTAGCTAGTGGATTCGGGTGATTTTTCAGTTTTGCTATGTATATCTGCTTTCTAGCATTTATTTCTGTTATAACTGTTGGTATTTTCAGGTCTTTGTGAATATTTTCGTTACGCATGTACCATGGAGCACCTGTTATTAACCTAAGTATCTTCGACTGAAACCTTTGAATTATGGCAATGTTAGAAGCGGATGCATTACCCCACAGTTGAATCCCGTACAACCATATCGGCTTAATAACTGCATTGTATAGGAGGCTTTTGTATTCTAGGCTTAAGGTAGATTTGTGGTTTATTAGCCAATGCAGCTTGGCGACCTTCAACTTCATATTTAAAATTTTAGTTGAAATGTGCGTACGCCAAGTTAAGCGCCTGTCTAAATGAATGCCGAGATAGGTGACTTCATTAGCTTGTGGAATCTCAATATTATTGAGCCGAATGGCTGGACACGTACCAGGCCTCAAAGAGAATGTTACGTTTTTGCTTTTTTGCTCATTGACTTTTATACGCCACATTCCTAACCATTCTTCTACCCTAACTAAGTGCTCTTGTAGAGCTCTCGACGCCTTTATCGGACATTTATTGCAACTGAGTATGGCGGTATCATCCGCAAATGTTGAAATTAGCGTGCTTTCACTTATAGGAGTATCAGATGTGAATATTACATATAATGTAGGGCCTAGAACGCTACCTTGGGGCACACCGGCTAAAATTGGAAAATCTTCGGAAATGAATTCGTTTACTTTTACCCTGAAACGTCTATTGGATAAATAAGACTCAAGAATTTTGTGATAGCTTTTTGGAAGAAACTTTTTGATTTTGAACATCAGTCCTTGATGCCATACCTTATCAAATGCTTGAGCCACGTCAAGGAATATTGCAGAGCAAAACTCCCCGAGTTCAAATGCTTTTCTTATTTCATTTGAAATTCGATTGACTTGCTCAATAGTGCTGTGCTTTTCGCGAAAACCGAATTGGTGTTGCGGTATTACGCTATGTTCATGAAGAAAAGCAGATAGTTTCTTTAATAGTAGTTTCTCAAACAATTTTGAAAGGCAAGGCAACAGGCTGATAGGTCTATATGATGACGGTAGCGTTGCGTCTTTTCCAGGTTTAGCTATCATACATATCTGAGACTTCTTCCATGCATTCGGATAGTAACCGATGCCCAAGATTGCGTTAAAAAGCTTACAGAGAAATGCTGATGCAGAATCTGGTAACTGTTTTAGCATTTTCGGGGTAATATTATCGAATCCAGGTGATTTTTTTGGATTCAATTGTTTAATTTGTTTGGTTATTTCTGGAAGGGAAATTTTAATAGGCTGAGCAATCTCAGTACTGCAAGGTAAGGCAGGCAGTGCAAAGGAGTTTGTAGCCATATTCGGCTGGAACACGTTGCATAGATGTTGTGCAAAGCAGAGTGCTTTTTCTTGATCGCTTTGAGCCCACGCGCCGTTCGGGTTTCTTATAGTTTTTACACCTTCCATTGGAGGCTTAAAGTTTTTAGATGCCTTCCAAAGGGAATACCTTTCGGTAGAATTTGGGGTTACCTTCTTCAGGTACTCTTTTAGGTTTTTATCTTCCTCCTTTGTAAGAGCATCATTAAGCGCCCTTTCGGCTGCTTTAAGATTGTATTTAGAGATGGGTGAGCGATGTTTCTGCCATTCTCGGCGCAGCCGTCGTTTCTGTGCTACAAGTTTTTCAATTTGGCTATTTGTACAGGCATACTTGCACTTTCTAGAAGTATTTTTTGGCGTTGCCACTACGGCTGCAGTCGCTAGCATGGAGTTGAAAATATCAATATTATTATCTATATCATCTGCATGTTTTACCTCAACTCTTGTAGAGATATGACTACTAATATACTTTTTGTATTTTAACCAATCGGTTTGGTTGGTCCCTAGGCGAAACTGTGGGCTTGTATATTCTGGTTGTTCATAAAGGTTGATTATTACAGGCGAGTGATCAGAGGACAGATCGACACAGGTTTCCGCTGATACTAAAGACCTATCTATATTTTTAGAAATAGCAAAATCAATAAGATCAGGAATTTTCTTTGGGTCTGTTGGCCAATAAGTGGGCTGTCCTGGTGAGACAAAATCGTATTTACTATGTCTGTTAGTTATTGCATTGTACAATTGTCGGCCTTTTGGATTAATTAGGCGAGAGCCCCAGTGTTTATGTTTCGCATTATAATCACCGCCAGCTAGAAATCTATCACCAAGGGAATCAAAAAGTTCTTTAAATTGTGTTTCTGTTACAGTAAAACGGGGTGGGCAGTATATAGCTGAAAGCGTCAGGTCTTTGCCACGATTTTTAATAGATACTGATGTAGCTTGCATCCATTGCATCGAATGCGATTGCATAAGATGATGCTTAAGCCGATTTCTGATTAGAATAGCCGTACCGCCATGTGCCTTACCATCAGGATGATTTGTGTTATAAAATTTGAAGCCTGGGAGATGAAAGTTGTATTTGTTTGTGAGATGTGTTTCAGACAAAAGCATAACATCAATTTCGTGGTCATGTAGAAACTTATTAAGGGCTAGTTTATGCTGGTTAACACCGTTTGCGTTCCATAAACATATTTTTAACAAACTCATTTTTTATTTACAAGAGTTTGAATCATCTGATTTTGAGCTTTAATTAAATCTTGTAGCATATTTTGCACTGTAGACATGAATTGAGTCATACACTGAGTAAGATTTAGGATCATGGCTTCTACTCCACTATTAGATGCATTGTTATTGTTAACTTGCCGTACGTTACCCTGCAGAACACTTGCGTAGGTTGCTTGACCAGAATTAGGTTTTTGCATAATAGGGTCACCTATCTGAGGATTTGAGGTGGCAGGCTGGATATAGATAGGATTTGGGGATAAGCTACGTTTTAATTGTATACTCTGCGACAGTTTTGATTTTAGATCTTTATATACAGGGCAACCTCTGTAATTTGCCGTGTGGCTACCACCACAGTTACTACATTTCTTTGCGGATGTGTCAGTTTTAGCTAAGGTGCAAGTACTTGTAGGGTGGAGATCACCGCAAACTACACAAACACTGCGCAGAGTGCAGTACGATTTAGAGTGGCCGAATTCTTGACAATTCATACATTGTATTGGGCCGTTACGTTTGTGCGGTTCTTCAACCGTAATTCTGCGGTGTAAAAGATATCTTAGGTTATATATTGGGTGCGTCTCTTACTCTCTAACTTACCCAGCTCAACACCCTTCATAGTTTGGACTGTGCCCAGTAAGTGAGATTTAGCATCCTTTATCAATGTCCAGAGATTTTGTGCTATCATTCGCCAATGGAATCGCCAAAGGGTTCCAGAAGCCCAGTCACAGAGTTCAAATGCTGTCAGTGTTATGAGTACATCAAAAGACTCCACACAACAAACCACATCCCTTAGTGTGCCTTTCTTTTCGAATTGGAGCTTCATACCCCGAAATTCCCACACTTGCTGTCGCAATTCTTCAAACAGCTTCGATAGATCGGGAAGATGAATGCTTTAAGAGTCTGCGTCCTGGTATACGAACCCATTCCATTAATCAAAGTCGGCTCTGTACTTCACGTTTCGGGTCAGGTAAGGTGGCAAGAAGCTGCAAGTTTTAGGAGGATTATATTGCACTCCACATGGGGCCGCCGCTAATCTGGTGCTCGGTTCCCCAACCACGACTATACTGTACGAAAGCTTTTAGTTAGGCCACAATTTCCGTTCTGCAAACGACACTTCCGCATAAAGCACTTCTTCCGGTCATTACAGTTTCGCTTCTTCCCATTCGTATTGCAAATAGCACAAAGTGCAGTTACGCTGCGTTTATTGTTGTCGCTCTGCTCGTGGAAGAAATGAACGTTTGTTCGGTTGTGGGCGCCCTTTCCCGTGAGCCCCACCCAACAACACACGTTTACATTGCGAGATGACTCTTTTGCGTGCATTTGCCAAAGAAGGCAAAAAACCAAAAAAAAAAGAGTAAATCAAAAAAATACCAAAAGGAACATAAAAATGGGGAAAAATTAAATATAAATAAAAATTTCGCTAGTGCAAATTATTATTTACTTTCATCTCGAAATCTCGCGACGGAATTAATCAAATTTAAACACTTGACTTCACAGAGGGGGTGCGGTGCGGTGCGATGTGGCGCAGAGAAGTAACGAACTAAGGGAATTGCATAACACGCGGCATTTGCCAAATTCAACAAATTCAACAAATTCAACAAATTTACCGACGCTAACGAAAATAACGTAAATACGGACGCAATAATTTAAGCTTGTTTAGCCTTTGCGAGCGTATTTGAATAGCGCCAAGCGGCGGTGTGGCGTGCCGTGCCATGACGTGGTATGGCGTGGCCGGAAGCAGGCACTCCGACAGAAAAGTCAAATAGTCAAAGTCAGTCAGGAAAGTGCACAGCCAACAAAACGTATTCATCCGCTCTGCTTGTATGTGCTCGCATACCTGTAGGTGTGTATGTGACTCGTGGATGAATGTGTGTGTGTGTGTGTGTGTGTGTGGCTGTGTGTCAGCGAGTCTGTCTACGCGCGCGATATGTACATTGAGCACTGTACGAGAATATCTTCGTTTTGATGTGAAAGCAAAATAAAAGTACACCTCCGTGCGATTTAATTGGAAGCGTTCGCGCAACTCCAGCCTCAGCTGCAGTCCCAGTCCCAGTGCCAGTATTTGGTAGCATCGCCAAACCAAGCCAAGCAGAGCCAAACCGAGCGCGCCTCCTCATGTTCTCCTTGAAACTGCAGCGCCCGACTGAGTTTAGGGTTCGAATTGGCGTTGTTGCCAACCGACAAATAAAGGGATTTAGGGAATTAATGTTTACATTTTCGCAGCTCGGTGCCTTCGAAACCGAGCGGAAGTGGCTGCAAACGAAGCCATTTCAACAGAATAAATTGAGTTGCAGCCCTAA
This sequence comes from Clusia tigrina, assembly GCA_920105625.2. NCBI lineage: Eukaryota > Metazoa > Arthropoda > Insecta > Diptera > Clusiidae > Clusia > Clusia tigrina. Next base: position 27,620,119 of record OV050032.1, read on the forward strand.
TTTGCAACCTGTTTTCTGTGTGCTTAAGTTTGATTTTTGAAATGAAAAGCGGCAATAAAGGCGCGCACAGTGTGGATTCACTCAAAGGGATGTGCATCGGTGCCAATGTTTAACACGAACATGACTGGCAGGCATATTTGCACACACTGACATAATATTGTCAGTAGGTATGCAGAGTGTGTCCCTTTGTATAATATCCACAGCAGGGCAGATCCAAACGGAGTTGATACCGAAGATTTCCCAAGAATGCAAGCAAACTTTGCCTACACTTTTATGGGAAAACTATAAAAAAGATGCGGTTTTAGTGCTAATTAAGAGTAACAAACACTTTCTTCATCAGGAAATTGAAGCCGCTTTTTCAGCATTTGGTTTTAGTTTGAGTGCATAACTTACTCTTCTCATATTCAGTGAGAACTTACGAGTAAAGGAGTTGCCATGATGAAGAAGAGACAGAGTCGATTCATCACTTTTTATGTCAATGTCCAAGACTACAATTGAAACGACTTCAATGTTTGGGGTCGCGCTTCTTCACAAGTTTGACAGAGATAACGAAGGGGGATTTATCGGATCTTCTCACTTTCATCTGGAAAACCAAATGGTTAAATAGGGACGGTACTTCCAATGTTTATGGAAATCAAGGGTAAGGACGAGTATGCCTCCTCCTCGCACTTTTCAAGGTAGTCACAATGGACATAGATGTTTCCGAGTGGAAGTGCGGATACTACGCCTTTCCAACCTAACCTAACCTACTACTAAAGTACTTGTTCATTAATTAGCTCACTCACCTAAAACATTTTTGAAGAATTTTTAATACTTGACACATCCGAATTACACCATCGTGCATTCAAGTGTTAAAGGTACACTAATCAGTAGTAATTTTCTTTGCAGAAACTTGAATTTCACACCCACACGGGCACCGCTCTCTTTCCCGCGCAGTTCTCGCTGAACTACGAATTTGTGGACACCGAACAGGGCGGCGAGCCGTGGCCGGGCCGACGTGGCGAGGAGCCCGTACCGCAGCTGTGTTCACGGGTCTTCCGCAAACGCAAAGGCAACATACAAGTGCCACGCAATGTGTTCCTATATGGGCGCGGTGGCGCCAGAAATGTCACCTGTCTGTACCGCTTCGAGGCCGGCCCATCAGAACGCGTCAAACTTGTGCTGCACAACGTTTCTTTCGGCGAGGGCACCACCTGTACCACCGACTCTGATTTGCATACGGGTCGTCCGCGCTGCACTCAATTGGACCCCGAGGGGCGCATCACCGAACTCAAACTGTACGACGTGCCCTTTCGTGATGTGAAAATACAGCTGGGCTGCTTCTGCGACAACTCGAGTGCTCTCTACAGCAATTCGCCGCTAACGTTCACCTCCAACTCGCGCATCATGGAGCTGACTTTCTCCGTTAGCCGCCTCAACATTTCCGAAGATTTTGCGGATGTCTTCTTCTTTGCGTCGTATGAGTTCAAGCGTGTGAATGAGTGCCGCAAGCGGCTAAAACTCAAAGGATCGGGCGGTGAGGATGAGATCAAATACCCGATGAAGTCGCAGGATACTAGTTGCGAGGGTCTCTCCTGGTACATTGAGGCGCAACTGCTGGAGCGCTCGCTATTCGTGCAGACCTGGGGCTCCTACCTGCCGATCGATCCGACCTCGGAGGATGCCATGCGTTGCCACACGAAGAATCGCCTCATGATTTACTCGGGCCGGCCGCTTAAAGCGATGCGAGTGGTGTGCCCAGCACAAAGCGGTTTACGTCCCACTTCGCTGCACATCTTCTCCGAGGACTGGACAAATGGCCAACCACTTTTCACTAACAAGTAAGTTTAAAGCAAAAGTTGCCTATATATATATATATATATATATATATATATATATGTTTGTGTGTGTGTGTGCAGAAAGTTCTATGCATCCCAGAGGAAACAAATCAGTAAAAGATGAACTGAAACTTCATATCCATTTCGCTCTTGGCGAATCTTCGCTTTATTGTTTTTGTACGGAATCGCATTGTTTCATACTTCCATAAGAATACGGGTCACGGATCCCGATTTCAGTGTTTTTCTGTTGGGACACCGCACAACCTGATAAAATATGCAATTGTGAACTGTTTCTAGCACCGGGCATCAACTATGCAACGAATTTTAAACACCTTTAACAAAATTTTGAGGTGCACACGAAATTTTAAATTTGGCCACGACCCACTTGCAATTACCCTTATGGGTGCCATAAAAATATGTGCCCACATTGTAATATTTTTCTTTCATGTTCTTCTATATACAAAGCCATGTGCCCAGCAGTCGGCACACTGGAGTGCGGTTGCGAGAGTGTGTCTGAATGTGTGTCTGACCCTATGTGTGTGTTTCAGTGCTCTGAACAAATTTATGCCCCACAAGTGAACCGGACAATAGTCAGAAGCAAATTTCGTGCAAAATTGCAATAAAATTTAATGGCACCACGTACCACATGTGGAGCCGAGTCACTGCATAGGAAACGGTGTGGGTCATCACAGCACGCTCCAGACTCACAAGACTTGGAATGTGCAAGTGTAAGTGCGAGTCTAAGTTTCATGTTGTTGTGTTTATGTACGGACGCTGAACCCTTTCATGTCGGCCAAGCAAGCAAACATCTACGAAAACTCGCACAGTGTCGCAAGCGCATCAAAAATCCAAAAAAAAATATTCATGGCAAAATTATAGCTTTGCAGATTTGAAGGTGACCGAAGCAACCGCTCAATCTATGTCTCCGTGGTCGAAACACGAAATTTCATTTCATCCAGGACGCGTTTCTCCCACACCTTTACTATTCGGAAGTACACGTAAAAGTGGCGAAAGTGGATGCGCCAGTTCAAAAATAATGTAAATGGTCATTAATATGAATTATTTCGTAGTATATCTTCAAAATTGACTGAATTTGTCGGTTTTTATTATAGGAGCTAAACCCCAAAGTAGGCGAAACCCACCCTTTTATAGACGATAGACCAATCCACTGCTGCGAATCATATTCCAATACTAGATTCTCAATTTAATGTAACATTGTTAAAGGAGAAAAGTCACATGCCAACATAAATAGGTTAGACTAGATCGATGATGACAGTGAAGCCAGTGCATATAGTATCAAAGAAAATACAGCATGACGCAGATATCTAATATAGGAGATATTTTACGACATATGGGTACTCACTGCCATTCGAGAACCAAGCTGATGACTGTTCACATGCCGTTTGTCTGGTAAGCATAGAATTATCTTCTGTCAAAAGATCTTTGAAGAGGGCGATGTATCATCTCAAATCAGCGAAATGTGTCAATTTATCTAGTAACTGTTGGTGTGTTGTAACGACTCAAATTTGCCGGGGCAGGCTCGCCGGATTGCCAGAAGTCGTTAACAGAATGGATTCTTAGTTCTTCCTTCAATGCTTCTTTGTGGTTTCTTAGTCCTTGTTTTATCCTTCTTGCTGGATTCTTACTTTTTGTTTCAATTCTTCATTGTGGTTTCTTAGTTCTTGCTTTATCCTTCTTCCTGGATTCTTGGATCTTGTTTCAATGCTTCTTTGTGGTTTCTTAGTTCTTGTTGTATCCTTCTTCCTGGATACTTAGTTCTTGTTTCAATGCTTCTTTGTAGTTTCTTAGTTCTTGTTTTATCCTTCTTCCTGGATTCTTAGTACTTGTTTCAATGCTTCTTTGTGGATTCTAAGTTGTTGTTTTATCCTTCTTCTTGGATTCTTAGTTCCTGTTTCAATGCTTCTTTGTGGTTTCTTAGTTCTTGTTTTATCCTTCTTCCTGGATTCTTACTTCTTGTTTCAATGCTTCTTTGTGGATTCTTAGTTCTTGTTTTATCCTTCTTCCTGGATTCTTACTTTTTGTTTCAATTCTTCATTGTGGTTTCTTAGTTCTTGCTTTATCCTTCTTCCTGGATTCTTGGATCTTGTTTCAATGCTTCTTTGTGGTTTCTTAGTTCTTGTTGTATCCTTCTTCCTGGATACTTAGTTCTTGTTTCAATGCTTCTTTGTGGTTTCTTAGTTCTTGTTTTATCCTTCTTCCTGGATTCTTAGTTCTTGTTTCAATGCTTCTTTGTGGATTCGAAGTTGTTGTTTTATCCTTCTTCTTGGATTCTTAGTTCCTGTTTCAATGCTTCTTTGTGGTTTCTTAGTTCTTGTTTTATCCTTCTTCCTGGATTCTTACTTCTTGTTTCAATGCTTCTTTGTGGATTCTTAGTTCTTGTTTTATCCTTCTTCCTGGATTCTTACTTTTTGTTTCAATTCTTCATTGTGGTTTCTTAGTTCTTGCTTTATCCTTCTTCCTGGATTCTTGGATCTTGTTTCAATGCTTTTTTGTGGTTTCTTAGTTCTTGTTGTATCCTTTTTCCTGGATTCTTAGTTCTTGTTTCAATGCTTCTTTGTAGTTTCTTAGTTCTTGTTTTATCCTTCTTCCTGGATTCTTAGTTCTTGTTTTATCCTTCTTCCTGGATTCTTAATTCTTGTTTCAATGCTTCTTTGTGGCTTCCTGGTTCTTGTTTTATCGTTCTTACTGGATTATTAATTCTTGTTTCAGAGCTTCTTTGTGGTTTCTTGATTCTTGTTTTATCCTTCTTCCTGGATTCTTAGTTCATGTTGTAATGCTTCTTTGTGGTTTCTTAGTTCTTGTTTTATCCTTCTTCCTGCATCTTTAGTTCTTGTTTCAATGCTTCTTTGTGGTTTATTGATTCTTGTCTTATCCTTCTTCCTGCATTCTTAGTTTATGTTTCAATGCTTCTTTGTGGTTTCTTAGTTCTTGTTTTGTCCTTCTTCCTGGATTCTTAGTTGTTGTTTCAATGCTTCTTTGTGGTTTCTTAGTTCTTGTTGTATCCTTCTTCCTGGATTCTTAGTTCTTGTTTCAATGCTTCTTTGTGGTTTCCTGGTTCTTGTTTTATTCTTCTTCCTGGACTCTTAGCTTTTGTTTCAATGCTTCTTTGTGGTTTCTTAGTTCTTGTTGTATCCTTCTTTCTGGATTCTTAGTTCTTGTTTCAATGCTTCTTTGTGGTTTCCTGGTTCTTGTTTTATTCTTCTTCCTGGACTCTTAGCTTTTGTTTCAATGCTTCTTTGTGGTTTCTTAGTTCTTGTTGTATCCTTCTTCCTGGATTCTTAGTTCTCGTTTCAATGCTTCTTTGTGGTTTCTTAATCCTTGTTTTATCCTTCTTCCTGTATTCTTAGTTCTTGTTTCAATGCTACTTTGTTGTTTCTTGGTTCTTGTTTTATCCTTGTTCCTGGATTCTTAGTTCTTGTTTCAGTGCTTCTTTGTGGTTTCATGGTTCTTGTTTTATCCTTCTTCCTCGACGTTTCTCCCAGTTACGTTTTTCAACACAGTGTTTTATATAGTTGCTTGTATGTGGGAAGACAAACTCTTAGGGACATTATCTTCTTCACAGTGTCTGCACCTGTATACCGCGAATACTCTTACATTGTAATGAAATAGACATCAAACAGTTGACATTGAATTGAAAATGTTTGCTATAAGATGAATAAATTATGTTGTTGTTGCAGCAGACTGTTCATACTTTTGAGAGAAATTCTACAATATAGGGTTAGGATGGTTCTCTAGTTTTGCCATAAGTACCTATAACTTTTTTAATTGAATTCAGGAAACGTAAGCAATAAGTTTCACTTTTCTCAGTTGCTCCCTTTGGTTTTATAGCAAGTTGTGAAGTGGCACCTGCAAATGACAATATTTGCAATAGTAGTAAGAAATTAAAAGAGAGTCCCTACCGGCACTATTTTCGAAGACTTATAAACTTGGAAGGACTTTTAATGACAGCTGGACCTTCATCAAACATTTTCTTGTTGAATTTGATGTTGAAATCGGGCATGAACTATACCAATCATTTGATACAATTGAATCCATGAAATTACTTATTTATACTCTGGAATCAATATTATGATTAAATATGCAAGTGACAGGTACAAATGGCATACATACTTATCACACAAATCCCCACACACGGGTTGCGATCAAAAAAATTTGTTCGTATCATTGCAAAGAATATATTCCTGTGAAATTTGCCACCGTGTTGGAAGGAATATAATTACATTATGCTACTCCAAAAGCAACATATCCGATGATGTTTAGGTCCAGCACCGACAACAAATGTTAAAGTTCATATACGTGTGTAATTGAAGAAAATGTTAGTTTCAATGAAACAAACTCTTTCAAATCGTGTTACGTACAATATTGATATATCCTTAAAGATACTTGGTATACTAGAAAAAAGCTCAGAACTATATTCAACTCTGTAACCACATCACAAGAAACTAATTGCATACTTTTAGGATGCTCCATCAACCAAAGCCACTTTCAGTATTTGCTTCCAGTGTGTGAGATACGCATGACTTATGCCAGATTTTGAAGTCAGACAGAAAACTGATTTTGAATTCTCGTAAAATAACTAGAAGGAAACACCACTATCCTGACTAGAGCCTTGTGTGAAATCTGCTAGTGCCGCCGATGTTTGCAAAAGTGCGCGGTCTACGCCAGTAATTTTTACTATTTAAATTTCATAACCACAAAAATAAGTGGTTGTTTGGTTGTTGAGAGAAACGAGCGTGTTCATGGAACTATTGCGACACAGGAGGACATTGTAATACCGTGTCCTGTTCTCTGAGAAATAGCCGATAGTCGATGTCTAAATTTGGTCTTGATATACAGTATTGGAATTTTGTAAATTATGCCCAAAAGGAACTTTCCCTCTCTCTCCCTTCCTTTCTCTCTCTCTCTCTCTCTCTCCCTTTCTCTCTCTCTCTCCCTTCCTTTCTCTCTCTGTTTCTCTCTGTGTGTGTTTGTGTTGCTGTTTTGTTTAGCCACTGACTCGGAAAGAGACGATCATTAAAATAGATTGTTTGTAATGTACTCGTACTTCAGGTGGTCCGCTCTTAATAAATGTGTTTTTCGATTCATGTTGGCTCAGTACTCTGGCAGAGTGTACGCGTGTGTGGATACATGGATTTGTATGCGCATCATCCTGTATGCGTGCGCACTTGTATACTGGTGTGTAGTCAGCAGCACCAAATGTTTATTACATCGAATAAGGATGTAAGTCGATAATTCACTAAACAAACGCACAAAACAAACTAAAGCACGCAGTTACTTGCATACCACACACACGTACACAGATAAACGCACACAAGCACGTAAACACTTGCAGAGAATTGCACAAGAATAAACACACACACACGGCATATAAATATAAATACGGATGCGCACTGGTACAATGTTCCTGCCTGCCTGCCTGACTGCCTCGGAGTCTGAATGCCCCTGTGTGAATGAATGCCTGCCACAACGGTCCGTTTGTTTTTGTTCGGCTTTTAGTTTGCGGTGGTGCTTGCGTCTGTGTTTGTGTTTAGCAATTTTCAGTGGAGCAGCCGTCTCCGTGCGGAATTCTGCTGCCAAGGATCTGTACACCAACCTACTGCACCACCACTCAGCAATTATGTGCTAGAACGCATCTCACAATTATCAGGAAGCATACAAGTACACGAGCGAAGAGCGTTTATTCTATTCTCCTTGTGCTGAAAGTTGAAATACATTTTCAAATTTAATTTAGGGTTTATCTTTCAACCTAAAGCTCATTTGGTATGCAGTCATTAGAGAAAAGGATATTATTTGGCATAACAATTGAGAACAAAACCTGACAAGATTTTATTTAGTGCACACACCCACTGGCTTAATCGTTAGCAACATATGTATCGGATTTGCAGGGATTTATACTGGCCATTGTGTTTGAGTGTCCATCTCCAGTAACACCCGCAAATGGCTCCAGACACAACCACAAAAATTGACGCAGTCAGTCACTTACAAATTTAACAAAATATCTCCTCCTCTCCAGCAAGTGCAATGGCGAGCTCTTTTTTGGGGGTCAGGCAGAACTGGCAGTCGCAGCCTACCTCACATCCAAGCACGTCGCAACGAATGCCAGTTTCTTCTGCACATGGCAATAAATCACAAAATATGGGAAACTTTGTCGGTTAGGACAGGTCCGAGTCCTCTAGAAACATTCGTCAGGAATGAGAACACTTAGCAAAGATAAGCTAGAGAAAGGATGGATAAACGAATTATGGGGTCGAAAGATTGAAGGAAGATGCACTTGCTGATGCCATTTTAAATTCATCTCAGGAACTTCTGCAAAAATCCTCAGGTCATACAATAATCCGTCTCAGTTTCGCAGCCTATTGATTTTTTTCCAATCGTGGTTATTCCGGGCTGGCTTATTCCGTCCCCACTATAGATACGTACGCCTGTTACTAGAATAAAGTTTGAAAAAAACCTTCTTGTCCTCTCTGACTCATTGTTGTCCAGAATATTTAGCAAATCATAATGATCTCGATTCCTGGTCCATAATTGATTTGGGATTTTAAATTTGAAAGTACCTTTATGCTTTCTTGATTGCAGCCACTCCTTAAGAATACCAACATGAAAGAAAAGCTCGGCGGATGATTGTGATGACATTCTCTTGGAACTTCAATTACGATCATTAAGGGAATTGCTTGTAAGGAATTTGGTCATTAGGACGAAGCTTCTGTCCAAATTTTCATATGTTTTGAATTGCTGTGCAATTACATCTCTGTAATGCAATGTCAGCTTGAGCTACTCAGATCACCTCAAAACCTTAGGCGCCATTAAAGTCATCTGCAATTCGCAGCCACTTCACAAATTAGCTGTGGGTGTTCATCAGAACAAACTCATTTGACCCTTTGGAATAGCCAAATGAAAAAAGCCTCGAAAAGTGTGGGTTTCATATATTTTTTCGACGATACTAGACTACGTCCGAAGATGCCAAACCATTATTGCCTCATGTTTCGCTGTCTGAATGCATACTTTGTGTCCTCCACTACCTATAACATCCTCAAGTCTTAAAAAGTCTCTATATAATCTAACTACGGTCTGACCAATAACCCGAGGGGGACAGTGTCACTGTTCTCCTTTGGTCCCGTGGGTGTCACAAGTTTTAGGATATGATCCTTTCAGCTACTCCTACGTCCAACATCTCTTCTGTAGTTGCCCCGCTCTGGCAAGAAGCAGAGCAGGCTTTGTAGGCAAATACGCTTTTAGCTCTCTTGCAAAGGTGTCTAGCGCGAAGGTCAAACAAATCCTGCGCTTTATTAGGGCTTCGAAATGGTTCGACGAGTGAATCGGAGGTGCGTTGTGGCGCTGGTCTAAGTGAGCTGGTCCTTGGACTGGCTGCCACATTAACCTAACCTAACCTAACCTACTCCTACGTCCACTGTAATGACTCCAGCAAATGTGTCAACGGCCGACTTGTAAGTGATCAGGACTTCCAGATACCACATACATAGTGCATTTCTCTACTGATCCCATTGCGGACCTATCCACATCTCTTTTCTTTACACTTGAAAAAATCGCTTCAATCCGCAACTAAACAAATTAATTGCTTCAAGTGCAAGGTGGCGTATGCACATACTAATTGGAATCCACATGTACGCAAACTTCATGTTTTGAAGTGTCTCACCTCCCCACCGTCAATCGGCACTTATTGCAGTACTCTTATTTGCCACCATCTTATGGTAGTGCCTATGCAGCTGGCACAATTGCGTAGCATAGTGGCGTTATATTACACCATGACATACAAATATAGATGCACTTCTCGTAGTTAGTGAAGATCTGATGCGGAATCCCCAGCAGAGAATAAAGTAGCTTATGACGCCCTCAGCTCTGAGCCCAAAAACGATTTTTCCATTAATTATGAACTCCATCTCAAAGTTGTATCTGCAGTTTCCATCTGAAAGTTGTTGATGACACCAGCGATGACTGGCCTAGTGCCGAACACTCTGATCTGTACTCTGCCACAAGATTTTGAAGGTTCTTAGGCGACACATAACATGTCAGTGAAAAGGCAGCCCCGCAGTCGAATGACAATTTTTTGCTGGGCAGGTACCATTTTTCACCTAAGGTTGGCGAATATGAGAGCGGAGATGTATGCGGGGATATGTGCAAGGATATGTGCTCGTCTCTTCAAAGTTTTTTGTGCTCTAGATGCGTGTTTCTTGCTTTGTGTTTGTGTGCTGGAGTTGCTAAGCAACTTCAATTAATCTGCTTAAAGAATGCACATAAAATCTGTGTGCACACTGCTCGGCGCAATAAGCAAATTCTAAGATTGTAACTGTTACAAAGTTTGCGTAATAATGTTCCAACCACTTCGTCATTTGCAGGCCGGTGAGTTTGGTGCTCGAGCCAATACTGAAGGAGCCCGGGGATATTGCGTTCACTTGGCTGGAGATACACCGCACCAAGAATTCGCTGCTGCAGCAATTGGATTTGCAAGGCAATGCCAGCGGAGCGACCGGCGGCAACGATACGCTTGGTGAATTTGGATTTTATCCAAGAGAGTCGGACTGTGAATACAAATGTCCTGAAATTGATGCATGCATTGCTGCCAACTTGTGGTGCGATGGTAAGTTGTTGATGTTTTCCTTAGCTTCTTTATTTTTGTTGTTGTTCTTTTTGTTTCTAATTTGGTTTTGTTTTCTTTTTGCTTTTGCTGTGTAATCTCGTACATTGTTGTATGAAGTTGTGTCGCCGTTGCGGTAAGCAAGCAACTTTTTGCTGCACTGCAACACAATTCGACATTTCGTTCCTGCTGCACGCCAAGATGATGGCTGAGGGCTGCGACTGCGTCCGTGGCTTGTCTTTGGGGTGCAGCAGTACGTGCAGCAAAGTTCTTGAATTAAGAATATTAACATCTAATTTCTTATTTCTTGCAAGATTTTTCATATTACGATACTTACTATTTTTATATATTGCCTTTCGATTTAACATTTAGAAAATTATGCAAAGACGCGCAGGCTTATTCCTCGACATGAGCACGTATATTAGTATTATCCACCCTCTGTGGTCTAGTGGTAAGCATGCTAGACTCACACCCCGAGGGTCGCAGGTTCAAATCCTGCCACGGGCTTAGTTGGTCTCCAAAATGCTTCTTTCCATAAAATCGTTTTCTCTTCGAGTCGAAGGCCTCTGGAGCTAGTACTCATTCCCCCAACACCTTGCACTCATAATTAGTTATGGTGTAATAATAACACTGACCAATTCTGGAAACATAGATAAAACTAAGCAAGAGTTCTCGAAACGGAGTCAAGATATAGTCGGAAACGACCCAGACCTGACCAGGACTTCTCCAGACTCATGTCTGAAGGTTCTAGTTGTTGGGGTCAGTAAGGAGCCGAATCCAAAGTCGCCTCATGGGACACTCTCCAACAATTTCAGCAAAACAAAGAGTTATTTCGAAGATTAGTGACCCACAACAAACAGGGAGCAAACCGAAGCCCTAGAAAACGTTCTAAGCAAACACCTCAGCAGTGTTACACAAGGTTCTGAGAAATCCTTATTTTAAGAACAGGAATTTTCTAAAATCCCTAAACAGGGGGTAATTCCAGAGACCATAGAGACGGAACACTTAAACGCCAAATATTCTGACATTAAAAAAAAGTCATTAATTGCCTATATGGATAGGTAACCAGAATTCTGAACAAAATCAGCCACACTACTACAGTTTTGCCCGTGTGTAAGTGTGCTCAAAACAAGGGTCATTTCTCTGTATTCTCTAGTAATACCCTCTGCTTTTTATCTTTGTGAGAAAAGTTATCGATGGCTTCTTCTACACCTTGACCTCGGCTTTATATGTACAACCGACTCAAATATCTTTAATCAAAGAATAGTTTGCATTTTAATATGCCTGTACTCACAAGGATAGGACACATTTAACCCACTGAAGGTCAATGGACTGCCGTAAGTTAGAAAAAAGTGGGGAGAGGAGCCCCCAAAAAAACTTCCTCAAGAACTAGTTATACAAGTGCACTTAACATCTCAAGGAGGGAGGAGCACTTAGGAGATGACCAGTAGTTTCGTATCCTTCCTTCTCTTCGTCCCCAGAATATCTGTAGATATCCGATATAATCGTGGGTTATTTATATGTCCGAAGCAACCCACAATATTTCTATGAAGTGAAAAAAATGAGGGACCATTCGCCAAATTGATCTGTTAATATTCCAATTGCAGTTTGCCACCAACAATATCTGCATTCTTGCAGATGAATGGATTCAATCAAGATGTTGGGGAATAAAAGAAATAGCACATTTCCACCATTACCAGTACCTTATCTGTTCCTGAATTGAACTCAATATTTTATGTCGAGAGAGCGCTACCGCAATATGACTGTTTGTGGATGTGGAATCCTTTAACTTTAACAGGCAGGTTTTGATCATCTTCTTGAAAGCGAGGCAGCTACGAGAATTTCGGCCAAAGTTACTCCCATTAATAGGCAGGTTAATAAACAACATATTCACGGAATATGGATACTCGAAATTCAGTCACATCGACTATTTCGTAACCACAGGAATATAGAGTAGAAGAAGGCAACTTCACGTCGCCTGCCTACCCATCATGTGGTCAATGGAAAGTATAGAACGCTAGAGCTGCTCAATTTCTTCTTAGGAGACTAATTGACAGAACAATAACAATCACAATCCCACTACGTATTTAATTATCCACTATCATACTTTTAAACGAGGCAATCTCTTAATCCACTGACTGCTTAGACACCATAAATAATAACATAAACAATAAGAGATCGATCAACGACGATTGATAACGCTACAGCATCCATTAAAGACCTAGGAACCTGAAGACCCCAATTAGTGGCACTCGCATTATATTTTCCTTTCTGTGGATTTGATAATCGTGAATATGTCACTTAGGCTGGATTGCCATTGGATATAAGCCTCTCGGTTATGCAGACGGCTCATGAATCTTTGACACTGGAGAGTTTGATGTGATCATTAATGACATTCTAAATTGATATGTCACAGAACTGGAGGGGGAAGGGTGCAAGACGGTTGCGTATGCGGATGATGTTGCTATTAGTATCTCGGGAATATACATACGAGTATATACTCTGAGAGACTTGATGCAACACATGTTGAACATTCTCTCTAAATGGACTACTTACTGGGGGTAAATCCGACCAAGACTAGATGGTGCTCTTCACTATAAAAAAGTATAATATTCCTCACTATCGCTCCAAAACTAATGGATGTAGATATTAAGCTTACCGAAGAGGCTAAATATCTGGGCGTGATCCTAGATAGGAAGCTGAATTGGAAGGCTAATATAAGCGAACGCATTAGGAAGGCTCAGGTAGCTCTGTACTCAAAAGAGTTATAGGTAAAAAATGGGGGTTACAGCCTAAGGTAGCATATTGGATATACACAGCTGTGGTACGAACAGTCTTTTTTTATGGGGTGCTTACTTCGTGGACAGCCCTAAGTAAGTCCACATACAACAAAGGTACAAAGAACGGCAGAGGTACTCTAAGTAGTGCCATTAACACGATTCCAACCGCAGCTCTGGACGTTATACTAAATCTGCTGCCTGTAAGGCTTATTGGCGAAAAGTGGCTGCAAACTCAGCCATAAGGCTAAAAGCTACGCATCAATGGGTTGTCAGGAACGTAGGTCATGCGTCTATTTTAAGACATTTTGAGGGTATTCCTGACTCTTTCGATTACATCACACCAATTTATGCCTTCAATGGTACGTGCAAGATCTCCATTCCCTCCAGGGACGAATGGAAGGATGGCATCCCCCTCAAGTAGAAGGGGTTCACATCTACACAGATGGATCCAAGTTACAGAGTAGGGTGGGAGGTGGTGTATTCTCAGAAGATTTGAAAATTAGCATGTCCTTTAGGATGCCCGACCACTGCAGTGTTGTTCAGGCAGAGGTCGCGGCTATAGAGACAGCACTATCTTGGCTAAAGAAGAAAAAAGTATCTGGACATGATATTTGCATTCTATCCGACAGCCAAACAGCTTTGCGCTACCTGGATTCGGCTATTATCACCTCAAAAGCCGTCAAGAGCTGTCGCAAATCTTTAGACGACATAGCTAAGCAGACCCGTCTACATCTGTGCAGGGTTTCCGGCCACAGAGATATTCCAGGGAACTGTAAGGTGGATGAACTTACCCGTGAGGGTACTACCATACCGATTGAACCAGATAGGTCGAACTTCGGGATTCCTTTGCCACATGTAAGCTCTTAGTAAATACAATATCCTTGGGCACAGCGGGCAGGCGCTGGTTTGAATTTTCAGGATGTAAAATAGCTAGACAAACCTGGCCAGAGATAAATGTCAAGTGCTCTAAGGACCCAGTGGCTCTAAATAGACAAAGTATAGGTTCCGTGATTAGTGTCCTAACGGGACACTGGACTCTGAGCACTCACGGGTGTAGGCTGGGAATTGCCTCTAACAACTTCTGCAGGAGTTGCATGGACGAGGAGGAGAAAGAATCCACTGTACACCTGTTATGCACGTCTCCAGCTTTGTCCAGAAGCAGGTGTCCTTGCCTAGGCGACAACTTTCTGGACTCTTTAGGAGATATCTCAAATAAAAAGATAAGCTCCATCAACTGATTCATTAAAAGCTCCAAATGGCTGGACCTTTGAAAGGGATGGGACCTGATGTCTCATGCGGTATCACAAGGGGTCAATGATAGCCTTCGGGCGGCCGTCTTACCTACCACCCTACCTAGGTCGCAGAAGACTTATCAATTAAATCAAACAACGTTTAATTGTTGCCTTTACTAAAAGGTACTCGCATAAATTAGACCTACTGAACAAAAGTTAGAAGTACTGAATAAAAGACTATCTTGGAATGCTCGCATAAAAATAGTTCCTACAAAAACCTCTTTGGCTTGCTGGGCCTATAGTAAACTGACCTATGGTGTCATTCCCAAGATCACTTTCTTCCTCTGCATCGTAATATACCAATTCAAGCCTTCGTTATTTTGGTTATCTAGCATCATGGTGGACTCGATTATCACCAGATTGAACCAAATCCGCGAGGCTTGGCTACTTGTTTATTGCAGTATCTACGCGGACCTGTCCAACCAGAGTTCTTGAAACCAGAATGTTGAGTAGAAATCTTCAATCACGCCTATTGATATCTAATCATGGTCATCGAACGTATGTGGCAATCCGCATAGAGAACTTTTTTAAAACGTTTTTAAACGTTTTAAAACATTTTAAAAACAGAACGATTCGTGACCTTTGGGCCCTCCTTTATAGCCACAACTATGGGTTTACCCGCCACGTAAAATGTCCTGACATTAAAAAAATTTATCTTTTGTGTTGTGGAGTGTTCCTACTTGTAAAAAAAATTAAAAGCAGTGTCCTAATAACAAACTAGATTACAAAAGGTTTTAGAAACCCATCCGATCAAACATTAATAGGGTCGTAACAACCTCGGTTGACTTATCGTGAGTCCCACATCCGTACGAGTGGAATGCATAAATCGACACTGTGTCCCGCAGTAAAGCACCTCATCCGCATCGGAACGTTCTGAATATGCACCACTCTATTGCCCTTTTTGCTTTTGTGTGCACTCTCTGCGGAAGCACCAAAGCGACAAAAACCATCACAAGAAATGAAACAGTAAATTCGTCTTTCGGATGAAGATGGATTTGCTTTTATTACTGCTGCACAGAGCGCGAGTGTGGTTGCGGTTTTTGCTTTTTAACCCTAAGAAATCAAGCATCCTACAATGACAACTCCAAACGCCACCGCCCCCGTCCTCGCAAGCACCAACTCAACACTACAGTCGGAGGGAATAGTGGTGCATGTACGTGCGAATGGAGAGGCGGCGGCGGCGGCGATGCCGGCGACTGCAGTATTAGTACCAGTAGCAATGGAATGTAGTGCTCATGGTACCTTCAATGCAGCGCTTATTTTTTCCTGTTTGTGGCAATGCCCAAAGCTGAGAAATGCAATCTGCGACGTGGTTCTGCGGTTGCCACCACCATGCCTGCTGCAATTTCCGCAGTGCGCTGGTGACTGGCGCAAACGGGCAAAAGTAATGCAGCCAAAGATAAACGCTTAAGCAGGCATCAAGTAGCACGATGCTGCATCCCGAAAATGGTTGGTGAATGGTTGGTGAATGGTTGGCAGTCGAACAGGCCACTCCATGGAGTGGGGGCTGCTGCTGCCTAGACGACTGCTGCTGCAGCTGTTGCTGTTCGGCTGGTGTGTTTGCCATGCCATGATCGGATCACTTGCAGCACTCTTAATTCGTGTGCCTTTTTGCGGTGAACCATTTTATTTAGTTTCTACGCTTTTTACAGCAATCGCCGCTCTTCCTGCGCTGCCGTTTGGCTCCCCATTAATACGAGTAATTGCAGTTGCTGAGCAAAAAGGTTCTATTTTTCTCTATTACGGTTTTCTTTTTTGTGCCGCTTCTTTACCCAGATCTAAACATGCGGCATTAAATAAAGTATAGTTCCATTGCAAATTGGTCTGCAGACACTGCTGCAGGCACCACACCGTCCGTTGCCTGGTGTTGTGGCCTCCTGGTACAGCACAACGCATCTCATCAGCCAAGCGGCAGTCAGCAATGAGCGGCTTCCGCTTGTTTGGGGTATTTACGCTCAAAGCTTCCGTGTTGCTGTTCTCGGCCAGGGAGCGTCCAACCGAGAGCCGCACTTGGCGACTGTTAATTGCAATTATTGTAGTTTGCGCCCAGGCGTTTTGCCCATTGCTCCTATAATCGCAGGCTGGAGTTGGCATAGCTGCGGAGGTGTGTTGTTTAAAAAAAAAAATAATGGAAGACAGATCAGATTTGTAAGGTCCTTGCAGGAATTCAGCAGTTATTTGTTTTTATATCATTTTTCGTAATTTTAGATTTTCCATTGAAGGAAATGTATATTTTAAGGTTTTAATATTTGGTGCCTTACTTTCATCATTTGCTATCTTCTAGGACACCATAATTGCCCATCCGGGTTTGATGAGTCCGAAGAGGAGTGCGGCACCGCCCGCAAGCTACTGGAACTGCCCGGCGGCGTCTTTGCAGCGCTCGGCTGCATAGCTGCCGCCGTTACCGCCTGTCTCATCTTCTGCATATTCGGCTTGGTAAGGAAACGTAAAAAGTCGGTCGTGCAGAAGACCATCATGAACGGCACCCTGAAGAAGGACTTCAAGAAAGAGTCGCTGTACATTGACCCGGCCTCCTGACACGGCCTCCAGCCGGTCGAGTACATACACGTCGACCGGGAGACCACCGTGTGATATGTTGCCGGCTAATTTCGCATTGCTTTTAAAACTGTATTCGTTTGGATGATCGGATCCTTATGGCACACCTAATTGTAAGAATTTTCTAAACGCTTTTTTCCGTTTATTTAACTGCATGCACACACCTGAACAATCTTTCGTTTTATCATTTCCCACAATCGAATGACTATTATCAATAAAATTGCAGATAAGTGACAGCCAGGCCGACAAATATACACCCACACATATACAAATGCAAATTCACTTATGTGTAAACGCATACAAATCGATACAATCACTGCCTTAAGAATAATTTTAATTTATGTCATTTGTATTTGAGTTCATTCGTTCGTTCGTTCGTTCGTTCTTTGAGCAACCATTACTACCCCCCCCCCTCCCCCCCACCACACTCACACAGTCCTCTTTTCATTCAATAGAACTCGAATAATTCTCATACTTTTATTATTCAACTTTTCACTTCAATTATATCGTATTTCTCGAGCAATGTCCCAATCAGTCTCCACAATTGTTTCCATCAATTGCACTTGAAGGCATAATTGAAGTATGAAAATGGTAAACTATTGTAAATTAGGTACCTTTAAATTAAAGATATGACAAACAACAAAACAACAAAAATAACAAAAACAAGAAAAACAAGAAAAGCAAATAAAGCTAGAAAAAGCAAAGGGGAAAAACAGAAACCAAAACCAAAACCGAAACCGAAACCGAAACCGATACGAAAACCAAAATTGATAGCAAATAATGAAACTATTAAACTTTAATTGAATGATAGCTCATAAATTACAATTAAATTGTAAAAATTAACTCTATTTAGAATTAAGTTACGTTTAAGCACAAAACTGCAACTAAAAATATAGATGCTTCAAACAGTCCACATGCACCTGCCCCCCGCCACCCTCATGCCAGCGGAGAGTCAACCATGTTAATGCCACAGCACCGCTCCACACCAAGTGCTCACAATGCTCCCGATTAGTTTTAATGGCTAACTAAGCTACTCGCAGATTGAAACCACCATCATCCATCATCCGCAGAATGGACAAAACACCACAGATAAATGGTAATTCCTACATAACAGACTTCTTGTTTGCGGCAAATGGCAGTTGAAAATTTCGAATATATCGCAGCATACTTTTAGGCAGAACTCAAATTTCGTGTTAGAGAATACAGTTAGGCCCGGATTCACAGTCGTTGGTTAACAATTAAATAACTAAAATGATTACTAGAGTTTAACTAAAGTTGAACAGTTTGCTCGTAGTCAATCAATCAGGCAAAATTAGTCCAATGTAGGCAATCGCAGGCAAAAATAGAAAAAATCAATCGAACATTGGGGTCTACGAGTAGGCAAGTAATGTTTCACAACAACGTTGGAACGTCCTCATAGATCTATGATAGCACAAGGGAATTGGAGCGGATGATTTGACAATTATAAACTGTAAAATAGCGAAACAGGGTCCTGCTCAGATGCAGAACGCCACTACATAAAAATAAATGCCGCTACATAATATATATAGGTAGGTAGGTAGGAGTGGCCGCCCAGTTAGCCAAAAGCACACTTGAGCACACATAATGGCCCACGGTGCACAGTGGTGGAGTGGCCGCCCAGTTAGCCAAAAGCACACTTGAGCACACATAATGGCCCACGGTGCACAGTGGTACGACCCCATACATATTGAGGAAAAAAATAGAAGGAGTAATCGGAGTATCACCTATTTTGGCAAAAATTACTTTTGGCTTGAGATTAAGAAAAATTCCAAAACGGGGCGTGGTCGGTGAATTTCCACGCCCACCTCCCATACAAACTCAACATTGAAAGTTTAACAAAATGGGTTTCAATATAGATATTGAACTGAAATTTTGGTCATTTATATTTGAAGAAATATAGATACTGTGCTGTGAGAATAGGCGTGGTCGGTGAACTTTCACGCCCACTGCCCATATAAACTTAAGTGTGGAAAGTGCTTCAAAATGGGTTTCAACATAGAGATTGAACTGAATTTTTTGTGCTATTTATATCTGAGAAAATACAGAAATTGTATTTTGGAAATGGGCATGATCTAACAATTATTTCGCCCATTGACATTAATATTGCTTAATACCATTTCGAAACATACTTTTTAACCAAAGTTCGTTCTTTGCAAAAAAAACGCTCAATTGTTGCAAATGTCATCTAATACCTCTTATGGCCTATATTCGTAAACATTACAATAATTGTTATTGTGTTACAAAGATTTTTAATCAGGTGTTGCCATTATGTTGACTAAAAAGCTTTTACAAATTAGCAAAATCCTAAAAGTATGCCCCAATTTTTTTCAATTTTTTTAAATTTTTTTCAATTTTTTTGTCATTTAAAGCGAAATATCTCAAAAAAGGGCAAATTCGGGCAAAAATTTCTTTTTTATATCGCAAGAAGACATCCTGACCTTTCATTTCTATATAGTTAGAACACGGAGGTAGACGGAGGTAACGAAGTTTTTGTCCATCAAAGGGGAAAAGTTGGTATTTAGGTAGCTTCCTCTTTGATCGCTTATAATTTCAACAATACTTGATGTATTGATCTCATACTTTTTTCATTTTGTCGAAAAAGTGCTATATTTTTATATAAAAGTAACAAAAGAAGCAATCAAAACAAAATTATTAGGAAAAAACTTTGCTCTAGTTAACAAATATTTCAATCATTTTAGGTGAAAAACATTTTCTGACTTTCGATACTTGTATTTAGTATAAAAATGACCATTCTGGAAAGAACTGTAATGAATTGTTCTTATTTAAACAATGCTAAATTCAACTAAAACCGTCAAACATAATAATAGGGTACTTGAAAAAATATATTTTTTCCACCAAAATACCACTGTGCGGTGTGGCGCCGTTCAAGCACTGACTAAAAAGTTCTCTTACTTGGGATGGTGATAGTCAGAGCAAAGACACCGCCGGGAAAGGCACGACTCCCCCATCATGTGGCAGGAAACCCATCCTGATAGTTTGATGAACCTTCATAATATATATGATTTTCGGAATTTTCTTGCTGGAAATGCAAGAATGATAGAAAAGAAGATTACGCATTGCGCAGGTCCGTTATAATTTTCTTTCTGAGTTTGATATTTTGTTGCTGGGCTGTGACGTCACCGTAGCAATAAATACATAATGCGAATAGGTATTTTTTTGGAATTTCTCTTTGCAACCACGCTACTGTGACGGAGATGGGCAGAACGAAAAATGTTCGTACTCCGCTTTGCGCAATCTTTGTTTCTATTATTTTTGCTGGAAATGTACCTATTTATTGAGTAATTCAGGCATTCTAAGGAATGGAAGAATGTAGTCCGAGATTAAAATAAGATAAAAATCGACCCCCATTTGCCCAACACTGCTCACTCGTAGGGCACAGACATAACGAGCAGAACAATAGCGATTGTGACAGAGAGAGAGAGAGAGAGAGAGAGAGAGAGAGAGAGAGATAGAGAGAGAGAGAGAAGGGGGTAAGGAAATTAGGCAAGCAATTCAAATGGCGCAGTCGATGTGCTCCGCTATAGTCGTTTGGTTTGCCTGCTTTGCTTTCAAACCGAGACCTTCGGGTTTGACGTTTTATGTATATAAAAAAGGGAAGCCTGCGAATAATATTTTTAGAGCGCAACGGAAGATTCTGAAGCTTATAACCAGGCACAGCATAGAATGGGAAATCGTGTGATTTGATTTTGCACTGCAAATAGACGAGTAACATAAACAAATCCCACGGACCAGTCTCATAAGCCAGCAGTAAAATCTATGCTTGTCCTTGGTCAATTGGTCATTTTAACAAAATGAGAACATGAGAACAAAATGAAAGAGAACATGAGAACGGAATTGTGAGCTGAGCCTACACCTCTACAAAATAACACTGCCAAGTTAGTGTCCCTCAGAATCATTATTTACACTTATGTTGGACGCTAGCTTCAATATACATGCCCTTGTTTCAGTATTGAAACAGTCCACTTATGTGTTCTTTCCCACGTTGTTTGCACCAATACGGATCTCGTACCAATTATAGCACTGCCACTAACAATTTTGGGAAAATCGCGTGAATAATGATGTCCTCTTTGCTGCTGTGGCATTTTACAATTGGCTCTCCTCGTGCTCTGTGCAGTGGGAGTAGCGGCATGTGAACTCTTTGAAGCAAGCTCGTAAGTTAAGGCAACCATGCATCTGAGACGCATCTGAATATTTTAATTCGAGCGTATTTAGAAGAATTCAAAGAAATCTCGAACGTGTTGTGATGTTAATTCACATTAATATATATGAACAAAATCAATGAGCATTTTTAATGGCATGTATTTAATTAGTTAATTAAAAAAAAAAATTATAAAAAAAAATCAATAAAAAAATATACATACATATATAATAATAACTATAAACTAATATACACTCTAGCACTAATGACGAGTTTAACATGCAACCTAATGATAATTATTAGTAAACGTAATTAGTGTTAATTAGTCCTTTAGGCGAACACTGACATACACGCATAGGTGTAAGAGACAAGTACTTTCAAAGTGGAAGCTCGCACAATGTGTTTAATTGTTTGCAGGGCATGGGGTTAGGCGGGTGGCACGGCAGACCGGGTGACCAAACAGCCGGGCGAACAGCGACAATGGGATGGAATGCAGACACGCAATTAACAACACTTCAGTCCTACACACGTATGTAGGGTGTTAGAGCGGGGGCGGAGGCGGTGGCACCGTTGTGTGTGTGTGTGTGCGGCACAGTACTTGTGTGCTCCAAAACAAAGCAGAAAATTTCGTAGGATTTATGAGCATAAAAATTGCTCCGGCAATTGCCAACATCTTCGCAGTTGCTCGAACTGTAAATACGAACCTACCAAGGAAATACTTTTCCAAGTAATTCCAGTTTATAGCCACAATTTAATACGCATTAAAGACTCCTTTAATTAATAATTTCAGCACTTGTAAGCATTCAAGCCTACAAACACAAACAGCGTCAACACCAACACCATCGCTGCTTCCTTTACGGCAGGCTGGGAAGCAACTTGGCTGGCACAGAGTGCCGCAACACAACCGACACCCCCGCATCCGCGTGTGTACCACGTAAATGACACGACATAGAATTCGACTCGACTCGACTCGACTTGACTCGACTCGACTCGACTCGACTTGACTTGACTCGAATTGACTCTGGTAAGGAAACCAAGGAAACGTTGGCTGAGAATAGAAAGGCACCGGAAAACGCGGCCGTGATGGGAGGGGTAGGGAGTGTTATGGAAAAAACACAACTTAAGTTGCAATTAAAAGTAATTTAGACTAAGGAAATTTATGTAAGAGAAGAAACGAAACACACACACACACATACACACACATTAAAGCATGAGATGAAAACTTTAAGGAAAATTATTTCAATTAGTAAAAAGTACATAATTCCTATGAAATTAAATTTTGTAAAATTAATGCCAAAACCAATCGAAAGTTGAACTAAAACTAAAACTAAAAATTCAAGAAAAGAATTACATATAAAAATAAAGTCAAAAAATAAAATTAAACATTAAAATGAAAAAGAAAAAGAAAGTAATAGCAAAAATATTCATACATCAAAGCAGAAACCCTCAAAATATAAACATAAAATTTCAATTTTTACATAAATAATTAAAAAAGCAACAAAAAAAAACAATAAAAAAACAAAAAAAAACATTTCGAATGAGTGTGAAAATTGATCAAATTGGTCAAAAATTTTGAAGGAAGTAATTTAATTAGGTCTACACACATACGAATGCGAATTTAAGAGCGACAGAAAAGTAACAAGAAAAACTTAAGAAAATTGCAAGTAAATAAATTAATAAACGTAAGAGTAATGGTAAAAGTGAAACTTATAAACTTAAATTTAAAGAAAAGCAAGCATAAGAAAAGCAACATCAAAAGGAAAAGAAAGTAAACAAAAACAAAAACAAAAACAAACGCAAACACAAATGTCAGAAACCACAACCCAAAAATCAAATAAGAAAAACATTGTGCGACAAGTTTAGTATAAAAAAGCAAAAAAAACGAAAAAAATAAATAAAAATAGAAGAACATGACGCAAGAGAAGTTCATAACAGTAAGGAAAAGAAAAGAAAAGAAAATAATGATAAGAAGTAAAAGAAATAAAAAAAAAGATATGTTTAGTATTTTAAGAAGGTATGTAAATTGACGAGGGTCGTTTGAAAAGTAAATGGCCAGCGGCCGGCGAGCACCACACAGCGAGAGGGCGTCTGAACAAAGCCACAAACCAACTGCCAACATTAAATATTGAAACATAATAATTAATGACATTTTAATATGATTTTGGTTTTTATTTTATTCATTTAATAATCAAGTTCATCCATCATGCTTCATGACATCACGGAGACTTGAACAGGCAAAGTCAAAAGCTTCACTTTCGGAATTGTGAGTGTTGCATAAGAAATCTCCAACGTAGTTGCCTGAGAGAGGATATGAAAAGAAAGGTCAACGACAGCGCAATTAAATAAGATTAATGGCAATTATTCCGCTTTTTAATTGTTGCTTACAAATGTATTTATTATTCTCTGAACAATTCAGATCTTCGTATCTACAGATTCAGAGCCCAGTCGCCTCATCATTCTCAAGAGATGTAAATTTGTTATCATTGCATGAGCAAAAAAGCAAAGCTCCACAAATGCAATTGCTGCGACATTTTAAGAGAGTTTTGCGCAAACTTGGCAGTGAGCGATTCGCAAGATCCGCAATGTAAAATAGTATGTGCAGTTTCTTTCTGAGTTACAGATAGATCAACCCTAGTATATACTCGTATATAGAAATAAATACGAGTATACATGTGAGTGTTTACGATTTGCCAGATTGGAATATTGTAGAGTGACAAAAGTCACAAAAAGCGATATGTAGAGACAAAGAAAGAGAGAGAGAGAGAGAGAGAGAGAGAAGGAGAGAGAGGGAGAGAGAGAATGAGAGAGAAAGAGGGAGAGAGAGAAAGAAAGAGAAAGAGAAAGAGAGAGAAATAAAGAAAGAGATTGAGATAGATAGAGAGATAGAGAGATAGAGAGAAGGAAAGATTGCTAGAGAGAGCGTGAGAGCAAGAGAGAGAGAGAGAGAGAGGAATCAAACGAGAAAGAGAGAGATGTAGAAAGAGAGATGAATAGATAGATAAGGAGAGCGATTGAGAAATAGAGAGAGAGAGAGAGAGAGAGAGAGAGAGTGAGAGCAAGAGAGAGATGAATAAAGCGAGAAAGAGAGAGAGGTAGAAAGAGAGAGAGGTAGAAAGAGAGAGAGGTAGAAAGAGAGAGAGGTAGAAAGAGAGAGAGGTAGAAAGAGAGAGAGGTAGAAAGAGAGAGAGGTAGAAAGAGAGAGAGGTAGAAAGAGAGAGAGGTAGAAAGAGAGAGAGGTAGAAAGAGAGTTGAAAAGATAGGGATAGTGGTTGAGAAATAGAGAGAGCGTGAGAGCAAGAGAGAGATGAATAAAGCAAGAAAGAGACAGAGGTAGAAATAGAAAGAGAGAGAGGGAAAGATAGATAGGAAGAGCGTGGGAGCAAGAGAGAGATGAAGAAAGCGAGAAAGCGAGAGAGAGGTAGAAAGAGAGATGAAAAGATACATAGGGAGAGCGACTGAGAAATGGAGAGATGGAGAGTGAGAGCAAGAGAGAGATGAAGAATGCGAGAAAGAGAGGAAGGTAAAAAGAGAAATGAAAGATAGATAGGGAGGACGATAGAGAGACAGAGAGAGCGTGGGAGCAAGAGAGATATGAAGAAAGCGAGAAAGAGACAGAGGTGGAGGTAGAAAGAGAGAGAGTTGGAAAGATAGAAAGGGAGAGCGATTGAGGAATAGAGAGACCGTGGGAGCAAGAGAGAGATGAATAAAGCAAGAAAGAGAGAGATGTAGAAATAGAGATGGAAAGATAGAGAGCGAAAGCGATTGAGAAATAGAGAGAGCTTGGGAGCAAGAGAGAGATGAATAAAGCGAGAAAGAGAGAAAGGTGGAAAGAGAGATGGAAAGATGGAGAGCGCTTGAGAAATAGAGAGAGCGTGGGAGCAAGAGAGAGATGAATAAAGCGAGAAAGAGAGAGATGTAGATAGAGAGGTGGGAAGATAAATAGGAAGAGCGTGGGAGCAAGAGAGAGGCGAATAATGCGAGAAAAAGACAGAGGTAGAGTATAGAAAAAGAGATGGAAAGATAGAGAGGGAGAGCGATTGAGAAGTAGAGAGAGCATGAGAGCAACAGAGAGAGAGATGAATAAAGCGAGAAAGAGAGATGTAGATAGAGAGTTGGAAAGATAGATAAGGAGAACGATTGAGGAATAGAGAGAGCGTGGAAGAAAGAGAGAGACGAATAAAGCGAGAAAGAGACAGAGATAGAGGTAGAAAGAGAGATGAAAAGATGGAGAGGGAGAGCGATTGAGAAGTAGAGAGAGTGTGAGAGCAAAAGAGAGAGATGAATAAAGCGAGAAAAAGAGTGGGAAAGATAGAGAGGGAGAGCGATTGAGATATAGAGAGAGCGTGGTAGCAAGAGACAGAAATAAATAGACAGAGCGAGAGAAAGAGGGGAACGAGAAAGCAAGAGAGAGATATAAAAAGAGATAGAGAAAGATAGACAAAGAGCGAGAAAGGCAGAAAGTCAGAGAGTGAGAAAGAGCAGGAAAGCAGGAGTGCAACAGAGAGTTGCAACTGAAGCGTTGGTTGCTTTGGAGTCACGCCATGTACTTTGCAAACGAACCTCGTACTCGTTTTAGATACACGCACTTTGTACAATTTTATTAATAACTGCAAGAACATTTTTCACTAATATACAATTTATTTATGTACGAACATTGGAAGCGACTCAGCGATCAGGTGCACATTTTGAGGCGAAAGCAAAGTTATTAAATAATGGATATTTATTTATTTATTTATTTATTTTTATTTTTTTTTTAACAACTTCAAAGTCTCCCTTCTCTGATGGACGCTAGCAAACGTTCCTATTGATTGACCATTGTGGGAGGAGGAAACTTTAAAGCTTTTTTCTAAAACGATCTACATCAAAGTCCGTGTTTGAGCCAACTTACATAAGCATGTGTTCTCTTCTTAGGACTTTTCCCTACTTGGCGTGAAAGAAAAGTTGTTGAACATGAAACGAAATTTGCCACGAACAATGGATACCGGTCAAATCTGGTTTGTTACCTGGTCATTTATTGAATTTCTTGAGCTCAATTGTCAGCTTTGTGGCAAAGCAACTGGGTCCAATGATGCCCTTTTAACAAGGTACACATTGGCGGCTTACACTCAGCAGAAGCAGAATAACGCACTGTCGTATTTCGTATTGTCGTATTCATGAAAGAAAGGGCAAATTTAAAGCTCAGAATGAAGGGAGAACTCTTTAGACCGCTATATGACTCGCATATAGGAAACCCATTCCAAAAATCGTCAAAAGAGATCGCATCACTGAGCCAAACAATGAGTCCAAAATATGGAAATATGAACAGATCCACCAAAGAGTATGCATAAATAGAGCTCGCCTGACGAACGAAGTTATTGTTGCAAAAATGTTGTTCGAGGGATTTTCTAGTAAACCCCTCGAACATAAATATACGCATTGCATCTCGCTTCCCCCTGCCCCTCACCGATTTTTGTGAAATCGCCGTCACTTCCATTTCACAAAATTTTGAGTGATTCAATCTCTATGTATGCATACTCCTTGGATCGACACTTTGCTTGAAAAATGGAGAAACGACGAAACTAAACTCATCTCAGAGAACCACTCTGTTTCTTTGAGAGTAATGAGTATCAAACTCAGCTCGTATGCTCTTAAAGATGCATGCATAAGGAAGCTGTTGCAACTCCACTCTGTTTCTGTGAGAGTAATGAGTATCAAACTCAGCTCGTATGCTCTTAAAGGTGAATGCATAAGGAAGCTGTTGCAACTCCACTCTGTTTCTGTGAGAGTAATGAGTATCAAACTCAGCTCGTATGCTCTTAAAGATGCATGCATAAGGAAGCTGTTGCAACTCCACTCTGTTTCTGTGAGAGTAATGAGTATCAAACTCAGCTCGTATGCTCTTAAAGGTGAATGCATAAGGAAGCTGTTGCAACTCCACTCTGTTTCTGTGAGAGTAATGAGTATCAAACTCAGCTCGTATGCTCTTAAAGATGCATGCATAAGGAAGCTGTTGCAACTCCACTCTGTTTCTGTGAGAGTAATGAGTATCAAAATCAGCTCGTATGCTCTTAAAGATGCATGCATAAGGAAGCTGTTGCAACTCCACTCTGTTTCTTTGAGAGTAATGAGTATCAAACTCAGCTCGTATGCTCTTAAAGGTGAATGCATAAGGAAGCTGTTGCAACTCCACTCTGTTTCTTTGAGAGTAATGAGTATCAAACTCAGCTCGTATGCTCTTAAAGGTGAATGCATAAGGAAGCTGTTGCAACTCCACTCTGTTTCTGTGAGAGTAATGAGTATCAAACTCAGCTCGTATGCTCTTAAAGATGCATGCATAAGGAAGCTGTTGCAACTCCACTCTGTTTCTGTGAGAGTAATGAGTATCAAAATCAGCTCGTATGCTCTTAAAGATGCATGCATAAGGAAGCTGTTGCAACTCCACTCTGTTTCTTTGAGAGTAATGAGTATCAAAATCAGCTCGTATGCTCTTAAAGGTGAATGCATAAGGAAGCTGTTGCAACTCCACTCTGTTTCTGTGAGAGTAATGAGTATCAAACTCAGCTCGTATGCTCTTAAAGATGCATGCATAAGGAAGCTGTTGCAACTCCACTCTGTTTCTGTGAGAGTAATGAGTATCAAACTCAGCTCGTATGCTCTTAAAGATGCATGCATAAGGAAGCTGTTGCAACTCCACTCTGTTTCTGTGAGAGTAATGAGTATCAAAATCAACTCTTAAAGGT
The DNA here is from genome assembly GCA_920105625.2 of Clusia tigrina. NCBI lineage: Eukaryota > Metazoa > Arthropoda > Insecta > Diptera > Clusiidae > Clusia > Clusia tigrina. The sequence continues at coordinate 27,648,077 of OV050032.1, forward strand.
GAATGCATTAGGAAAATGTTGTAACTCCAAGCGGCTGTTTTGATACATTTTCCCTCTCTGAGTAGACTGGACTCACCCTACTACCATCAACATATTAGTTGCAACAGAGATTGCGTCTTTTTGTTTAAAATTCCAACTTCATCTTAATAATATACACATCTGCGCCACAAAAGTGCAGGACGTTGAGAGAAATATCAGGAAGACGCTGGTAGGAGAAAGTGGGAAGAGAATAATTTGCAAATGCAGAATCGTTCAATCGCTCTGACTACAATATTCGGAAGTGCATATTCATTCATTAAAGTTTTGCTGGTCCTCAATTGTGCACTTCTCACTAAGTGCTCTCCTTACTTTTAACGGTTCTCTATAATTTAAGGAATATGTTTTAACTATTCGAAATACGTTTGGATCGATTTCGTTCTATACTAAAAACAGGAAAACAAAGTAAACATCGTGCCAACTGTTCACACTATTTCAATTGTACAAAAAAAGCCATAACAAGAAACATTTCATTTTTGAAAATTCATTTCGTATCTGCTAATTTCAAAATAAGAGACGTAAATAAGACACAGAGAGAGAATGAGAGAGAGTGGGAGAGAAAAAAGAGAAATCGAGTTGCACAACATCTCCCGTCTTCGACTAAACACTTGCACACAAATCACACACACTCGTACTCGAAACAGCTCCACTCCTTTTGTCTCGGAATGCATTTCGGGAAGATTTTTAACATTTGTGTAAATACTAAAAATACTGGAGTAAACTTGTTTATTTATGCAGACTATAGAAATCCCATTTGGGGGCTCTCTCTTTATTGAATATGTTATTTTTCTTGTTGTCAATAATATTTTTATAATTCTTGCGTTATAATAAGTTTCTTGTATTATATATATTTATAAAGGCGCACTGAATCAAATAGATGAAAAAATATTTAAATAAAACAACAAAAAAAATCGTCAAATTATCGTTTTTCAATTCAACTTTTTGAATCATTGTTTATTCTTTTTAGTGTGAATACGTGAAACTTATTCTACTCCAAAGGTAAGTGCAAGAAAGAAAATAAGAAAGTTGTACAGCCAAGATTGCGTTGGCATAGGCCCTTTGACCTCAGAATGAGAAGTGAGGTCCAACCAGCAAAAAGTCACCCAGGGAGTATTACCATATAAATGGCCTTGCGAGTGGTGACGATGTGTCGACCACATACTGTAATAACTAAAAACTAAAACTAATAAAAACTAATAAGTAAACAAACATTTACACAATTTGAAAAACCTTGTGTGAAGAACTTTGTTTGCTGCTTGTATACTTCTTCTTGCTCTCTGTGTATATATACGAGTACCTACTCGTATACCACTCTTGTATAGATAATCTATTGTGAAGACGTCGCAAAAACAACTGCTTTGATTAAAAAACAACTGGTAATCACTTAAAATTCAATATTTACTATTTAAGCTAATTGCTCTCATATTGACCCCATCTATATATTGGTCTCCTATTTACCCCACCTATATCGATACAATAACTCATTTCTGCTCTAAGTGTGCCATTCACTTTTGAATTCTGTATGGAGTTGGGTATATCTCTCACCGGATCCATAGGTGGCTTTCAATTTGTTTCTGTCCAGCACGGCCATATTGTTAATTATTCCCTGAATATACTACAGGGTGGATGATGAATATTGCTACATTAAGAACCTCAAATAACTTTTTTTTCAGTGTATGGAATTCATTTTTCTTTTATTAATGTTAAAGCTCATTCAATTTTATTAAATATAGCTTAATTAGTTTTAAAAATAATGGAATTTAAATGCCCCCCTGCTCGGTGATGCATGTGCGGCATCTTACCAAAAAGTCATTCATTACTGCTTGGAGAGTTGAGACAGGAATAGCCGCTATTGTTTCTCGAATGGATTGCTTTAGTTCGTTCAAATTTGTTGGTTTTGCTTTATAGACTTCCTGTTTGCAATAACCCCACAAGAAAAAGTCAGGTGCAGTAAGGCCCGGCGACCTGGGGGGCCAACGGAATGTAGAGTTTCTGGATATCAGCTTATTGGGAAATTTTCGTCGCAATTCTGTCATAACAGGCCGGGCTATGTGAGGAGTTGCACCATCTTGCTGAAACCACACTGAGTTGAAAGCAATTCTCATTCGGCGTAATTCTGGATAGAAAAAGTCTCTCAACATGGCCAAGTAACGGTCTCCAGTAACCGTAACGGTGTGACCGTTTTCTTCGAAGAAGTAGGGCCCGACAATGCAGCGTGATGAAACTGCACACCACACTGTAACACGAAGTGGATGTAATTCCGTCTCATGGAGTATCTGTGGGTTGGAAGCACTCCATATTCGACAATTTTGTTTATTTCTGTTGCCGTTTAAATCGAAATGGGCCTCGTCAGACATAAAAAGACAGTTGATCATGTTTCCGTCCTCTTCCACCATTTGAAGCATCTTCTGGCAAAATTCCAAGCGAATCGGGAAGTCTGCTGCGTTCAATTTGTTGGCCATTTGAATTTTATATGGGAATAAGTCCAATTCTTTATGCATAATTGACTGCAATGACTGTCTGCTTATACCCATTTGAGCAGATAAGCTTCTTGTCGAAACTCTTGGATTATTTTGTATGGCAGCAGCTACTGCAGCGATTGTTTCCTCCATCCGAACTGAAGGGTATCGATGGTAAGGTCTTCTGTTGACTGTCCCATGCTCGGCAAAATTGTTTACAAGTCTCATTATGGTCCATCTGCTCGGTGGATTGCCGCCAAACGTGCGCCTATACTCCCTTTGAACCGCAACTACGGACTCCAGTGCGTGATAGCGGCGGACAATCCAAATTCTTGTTTCAGTGTCCCAGTTATCCATTTTTGATAAATCTAACAATCAATCTGCAAAATAAAAAAAAAACCTGATTCATTAAATAGAAAAAAAGTTATTACATTTTTTTTTGGTAGCGGCTTTCATCAGCCACCCTGTATTAAATACAATAAATCAACCAGTGGCGTAGTGATAAAGGGCGCTAATATCACTTCCGAGGGGTTGCGAGTTCGAATCCTTGCCCAAGGCGAGGTTTCCAAGTGCTGATTTCTATAAACTTTTCTATGTGAGTCGACACCCTCACAGACATGATATACGAGGGCGGATTGATATTGAAGCTACCTAAGTAGGAAAAAAACATTTTTTTTTCTCAAAAACCATTTATTTCTCAACATAGTCTCCTTTTACTTCGACACACTTAGTAAGACGATATTCCAACTTTTTTATACCATCTGAATAATACGATTTCGGGAACCCCTTAAAATACGCGTTAGTTTCGGTAATCACTTCTTCGTTTGAGATGAATCTTTTTCCTGCGAGCCATTTTTTCAAGTTTGGAAACAGGAAAAAGTCACTAGGAGCTAAATCTGGACTCTAAGGTGGATGATTAACCAATTCGAAGTGTATTTCACGTAATCTTAGCATCGTATCTAATGCTGCGTGAACCGGTGCGTTGTCTTGAAGAAAGAGCATTTTTTCTTCTTTAAATGTGGTCGTTTTTCCTTGATTGCATCAATCAATTGATCCAATAATGCACGATAATACTTTCCTGTGATGGTGGATCCTTTTTCAAGATAATCGATGAGCAATTCCGTGTGCATCCCAAAACACAGTGGCCATAACCTTGCCAGCCGATTTCACTGCCTTCGCCTTCTTCGGAGCACTTCCACCAGCTTCCACCCATTGTTTCGATTGATTTTTGGTTTCAGGTGTGAAGTGGTGGACCCACGTTTCATCAACAGTTATTAATCGACGCCAAAAATCAACAGGATTACGCTTTATCATGTCCAAACACCGCTGTGAAGTGGTCTGTCGAACTCGTTTTTGTTCGACACTGAGCAAACGCGGCATCCATCTTGCCGATAGCTTTTTCATGTGCAAATGTTCATGCAAAATGTTGAACACACGTTCATATGATATGTTTACCATTTCAACAATCTCACGCAACTTGACTAGGCGATCATTCATAACGATATCGAGGATTTTCTTGATATTTTCTTCAGTAACCACCTCTTTTGGCCTTCCTGTTGATGGTATTGTGGCAGTGCTTGTTCGGCCGCGTTTAAATTCAGCAATCCAATATTTTGCCATGCAATCTGACGGAGCAGACTCACCGTAATGTTTATCGAGCTTTTCTTTTCTCTCTTTCGCCGTTTTCCCTTTCAAATAATAGTGTTTAATCACTGCACGAAATTCGCTTTTTTCCATTTTTCAAGAAACACAAAAGCTACTTACTTCAAACGTCTACAACAAATAAACTAATCGATGAATTTGGGTGAAATTTTAACAGCTGACGTTTGACAGATCCCAATTTCCAAAAACAAAAAAAAGTTTTTGTGTTTGTGCTGCCATCTAGCGCTAGGTAGCTTCAATATCAATCCGCCCTCGTAGTATGGTGCAAGGTATAAGCATTAAAAATAAATAAAACTGGTAAAGAAACCTGAAGTCGGGTTAGATCGGTATCGAGACACCCTTCTTCTCCCTTATATGTGAAACGAATAAACCATGGCGAAATTGTGTTCATATTGATGTGTTCTATATGCAGGTGGCAGCAGCGGCTCACATGTTATGTCCATTATGATCAGTAATTATATACATCTTGTATAGATCTCGAGCTATGTATGCATATACATTAATAGTCGGCGTGTCATTGAATTAACTCTCCCATTTTCTGTTTGGCGTTTTATGCTGGTATAGAAAACATGCTCATTACTGGCCCTCAATAACAGTGATCGAAGACCTTGCACAAGATGTACTACAATGCATCTTGTGTAATGTCTTCGATTAGTCTTATTGAGGGCCAGTAATGAGCATGTGCGAATTGTGAGCGTGGCAGTAGAATCAAACTGGCCATTTTCTGTACGTACACTACAATAAAGTCAATTTCTTTTATTAGAACAAGTTATTTAGGAGCATAGTTATGGTAACTTTCAGTGAGGCTCACAGAGTTGTTTCTATGGGAGAGTGGCGTATCCTTTATCTGATGGGTTCCATTGCTTGCGCCTAATTTTAGAGCGGCAATAAACTTATTCACACAAAATTTCGTGCACAAATCTATTATAGGCCGTAAGTTATAACCATAACGTAAGTTAGAACCATAACCCCGTCAATAGTGGGCGCGGCTCTCAAAAACCACGAGTATTTTTTGTTTGCTGTTTTATACTAAATAGCGTTGAGAACCATCGTTTGAAATATCTTTGAAGAAACTGCTATAGAAACCCAGTATTGAAAATTGGTTATTTGTGGGCGTGGCTATAGTTATCTGCTGCTGATATTTTGCATGCACACCAACATGAACCCAATGAATATTACTTCCAACATAATTGACAACTTTAAATTTCAATCCCGTAAGTTCCTGATATGAACAATAGGCGAGATCCTTAGCTGATCAACCCCATTCCTTGCATATGGCTTTGTAATGTTAGCATGATTATTTAACCCAGATGTCATCAATAAATCACTTATAGAAGTGTAGTTATGAATATATGGATTAATGGTGGGCGTGCCAGTAAGTATATATCACCCACAATTTCATTTCAGTAAGTATATATCACCCACGTGGATTTTGGCCAATTGGGTTCATATTACTATATGGTTATGTCTTAAGATCAAAGGCTGTGCTTTCATTAAGTTTCCCATAGACGACCAAGTAGGTAGGTAGGTAGGTAGGTAGGGCAGCCGCATCACCAATAAAGCAGTGATGACACTTAGACCACCAGTTGGGTCCGTTGTGAGCCGCGGATGCGAGGCATGGCTACGCTTCCCCCTCCAGATTGAACCACCCTGAGCCTTTTACAAAGCGAAGAAGGTTGTTAACACCTGACTAGCATAGACCATCTATACTTGTTAAGAAGTGGGATCCTAGTAAACGCTCCCTCTTTCTAGCAAAAGCTTGACATGTACAGAAGAGATGCTGGATCATTTCCAGTTCTTGCTTGTTCCTGCAGCTGCGGCAGAAATCGTGTAAGCGTAAGTACAGATGATAAATGTATCTATATTCTTGGTATATCCTTAGTATCTATATCAAAGGTGGATCTGTGCCAATACTTGTGAAATCGCCTGGCAAACATGGCCGAGGCTAAATCTGCGGGTCCCATTCTTCTTGCATGATCTCCTTTTGGACAATGTCCCGTGAGGACTCCTAATAAAGTCCTAATTTGTAATCTATTGAGTCTAATGATATTCCTAGATAGACGCTGATTGAGCCTCGGCCATGTTTGCTTGGCGATTTCACAGGTTGTGGCACAGATCCACCTTTGATATAGATACTAAGGATATACCAAGTATATATATACTTTTATCATATACACCTACGCTTATACCATCGACACTTTTGATTCCATATCGCGGCCCAGCATCATGCATCCAACCGTTTCCCAACTTACAATCCAATTAGTAGCAGCATGCGTTGGGGAAGTTATGTGCGGTGATTGTGCCACCAAAATGGAATATGACAGGCAGCAATGCAGTAATTGTCATTTACATGTATTCACTCATAAGAAGACGTCCCGTATGTGAGTTCTTCACTTTGATATGTGAACTCTAAGCATCAAAACAGGCAGCAAATTCAAAGGAAAAACACAAGTAAGGGATATCGCTATACCGTTGGAGCCTTGCATTATTCATTCTTGCCTTTGATCACAGCCAGAAACTATGCAAATGCGTGCATAGAACTACTTGCATATATTAGGCATGTCATAGTGTATTCCCAGACAGACAATTTGAAATGGATACGTTTATAACAAATATTATTTGGTGGCTGCTCGTTAACCAACAACTGTATCGGTAGCAGTAAGCGCATGGAGTGCAGAATAACATTTAACTTGATTACGTCACAGAACAACTATGCTCATATCTGGAATGAAGGAAAGGTACTCTGTTGCAAAGCACACTCAATCGCTGTGTTCATGCAGCAATCGCTGTGTTCATGCAGCCATCGCTGAACCTGTGCTTGTACACACTTTTTTATGTTTAAAAGTGTCCAGGAGGACATTATCTGCATAGTTCCACTAAACTTAAAAACACTCTTTCCCCAGCACTTAGGTGGGAACTCAATTAGCTCCTGGCAAAATATAGTACGCAAAAATAACTCCAAATAATTGTAGGTAAGTTAGGAATGCTCAGCGCGAATGTTCCGCTACTCGAGATCTCACTCCGTATAATAATATAACAACACAAACTGGGCCACATGCTTGTATACAAGCAAATTCTGAAGCTATCGCTCTCCAGACCGAGTTGAGTACCAAAATGAATCCTTTATTTTGCCCCAATTGAACCAAATGACAAGGCTGTAGGGAACAGCAGATTCATCAAAATCAATCGTCACCCCAGAATGGCATGGTTCGAATAATAAGTATGCAACAAAGTCATTCAAACATACACAGTCAGTTAGTAAGGAGCACGGAGAATGCTTTCATCGAGGTATTTATAATATAGAGAAATGTTACGAATGTTCCAGAACTCCCTCACGAAAATACGAGGACATACATATATCCTCGTATTTTCGTGAGGGAGTTCTGGAACATTCGTAACATTTCTCTGTATAATAAATACCTCGATGAGTGATAAGTGCGAGAGTTGAAGAGACTGTCAATAGCGCAATAGTTCATGCATTTATATTTGACTTATTTAGTTGAGATAATAAAGGTGCCCATAGCATGGAACAGTAACACTGTGTGAAACACCATCTAACATAACCATTGACCTCAGTGATTTAAAATATATACAGATAAATACGAGTGTTGAGTGTGTAGGTAGCTTAAAATTCTTACTTCAAGGCAAAACATACAAAAGTACTGGCATATTAGCACCTCAAGAGCCATGCTACAATCGAGAGAACCAAAGATCATAATTAATGTACCCGTGATTTCGAAATGTATTTAAAGTAAATATTTCTGGTTTCTAGTCAATATGCCATGACAACTTGAATACTTAATAAGATGAGTTGAATTTGCATAAATTAAAATATTCTAGAAATTCATTAATGACCTAACAAAGTGAAAGGTTAATGCGCCGAGGCATTACAAACAAACAAACAAAATGAATGGATAAAAAACTACACAGAGCTGCTGCTGATGTTTTGCAAAATGACGAAAGAAAAAAGAAACAAACACCAATATAATTAACAAGAGAACAAATCTTATAAAAATCATTCCCTTAAACCAGTTTTAAACTAAGCAAATGAATAATAGCATAGAATTATTATCAGTGTGTGTGTGTGTGTGTGCATACATTAAATAGAGGGTCATTAAAGCGTAGAACCTTAAGCGCTGCCAGCAAACAACTGGATGATATATCATTTCGAGAACAATTTCGCGATACCTTCGAAGTATATGGACACTGGAGCATGAATTGGCCAAAGATTTCAGACCGATTAGTCTTACTTCCTTCATTCTGAAGGCATTGCGAGAGTCATCGATCGTCACATTCGAGATCTCTTTGAGGAGCATCCACTTTCTAGGGCGCAGAGCATGCGTATCTAATCGGGCGATCTACGGAGACTGCACTACATGAAGTGGTGCGAGTGGTAGAAAGATCCCTCCATTATAAGCAATTTGCTCTGGCTGCTTTCGTAGACAACGAGGAGGCGTAAGGGCTGAAGATATTAACTGGGTTCTGGACATGGCAATAGTGGATGGACCGATTTGCAATTGAATATCATCCCTGTTGGCAAACAGACAAATCATGGCTGAAGTAGGTAGTGCTAAGGTTACGAAAGAACAGTTCCGTTTTATCGGAGTTAAGCCCCAGACCACACCTGTTCGCCCATCTACTAAGTTTGCCCAACGCACCCTCCATGATGTCACTCATCACAGCCTGGAAGGGTCCCGAGACCAAGACCGCCACGTCGTCATCATACGCGACCACTTTGACTCCTGCAGAGTCAAGTTTAGCGAGAATAATGATTCTCGCTATACTTGACTCTGCAGGACACAAAATGGTCGCGTATGCTGACGACGTGGCGGTCCTGGTCTCGGGACCCTTCCAGGCTGTGATGAGTGACATCATGGAGGGTGCGTTGGGCAAACTTAGTAGATGGGCGAACAGGTGTGGTCTGGGGCATAGCTCCGATAAAACGGAGCTGTTGCTCTTCACAAAAAAATATAAGCCTCCATCCTTCAATCTCCCGAGGCTTAACGGTCAGCGACTCTCACTATCATCCAAACTCTCATATGTTGGTGTCATATTGGACCCCAAACTCTGTGGGAAACCGTGCATCGATGAACGAGTACGGAAGGCCTGTGTGGCTTTCTATGCTTGCAAGTCGATGTTTGGCAAAAATTGGGGTCTTAGACCAAAAATTGTGCTCTGGATGTACAATATGGTGGTGCAGTATATGGCTCCGTGGTTTGATGGGAAGCTCTCAGGAAGGGCTACAATCTCATGAAACTACAAAGAATCCAGCGAACCACGTTCATTGAAATTACAGGAGCCTGTCGCACTTGTCGCGGGGTTGCTTTGGACGCGATTCTAAACCTCCTCCCTATTGATCTTCATACTAATTGTATTTCCGCACAAAGTGCACTAAGACTCAAGGAATCCGGTAACTAGAGAGATAACCTGTATGGTCATGGTAGCATTTTGAAACAGCTGCCACCAGACATAGTATCCTCGAGAACCAACTTCTTCATTCGCAATCTGGATTTTGCGAGCTGTGTTAACACAGTTCTACCAAGTAGGAATGACTGGAAGAAGGGAAAGGTGCTCGCGAAAGAGGGTACGCCAATTGGGAATGGCGAAGGGGATACGCCAATTGGGAATGGCGAAGGGGGGTACTCCAATTGGGAATGTTGAAGGGGGTACGCCAATTGGGAATGTCGAAGGGGGTACGCCAATTGGGAATGGCGAAGGGGATACGCCAATTGGGAATGGCGAAGGGGGGTACGCCGATGGTTCCAAGATGGAGTCTGAGGTTGCTGCCGGAATATTTTCAGAACCTCTCAATTTTCTTCTCTCCTTCAAATTGCTACCGACATTCTCAATTTCCTTCTCTCCTTCAAATTGCCATCGACATCAAGTGTCTTGCAAGCAGAGGTCTTTACAATTTGGCTGGCATCCAGGGCGCTACAGGGGCGCAAGCTGAATAAAACCATATCCATTTACTCCGACATCCAGGCCACAATAAAGGCGCTAGCGTCACCTTTTACCAGCTCTAAGTTGGTCGGACTCTGCGAGGAGAAATTTAAATCCTTATCAGAAAATAGTATAAAATCCCTTGTCTGGCTAACGTAACACAGGAACATTGAAGGCAACGAAAGGGCTGATGAGCTAACACGAAGAGGCTCATCGGAAACCGATTAAGTGTTTTCCTTTATGGACGTGGGCGTCCCCCTAACTATTGTTAAGGGAAATTTTCATAATCACCCCGCTCCGCAAGGCTCGCAAGAGGTGGAAAAACACTGCGACAGGTGCCATATCGAGAATGATGTGGCCTGATTACAGTGCAAAAAGAAGTAACCATCTTCTCAATAAACCAAGACACAAAATTAGGAACCTTATAGCTGTCTGCACAGGTCATTGGACTATTTGCACACACGCTGAAAAAATGGGCATTCCGTTCAATGCTCATTGCAAGAGCTGTAAAGGCCCACAGGAGAAAGAAACAGACGTACAGTTGATACACGTGATTGCCCAGCCCTCGCTCGCTTGCGACTCAAATATCTCGGAAGTCCTTTTCTGGAGAGTCTAGGGCATTGCTCTATAGTAGTTGGCAAGTATTCTTTTTTCTGTCATACACACTGAGTGCGGTCTTCCAAGCCCATGTGATTCGCTAGCATTTCTCATTAGTATAACTTGTAGCAGGAGTATTCATCTGGTATCACCATGAAGTCTCAGTTTTGACCACATTTGTTCCCGCGATAGGAAGATGATTGATACTGAAATATCTGTTACTGTTTTGTATAGCGAGAAGTTCCCTGTCACCAGTTCGATAACTGGATAATGGGAAGTAATAAAAATACCCTTGTTTGAGATTAGCTCTAATCCCAGTAATGTAATATACTAAGAATCAGTCGAAGACGAGTTTGAATTCACTACCACAGTTTAGCGAAGTTCACTTTTACCTTCTCAATCGGCTTTATAGTTGCTACTTTCAGTTCCTAACTGAACTGCTCTAGTAGCTTTTTTTATAGTCGCACTCGACTTTCCACAATGTTCACAAAGAGCCCTTAAGGGGCACCCTACTACGTTTGGGTGCCGCTACGTTCGGAAAATGTATTTGCGCCGATTTTTCCTAATTGTTGTTCTTGTTGTTTGGTGATGGTGTTGTTGTTGCTGCCGCTGTTAATTTCATAGTATTTTACATAATATATTTACAAGTGATTCTACAAACGAAAACAATGTGTTTCAGTTGTGTTTACATAAGCACTTTGTAGCCTTTTATTTTTGGTGCTTGACGCAGTGAGTACGGCACACGCACACACACACACACTCGTACGCTGACACACGCTGCGGCAGTATTGCGCCACATACGAGTACAACTCTACCAGTTGCGCCCAGAACAAAAGCTGTTGACTCATGCGAACTGCAATGAGCCAACTGGGTTCAATGCGCTCCCAGTTTACATTGCCCCACCGGACCGCACCGCACCGCACCGCAACGCATAGCAAACACTTTCCGATACTTTTGTTTACCGGAATTTAAACTGCAGTTAAATGTGCTTTCATATAGTGTGACCTGCGAGTACTCTATGCCAATTAAGAGTGTGGCATTTGCATTTTTGTGGTTCCCCACTTCTATTGAAAATATTCAAACCGACCGCACTGAAGAGCACTGTGGCGGACCCGCACCGCCAGAGCAATTTTGTACGCTTTTCAGCTATTTTTAGGACAATCCCGCAAATTATGCATTCTGTCTATTATTGCAGGCTGCCAACTGTTATCAGTGACCTGCGCCACACGAGTGATCGAAACAATTGAAAAGCACGGCAACTGTGCGTCGATGCCATCTGGCCCTCTCAATGTATGCAAGCCAAGGGCCGCACTGTGGGCCAGATCGCAGACGAATGTGCCTAAAACAAAAATGCATCATAATAACGGCTTAAATCGACGGTTTAAGTGAATCAATCGATTGATTCCACAAACAAAATTATTAAAATGACGGCTAATATTAGCGACCGGTTTCCCCGAAAAGTCCTCTAGAATAATATGTAACACCCACCTAAGTTGTGGACAATTTACAGAACTAATCGCAAAAGTTGCCATTTAAGGAACTCAATAGATACTGCCATGTCGGCCTAACTAAAATCGACAACTATATTCGAAAGTAAGATCTCTACGAGAAATGCTCTATTTGTGTATACGAGGGGTACTATTTATTTTTAGGGAACTGGCAACACTAATGTCAATAGCTAAAATCTGGCAACACCAAAATAAAGTTTCACATTTTTTAGCATAAACGTACTCACAACGTGTTGATGTACAAGTGCTCTTTGTTTTGTTTACAGTGAGTTAAGAAAATCAATTTGGCCAAAAAATGGAAATTTCAAGAGAAGGTTTTCGTTGGATTATTCTTCACAACTTTCGACGTGGATTATCTCAACAAGAATGTGTCGATGAACTCAGTTCTTTGTATGGCGATAAAGCACCAGTATATCGCTGCTATAGTGAATTCAATCGTGGTCGTAGTTCGGGCGCCGACGAACTCCGTGAAGGTCGTCCAAAATCGGTTGTTGTGCCACAAAACATCGATGCAGTGCGTGAACTGATAATGCAAGATCTTCATGTGACATATCGTGAGATAGAGGACACCTTGGGCATTACTTCCACTTCCATACATTCAATATTGCATGAACATTTGGCTGTAAAAAAGATTTGTTCGCGTTGGATCCCACATAGTTTGACAATCGCTCAGAAAAAGGCTCGTGTCAATTGGTGTAAGGAAATGATAAAAAAGTTCGACCGTAGTGCTTCAAAAGACGTGTATAAAATCGTGACAGGTGACGAATCATGGATATATGCGTATGAGCCGGAAACAAAACAACAATCGACCGTGTGGGTATTCCAAGTCGAGCTAAATCCAACAAAAATTGTTCATGGAAGAAGCACATCGAAGCAAATGGTCGCCTGTTTCTTCGGCCGAATGGGTCATGTGGCCACTGTTCCGCTTGAGCAACGTAGGAATGTCAATTCTGATTGGTACACGACCATTTGTTTGCCGGAAGTCTTCGGAGAAATTCGTAAAACCAACCGCCAAAGACGAATCGTTCCCCATCATGACTATGCGAGCTCTCACTCATCTCGTCAAACAGGTGAATTTTTGAGCAGTCAAAACATCGAATTGATAACTCATCCTTTGTAGAGTCCTGATTTGGCACCCAATGACTTCTTCTTGTTCCCGAATATCAAAGGTAAACCGCGCGGTCAACGATTTACGAGCGCCGCAGAAGCAGTTGAAGCGTTCAAAAACCCTTGTTTTGGAGGTGTCTCAAGAGAAATGGAAAAACTGCTATGACAAATGGTTTGAACGAATGCAAAATTGTATTGATCATCATAGAAACTAAGCCTGCTGCAATCTCCTACCACAAAACGATTCATGATATCTTTTGACCCCGTTTGAATATGACAGACTTGTTTTGTTCAATAAGACTGCGGAACGTGCTAAACAGCACGTAGAAAAATCGACCTATTGTCATATAATATCGAAGTTAACAACAAGAAGCTGCGATTTGACCCCTTTATTCTTCTTCTTATCTTGTCTGCTCAAGTAAACCAAGAACACTTGGAGAGCTCAAACCAAATATCATGCAGATAGTTAATAAAAATCAGCTTTATATCAGCTGAATAGTCCTTGAAATTTGGTGTTCCATATGCGAACACCAATTAAAGCCGTTTTATTATGATCCATTGACATTGTCAAAAAACAGACGAGTATTTCAATCGCATATAAATGATTATACTCATTGTACATATATTGCTGACACTTGATGTTCAATTATTGGAATACCATGTTCTTACTCGTCTATCACGAAATACTCGTAACTTCCAGAGCGAAGTTCAAAGAGGAACTTGTTCAAAACTTAAAACATTTCTCATGGTGTTCTTATTTAGACACTACAAGTCACATATTAATAAGCAGCAAATGAGGATATAGTGGGATTACGGAGGCGGGTCAATAACTTACTTTTCTTCCACCAGGGCAATGCACTAGCACACAAGTCCGCAGTCGCAATGGCAAAATTCCATGAATTATGCTACGATTGCTCCCTCATCCAGCATATTCTCAAGATTTAGCCCTCTGCGACTAAAAGATTTGGGCCAAATGAAGAGATCTTAGATGAAAGAAACCCTTATTTTGAGGGCCTCGAGAAATCGTATTATTTGGAGGGCATCAAGAAATTGGAGAAACGTAGGATGAGGAGTATCGGGGAGAAAATAAAACTTTTTTTACCGCATAGTGTGTTCCTTTTTTAAACTTAAGGGCGATTGGCCCACCCCTGTACATCGACTACGCCCATAGAAATAAAATTGGTGTGGGAAATAAATCGCGGCAATATTGGATCGTAAGTTACAAAAAAATCACCCTTTGTAGGATGGTGTCTCAAATTTTTCATATTTAAATATATAATTAAGAAAGGAATGGCCGTTGAAATATCAGACCCATGTTGGTTGATTTCTGCTTCATTATGATACATTTTTTAAATAAATCTTGAAAAAATCGCAAGTTTTATATCATATATAACAAAGCATATATCATATATTTTTTAATTATATGGAGGCATAAGAACCCTGCACAGATTGCCCAACAAAATTGGCGTTGTAGTCCTAGCTTCACTCACCTTTAATTAAAAGATTTGTGTAACCCCCAACAAAGCCTTTCTGTGTACAGATGACGTGGTAAATTGTAAATATTCCAAGACCATTCTAAGAACCTACACTAAAGCAGCCAGAAGGACAACTCGCGCTTGGAGATATTCTGCGCCGTGCTTTTCCAGCAGAGTGCGAAGTACTCTCCTCCCACAAAGTTAGCCAAGAGAGAGAGGAGGAGTGGGTTGTCAGCGCCATCTTCCTCGATTCCAGTTGGTAGAAGATCATCCGATCAGATTTCAAGTTAAAATTGGAGAACTGATAAACTGTTTCAGGATCAATTGCTAAATAAGTAAGTTGGGTCTTCCACAGAAAATTCTCATACTCTTATCTCCATTCGGTGTAGCAGAAAGCCACAACAATGGAGGGAATGGTAGAAATTTGCGTTCACTTCGAGTGTCAGCTTACTGCGACAAAGGAGTTGGCAAAACAACAACAACCTTAGCAAAGTGGTGGGAGGTGTCTTCGAATGAGAGGCCACGGTTATTTGAACTCACAAACACTGCGCTTTTCGTGCCACTTACATACACAGGTAAGTGCGAGCATAGCGTGGCTACTCGTATTTTCAGGGCTAAGTTCAAAAGACACCAGCACCAAAACCGCCTCGGAGCGGCCCCATTTTCGTCAAATGTAGTACGCATTAATAAGAAGCGATTGTTTGTGCATTCAAATTTGATTTTCAGCAATAAAGAAAATTTTTTATAAAAATAAGCTCAAGTCAGTTTTCCGCAACTTTCAAAATTTGTATTTAATTTGTTTTTGTTGATATCTTTGCTATCTATGATGAATGAATGAATGAAAATAAAGAGGGAAAATGTATCTCGACCAATTTGATCTATTGTACTCCTATTAAAGGTCTTCTATTAGTCCAACAGTTCTAAGGAGGCTTAGTATAGAATTGGGGTTCATCGCTCTTATGTCTCTGCCCTCGGGCCAGTAATGCCCCAGATATTTCTTCCTACTGCGAGCTAAGGCTTCGCAGTGCATTAGAAGGTGCTCTGGTGTTTCTTCTGCATACGTGCAGAATCTACTCGTGTTTACTGGTGAGAGTCCCAGTTTCATGAGGTGGCTTCTTAAACGACAGTGGCCTGTGAGGTGACCTGTCAGAGTTCTTAAATCGTCTTTGCTTAACTGTAGACATAGAGCTGCACGTTTTGAGTTGTAGTCCCCAATCATGAGCTTGGATTGTCTAAGTTTTTGTAGTGAGGCCCAGTAGCGTGATCCTCTGGATTTTTCCTCCTGTCTTAATTTATCTGTTTTGCTATTTGCCCCTATGCCAAAGAATGGTTCAGTCCCAATAAATGGTGTGGCTGCTATCTATATTTATATACATAATTTAGCTATTACTTCAACACTTCGACCGCCTGCCTTTTATATACCCCGCCAAAAGGTTCAGATCTAATAAACAAACTTCATGCTGCATTTTCTGTTAAGTACTCAGTACCTTCGTTACTTTTATTACTCCCATACCACCAGACTAAGGCTGTATAAGAGTCCATATACGTAACTATAGAGGTGAATAGCGAGTGGATCAAACTACGATTTAAGCCACGCATGCTTCCATTACTGTTTTGGAACAATTTGTTTAGGGTCAACCCCAGGCAGTTGGATTCGTTTGACACCGTAACGCCAATAATATGTATGCACACCGTACATGATTATGAGCATTCTGAAGTCTCTGCGTTTTCTCCCAAATGGGTTGGTCACGTTACTTACAATGTAAAAGATTGCATTTACATTCTCTTGAGGGCATCTTCTGAACGATGTTGTTGGTCTCAGTCGCACCACCAAACTAATAGATTGAACAAGACAAAAGACTTTTAGCGACCTGTTCCGGATAGAATGCGAACGCTTTTTGGGCTGCCACTGAACAACTTGAAAATCCCGCAAATAAGATCAGCTGTGGCGAGATGTCAAAATTTCCAGTCAAATTCCTTCTAAGCTAATTTGCTTTAGCATCGCACGCCAGGTTGTAACATGACCGCACCAGCATTGGCGAATTGAGCAACACCATTTTCACTTCAAATTCCACTATTCTAGAAATTCTGTGCTTCATGCCATTCTCGGGGTCATTCACTTATCGGCACATCCCGCTGGCTGCACGCATACTATGTTTACGCATCTCATCATCCACACATCCACACATCAGTCGGTCTCTGACCCAGCACAACAAGAAACAAATTAAAAATAGAAGCCTCACCGATGCCTGACTTAAGTGAATTCATAATTAAGCCTTCGTCTGACTGGGCCCGCTCTAGCTGCCAACGCACCTCTGCAAATCCACACATACGCGATATGACAAATAGCTTCTAAGGCTCTGAATATTTGTACCTATGTATGTATTGCGATAACCGATTGTATAATCATATTTCAAGCAGAAGATGAACAACAACAAACCGCCTAACTACTTATGCCTTTTCTTACCTTCTCTTACCGATTCTTTTATTTTATTGTCTTTGCACCTCTGTTCTTTGGCCATTATATGCGTGAAACCAGCACCATATGATGCTGGGCGATTCTAGAAATTTCTGAACACAGCAAATCCAACGCTTGCTTATTTCCAGCTTCCAGTACACAAGAGCTGGCATGTACCTCGATATCATTCCTTTATCAAATTTGGTGACTCGTAATTAATTGACGACAATGTTAAGCAACCAAATTTAGACAAGTGAAATATTTACCCAATTGTTTTACTTGCGTCAATAGTCTTGCGTGGGCCTGTTCCACTTTCAAAAGTTTCAAATACAAAATACACTAACAACATAAAAACAGACTTAGCTCATGAAAATCGTTCCAGAACTCAATTCAAGGGTACAGTTTATTTCAGCAATTTGTATCTCGCTACGAGTGCTCTGTTGATATATACTCGTATTATGTACATATATTATGTACTCATATTCCTCCGCTCGTATATATCTAGAGCAGAAGTCTTCTCAGCTGGAAATCATCCCAGAGAGTACTTAAAAAATTAACATAGAATATTAATTAATGCTAGTAATGAATTTGTAGTTTCAACATGTTTAATAAATAAAAACTAAAGCCACCGACAGAAAAATATATATAAATATAACAGAGATATACCACAATTTATTCAAGGTGGCAGGAAGTAAATGAAGAATATCAGATTGCTAACAAATTCCTAGGGCACGCAAGAGCACAGAACTGTGGACTGTATCAGGAGAGCAGGAAAAATTAGTGCTCCTTCAAGCAAGGGTGAAGATGACCTCATTTTAGTTATAGCTTCTCATTGGATTTGCTGAATCATGCTATTGGAGTGGAACAATTGTGGGTAGAGTAATTGTAGAGAAATATGGAACAGAACATTAAAAGAATTATATATACGAATTCTTCACACTAAAATACTCAGATATCCTCCTTTAAAATACACAGTTGACAGCACATTGCAATGAAATGATTCACAAACAAAGTCCTTTTGGGATTCCATGTGGACTGCGAGTCGAGTCTGATATTTTACGAAACGATGTAAACAAACTTCCCATATGTAATTATATAGCAAGTCCTTTGGGGAGTCCATGTGGACTGCGAGTCGAGTCTGATATTTTACGAAACGATGTATACAAACTTCCCATATGTAATTATATACCAGGTCCTTTGGGGATTCCATGTGGACTGCGAGTCGAGTCTGATACTTTACGAAACGATGTAAACAAACTTCCCGTATGTAATTATATAGCAAGTCCTTTGGGGATTCCATGTGGACTGGAAGTCGAGGCCGATATTATACGAAACGATGTAAACAAACTTCCCGTATGTAATTATATAGCAAGCCCTTTGGGGATTCCATGTGGACTGGAAGTCGAGTCTGATATTTTACGAAACGATGTAAAAAAACTTCCCATATGTAATTATATACCAAGTCCTTTGAGGATTCCATGTGGACTGCGAGTCGAGTCTGATACTTTACGAAACGATGTAAACAAACTTCCCATATGTAATTATATAGCAAGTCCTTTGGGGAGTCCATGTGGACTGCGAGTCGAGTCTGATATTTTACGAAACGATGTATACAAACTTCCCATATGTAATTATATGGCAAGTCCTTTGGGGAGTCCATGTGGACTGCGAGTCGAGTCTGATACTTTACGAAACGATGTAAACAAACTTCCCATATGTAATTATATACCAGGTCCTTTGGGGATTCCATGTGGACTGGAAGTCGAGGCTGATATTTTACAAAACGATGTAAACAAACTTCCCATATGTAATTATATACCAAGTCCTTTGGGGATTCCATGTGGACTGCGAGTCGAGTCTGATACTTTACGAAACGATGTAAACAAACTTCCCGTATGTAATTATATAGCAAGTCCTTTGGGGATTCCATGTGGACTGGAAGTCGAGGCCGATATTATACGAAACGATGTAAACAAACTTCCCGTATGTAATTATATAGCAAGTCCTTTGGGGATTCCATGTGGACTGGAAGTCGAGTCTGATATTTTACGAAACGATGTAAACAAACTTCCCATATGTAATTATATAGCAAGTCCTTTGGGGAGTCCATGTGGACTGCGAGTCGAGTCTGATATTTTACAAAACGATGTAAACAAACTTCCCGTATGTAATTATATAGCAATATTTCCTCCATCTCTTTACAAGCAATCGCGTATAAACACCTACAACACAAATCCTAGCTCACTATCACAACAGCTTTACAATCCGTGATGGGTTCAAAAAGCGACAATTTAAACGTTAAACAGGCATCGAGCTATATATCCTCCATGGTTGAGAACATTTCCAGGGTATAGTGATATCGAAGTGATCCGAAAATCAGACGAACTTCCAGAGATGGAACAGCTCGGGCTTTGAAATCAACGACACTGCAGTGAAGTTGTCCACAGAGGGAATGAAAATAAACACACTTCTCAGAGCAGTGGCATACAATGTATTGTTATTATGAGCCTGTAGAATGCCGCATGTTTTGAACGAAAAGAGAAGCGGATATGTATTCGTATCTCGAATATTTCAACAAACATGTAATCGACATCTTCCATTCTTCTGGCATTGTTAAGCATTACTGGAAGCATACTAGATTACTGTAAGATAGTGATGGAATTGAAACCATCCTGTCACATATCTCCTGACTGGCAAAATTTACACAATCAACATCGCCACCCTTTGAGAAACTCAGAGAATTACTGAGTTTATCGATTTAATTTTATATAATTTTTTTTATTTCTTATCCCACGGGCCCTCAACTACCATTTGAACAAGTTGGTTATATCTTCAGATGCCATCTGTCGATTCTGTGGAGAAAGTGACGAAACCTCACTGCACCTGATCACAGACTGCGGACCATTGGCACAGAAAAGACTCAGGTGTTTTGGAGAATATATCTTAGATATGAGCAAAATCCCTCAACTTGATTGCTCCAAAATATATGAATTCCTGTCGGAAATGAACCTGACAGAAGATTTATAGATGAGAATATCCTCATCTTTCAAATAAATAGGGGCATCACAATAGATCTTTTAGGTCGCAGTGTATAATGTATGGGCCCACTTACCCACCAAGGGGCACGCTCGCATAACGTATGGAACAGGTGACCGATCAGCAACATTATGGACTGTCCTGAACACACGATCACGGCCACGACAATGAGATGTGAATCATAAAACAACTACAGAATCAACAGTTGATTAACTCAGACTGGTTTAACTTCCGAGTTATTGATAAATATAATTCTGAGCACCTTCCAAAAACTTCGAGTAAAACCAAAAGCTTCTGTCGTACACGAATTGATGATTATCTCACTTGTAGTGCATTCTCCAGCATAAGTGCATGTAATCCTCATAGTGCATTCTCCAGCATAAGTGCATGTAATCCTCATAGTGCATTCTCCAGCATAAGTACATGTAATCCTCATAGTGCATTCTCCAGCATAAGTCCGTGTAATCCTCATGAATTCCACCCAGGCTCTGATGCCTCCCTTAATAAAGAGTATACCTTGCAAAATGAGAACACTGCACCCAACGAACCTGAATAGAAGACAAGAAGATGAAAAGTATCCTTTCCATCAAACGCATGCATTTCGATCATTTCTCTCTAGGTCTCTTAGCATATCAGCATTGGTGAACTGCCTGCTGAGACTGATCTCCGTTGTGTAAATAGGCGGATTCAAAGAGGACATAAAATGTGAATATGTAATCATGTTGTCAATGGCCACTATTTTTCCCCATACCAGGCTTCGTTTCCATCCCTACCCATCAAAGCCCTCTGTAGGGCTAATAAATAAAGCTATAGTACTGCTGAAATCTGACGACAAAGGCATGTTCTTTGAATCAACATTCCGCATCCGTATTAAGACATCCAGAAGGTTCTTTGAATCAACATTCCGCATCCGTATTAAGACATCCAGAAGTTTCTTTGAATCAACATTCCGCATCCGTATTAAGACATCCAGAAGTTTCTTTGAATCAACATTCCGCATCCGTAATAAGACATCCAGAAGGTTCTTTGAATCAACACTCAGCATCCGTATTAAGACATCCAGAAGGTTCTTTGAATCAACATTCCGCATCCGTATTAAGACATCCAGAAGGTTCTTTGAATCAACATTCCGCATCCGTATTAAGACATCCAGAAGGTTCTTTGAATCAACACTCAGCATCCGTATTAAGACATCCAGAAGGTTCTTTGAATCAACATTCCGCATCCGTATTAAGACATCCAGAAGGTTCTTTGAATCAACATTCAGCATCCGTATTAAGACATCCAGAAGTTTCTTTGAATCAACATTCCGCATCCGTATTAAGACATCCAGAAGGTTCTTTGAATCAACATTCCGCATCCGTATTAAGACATCCAGAAGTTTCTTTGAATCAACATTCCGCATCCGTAATAAGACATCCAGAAGGTTCTTTGAATCAACACTCAGCATCCGTATTAAGACATCCAGAAGGTTCTTTGAATCAACATTCCGCATCCGTATTAAGACATCCAGAAGGTTCTTTGAATCAACATTCCGCATCCGTATTAAGACATCCAGAAGGTTCTTTGAATCAACATTCCGCATCCGTATTAAGACATCCAGAAGGTTCTTTGAATCAACATTCAGCATCCGTATTAAGACATCCAGAAGGTTCTTTGAATCAACATTCCGCATCCGTAATAAGACATTTCCAGAACATTCTGTCGCAACTACACTTACCTCTGTCAACATTTAACCCAGACCATGCCGCAACCCACCAACATTTGAGGAACTTTTAACGCAGAGCTTTGTAAGAAAAAGAATTGTTTGTGTTTTGTTGCTGATGTTGACAATTGTTACTACACTGTAAACAATTTTAGGCAAAACTCAATGTCACTGCAAGCCTCCAATAAGTTGGAGTAGCAATTTAGATAAAATACCAGAGATGTAGAGCCGATCACTGCAATATTTCAAGCTTAGGCGAATATCTGTGCTGAATCATTCATTAAATCTTTATTATCATCATTAATTGTAATCCATTCTTCCATCATAGTATCTCATAAAATTTCACTATAGTCAATTCAATGCTTTGCAACACGTGCTTATTAGAACGCATATATTCGGAGTTTCCTTTGGTATAGAGTATATATTTGTTTGTCTTTTCTTAAAGTTTACGTGATCACTTCATTAATCCATTAAATGAAAAATATTTTCAAAGTGAGTTGAAAGACAGAAACTGCAAATCTGCACCGGGAGGAGTTTTTTAATTATATAATAATATTTTTTTGGTAACTGCAATTTTCTCCAGATTGAGTGAGTCGTAAAAGCGCGTAATTATGGGAATATGTGAGTAAAGCAGGTGTGATTTTGCAGTGGTACCCGACATTTAAGATAAATTTGGATATAATCACAAACGGCCTTAATCCCCCCCTCCCTGCTCAGCCCACCTTCCTTTCCTTTTGATACTTTTGCGTAATACACCACTGCAAAGTTACCGTAAAGCGTAACAAATTCACCACATCACCACTCTTCGCTGACTCTAAATGGGAGCGGGAGAGCATGCGGTAAGCCGACTACGCTTATGATGTTGGCTTTAATGTGGATCGAACGCGTGTAACCAACTACAACAACAGCAACAACAGCTGTGCAAAGAAAAGCCCAAAGCCGAACAAATTGAAACGAAAGAAAGCAACAACTACTGCACACATACTGACAAACACACACACACAGGTACGCGTTTATGAGCGATCTTACCAAACAGCAAAAGCAAGAGCAGAAAAGCAGCGTAAAAGAAAATATAGTAATGGCAGGCAGAAAGACGGACGGACGGACGGTCGAACGGAGAAACGGAACGGGCTCAGCTGAGTGGAAACAGTGGCAAGCGCACTGCAATGGCCAAAAGGCGGTTAGGCACTCACAGGAATATTCAGTTGAATCGTGGTAGTCAGACACTGAAGACGTCTACAGTTCCCCCACAAGAAAGATACTGATAAATTTCGCTGGCTTAACTAAAGAGCCGGTCTGGTCTGCAGCTTTACAGGCAGTTAAAGAAGTCAAACGGTAAAATTGAAAGTTCTTAAAAGAGTGTGGTGTGCGCAGAAATTGTCATCAAATAAAAGTGGCACAGCTCGAAATTAGAGCTGAGCAATACTGACCGAGTACGTGTGTGTGCGTGTGCCACGATCAAACAGATAGACAGAGAGGCAGCGGCCGCATACACTGCACAAGTACCGTTGATTCAACGCGGAGACCGGAGTGTGTAGTGCGTATAGAGCGTACTCTGTAAATGAGCTTACCTGGTGACAAGTCCTTCAGGATGAAAATGCGCGACGTGGAGAATGCATTCAAGTACAGGAGGCTGCCATATCCGAAGCGGTAAGTGACTCTGCCCACTATTGAAGAAACTTTTTGCAGCGCAAAAGGCGGTAAAGACAACCACTTCCTTGCCAGCCAGGTAGTAGTCAGGTAGCTGTTGCTGCCGTCCAGGAAATACTCGTGTAACTGGCACTCTGAAAAAACTAAGGACGGGCGGGCAATTTTACGTTTGTTGGGGAGGGAAGAAAGGCCGAAAGCGCAAAAGGCCTTTCAATACAGCCACTTGGCTCAAATGGAAATCACCCAATTTCGATTTGGTCTACAAACCGGTATCAATTGTGCCGTGGACTGCGTACGAGTCCAAGCCAAGGCGCTTGCATTGCCATTGTGTCTTGGCGCAGCAGATACGCACTGCAGCTGGATCAGTAGCTGCTCTGTGAGTGTGTGTGTGTGTGTGTGTTCGTGTGTTTGTGTGTATTCATGAGTGTGTACGCTTCACATGCTGTGGAGACTCAATATGGGTTACTTTTGTTTTAATGCCAGTTTATGTATTCATAATTTGAACGATTCTACATGTGAGACCAGTTGTTCTTGTACCATTACATTGGCAGCGCTCTGGCTCCCGTACAGCAATAATTTTTGCTTGACAGTCTCTTTCTATTGTTGTAATAATGCACACACTTTCCTCTGTAATGTGGTATACCGAAATTACTGGTATAACAACACCAAAACTTTCAAGCTAACAATGAATTCCGTCACTACGTTCCCCTCTGGATAAGGATGAGGTGTGGTCCAGTGTTAATGGGAGAATTCACACTCATCCGCTCTATGTGTCAAGCAAACTAATTTGGAATACTTTGTGATATAATTCCGGCTCTATTCCACTAACAACTTCACTCTTGTTCGCTGTTGCGACCCGAATTGTATGCTTACTGCATTGACCATAGCATCAGAAAAATCAATCCAAATGCTTGATCTCGGTTGACGTCACTGCCATGCCGAGATGACGAAGCGATTAACCTTCTCATTTCATGCATACAAAAAGCATCTTGTGCAATATGCGGGAGGTAGCGTTGTCCACTCCATCGCACCTAAAACTCCCACAAAAATTGTCGGATGTGCCTTCGAAAACGGCCTTGAGTCTTCATTCAGAAATAGTTGTTAATTGCATTGTAATTCTGCGAAAAATTGTCCTCGCAGTTGTCAAACACATTACACATTGTTGAACTGAGTGTTTGTAGAGTTTCGTATATAAATTTCAGCTTTGTCAAAACATGCCTGGGACATGCAACAACCGTCTTCCCATCGGCTGGGTTAGAAGAAGCAGCAAAACCTCACTCATTTAGATACTTAACCAAGCAAATTAGTACCGAAGTGCTCCTGCTGCCGTTTATCAACCAATTTCAGTTTCTTATCCCAATCTGTTCTGCACTACTCCAACATTACAGTTACATTTGAACGGATCAAGATGTCAGTTCACTCAGAAGGGGTCTTTTTGTTGCACTTTGTAAACTTTACGCATTACAAAAACAAATACACTAAATCGTGAATACCCCAATTGCTGAAAATGTTAAATATTCTGTCTTCGAAGTTTCTACTCGTATTTTTCTTATTAATATTATTTTTGCAAAATTGATTTTGCGGTCGTTGCGCTGTGTTTTCAGAGAGCTATCAAAATGTCAATTCCCTTCAGGACATTGTATAACAGCAACAGCTCCTTTGGTATTGGCTTCTGGGTTTACATTCCATCAACCGCATCTCGCCATGAATTTTCTGTGCTTTTAAATTCTTTGTTTTAACTGCTTAGCGGGAAGTGCGGAATTGCACCCTCATCCACCAGTACGAAACTGTTTGTTAGTTGCCTTACTTTCCCGAGCTCTTTCGTCAATAATTTGCGTGGCTTTTCGACAAATTTCATCAGAATTTCAAGTGCAGAAGAACACTAGCAGAGAGAGGAGTACAAAAATGCCCCTGTCATCCACCAGGGCCAAACTAATTTAATAATATTGCTTGACTTGGCAATTTCTGCAAAGTTTTAAACAAAATTCCATCAGTACTGCAACTTTGGAGGACACACGTCCATTACTAAGTATATGGCATGTTCCAGGTCCACTCCGATCTATTTAGGTAAAAGCATGGTTGCTACTTCAGAGGGACGATAAATAGGTTTCCTGTGATAGGCCGTTGGCTGGATATCAATGATTCACCCTAGCTCCAGCATTGAGATGAGAACATTTTCACCGCAAAGGCTAAATACATGTGATGTGGGCCAAAGGTACTGAAGTGTCTGGTTTCATTGTACCCAGAGAAGTAGTTCTCCAAAGAAAAGCATACACGATTCTTTGGCAAACTTGGAATGAGTGGTCGCCAACGAAGAAATTCAAACATCTTCTAATTTACTTCTCCCAGAGAAAGATGTCTTTCGGAGTGTTGTCTACGAATCAACCAACTTTCAGTGCGGTAATTTTGAATGATTGGTCTCCAACCGAAACTCCCCATTTATGTTCCTAAAAGGGTCAAGTTCTTCGAAAGAAGGGTGGCATTTTCCTTTATATATTTTTGTGGCAGTTTAGTTTCTCATTAATTCGATCTTATTTATTTTAAAAATAAATTTTCTCCTTCCAACTTCAATAATGCAGAAAATTTTATAATTCCCATTCACTTCCATTCCGGTGATTCAGTGCCCTGAAACTGAAGATGATGTTTCCTTTCATTAATTTAAAATTTACACAGATTGAAATATTTTAACGGGAAATTCGTGTGTTTCTGGAATGTTCTCCATAAACGGAAGAACTTCAAACATCTTCTAATTTACTTCTCCCAGAGAAAGCTGTTTTTCGGAGTGTTGTCTATGGATCAATCAACTTTCAATGCGATTATTTTGAGGCAGAATATTGAAATTATACCAAGAGATCTAACCGCTGAGCAAAAGCGAGGGTATTTTGACAGATTTTTCTCCAATCAACGAACAGATCACATACATTTCGACCACAATTTCCAAAAACACATTTCGACATAATTCTAGCCCAGTCATTCATTGGCTTCTTATAATTCCAGGCAAAATATTATACGAGTACAATTTCAAACTGCCGCTTAAACTCTTCGAACGAAAGTATTATTCTTTAATTAATTTCGATGCTAATCCAACAGGATTTTTATATCACCCATTAAAATATTCCAGAACTCTGGCGAATATACCTTCTTCATATTTACTGGCTGTCTACAATCTATGCCTGATCTCTTAACTAAGTCAACAGATATAAGTGGCACCAGAAAAG
Organism: Clusia tigrina; assembly: GCA_920105625.2. Lineage (NCBI taxonomy): Eukaryota > Metazoa > Arthropoda > Insecta > Diptera > Clusiidae > Clusia > Clusia tigrina. The sequence goes on from OV050032.1 coordinate 27,674,928, forward strand.
TTTCCAATATGTTACAATTACATGCACTACAAGCCCAGTTCAGTTGCTGATATATGGCTCCTGTGCTCCATAAGAGTTCCACCGTAATGTATGAGCAATCATTGGAAAATGCCCCTCCATTATCGAAGATGATCGAAGAGCTGCACAGCAAACTGAACTGTGGCAAGGTCACATAAAAAGCACGAAAGAGAAAATAACAACTTAAGTGCTGTTTTTGCATAGTTTGCAAGAATTTACGAGTAGCCGCATTCCAAAAATACGAGTATTGCAAATGAGCTCTTTGAGGCATTGTGCAATATATAGTAGCAATACCCGTACAATCGAATTCATGCTGATGACGTTTAAAGTTCGATTTTCCTTTCAAAATTCAAAACGAAACCGAACAAAAATTGGCAGTAAAACTGAAATTTTTTCTGTTTTGTTTGAGTGCCACAATGATGATGAGTCTGGAATTGTTGCAAGTAGCCCAAAAGGCCCACTAGCACATGACCAGGTATTAAGTCAATTACGCAGTCAATCACTCGCATTCGCACTCGCTCAGCCGTTCTAAAGTATCTGTATATGTGAGTTTTTGTCTATGGTCATGTGCCTCTGTGTGTGTGTGTGTGTGTGACTGTGTGTTAGTGTACGTGACTGTGTGTTAGTGTGTGTGACTGTGTGTGAGTGTGCTCCAGTTACATTTTTTATTATTGGCGGAGCTATGCCCAAAGAAAAAATGCCTACTACTGCGCTGCCTCTCAATTGTTCTCAGCGCTCATATTTCATTTATGCATGTGGCAATTGCCCCATTGGCCAAATACTGTTGCCACTGCTCTGGCTGTTGTTTTTCTTGTTGTTGGTGGTGGCGTTGCTCTTGCTGGGGCTGCTGTTGTTGGTGGTCAGCACATTTTCGCTATGTTGGCGTTTTTGTTGCGGTAGCATTAGAATTGCTTAAACAATTTTCTCGCCACTGAAAATTGCCTTTTTAATGTACTCGTACTTGCTCTGTTCTTTGGCACACTGACAAAGCGCGGCCCTGCCCTGCTCTGCACAGGCCGCTTGCCTCTGTCGGCCTGTGCGTCCACATGGCCGGTTTCTAGCAAAATTGATCCACCTACCATTTGAACAGGGCCGCCCAGACTAATATAATAAATCTCAGTGATTCGCATTAGCAATTTAAATTAATGATTTACTTCTATTGCTGGTATTCATTCAATTACAGAGAGCCTCATTCTGTGGAAGTCACAATAACCCTTGAAATTGGAACTGTTCTAAGAGACTCTCAAAAATTATCAGAATTAGTGGTGCAACTTCTTGAGCCTTTTATAAAAAATATCGTCTACGTCACAACTATCTTCACCCAATGCACTGTTCTCATGGGCCGTACTTACTGCTAATCATTTAGCACAGTTCAATATTACATCGAAAGTGTAATTTTCGGGAAGCTTCTTCCAACTTACTGAGTTGCTACGCATATATTCCACAATTTCCTAAACTGGGGTATTAATTTTTCAACTTTTCTCAAAATATATGCAGACGATTCCACTCAATTAGTGTCTAAACTATTGCATCAGCTCCCATCTCGCCATTTTATTTCAGTGTTCTTATCTATCAGATGCATCTTATTATCTGATCTATCTTATTATCTGTTCTATCTCATTATCTGATCTATCTTATTATCTGATCTACCTTATTGCCTGATCTACCTTATTATCTGATCTATCTTATTATCTGTTCTATCTCATTATCTGTTCTATCTCATTATCTGATCTATCTTATTATCTGATCTACCTTATTGCCTGATCTACCTTATTATCTGATCTATCTTATTATCTGATCTATCTTATTATCTGTTCTATCTTATTATCTGATCAATGTTATTACCTGATCTATCTTATTCTCTGATCTATCTTATTATCTGTTCCATCTTATTATCTGTTCTATCTTATTATATGATCTATCTTATTATCTGTTCTATCTTATTATATGGTCTATCTTATTATCTGTTCTATCTTATTATCTGTTCTATCTTATTATATGATCTATCTTATTATCTGTTCTATCTTATTATCTGATCTGTCTTATTATCTGATCGATCTTATTAACTGTTCTATCTTATTATCTGATCTATCTTATTATCTGATCTATCTTATTACCTGATCTATCCTATTATCTGTTCTATCTTATTATCTGTTCTATCTTATTATATGATCTATCTTATTATCTGTTCTATCTTATTATCTGTTCTATCTTATTATCTGATCCATCTTATTATATGATCTATCTTATTATCTGATCTGTCTTATTATCTGATCGATCTTATTAACTGTTCTATCTTATTATCTGATCTATCTTATTATCTGATCGATCTTATTAACTGTTCTATCTTATTATCTGATCTATCTTATTATCTGATCTATCTTATTACCTGATCTATCTTATTATCTGTTCTATCTTATTATCTGTTCTATCTTATTATATGATCTATCTTATTATCTGTTCTATCTTATTATCTGTTCTATCTTATTATCTGATCGATCTTATTATCTGTTCTATCTTATTATCTGATCCATCTTATTATCTGATCTATCTTATTATCTGATCTATCTTATTCTCTGATCTATTTTATTATCTCATCTATCTTATTATCTGATCTATCTTATTCTCTGATATATCTTATTATCTGATCTATCTGGCTTAAACACTACTCATATTCTCTGAGAGCTGACAAACCTTCATGCTTTCCCCGCTATTGATCTTGTTGAATTGAACGAAAATGTCGGTATCCAACCTAGGATACACAGCAGTACCTGGTTCGGAAAAGTCAGAATCAAGAGCGAACCCTATCCCTTACCACCTAAGCGCCATCTCAATTCCTAAGGCCGGTAGGCCAAAGTAGGTTTACGCCATCATATGACGACTCTGAAGCAAGTGCCACTCTGCTCCGCCGAACAAGTCCAACTAAGTTCTAGAACCTTTATTGTCGTTTGCCTATCTGAGAATATATCCAATTATTCTCTTGGAACCTGTTGTGGTGGCTTTTACGCGGTGGTCCAACACCATAAACTGTCACACATAGTTGGGTAGGCATGGCCCCTACCCAGTGTTACGACGAAAGCATATTTTTCTAATTTGCACCTAAGTTATTCTCTCATCGCTCGTCTGCCCAATTCACTATGAACACTACCTTCATATATATTGCATTTTGTTATATTGGCCCCCAGGTACGACTTGAGCCTGTTGGCAATTCCAGCCCTGCACACGTGCCTCATTAAATGTGTAAAATGTTTGTAATTCATGTTATGTGCGGCGCTATTGTGTAACAGACAAATTTTTTCAGCTTATAATTCGGCTTAACTCCATATAGGTGGGTACACTGAGAAAAAATTTTATAGCCCAATGATATTGGAGGCCTTTGAATGAGCGAAGCACAATCATTCACGAAGTCTTCAGTACTTTTTTAAAGTGTGCCCTAAACTCTGACGGCACAGCAAGAGCTTTGTGCACAGATTGAAGGTCACGCAATGGAAAACAGAATTTTTGAGGCATATTCTATGCTGGTATTTTTCGCAATGTGCGTGCGTTTGTTTGTTTCTTAAATAAGTCCATAATTAAGTAAAATCATTATTTAACTACTAATTAAGCGAGCAGAAAATAAAAGCCGACAAAATTCATATTTGCAGTTCGTGTAAACAGAAGCGTCAATAATTAATTGAAATTTAATATAAATGCATCAGATGCGAATTGAAGTGATTTAAATGCATCACTCACAAATTAAATTAAAATTCCGCTGCCAATGAAAGCATATTCCAAATGGCGGTGGCGGTGGAGGTGATGGTGGCGGTGGCGGTGGAGGTGATGGTGGCGGTGACGGTGATGGTGGCGACGGCGGGTCTTTCGATTGTCGGCAAATGCAAATGAGACAGAAGCAGCCGGCTTAAAACCCCTGCAATGGAAGTGTGGCAAGTGCTGCAATTACAATGGGAGACATTTTCTGCAAGTTTTTAAATATGCACAATTGCTTTAAGGGGCCTTCCAACCTTCAATTTTCAATGCAATGTCTCCAATTTGCGGACCACTGAAAGCGTGAATAACCAACAGACCGAAGTTAATCAGTGAGATCCTTAACGACATAGAAAAGTTGCTTCGCTAGCACGTACCGAAACCACTCTGATGACCCCTACTAGCGATGTCCGAACAACGACAATCCAAAGCACTTCCAACCGCTCTCAAGTGAAAGTTTTGAGTTTGCAAATTCCCGGCACTATGACTGAGTTCTGGCTTCCTTGTGTGCACATCGGTGACTCGTGACAGACCATGATCTTTATAGCAAGTTACGATATATATTATTATGTATATTACTCGTATATTACTATGCTACTAGCTGTGGAAGACTCAGACCTAGTAGGGTAGTTATGGCTATTTAAATACATACCACACCTCTTCTCCTGTAAGGAGACATAACTCAATGAGGGATTGATTTTAAGTGGAATACACGCATGTAGTACACCCACTTCCCCTAAGAACAGTTTCTTGAGAAAGCCATATCCAACGATTCAAAGGAGATATTGAACGGGTATATTGAAGTTTGAAGACACAAATGTGTTGTATAAACTTTGCTTAACCAGAATTCGCCCATATTTTATACGCCTACTAACTTACTTACTTGTAACCAGTGCTTTTGAGGACAATGACTAAATCGTATAATATATCGGAGTTGAAACATGAGACCGTCGTAGCCTTAAGTGAAGTTTAAGTAAGATTATGCGGAAGACTCACAAAGTGTTCAGAGAGTGTAACCGGAAAAATGTTTAGTTGCACACCCCTCTATCCTGATGAAGGTTACAACATCTTTTGCAGAGTATCATCTGATATTAGTGGGGTATCATCTGATATTAGTGTCCTGCTGGAAAAGCATATTCTAAGCTACTACATTTGGGGTGTGTGTCGCACATCACACATAACCATTTTGGTATCTAAATATTGTAAAATGAAAAATATGTGCAGCCACGGCCACAATATGACTTTCGTTTATATCTCCCAGCGAAATTTATTCTTTATATACCCCAGCGAAATTGAGTCGTTACAGTTCAAAGCAATTATAGTACACCTGCAATACTCCCTGTTGTAAACGCAACTGCAATTTGGATTCAGGCATTTGCTGGTAAGAACTGAAATGATCCACTGCAATATGTAAATTCTAAGCAGTAGCGTACAGCCTTGGGAATAATCGACACGAGTGACTAACGCATTATTTGAATATGCCATTTATTAATAATTAAAAATAATTATAATTATACCCCTTCAGCCGCAGTAGCTTTTATGTAATTGTGTTAGTAAGCCAGACCACAGGTCATGGTCTCCAATCACCCACAGATCTCCATGCTCTCCTACACGTCTTTCTGATTGAAAGACCTTCGAAGGCCTTCCTAGCAAACTACTCAGGTCTCTGGTAATTAATGATTGTGCCAAGTGTTTATAGCAAACCACACTGAAATTATTAGCAAAAGAAAACCGCAAATGACTGTCAGCTCAGTGAGTTCCTCTCGTACCTAATTCGAAGACAGTGGGAAACAATTGCCAAATAAATACAAGTAATTATAGGTAATTTTGCTACAAAATGAGGGGATACCAACGGCAATCACGACTAATCTGGAGCCTGCTGATATGTGTGACTGCAGAGGGATGGTGGACTGCGGAGGGATGGTGGACTGCGGAGGGATGGTGGACTGCGGAGGGTTGGTTGATGGCGGAGGAATGGTTGCCTTCGTCAATTTCGCTGTGAACTGGGATGCCGTTGAGAGGTGCTTCAGCACGTTGCTCTGTATTGGTGTGGGTGTGTTCCACGTTGCTCTCATTATGGCGCCCACTCCCAGTGGGAAATTGCACATGAATTGGACACACCGCTTGTGGACCAAGCAAGTATGTACGAGTGTCTAACTTACGAGTACTCGTAACAAATATTTTACAAAGAAAGCAAGAGGGGCAGAAGGTAAAAATAATTAGTAAGAGTAATTCAGCTTTTGTGTGCCGCTCAAGTGAAAGCACATTAATTTGCGACTAGTTAGCACCTGACTGCCTGCGATTGCACTGCAGACCAATGGGCCGTGGAGCAGGGCGGCCGGCGGGACGGGCTGAAAGATACGCTGGACTGAACGCGTGCATGGACACAAATGAGGAGCGCCATAGCCGCTGATAATGCTCTTGTTGTTGTGGTTGTTGTGGTTGTGGCGATGGTATTAGTGGAAAAATCTCTACAAATAAAATGTGAACATATATAATGATGTGAATTTCACACAACAACAACAACAACAACAACTACAATGTTGACAAACTACTGACAACCGGCAACAGTAAAAGCAACGCATGCATATTTTTGGCAAATGCCGCCAACACACAATTAAAAAATAATAATAAAAGAAGAAGATAGAAATGTGGATGAATTATTGTAACAAAGCGACAACAAGAAATCCCAGCAACAACAACAACAACAACAGCAACAATTATAGTAATAATACAGCATAATAGCAAAGCTGACGGAACAGCCAACGGCGGACAAATAATAATAATAACAACAACAACAAAAACATCAGCAGAAAATCAACATGGGCACAATAAAAGCATTTTATGGACGTCCACAAATCCGTACCCGTACACGGACTCGGCTGGCTTTCACTTAACCACATTTATGGATATATGGAGTGAAGTCGCATCGGTGCAAATTAGGCGAATTAAATGGCAGCCGCCGTAACGGGATTAGGCGCCGTTTGGCTATATCGACGCGTATAATCATTTAAAATTTCCCTAAAACGAACCAAACAAAAGCCAATAAAAAAAACCTCATACACACACACATAGACACTCATAACCAAAACAAACAATAACAGCCCCACTTCCAGACACAGCCTCAAAGCACACAAAACCACGCTGAGTAATTTCTCAGAAGCGAAATGTCCACTAAACGCCAATTAGGGCAGTTACGGTTGTAATAGCGAAATTGTTACTAGCACAGTTTTCGCTTCACTCTCAAGCGTGTGGGTCAATGCGGGTGGGTGTGTGCGAGCGTGTGTCTGGCCGCAACCAGCTACAAGTAAAGTGCGGGTGACAAAATTGTTCTCAACACTTTGTAGCTTACTCGGAGTCTGTGTGTGTGTGTGTCTATGGATGTGTGTGTGTGTGTGTGTCCGTGGTGTTTTTCTTTTTTTGCTTTAGGTGGAAAGCATCATGCCGAGGTGTGGGACTCTAACCCACCTAAAACCACCTTTGCTTCGATGCCGTGGGTCCCCATGGTACATTCAGTCAAGGTATTCATTCCTTCACGTGGCGAGCTGACAGTTTTCCTCACTTTCGTATCTTGGTCATTCTAACGGCTTTAGCTCGCTAAACCTCTAGCGCTTTGCTCGTCGTATCTTACTTGCTTCATGATACCGACCAATACATCCGCTGCCTTATCCCAGACCTCCTGTGACCCAGGCATGTACCGGAGAACACCAGCTGGGGTTACTTTCTCTCTTATATAACGCTCAGGAAGGTGTTTTGCACCCGTAATCTGCCGCAGTCCATCAACACATGTTCTGCATTCTCATAGCTGCCAACACAGTACAGGCAGTAGGGGTCCTCTACATGTCTGTACTTGTGCAGATACTTTCGAAAGCATCCGTGTCCCGATAGGAATTGCGTTAGGTGGTAGTTAACTTCACCGTGTCTTCGGGCGATCCATACTTGTATGTTTGGGATCAGCTCATGAGTCCACCGTCCTTTGGGCGATATATCCCATATTTCCTGCCATTCATTTTGTGAGCTCTTTCTGATTGACTCAGTTTTGGCTGGATCCACTTTGTCTTGGCTATTCCAGTTTCGCGGCCTCTTTTACGGCGGTTTCTATTGGCATCCGTCCTCCTATGACGCTCACTGCATCAGTGCGTCGTACAGTTTTTTAGATCCACCTTAAGACCATGCTTATTGAATCCGAACATTGAACATAGTCCTATGTAGGGGTTGTCTGCCCCTGCTTTACCCCGTGTGTACAATGCTTCTTTGCCATCGTGTCCCTCATGGCCTGGAACCCACACCAGAGAAAGTCTGTTCAGCGCACAGTGGCACTCCCAAAGTGTTTTGGAAGTGTGAGACTATTTATTGAGGGATTTTAATGCAACCTGACTATCTGAGAGTGTATTGATTTTAACTCTTATGGGTTGTCTGCTGTTTAGGATGTTCACCACCTCCAGGATCGTAAATAATACGGCCTGAAACACAGTCGCATCACTGCATAAGAAAAGTGAGACGTGTTGGCCCTAGCCCAATATCCCCGCGCCCACGCCTGTAGATGTTTTTGATCCATCACCGAATAACTGAAAGGGTTACTATGCTACTCCAAACTATTGACGTGATTGAACCCTTTAAAAGAAGCTCTGTTAATCCCGCTTTCACTTTTCTGATTTATCTATAACGTGGTTACTGACTGTGATTCTCATAAGCCTTCTCGCCACAGATCATAAGGAGGCATCCTGGACGAACATTTGTAATGGTAATGGTTGTACGGGTTAGGCTAAGGCCTTTATGCACTGCGACCAACTTGATCTATTGTGCGCCCCCTTTGTAATGGTTAGTGAGTTGAGACATAAATTATAATGTCTTGTGGATCCTCAATCACTATGAAAATTACTCCCAACATCTTTTTTGAATTGAATTCATTTCACATGTAAATGCAACACAACTTGCAACTTAAACTTTCGGTTTACTTTTGCTGACACATTGACACAAGTTCTGAAATGAAGAATGAAGTAACTGTGTAAATGGCACACAACGAGCGATCATTGGATCTGCTCTCCTCTGGACCAGAAGCAAAGTGTTGAGGATAGTTTTATTGTTGTAAAATCTCCAGACTTAACAGCCTGAATCTATAATTGTGATAGCTTGCACAGAAAAGAGTACAAAATGCTTTCGAATGTTCCAGAGTCAACACTTGGACTGTGTACGAGCAGTGTCAGTGTTACAACAGAACACACCATTTTGAATGGGAGACCGTTAACGCAATTCGAGGACTTATACTTGAAACTTAGCATTCCAGTTCAACATTCAGCTAAAGTCACTCATTGGGTATACTGGGGTTGTATGTAGGGTGCAAACACACACACACACACACACACACACATAGACTCTCTACAAGTTTCCTACATTATGTCCGGTTACTTAAGACTTCACATAGCCCCTTTGTCATCGTACTTTCCCATTGGTATGGATCGTTCGCCATGTTACTGGACGCTTGCCTCTGGCGAACTTCCGCTGGCTAGCACTGGACAAGATGATGATGGAACTCTCGCTTCACTGCTGGTAATAAAAAATTAGCACATGGAATTGAAGAACCACAAAAAACTTAATAAATAAAAAATAGTTTATGTAAATATAAATTTCACTTGTGTGCAACGCCCACCTGGCGCTTCGAGCTGCTGCCGCCGCTGCTGCTGCTGCCTTAGCGGTAGTTTCCATTTCTAGTTCGGTTTGAGTTTCAATTTCAATTTCAGTTGAAGGTTTCGGTTTCATTTGCTGCCTTTGCACATTTTCAATTTTGAGTGGTTTTGGTGATTTGCCACTCGCCTCATGTTCTCCACGCCGGCCCATTAGCATCTTCCAGCACGTACAGACAGACAGCCGTGCGACCAACGGATTAAACAGACAACAGCAGTACACAACACCCAGAACAGCAACAACAAAAACAACAACGACACCACCAACAATTGAATGCTTACAAGCACAAACGCGAGTAACTTTCGCCTTTGATAAGCAAATCAGATGCGAGTACATGGCGGCATGCACGCTGTCTCTTTGCATACTAGTCTGTATGTATGTATATGAAAACAACAACAATACTAACAAACATTACAACAACACCAACCAAAGCAAACATTAAACAAATTTAAATTTTGAGATCTTTGTTGAGTTTTTTTGGTTTGTTGGTTGATTTTTTGTTGAATTTACCAACAGCGAAAAAATTTCATTCACATAACAGAGGCATACAACAGCAGCAGCAGCACCGAAAAAAAGAGCAAAGACGCTTTGATTTGACATACTTTGGCTACATGTGTTTTTCCAGAGCACATTCGCCGTCTGTCCCCATGTGTCCATGTGCGGCCAGCGCCAATGTTGTGCACTTGATGCGCCATTTTCGTTTGTACGCTTTTGCAGCAGCTGCCATGCTGCACTCGCTCTCACACCAGCTCACACTCAATACGACGCACACACACATATGCCACAGATAGGCATTCACACGGTCAACTTTCAGCAGCTGTCACTCCCAGTCCCCCCCCCTCCAACTATACTTTTATATGCAGCTTTTTTAATTATACAGTTCAAAGAATCCAGTTCTACATACATCCAACCACCCATACAACAATTACATGTATTAAAAATGCTTCCATAATATGCCTTTTATTTGTAATTTTTTAATATTTTGCTTTTATTGCTTACATTCTTTATTTATTAGCCAGAGTATTTCTGATTTGCTCTGTATTTTTGTGCCTGTTGCAACTCGCTCGCAGCCGGTGGCGATCGCGCCCAAAGAATTGCGTCCACCGCATGGAGTTGCAACTGCAGTTCAAATGTTTGCACTTGCATAGCGGCCAAATGCGCAAAACAACAAAGCCGCAAAGTCGCTTTAGCGCCTTGTGTGGGCGGGCGGCAGTGGGTGGCCGGGGGTGGCATTCATGGTGGCTGACAGTGTCGTGTGAATATCGAAATTCAAGTATTGACATACACGAATACCGAGTAACGAATCATTTTGATGTTAAATCAGCTATGATAGCAGAGCTCCTATTGGATTATAGTTTTAAGGGTACATATTCATAGGTTAAGAGATACCACAGGTATGTGGCAGGAAGTTTTCCAACCGACATATTAATTACTGACATTGTCTGCTATTTACTCTTTAATAGGTTTATATTTCGGGAATAGCAAATAATAGCAAACATTTTTAAATGAAACTGGCTTTATTGTTTTTCAAAATATTCCCCTTGATGATCAATACGCTTTTGCATTCGTTCAAACCATTTGTCATAGCAGTTTTTCCATTCCTCTTGAAACACTTCCAAAACCTGGTTTTTGTACGCTTAAACTGCTTCTTCGGCGCTCGTAAATCGTTGACCGCGCAGTTTACCTTTGATATTCGGGAACAAGAAGAAGTCATTGGGTGCCAAATCAGGACTCTACGGAGGATGAGTCATCAATTCGATGTTTTGACTGCTCAAAAATTCACCTGTTTGACGAGATGAGTGAGAGCTCGCATTGTCATGATGGGGAACGATTCGTCTTGGGCGGTTGGTTTTACGAATTTCTCCGAAGACTTCCGGCAAACAAATGGTCGTATACCACTCAGAATTGACCGTCCTACGTTGCTCAAGCGGAACAGTGGCCACATGACCCATTCGGCCGATGAAATAGGCGACCATTAGCTTTGCTGTGCTTCTTCCACGAACAACTTTTGTTGGATTTAGCTCGACTTGGAATACCCACACGGTCGAATGTCGTTTTGTTTCCGGCTCATACGCGTATATCCATGATTCGTCACCTGTCACGATTTTATACACGTTTTTTGAAGCACCACGGTCGAACTTTTTTATCATTTCCTTACACCAATTAACACGAGCCTTTTTTGAGCGATTGGCAAACTATGTGGGATCCAACGCGAAGAAATCATTTTTACAGCCAATTGATCATGCAATTTTGAATTTATGGAAGTGGAAGTAATGCCCAAGGTGTCCTCTATCTCACGATATGTCACATGACGATCTTGCATTATCAGTTCACGCACTGCATTGATGTTTTGTGGCACAACAACCGATTTTGGACCACTTTCACGGAGTTCGTCGGCGCCCGAACTACGACCACGACTGAATTCACTATACCAGCGATATACTGGTGCTTTATCGCCATACAAAGAACTGAGTTCATCGACACATTCTTGTTGAGATAATCCACGTCGAAAGTTGTGAAGAATAATCCAACGAAAACCTTCTCCTGAAATTTCCATTTTTTGGCCAAATTGATTTTCTTAACTCACTGTAAACAAAACAAAGAGCACTTGTACATCAACACGTTGTGAGTACGTTTATGCTAAAAACTGTCAAACTCTATTATGGTGTTGCCAGATTCTAGCTATTGACATTAGTGTTGCCAGTTCCCTAAATATAAATAGTACCCCTCGTATTACTTGTATATTCTTTGTTATAAAGGTGCAAACGAAAAACTTTTATAAATAAGTAGAAGTTTTTATCTCCATTTCCTACCAATTTAAATCCATCTCCCTTGGTGTGGGTTATTCAAATTTTGTGAGGGGCATCTCGTTATTAAACCATAAATTTCAAAGAAACAGTTTTAACAAATAAATTAAAAATAATAAATTTAAAAAAATAGATTAAAAAAATATATTTTTAAATAAATTTCACAATTTAATAATAAATTTAAAACAATTTGTTCCCCTACTTTCTGCCACTCTGTACATCTCACAAGTTTTCACAACTTGATATTTCCTTTTCAAAGAGTCTGCTAGGGACATACCAACTGAAAAGATTCGAATCACTAATCAATCTCTCTAAGAATAATCTTAGGATGATGACAGGCCTACTCACAGGACGCTGTAAACTGAACTCACATATGGTGAGAATGGGGGTCACCTCGGAAGGCTCCTGCAGATTCTGTATGGAGTAAAAGGAGACATCTTTGCATGTGTTGATAGAATGTCCGGCTCTCATGCACACCCGCAGGAAATACTTGGGATTCTTCCAGGGCTCTGCCAGTGATGTGGAACCTCTGGAGCCAAAACTTATTATTATTATTATTGGAGCCAAACAGACTTGTCATCATGTGTATCCAGAGGATAGCATTCAAATATGTACTTTGAACCTCTGATGGGGGGGGCACAATAGATCGAAAGGTCGCGGTGCTTTAAATCCCCTACACTCTCCTTTCCCTAAATATATCTGTTGCGCAGGCCGATCCTCCATTATTATTAGGTTAAGGACACAAGAGGAGAAACTACAAAAAGGTCATAAAAAGTTGTAATTCCATGATGTCAGTCCAGTCAAATCTTTTTAATCCATAAGCAAACTTATTCTGAGAGTAAAAAAATTGTTGGTATTGGTATGGAGAGATTCCTGTCGGTTTATTCCTGTCGGTTTATTTCCGAACAAGATGAAGGAACACAAAAATTCAGTATTAATCGGTATTCAGTAATCGGTGCACTGGCTTGGGGTGTGATCATCTCTAATGTAGTTGTGTGAATGCAGTCCGTAGTTGTTACAGCAGCAGCAACACCACCACCACCACCAACAACAGCAACACCACCACCACCACCACCAACAACAGCAACACCACCACCACCATCAACAACAGCAGCAAGAGCAGAACTCATGTTGGTTTTGTTGGCGGCGGTGAAAACCATTTCGTATCTCAAAAAAAATTATGAGTGAATGGTAACAAAATGCTAGCGACTGTGTGGATTGTGCTTAGCGTTGTTGTTGCTGTTGCAGTTGTTATTGTTGTTGGCGTTGAAGTTGTCGTTGTTGTTGTTGTTGTTGTTGTTATAAACATTTTAAATATGATGTAATCATTTTGACAAAGTAGTGCACCTAATGCTGCCGCGCCAATTCGTGCCCCATAATTGCTTTTATTTCACTGAGTGCGCTTTTCTACGCGCGGTCATTTTTCCGCCTGCCTTCCTTCTCGCTGTAGGGAAAATTAAAGCTTCCAGTTTGTAGCTTCGCAAAATTGTTAGTTATATCTAATAAAATCGAAATGGTGACGTTGTGTCCGGGTTTACACACACACACACACACACACACACACACACACACACACACACACACACACACACACACACACACATACATATATAACTAGAGTGAAAGGCGTTTTGTAAAAGTGCAAAGAGAAATGCAATTTCCAGCAATCCAGCCTCGAACCAATTAAGAAAATCAATATTTCAGCATGCAGAAAAGTCTCTGTTTCTTTCAGAAAAGTCTCAAAATCATGTTGCCTTTTGACATGACAAGTCTGCGGAAGGCAAACCGATCAACAAACAAGTCCTATTACCAAAGCGAACAACCAATGCTAAACGAAACTGTCACTCATAAAGGAATGGAAAATTATGCTGGAAACCTTTAACATTGAAAGACTCTAGAACTGACTGAGCTGATAATAGAGCGTAACCATCGATGCTGATAATTCATCGTAAGCATCAGGCATCAGTTTCGATTGCTTGTAGCTAGTCTACCATCACCCAATTTGGAAAAAAGTCTTGGTAAGACAAATGCTGTGTGGATGGTCTACCATCTCCCTTTATGGGAAGCAGAAGTCGGTATTACAAAGAAAGCTTAGGCTGGTCTAATCTACATTTGAATAGAATTGTTTTATGATTGCCTTCCGACTCCTGTATATCAATTCAGTGGATAAATGAATCCCATTAGAGAAGATTTATCAACGAAACTCAACCATCCTTCCGACTCCTGTATATCAATTCAGTGGATAAATGAATCCCATTAGAGAAGGTTGATCAACGAAACTCATCCATCCTTCCGACTCCTGTATATCAATTCAGTGGATAAATGAATCCCAGTATAGAAGGTTGGTCAACGAAACTCAACCATTCACTACAACCAAATTTTGAAGGAGTTTTGTGATATATGATTAAGATAATTTTTGACGTAGTTGAAGTTACTGGAAGACCGTTTTTCATAGCTTTCGAATTCCAAAAAATACTATGAAAAACAAGACAAGTATTAAGGAAACACTTGAAGTTCAATAGTCCGACGGACTCAGTACTATGGGATGACAATAAAGGCTACTGATATTTCTGTTCACTCCCCAATCATCACTCATCTCTGAAAAACTCTGCTAGCAATCGTGTCAGTGGGACTCAGTAAACAAAATCGAATATTTCAATGACATACAAATCGTTTCTCTCGCAAACTCCAGACATCCCAGTCTTAATTTTTTTTTAAAATCACCAGAAGTCTTCCGCTCAAAAGATTCTTTCCCGATGTTGCTTTCTAATATGAAAGCTGCAACAATGCCCTTAATAGACAGATATGCAAATAACCGAAGTAAAGCAATCCTATTCAAATGTATGAAGTTTCCTTAGTGACATAATCGTACCTCTCCTTATTTAGCTGTGACAATAGGATGCCAAGAAAAACACTCCCAGCAATTACGGGTAAAAAATGTCCACTTGGCCCCACTGCAGAGTTCAGAGGTTGCCTTTGTTTGAGACTTGCCTCACTTTTAACGGAAGGCAGCTTGCCCTTACACTCTCTCAATCTTCAGTGCTGATTATTGTTGGGGTTTCTGGTCTGACAAGTAATGCCACGCCTACGCAGTCAGACAAGCAGATCATGCACTTCAGCTTTGTTACGAAATAAACCTGCATATTTTTGCTTTAATTTCTGATGTTTTTTCTATTTTTTGAATCTTTTTTCTCATTTAGTAAAACTTGAAATTGTGCGGAAAGTTGTGCAGGAGGCCATTCAAGTCACTTGGTGCTCGTATTATTCCATCTGAGTACATCGTTTCCTTATGCCAATTTAACTTAATAACTTTTAATTAAAAGCCTTTCCAGAGAAATTATGTAAATAACGGAAAGTTGAATGACTTTCAATTAATTTGCAAATTTTCCTGTATAAAAATTAAAAACTAAAAACAAAAAAGACGAGTTCAAAAAGAATTTGTTTACACATCTTTGAACGATTTTGTTTAAACTTCGCTCTTTCTCTACCACCCCCTCACCCGCTCACCCGTTCAGCCTCGTCGCCAACTCGTACAGCAATAAAACTCATTAAATCTTAACAAAATTATTTGGAAGAAGTTTTTGTTTAACATTTCTTGGCGTGTTCCAGGACGGCAAGAGAAGGCACGAGGGTCCGCTGGTAAGGGAGGGAGCGGACGAGGGTGGATGGTCAGCGCTAGCCGCCCAATGGAAGCAATGCAAATGCAATTACAAAATTTCATTGTGTTCAATCGTCCGTTTACCTATGGACGGCTATATAACGAGGTACGTGTATAGAGAGAATGTGTATGTGTGTGTGTCTGCCGTATAAGAACTTTTTGTTCGGTTATAGTTGTTGTTTTTGTAATTGTTAAGTTGTTGCAGTTGCTGTTTTTGCTTTTGTTTTACCATAAACGTGTTTTCATCGTCAGCAAAGGCTTTAAATCGTAGTGTTTAACTATTTGGAGGTCTGCAACAATTGCTGCAGTGTTACCATTTTACATTCACTTTTATGGAGTTCGAAATGTTCACTGCACGAGTATTTATAAATATTTAGTATCTATCCTAAAATACATTGTTTCTTGCTTCTTGATACTTGCAGCTTGTTCTCAATTGCCGCAAGCAGTTGAAATGTGTTTAAGTTTGTTACATAAGTGCCGAACAAAAATCTTTGGGCAGCCGTGGAACCACACGGATTGTTAGTAGTCTTACTCAGTGTCAGTACCGGAATCTCGAGTTTGGGTATCAGGCACATAAATGAAAGCTATTATAAAGAACAGGGAAATGAGAAGGCTGATAGCTTAGGAAGAAAAGCTGAAGCCTCTCCTTTCAACGCCCCTGAACCCTTTTGTGGACTATCATCCAATACCATTGGAGGTCTGCTGAAGCGGTGTACAGATGCAAAAAGAAGTCAAACCTGGAAAACTCTTCCGGGATTAAGACAGTCCAAAGCTCTTCTGGGAGATTTTAATCCTAAAAGAGCTAAGGAGTTAATAAATATGCCTGGGAGTAAATTAAGAATCATCACAGCAGGACAATGTAGACTCAACTACCATATGAATAAGTTGGGTATATCTTCAGATGCCATCTGTCGATTCTGTGGAGAAAGTGACGAAACCTCACTGCACCTGATCACAGACTGCGGACCCTTGGCACACAAAAGACTCAGGTGTTTTGGAGAATATATCTTAGGTATGAGCAAGATCCCTGATCTTGATTCCTCCAAAATATGTGAATTCCTGTCGAAAATTAACCTGACAGAAGATTTAAAGATGAGACTATACTCATCTTTCAAATAAATAGGGGCATCACAATATATCTTTTAGGTCGCAGTGTATAATGTATGGGCCCACCTACCCACCGAGGGGCACGCTCGCAATATTCTCAGTTGTTCTTGAGCGACGTGCACGGGTTTTATTCTTCACATCACTAACTTGTCCCAACAGCTCCAATTTTTCCACCAATTTCTGTATTGCGGTCCGACAAGGTGCTTCACGACGACCCAAAAATGCTTTAGTTTTGCGAACTGTGACTGCAAGATTTTCACCATTTTTGTAGTGAACTTTAATAATTTCAATGCGTTGTTGAAGCATGTATTGTTTAGTAATGGCGTTGTTTCTACTTGTCAAATGTCAAAGAATAAAAGCTTCAAAAGTGACAGCTACCGAAATACCGGTTCAAAATAACACCTCTTGTTGGAAAACCCTTTATATACTAACTCAACCAACGCACTATCTTCTAATCTCAGTACTTCCGGACGTGTTCTGTTTTGCTACTACTTTCGAGTAGTAAAACCCTATCGGACACGATCTCAGGACTTTAATTAAGATAAAATAATGATGAACCAATTAAGAGAAGCGAAGGAACAGAAGGGACAAGCGTAGCGATATATCAGGAACCATCAATCCACAGAAAATGTATAAGAATATAAACGCAAATTTAGATCAACGAAACAGAGTAATGACTTCAGGCTGGTAGTTAGTAAAGCCAGGAGTAGTCACATTTAAGAATAATCAAAAAATATAATGCAGAATTTCCTATCTATGATATCTATAAAAACAAACTTCTAATTGAAGAAGTTAAAATTTGATTTAATCCATACAATTACTTTGTAAATAAATTAACCTGACAGAAGATTTATAGATGAGACTATCCTCGTCTTTCAAATAAATAGGGGCATCACAATATATCTTTCAGATCGCAGTATATAGCACCCTTAAATATATCTACTTTGTAGATAGCAAAATGTATTCTCACAGTACTCTTAATAAAACTACAATAACTCCAGTTGAAGGAACCGATGTTGAACTCATGATCATGTATTCAATGATTTCCTTGACTTGACTGGCTTTACTCATATGTTGTACTGGACTCGAACAAGAATGGATGGTACAAGGGTAGGTTACTTGTATAGAAACCTATATATAAATATAAATAATACAGAAGCTACAAATCATAGAAAAGTTCCTTCCTTATATTATGAAGGAATGAAATTTAATGCCATTCTCTCAAGAACTGTTCAAATACTCAAGTAACTAGATAGGTAGAGTTTGCCCACTTGAAAACCCAATGTCTGGATCTGGTTAATGAAGTTCGATTAGATTTTATGGGGGATTCGTCACCAAACACCAGACACAAAATTTAATCTGGACACAAAATTTGATTGTGGTCAAATCAGTCAGAGATAAATAACTGGATGCCAATTTTAAAGACACAAAAAGCGTTTGATATCGTAATGAAATCGTGTCGATTTAGTTTCAAATAAATGTCCTTCTCGTATATAGATTCAGTAGACTTCAGCAAATTTCACAGTAATAAAGGCAAGGCTGTGTACGGCCCTTTGCTCCTTAATGGACTAATAGGAATAAATATATATATATAGGCAAGGCTAGCGTTGCAGCAGACAACAGTTTCCAAATGATGCCTTGCCATGTCTTTCGAAGGACACCAACTTAACACCAATGTTCTAGAAAGAAATAGAGTTAGGCAAAGCAGCATTCCTAGACTTCGAAGACATCACTTATATGCCACCAGTTTATCCATCGTAGAAGCTGGTAGTGGGTTAAATGCAACCATTGTGGTGATTTTCCAACAGAAAGTAGCCAATTGTATGTACAAGTATAGCAACAATGTATGAACATGATTTGCTACATCCCCGCTTAAATCTTAAATCTACGAAACTATCAACATCGTTTATGAACAGCGGGAAGCATAATTTGTAACCTTGAGAGACACCACTGGGGTAAATCGACACACTAAACGTATGATTATCGCAGGAGGCAGAAGTGAGTTAATAAGTTTGTCAGCACAATAACAAGAAGAAAATCATCGCCGGTGGAATGTGATTATAAACCGTTTTGAACAAGTCCAAAACGAGCAACGCACTGGAACCGTTACGGTTGATAATTCCTAAGAATTTCCTCCACTAGACCTGCTGCTTGGCTAAACAGCGTTATAGAAACAGCGCAAATTCCAAGATAATAATTACTAAAGTAGTACGAGCATTTACCAAGAACTTGATTTTCCTTCGCTCACGGGCCGTTACAATCGCTCCGGCAGCTGTGTGTGCGCATTGTAAGACTTCTACCAGCGCGAGGCAAACATCAAAAGAAGGCAGGAGTACAGGATACGGCCAGTCATCATTAACCACTCCGCTGTAAGTAGATAACACACTTCTCGGCTCACGTGCGCGGTAACATATTTCCCGAGATATTATTGAAAAATCTAAGATTTATGATTTCCAATACAAGCGGTGGCAAGTGCGTCGCAGCTGTTTTCAGCTGATGCCAATTGAATGGCATCATTAAAATCCATTTTAAGTTATCGACACGTAAATGCACGCTGGTAGGTGGATGGCTGGTAGCTGGTGGCTGGTGGCCTCTCCACTACACGCTGAATGCGGGCGCCAGCTCTCCTGGGAGCTGCTATATTTTTATTAGCGGCGTATTCATCATTAATCAAGCTTAGCGCACTGCTCGCTCGAGTGGATTCTTCTAGAAACTTTCTTTCTTTCTTTCGCTTAGTTTGCTGTCGCAGTCGCTGTCGCTGCTGCTTGGCGGTACTTAATTCGCAGCGAAAATGGTAGCGCAAATCTTTTAAACCAAAAATTTCGACACGTTTCTCACTTCGTTTACCTCAGCGGCGTTGCTCAGAGCGTCAGCCCGCTTCATTGATTCTTAGCGCGGATTCCAGTGCACTTGTAACTTTTCCGGTATGCGCGAGTTCCAAATTAGTTGGCAGCAAAAGTGCAGCGACAACTTGCAGCTTCCAACTTCAAACTTGCGGCATGATGCTTCACTTTATGCTCACAATCCAGCAACGCAGCAGCTATGGTAACAACAAAGACAACAACATCGCTGAGACGCTCTGAGCCAGTTATTACAGGATTTAAACCGCATTTGAAGCAAACTCATTTTAACGGCTGCATTTGCAGTTTTAGCGTTCTCCACCATACTCGCAGCATCAAAACAAACGTCAGAGCGTGCGTTCGGGTATGTACGAGTATGTGTGTGCCAAATACCCAGCTGTGGACGCTGGAATGAAGATTCTACGCTTGACATAGTGAAATGCGGAATGCACGCATCGCCGCTGAGCTGGCACGGGTTACAATCGGTGTGAGAAAATAGGTCATCTCTGGTGGCGGCCACTACCATCACTTTTTGTTGCTCGTTACTTATTCGTCAATGTCATTAGTCGAAATACTCATCGTCACTGTGTATTCGTTACATTGCGACATGGAGTAAAGTTTCGTTACTTTGAAATGTCTCGTTACTTCAAAGGATGTAGTTATGCTAGCGAGCGTGCTCGGTGCAAGAGAGTTTTTGTAGTTGTTTTAGGTATCAAAGCTATAAATTCTGACGGTGCGAGTAATGAGCAAAACAGCAACGGTCAAAGTTGTTCGTAGGACGGTACAGCGACCAATCCAGCATATTCAGTGTTACTATACTAACGATTGTTCGCTAGAGTAACTACTACAACAAAAAACTATACAAATTTTAGATGAAATTGCCCGTACGCATACCTCGGCATTACTGAGTATCATTTCGTTAGATCCTAAGTGACTTTATATGGAAAGTTTTGTTACTAACTGTAGATAAATAGATATATTTACGGGTGTTATACACTGCGACCTGAAAGATCTATTGTGATGCCTCTATTTATTTGAAAGATGAGGATAGTCTCATCTATAAATCTGCTGTCATTACTAACTCTCATATCAACACCATGTGATATCCTGTAACATTTCTTCATAGATTCATTATATTAATGTTTCATTATTTCGCAGTTAGGCGTTTTCGGTCCTATAAAATGTTTCGATCCAACGTAACGTTTCGTTGGATTCTAAGTGACGTTTCTTTCGCAAGTAAAGTTTCCTTACTAAGTGGCATTTTAATACCGCGCAGCTTTTCATTATGAAGTAAAGTCTAATGACTGAATAATCAGCACTTCAATAGCAAATTCTTACCTCCTGGGCAACTTTTCTTCAGCGAAGCAAAGTTGCAGCAACTCGAACCACAACATGAGTCCTGCGGGAAACGTCAAAGTGAGAAGAAGAATGTTGGAGTTAGTTGCAGTTGGTGCAGTTAATAGTGATGGGTGGACCGGCACACAAACTCACATCAACCGGCGACGCCCTCAATCCATTTAGGCATTTCCATGGAGGTGCGCTGATGTCGTGACTTGATTGAAAGCCATTTCCCTTATTTTAGATCTGAGCAGCTCAGTGCTTTTGTGTTGCAGTCAATTCCACTGCCAACAATAGCAGACGGCGAATCTGCAGGCAAGGCGCGCACTTAAGTCAGCAGCACGTTTTGAGCTTCCGCTGATAAGATTAATCAATTTATTTCTTAAAGATCAAAACTTTGCGAAACGCCGCACTCCTTGCAGACTGGTGCACTCACTGTTGTGGCACATCCTTGACACAGCCAGAATGCATGTGGCACTAAACAGCAGCCGTCAGCAAACGGTGCAAAACTTTTTCCCTCACATACCAGCAACTTGCTTCTTATTAGGAGCTTTCTCGGCACGAGTGAGCGTTACCTGAACGCACCCACCCACACACACACGCACGCATACAAGCACAAAAAAAATATCGCTGTCTCCGCGTTCCCAAATGAAATTTACTAACTTTGCTACCGCGTTGTGTTTGACTTGTGTACGCGCGTGCTGCTATCCACGTTAATAATATTTGCCAAAGTAAGACGAGAAGACACAGGAAAGAGGCAACAACGCAAAATATCCTGCGTCTAGTGTGGCAACGTCCCGGCGCCTTAACGAGTTCATCCTAGCGCTCATTCGCCGCTCGCTGCAATTAATTTGTGCAATATTTGGCGCCCCCGCCAGCACCGCCTGCACCGCCTGCGCCGGCTGCAGTTGACATGTCCGTGCGTATGGCTGACTCCATGAGTGCGCTAATTTAAGTTGCAGTTTCAGTCGCTGCTGCTGGTGGTGGCTGATGCGACTTCAGGTTTTTGTTTCTCTGCCCCTCCACTTTTTGCCCAATAATTCTCTGCTGCTTTTTTTCGATGGGTGCAATCACGAGAGCCGTTTCGCTTTATGTGCGTATCGCATTCGCACCACACCTAAGCAGGACATAAGTCGAGATTTTAACTTTCAACGCTTTGCCTCAGATCATGCTAACCGACTATCAGATTTCCTATGGCACATGATAATGCTCCGAAAATTTCATTCACTCTTCACCGTGCTGCTGCACACGAAAATAAAAAACCTCTTCTTATAAAGTTAAAAGTTTTCCAGAATCAATTGAAGTGGAAGTGGACGCAGTCTGGCGAACAAAATATCATGAAGTCACACGTACCTACCCCCAGATGAATTCAATTGAATTGAATTGAAAGTCAATAAAATGTATTAAGTTGAAAAAGTAAATTAAAAATTTATTATACAGGGTGTGTTACCAACACAATTGCAATAAAATGGGGCTTTCAAATGAAATAAAATGGTGTCCAGAATATTTCCGTGCTCTCTTCGCAAAGTTATGACAGCATCACCACGTATATTTTATTTCTCTATTTATTCCGAGCACGCGGAACACACCCACTTCCACTCCCTTAAGCTGATATTTATTATTATTATTATTATTAGTATATCTTACACCATAATTAATTATGAGTGCAAGGTGTTGGGGAAATGAGTACTAGCTACAGAGGCTTTCGACTCGAAGAGAAAAGGGTTTTATAGAAAGAAGCATTTTGGAGACCAAGCCCGTGGCAGGATTTGAACCTGCGACCCGCGGGGTGTGAGTCTAGCATGCTTACCACTAGACCATAGAGGGTGGCTAAAGATATTTATATTATATATATAATATATATATATATATATATATATATATATATATATATATATATATATATATATATATATATTTATTCCTATTAGTCCATTAAGGAGCAAAGGGCCGTGAGGGGGGTGATGTCTAGGTCTTAGACGCTCCCAATTGTCAACCTGGCGGTATAACCTTACCATCTGCGCTGAGGAAATTCTGTCGCAAACCTTCCTGCCTGGAGGTGAACTGGCAGCCCTAGTACCAGGATCGAATGCAGTGGCCTAATCAGCCACTCATTCTAAATCACTACGATTACTGAAACCGATATTCATATTATGGTCTAATAATTTACACTGACATGCCAATCTTCCATGGAAAATACAAACATGGCTCAAACTACTTTGTTTAAGGTATAGAAGCATCACGAAATCTGTATTGGGGATCAAAGTATTATAGTATTTACCTGGGTGGGTGTGTCTCACTACCACGCACATCTTCCATAGAAAAACGCTACATTTTCTTTATACGGTCATCCAATGATATGTATTCATGCCCAGGGGAGCATAAACTGAATATTGGCGAATCATACCCACCTAAGCATAAGCTGTAGAAGGCTGACCCCATCATACCCACCTCCCACCGAGAAAAAAGACTCCAATCTACCGACTGTGCTAATATTGGTACGAAACGACCCGTCTTGATGCCCGTAGAAACTTTGTCAGTAAATGGGTGGATCACTTCATACTGATGCTCGTTTGAGATATTCGAACATTCCTCATCCCATTTTAGTGTTTCGTTCAGTTGATGTCGGTCACTGCCATATTGAAATTCTCTTCGGATGCCGCTGGGACAGAGTCATTATCGCAGGTTGATATCTTCTTTGTCATTTGTTGCTGGAGTGGGTAATAATTCTTGGCTTACTGGGAGAATTTTTAAGGGAACTTCCAACAGTCGCATTACGCTGCATCTGCATTAGTAATCGTTCCAGTTTCTCTACACCTCAAATAGGCCGCTCCGGCAATATCCAGCTACTTAATACTGACCTCTTCTAACAACTATGTACTAGTATACCAAATTTTCTGTGAGATAAAATCCGGCACTTTTCTGGTTGAAGAAGGACAATTGGAAAAATGCATTAAAACAGAATTGTTGATTGAAATAATAGCCAGTTTACAGCTCTGGTGTGACCTGACTAGCATTGAGCACATCCACGAGGCTCACTTTTATTGAGGATACTGATTCATTTGAGGCCACTCATTGAGGACACTGTTGGAAGCTGTAAAGAGCGAGAAAAAGAGAAGCAGTGCTTTGAACACACTAGTATGTACACACACCCTGTACACGCTGGTTGTGCATTTGCGCATCGAACGAACAAGTCAAAATGAAGTTTTTCTTATTTGAATTGGTGCAAAAAGTAGCCAGCAGAAGAGAAACTATTAGGCACGATCTTCAATTTGCCACGACTTTCAAATAAATCATCCAACATAATCATTGAGTAAAGCGCGAAAATGAGGAGCGAGCGATCACAAAGCGGTACGTTCTCATATAATGAGGCGATGCAATGCGAACCAGTGCGATGCGATGCGATGCAATGTGATGCGATGCGATGCGATATCGAATTGAATGGGGGGCATGGCTTTGCATATACACACCATCAACATCATTCCATGTACAAGTGTAAACATCTTCAGTCGACATGGTGGCTGGTGGAAAGAAAGAAATCATCAATTCGCTATGTATGGCAACAGACCAAACCAGCTCGGTACGTGCGTGCATGCGTCCGTTTCTTCTTCTTCTTTTTGTTTTGTTGGTTTGGCGGTTCGGTGGTCGTTCGCTGCCGTCAGTCACAGTCATGGTCGCTGGCTAAAAGTGTCAATCTCACAATCGTTCGTCATTTACACTGCACCGGAGCCACTCTATTCCTCAATTTTCTGCTGATTTCGTTTCGTTTTGTTTTGTTTTGTTTGCTTCTTTCTTGTTTCTTTCTCTTTTTGCGTTCATATTTATTTGTATTTCATTTTGTTTTTGTTTGAATATTCATATTTATACTTTTTGTTTGTTGTCATTTATGAATTGTTTGTCTTTTTTTCATTGTTTTATTGTTTTTCTTTTTTGTTTGTGTTCGGTTTATGCCGCTTTCCTTGCCAATTTCCTGAAAAGATTACGCATTCTGAGGTTTGCAAAATAATGCAAACAAAACAAACGTCAACTTGTTGTAGGCGGCACAAACGCAGCTGGTGTGGGGGAGGGGGCGAGGTGTCAGGTTGGGGTATGACGCTCTCTTAACTGAAAATTAATGAAAGCCTGCACTACCAACGTTCTTTCGTTTTAATTAAAACCATTCACGCTTATGAGTTGCTGCTGCTGCTGCTGCTGCTTCATCGTCATAATCATCATCATCATCTGCTTCTTGGAAATAATCCGCGCTTGATTTGGTTTCTGCTGCTGCTGCTGCTGCTACTGTTGCTGGTACGTTGGATGCGGTGAATGCATGCTGTGGCAATCACATTTCAAATTATCACATGTAATTAAGTAGTAAAATTGTTATTTACTACACACAGCGCATAAAATGAGAATGTATAAAACTTTAGCACTTAAACTGTATTTAAGCGCTTTGCTGCAAGTATTTACTGCAACATGGTTAAGTAGGTTTCCTCTCTCCCTCCCTCTGCTGCTCTCCATTAACCGCTGCATGTGTGGCTGTGTACTGCTGTGTATGTGCTGAAGTATGTGTGTTTGGTAAATTGTTGCCACGTAATTTGAGTTGTTGCAGCATTAACTATGCAGCATAAGTGGCAGTACTCGTAGTCTCTCGTAGACATACCCATAGTTGTAGTCATAGTAGTCGTCTTCGTGGTTGTGGTTGTGGTTGCTTCACACTGTAAAACACTGTTGCAGGTTCATGTATGCTGCTGCTGTCAATGGCTGTTGTTATTTGCTGTTGCTATTGCTATTTGCCGCCTGCCGTTTGCTCTTTATGCCCCACTATAAACAGTCTAATTGGTATTAATTTATTTTTAAAAAGTCAATTAATCAGAATTTTATTGCATGTGTTCCGCAACATTGACATTGTGGCATGAAGTGCACACAAGAAATCAATGTTAATCTCAGCATAAACATTTTGGGCTTACGTTAAATGGGCACTGCAATCTGTGGCGGCTGTGTAGAGGCAACGTGTACGGGCGTGGGCGACGGCAGAGTTAGTTTTTTCACACATGGCGCTTTGTAGTTTACAGACTTGGTATCCATTTTACTCCAACCGAGCTCCCGTGTATAGTGCATCTGCTCCCAATAATCATCAGACAACGTAGCTGTGTGGCCGTCATTGCAGCCGGATGCAAGCTGCACCTAAAAGATAACGCTAAGAATTATTTATTAGGCTGTTAATGCTTCGTACGGGCTACGGGGCGTATACGGAACTTGTGCTCTGTAATTAAGCAATGCAAGAGAGCACGAAATAACAGGGTTCTACAAGCAGTTCCAGGCTGAATTATGAAGAACATTAAATTCCTCAACGCTTTAAACAATTTACAACTATGATTTAGTTCTGGTTTTATGAATAGTGTTCAGCGAACTAATTTTCAGAAATTGTGAGGTGAATATTTTTTCAAAATGATTTTTTGGAATTTTGTGAAGTTAGAAGCTGTGAAAACTGACACCACGAAAATAAGTCACACGTAAAAATGGCCTGCAGCCATAAATGCAAAACTCAACCCAACCATTTACATACGAAGCGACAGCATCGCACAAAATTTGTGAATGGCGCTGAAGTTCAATACTTGAGGCTCTCTTTTTACCTTTTCGATGCTTTGCGCGTCAATTTATTCGTGTGAATTTTTTCGTTTGTGGCTGAAATATGGAAGAGTGATATGATTATCGCTTAATATGGTTTTTTAAATGAAAGTCAATTAAGGAACACAGCTGGGCTAGATCGTAGTTCTCAGTAATATCAAAAATTGTTCGTAATTCTCAGTAAATAATAGCAGAAAATTGACGTTATTTGGATTGATATCTTTTTATGTCTGCATGGTGTCGAAATAACATCCACAAAAGATAAACGAGTAAGTC
The DNA here is from genome assembly GCA_920105625.2 of Clusia tigrina. Classification (NCBI taxonomy): domain Eukaryota; kingdom Metazoa; phylum Arthropoda; class Insecta; order Diptera; family Clusiidae; genus Clusia; species Clusia tigrina. The sequence continues at coordinate 27,702,011 of OV050032.1, forward strand.
GCAAGACGAAAACTCTCACATGGAACAAGTCACATGGAACAACAAAAGGGAGAACAAAACCAAATTTATGACCGGTGCGGAAAAGCCCTCCAATAAAGAAAACTCTTCGGGAATTTGTTAATTTTTCTTGACTTATTCCATTTGAAATTCATTGATTGTAGACGGGGAAGTTTTGAGCCTTCAGCGGCCACAAAAGTAGTAATTCCTGTCACTCGGACTGCACATCAAAGTGATGTTTGTATAATGACAACATTATCAAAAGCAGCCCTGAAAATTGTTGTTTTTTGTGGTTTTTCTTAAACTATTTTCATAATTCAATAAATAGTTGTCAACTACACAAGGAGACCAACGAATACATACGTCAGCAGATACGCACCAGATAAAAATATGTCTAAATAAAGGTGGTACAGATAAACACGGGAATACTGAAGTAATGACGCGCTATCTTAGATAATAGAAGCCTGCATTAAAATACGAGAACTTTCGAGTCAACAGTATTGACGTCATAAGCGTTCGTTTCATTAACTTTGCTTTGACTCTCTCAAATACTTCCAAATAATTCTTCTCTGTTGTACTAATGGACCTGGTCTACGCTTTAAGTCGGGTTCATATGTTCAGACATCGGGTCCATATGATGTATTTTAGTTAATTTTGTAAGCATATATATAGGTTTATTGTGTCAAATGTCATGTAATTAATAATAATAATATGTTCAGAGCACAAAATCAGACCTCTTATGTATGAGCATTTTTTAAACTTTCACATTTTTTGTTTTGAATCGATCCCAGACTAAATCTATGAATTTAGGACCTGATAAATTTACAAAATATAGCGAGAACATTCTCGTCACCATGTTTAAATACTCTTCAGGAAGTAATGCAGATGCAGATACACATTATAAGCAATCGCGACTGTGTAAGAACTCATGAAGGGCACTCAAGAATTCCATATTTACATCATAAATAATACCTTCAATATTAGCTTTCAAAAAGTGGCCTAGGGGGCTTATTTGAACTGACTATTGCTCATTTCTGTTTAAAGTACTCGTTTTTAACGCTGAGGTAAATGAAAAACAAATAAAAATACAAAAACGACGTACTTATGAATTTGTGTATTTGTTCAGCTTTTCTCTTGCTTGGTGCTTAATTGGCAGCCATTTAAAACGTGCGAGCAAATTATTTCTCGGCAGTGAAATGAAATTAGCCAAAATACGGAAAGTTCTATAATTTGTTAACAGGTACAAATAACAAATATTTGAATGAAAACTGAAATTAAATGGAAAAGATCATGTTCTAGAAGCAACGACACAGTCGTCACTGTCATCGGATATGTTCTTATTGTGCCTCTCCATGCCTTACTGCCTTACTATCGGCTGCCAGAGTCTTCCAAATACGAGTACATCTGATGAGTGATGAGTGCTGTTCTTGGATCCAGTCTCCGAACCATAGAAATGATTTTCGGTTTCAAACTCCCCTACTCTATATAGTCACTATTCTTTTCAATAGTCTACTACAATTAGAGGTGCTTCATCCAAATATGTTTAATCTGCTGTATTGGATGAATTACAACTCAAGTTTGTGTGCTCTCTTTCCCCAGTTCACCGTAGCTTTTCTTTTCAAACTTCACTTGAAACTATTTATGTAAAAATTTCTCTATTGAACAAAACAAGCAACAACAACCGTATGGAAATTCATTAAAGGACGAATTATATTTTTGGTGTTCTCAGTGCAAATGTCACCAAATACTCGTAAGTAAATTTCTTCAGATGACCTTTATTCTCAAGCAATCTTACCATAAACGCACCAAAAATACTAATTCAAAAAAGTTTTTGGGAGTGTTAATTTTGAAAGCTCACAAAATATTCATAAAACATTCATTTTTAAGTGTTCACGAATGGAGCCTTTTAAAAGCCAGAATTATTTGTGATCGCACCGAACTTGATTGCGCATGTTAGTTCTCTCTTTATTTTTCTCCCTCTCTTTCTTTCCTTCTTTCTCTTTCTTTCTCTCTCAATCTCTATTTCTTCCTCTCTCATTCTATATTTCTTTCTCTCTCAGTCTCTATTTCTTTCTCACTCTTTTATTTCTGTCGTTTTTCTTCACCTCTCTCTGTTTTAACCTGTCTCTATCTTTCTCTTTTAATCTTTTTGTTTCTCTCTCATTTTCTTTGCCTCTCTCTGTCTTTGCATATCTCTATCCTTCTCTCTTAATCTCTTTCTTTCTTTCTCTCTAACCCTTTTTGTTTCCCTCTATCTAAAGGCAAGTAGCAGAAGGATTTTCCACTGGCGTCCTTCATTGATATAGAAGGCGCTTTTAACAATATAACTGCGAACGTTATTGCGGCTTAGGAGACTTCACTTTAAGCAGACAGGTCTCTCTTCAGGGAGGAGTTCTCTCTCCCCTGCTCTGGAATTTGGCGGGAAATCCCTTACTACTAGCCCTAGAGAGGGGGGTTGCCACTTCGTTGCCTATGCTGACGATTTGGCAATTGTGACTAAAGGGAAATATCCAAGCACTCTTATGGATATTTTGCGCTCTAACATGGCCACGCTTACGGAAAGAAGGGGATAAACCCCGATAAAATGCAATTAATCCTCTTTTCTAAGAAAAATAATTGTGGAAATTCCGATGAAGGAGATAAGGTAAAATATTTGGGAGTAATATTAGATAAGAAACTTACCTGGACACCTAATATTGAGGAAAGAGTTAGGAAGGCCAATATTGCTTAGGGCGGAATTAGGTGGGGGCTATCTCCACGAATTATGCACTGGCTGTACATATCTGTGCTCAGACCTATATTGTTGTATAGAACACTGACTCAGAAACAAAGCTAATTGAAGCTGCTGCGCAAAGAACAGCTTTTCTGGGTATTTCTGGTGCTTTAAGGACCACCCCAACGAAAGCATTGGAAGTGATACTCAACCTACCTACATTAGATCTGGTAGGGAAAGAAGTGTATATTTATATATCTGTCTTCTTTCTCTCTCTTCAATCATATGCGTTCTAGCCTATTCGTTCGTGTACTTATTGTTTCTCCCTCTTTTCTCTCACTACAACCACAGATTCATTCTCACATACCAGAGAACACAGAGAAGGGAAAGTCTTTTTCGCTACCAGCGTCCGTAGCGGACACACCACGATTTAGAGTGGATTCACCACGATTCTGAGTGGATTCTCCACAATTCTGAGTGGATTCTCCACGATTTTTAGTGGATTCGTGTACAATGTCCGTCTGCTCTATTTCGCTGCATTGCCGTTTGCCGTTTGACGTTCAAGTTTCTTTTGTCTGTGCTCTCTGTCACATAGTTTGACTGACTCTTCTCCGCTCTGTTGCATGGATATGTTGGTTGTGTGGGAATCGTTGCTTAACTTTTATTCTTTATTTCTCAGTCATTTCCCAAAAGTTCTTAATCAGTTGTTGATTCCAAACACATGTTCAGACTGGGCCAGCGCAACACTTACTCATATAAACTAAATTCTTTTATTGGCTATTAAGGCGGGTTTCAATTCATACTTGCATGAGCATGTAGCCACACATGTCACAGCCGTTCATCCTTGCACACTTATGGAGCCAGCCTCGGCCTGTGCCACTGCCATTTCTGAATAATAGCAAACCGCCATTCAAAAGTGTTGCAAAGTAATTTTCAATAAAACAGGCGGCACAATAGTGAAAAATCTGTGCGGCCATGTTGCCACAGAGCGGCAATTCGGTGCCACACAGCACGAAAGGGGCATTTTAGGTTTATGCCAGCATAACGAAATCGCAATTCCAAACAAGGCGCACTCACACACACACACACGCACACAGAAAGGCACACAAAAAAGATGGCCAAATAAACTTTTATGGGATCACGTTCTATTAGAGACATGAAATAGTTCAGCGCGTCATCTGACTGATGCATTTCTGCTACTCGCGGCGTCCTTTCCACAACATACTCCGCCAATGTTGGTTAGGAATATCGCTCACGAGCCGTGCAACTTTTTGTGGTATGAATACGTGTGTATGGGAATGTGTGTGTGTGTGTGTGTGTGTGTGTGAGTGTTTGTGTGTCTGCAAAGCGGCATTAAAACATTGAAATTGACGTATCTGTGCACCATTTTTGGAGTTTTTTGTTTTTCAGTGGAAATAATTTGGTGGATTTGTAAGCGCGGGCACGTGGCCATGGAATTTTAATGTGCAACTCGGCGCCAACATGGAAATCATTAATGCTGATGGGTCATTGTTTGCGAGTGTCTTTGGACCCTCAATGGGTATTCGGATTTTGCTTGAGTGCTGTTGTTTGCTTTATGCGCATTTAAATGGTTTAATAGTTTCGCTAAATGGGCTGAGAGATGCGTGACAGGTTTTTATGGCTTTTCGGAAGTAAACGGCATAAAAACAACGTTTGCAGTTGCAGTTCATTATTCAAAATAACGGAAAGCTGTGTAAATCATCCATCATCAATCCTTGAAGTGTCAGCAACAATTTTTAACAGACAGTCTGCACTAAGGTGCTCAAGTCTCTTTTCATTTCTGACAGAGCCTGCGAATATAGTTAAGGAGACCACAACCAAGTATAACAGAGCTACGACTGTAATACCTGGTCACATTATATGAGAGCACTTTTTATTTTGTGTGGTTGGGCATTTCGTCCCTAAACAAATGCACAGAACAGTGTAAACAGAGTGAACACTGCACAGAGTTGGCACTTGGAGACCCCACGCAAGATTTTCTACTAATTATGAAAGAGCATTCATTCGCTCAGAGAGATATATAAGTATTGAGAGTGAACTGTAATCAATGACAAAATCCAGAACTCGTGAACATATTTTAGGAAACGGCTGATTTATTTTCGAACTGAAGGTCCCGTCGTAATTCGCCAATATCTCAAGTTAATACAACGATATGATCACCTCAAAATGAGGCCTAATGTTGCTCACATACCACATACAATTTAAATGATTTCATTTAGGCTCAAACGATAATCTAAGAAGAGAGGTAGAAAGATAGAGATTTATCTGTGGGCTCCTTCCCCAGGTCATTGCAATCCAATTCCAAGGTAATTGCGTATCAAAAGTTACACAGAATCCTTCCATAATCTTCGAAGATAAACTTCTTTGAATAATATTAGATTAATAACACCAAATTAACACAGTCAATTGGCTACAAACACTAATGTATAGAAAACTGTAAGACAACAATAACAAAACCGACCGGTGATGAAACTGTAGGGGAGCTCCTTCTATTGAGTGACTGGCCACATCCTGATATTTTGTTTATTCATTTCTTCAATGTCAGAATCACTGTTTCAAAGAGGCACATGTCGCTGTGAAAACATTTTAAATAAATTATTTTTATTTTTCTCTTCTGGAGCTTAACAACGTTATCCCCACACCCACAGCCGCTGAAGTGATGGTCACAAGGAGCGATGGCAATACGTTGAACGCTTGGTATCAAATCTTAGAAATCTCAACAAATAGCAACAAAAGCAAAAGCAGCACCATCAAATTGTATATCTGGGCACTGTATCTGAGCGATGTTTGCCATTAGATGGAAATACTTTTGTAGTCCTCCGCCCATGGCACGCACAAACCGCTCCTACCTAAGGAAAACTGGGCCAATACTAATTAAAGCGCGCTACGTGCCGCGGCATTTATGAATGTCGCTGTGCGGCTCAATGGAACACTTGCAAGAGTGGCGCTGTGCGCGTATTTATGCTACCAGCCTGAGAGATGCAGATACTCGTACAATTCCATGCTGCGATTTGCTTGATTACAAGCGCGGTCCGTGGGGATTTTTCTGCGCTTTACTTGGGAGAAACTTCAACAATTTAGTAATTAGACGGACATTTTAAATGCTTGGATTTAATACGTTGATTACGAAAGGGGCACACGATTCAGGGGAAGTGGTGGGTAAAGAACGGAAGAAAGAGAAAGTCAGCTGGTCGCATTACACCAATCCTGTTTAATTAAATTGAAATTAATTTCTTTTTTAATTGCTCAGTGTGCATTGCGGTACTCCAGCTACCACTGTAAAGGCACTTGAGCACTTCGTATTTATGGCAAACGCTCAACTAAGATTCCATAGGTAGTTACATAAGTGAGTTAAGTGGGGGCTGCTCCTTTCATTTAGGCGTCAGGCACTTCCGCCACACTTTGCAATATCAAACACAGCATCAAATCCTACGAATGACATCCGCAATCGAAGGAGTTGTCATGTAGACCGATACAACCGACGAGATACGAGATACAAGACTGAGCAGTTTATGGTCACTGAGAGAAACACATAAATCGAAGCAACAACAACAACATCTGTTGTGGGATATAAGCAAAATTAGAACAGGAAAAATCTAAACACATTGCAGAAGTAGGTAGGTAGGTAAGGCGGCGGCCCGAAGGGCCCTCTTAGGCTAACATTGACCCGGTCGTAAGAAGTCGGATATTCCAATGGAATCAAATGTGAACAAAAAATGGCCTTTTCGTTCTTTTCACCTCATAGACGCAACTGTAAATATTGATAATCTGTTCAATTGTGTCCGGTCCCTATATTCCATACAACCAGCCCAAGACAAGTCTGCGGGTTCCTTTGAACGGAGAAGAGGATATGATTGCAATTTATTTTCGCATTAGCAGAAAATCTCAGAAAAAATGTTGCAGCCTGAAAGGCCTGATACGCTGAGGCACTCAGGTGGGACAATAACACACCTCTGTCGGAGCAATCGATTGAATCCTCACAGAGTATACAGAAACTCTTAAACAATTTCTTGAATGAAATGAATGCAGAGAATATTGTTATTGATACAGATTTCATACGCACCAAATACGATCGAGCTGTAGATAAGGACTCTGTAAATGCCGGCTATCAAATATTCGAGAAAATGACTGCAGGATCGTACTTGGGCGAGATAGTGAGACGGCTAGTTCGTGATGCCGTAGAAGAGGAGTTAATATTTGCAAACGAATCGAATAAAATCCATATACATGATATATTAAACACTGCGAAAAGCAATTTGTTTAAAGCTGCTTCACCCCTCTATGAATTATATATATATATATATATATATATATATATATATATATATATATATATATATATATATATATATATATATATATATATATAGTAGTATAGTAACAAGAAGAAAATTATATAAAAGGGTTCCCAACGGACCCAACTGGTGGTCTAAGTGGCATCACTAGTTTATTGGAAATGTGGCTGCCCAACCTACCTACCTACCGCTTGGTTCGTTCCAATCGCCTTCTCCCACGTCTTCCAGTAGCACCGAAAATATGAGGAAAGCGATTATGGAAATACGCCATACACGTTAAAGAGATAAGACTGCGGTTACGGACATCTCATAAGCATGCTACACGTGATTGAACAGAACCCTGTATTTATTTGACATAATTTATGTGTGCACTATATGTTTATTTACGATATTCGTATACGAAGCATGTGAATATTGTTTCTCCATTCGTGTGCAAAAAAGTGCACTTCCACTGAGTTTTAATGGTTTCCATTATTTAATAATTCTACTATCAACAAATCAACAATTTATGCTGCTCCGGCTGCACTCAAAAGCTTACCCTGACACAGAGAAAGGATCCATAAAACTATTGACAATTGCCTTTATGCAATGTTTAAAAAAATAATCAAAAAAAAACAAATATTAACAAAGGTGGCCTCACCCAACCACCCCGCCCACGCCTAGGGTAGGGCGCAGCGTGTTGCTTCTACCGTATGCGACGAATGTGCAATGTGATTTCATTGCTCGCTATATAAAAAATTTTTATTTAATTTTACAAATGTAATTCGACTGTTTTTTCCACCACACAACGCTAGCAAAATAACAATAAAACAATAAAACAACAACACAACAACAATAAGAAAGACAGCTACAACAGCAACGGCAACGACAATGACAACAGTAACAATGAGACATGAAAATGCCGGCGATGATGGCGCACCATTTAAAAACGCATCAACAGCACTTGTGCAACCTTTTAACCAAATAAAAAATATGTGAAAAACAACGACTATTCGAAACAATATGAAAACACAAGAATAGTAAAGAGCAGCCACGACAGTAAAAGTACTAGAAATATTGGAATAGTAGCGTAGCAGTGTTGTCAGTTTCTTTTCTGGTTATTGTTTATTAAATGCCGAACTTGTGTGTGAAGGTTCCAACTACTCGTTCCCTATTCCAACAACCGAAGAAACATTCCTTGTGACTTTCAAAATTGATATGACTAGAAAGTGACGAGCCCATTTTGGAATCTAAATGAGCAAATTGTGACATCCTGATGTGCCAACCTGCCATCCTGATGTGCCTGCCAATGGCTTTTGTACAACTCCCCAATATTCTGCATGAGAATCTTCGGATTTTGTGTGCGACATAGCGCTTAACTAAGACTTGATGATTCTGGTTAAACGGTTGAGATATTTATCGCACACAAGAAATAACAAATCTCTGAAGTCTTTCCACATTTCAAGCGATCAAGAAGTCTGACCATCATAGTTGCCGTACTGTGAGCCGTGATATACCCACGTACAAGTACGCTGCACCGTGATATACCCACGTACAAGTACGCTGCACCGTGATATACCCACCTACAAGTACGGGGCAGATGCTTAAGTTCATAATCCACAAAATTCAGCATGATTGCTCTGTATTCAACAGCCTCAAATCCACACCGTTCTGTCACTCGAAAAGGATTCCGAATTGTTTGAGAACTTCATGTTCCCCAGATTGGATTATTTTCTATTAAATGCGGAAAATTTATACCAATTTAGAGCGAGAAAAGGACTTCGAAAATCGAACAGAATGCAAGCGTAACAACAAACAAGCAATAAATTACTCCTCAAAGTATATCTGTAAAATTATTTTAAGGTTGCTCACCATTCGGTGTATTCAGTTCTGTAACAGGTTAATAGTAGCAAATTCCGGTATAGGTTAGGTTAGGTAGGAGTGGCCGCCCAGTTTGCCATAAGCACACTTGAGCACACATAATGGCCCATTGTGATACCACGATGTGGCGCCGTTCAAGCACTGAGTAAAAAGTTCCCTTACTTGGGATGGTGATAGTCAGCACAAGGACAGCGCCTAAAATTCCGGTTTAGAAGTAAAAAAATTCCCTAAGATCACAACGATCCCAAGACTTGTGAATAGCCCTGTTGTAATTACACAAATCTACAATTCAATTAGTATTATTATATATTTATCTATATAAATTTACACCGCTAATCGTGAAACTTTAAATGAAGGTTTGATTATTACAAAGCGCACAAAAAACCAAATTACCTTTCACACACACACACACACACACACACACGCACACAAACGGCGATAAAAATAAAAATTTATTACAATCATTGCGGGGGGTTGGTTTGTATTTTGAAGTTTTCAACTATGGTAATCAAAAGTATGTTTACATAATTCTTTTGAACTTTCACCTTTACATCTTTCCCAAGCCGAAGCGATGCAATTTGAAAAGACTGGTCTGAAGCCCGCCAGCGATGAAATCGAAAAGCCCTTTCACTCACTTCTCTGCGAAATATCCCCGAATATGGGCGAAATGCCACCATCTGACAACACTGCCATGTAGTACGTGGTAGTACGGGAGTAGAAAGCATTAATGTTATAAAGTAGAAACATCACCAGCGTCATCGCCACCGCCACCACGAACACCACAACAACAGCAACAACAACAACAACAGCAACAAAACAAACAAAAGTGTTGACGTCCGTAACAAGCAAAACTGCTAAAATGGTATTGAGCCAAAAAGCATGGAAACCAAAACACAAAAAACAACCGAAAATGCAAAAAATGAAAAACGATCAAAAAAAGCAAAAGTAAAAAAGACAACAGAATGAAAAGCAAACAGCAAAAAATCAAATAAAAACAATTACAGTAAATTACCAGCAAAAATGAGCAAAAAAATGCACGTAGAAACAACGAAAAAGCGCCAACATTACACGATAACAATGACAACAAGAGCAACAAACAACAACAAACAAACAAATACAGACTAAACAAATTGCAGTCATAATGACACGAATTGCGAAGTCAAAGCAGGCGGCGCACAAACGTACGCACCCACTCACGCACGCCCGCCCGACACATACGCAATGCAGCAGAACGCGATAAGCGATCTTTATACAAATAATCGGCACAATTGCAGCAACGATAACAATTTATAATATAACGTCATTATCAATTGGCATGAAATTGCTTAATGAAATTTGCCTACCTCGATGTCAGCCCGCCCAACCGTCGCTTTCCCACTACACGACACAATAAAGCACACCATAGTACAACACACCCGGCCCTCCCACTACACACTCGTCGTTTTGTACGCAATTTTGCAATTTCAATGACGGCAAATTTCGCCCATGTGCACAGCAGCGCAACCAGCAACCCTGCTATCAAATCAGCTAAAGTGTTATATATGTATGAGGCAACAACAACAATAAAAGAAGAACAACAACAACTACAATAATAATCACAATAACCATATTTACCTGTGTATTGTGTGGCCTTAGTGCCACAAAGGGCGAAACGCATCCGCTCCCAGGCCACTGTGCAATGTCCTGGAAATTTGAGTGCTTGCCAGAGAGATGCAACGAATAAATTCATCAGCTTGATTGCGTCACCAATGCGTCATGGCAGCCAGAATCGGAAAATTCAGTTACCATTCTGTTTTTCCGAGATTGATTGTCGTCGTACATTGATTTGGTTAATTATTGCACTGAAACCAGTGGAAGTCTTCATGCAGACGCACTGAACTGAATTGAAGTCATTGTGGTGAAGTGAGTGGAGTATTTCATTCATTTAAAGTAATTACAATTGTGAGAAGTCATTTTCATTACCCAAATAAATCAACTTTTCACACGATTATTACCGAAATAAGTTTAACAAAGAAACTGACTGAATGCATACATGGAAAGTCCATTTGGGCGATTTTTATTATTGAACACGAATTGGGTGTATTTTGAAATATCAGTGATGTCTTCAGTGAAATCCAAGGACTACAATGAATTCAATGACTCCCCAATGACTGCCAAGGACTCCCCAATAACTACCAAGGACTTCCAATGACTTCCAATAACAATGGTATTGATTTTAGGGAACGTCTGTGAAACTCCAATCACCACAATGGCTTCATCAAATGAAAGTATTGGATGACAAATGACTGCATTTGAATGAACTCAAATCATATCCCATCCATTCAGATTTTTTCGGTTGAAACAATTTCAAGTTGTGACTGCGATTTTCATCCAAGCCTTTCAAGTCACGTCCAAATACAGGCCATATTCGTTAATATTTAGTCCAGAAAAATTGCTGAATACCTGAATTTCTCTAACTCTGGTCCCAGCATGCGTGTAGTTGTATTCCACGTATAATGTATCCCACAGTTCACTGCACTGTTTTATGACGCTTGAATTGGTCGCACGCCAGCCCAAAGATGGAATGTGAATAAGTGGATAAGTGAGAGCTTTCAATCAGCTCTCATACAGAGTAGGAGGGGCCTGCTCATGACTTGTTTATGGATTACTTGCAGCAAGATGATTTACGAAGTTTCAAAGAATGTTTGATGAGTTCAGATACGAGTACTTCAATAAGAAAACTCTCAGGGGGAGTTCCTTCAAATTTCAGAGTAAAGTCTGCAAACTAATCGCTGTGAATAGTCAGTTGGAAGATGTTTGTTTGGATTTTTCTGAAGAAGCTACGAATACTTCAGATTGAGAATCCTCGTTCATTGGTTTAATATGCTGTACAATGCTTCAAGCACATTTTTAATAATTTCCATTTCGAGTCATAATTCACTAAATTGATGGCAGAAGTAGATTGCTTCCATGCTGTCTTCTGTAGCTACTTTTTCCGTATATTTCATTTATATGTGTGGAGGGAGAATCCGGGTAAGAACGTCGCAATGAGTCGTTAAGTAAAAATTGTGCTGCGGTGCATGCTTAGTAACTTATGCAGCTGCAGTATTTGTCTTCGAAGGGCGGCAGTTGAAATGTGAAGGGAGGGAGGGTCCTTCATCTGCATTGTGTAACTTACTTTGCAATCCATAAGATAAAAATGTCCTCTCTGCACAGCTAAGACAACACCTACGCCAATGTAGTTCTTTTGAAGTGTACATTTCACGAAGGGCTCATATGAAGAAGCATTTTAGTTTATTCAATCAAGAAAATGCCAGAAATTAATTTCGTTTCGATCAAACCAGCCCGTCTGCTTGTAGTGAGAGCATCCTTACTGCAACTGTTATAGCCTTTACCCTTCAAAAGGGTATATACTAAGTTTTCAATTGGATTTGCTCTGAATTCTCTCCAGAATATTCTTCGCATTATATTTCCTTTGCGTTGGCATATTGGCGAATCTCCGTAGCTGAACGCCAGAGTCAACGAACCCGTTGGCAAGTTTCTGCCAGTCTAACCAGCTCCATGCGCTCGCGTCTTTATGCTTGCGTGATTAATTGAATAGCTTCTGCAAGAGATGCCAATAGTTCTTATAGCAGCTGAATTGGACAGGTTTCGCTACTAACTCGCTGTCATGCTTTCGCGCTGCAAGCATATCGCTATCTCAGTGCTCTACGCTAGGTGTTTGACCTATCGTGCGGAGCTCAGCCTTTGTACGGCGACATACCAGCCTTCTCTAAATCAAACACACACGCACTAGCCCAGCCGAATCGTACCACAGACACCGCTGATCGATTAGGTCGGGGTCGGCAAAGCTTTTGTCTAATAATAATTTGCCCAGCAGCGCCAGCAATCAGAGACCGACTACAAACAGAGTTGAAGGAACCCATAGATATGCTAATATATTCATGGGAAGCAGAGCAGAGGCAAGAACAACAGCAGCCACAACAGCGGCAACATTACTGCCTCTCCATTTGCTGCTCACCTCAGTCTCGTACGCACACTTGCAAAGCTATTTGCGGTTGCAAATTCTGAGTGTGTCGCACATGACACAATCCCCATACAAGCGTCCATTGCGTACAAGAAGATTCGGCCGCCGGTCAAGTGTGGGGCAGCTTAATAAGAATAATTATTGATACGCCCGTAATTATTGGCACATTGTTTGAGTATTCAAAACCAAAATTATTTACCAGTCACGTTAGAGGTGAACAACCTTTCGATTGAGTGGCGGGAGATGCCCAGCACGGCATGCGACTCCACCGCAGATTAATTAATTAATTTGCCGCTTGCTTATTTAACAATTTTTCGTATGTAAATTAATGCAAGCTGCGAAATGTAATCATAATAATTTTCGAAGATACTCTTGTATTAGTTAAGATTAAGATTAGTTTCCTAGGGCTTCACAATAGGTACGCTCACTGATGTGCCTGTCTTTACACATTACAGTCATTGTCTTCACTCTGAAATCAGCTAACAAATTTGAAGACACATCTCAGCACCTCGCTATAGAGGGCTTTATAAGCATCAGAAGATTAATGAAAAGTACAAGAATACGCTCCAAGCGTGTGAGACGCATACAGAAGGTGCATATATAACGGAAGTGTGATGTTTCAAACTGCGTTGATATGCATTCCATCTTAGGCTAGTATGCGCTGCCTTAAACTAATCGCTATTTACAGGCTTGCACTCAGGGGGTAGTGTGGAGGGTTGAAACACCCCTCTCAAAACAAAAACAAGAGCCCACTTGGTACTTTGAATGCAATAAACAGGTATCTAAAGATATCTAAAACTCGCTCTGAAACTGCGGTGCACCCCTGACAATTCAACAGAAGAAATCACCCAAACTCAAGAAAAGAAATATATCGCAAAGCTACAGAATAACGCCCTGTTGAGCCATTTTTGTACGAAATAAGTGGGACATTTTTATGAAACATTTTTAAATTGTATTTCATTAAAGCTTTGGCAACCGTACTACAACGTGCCATGCAACGAACTAAGTGACTGAGAAAAGTGCATTCGGCATTATAAGCTGTGTTACAGTCAAGTATATAAACACACACAGAATGCTGAAAAATAATCCATTCATATCCTACTGGAATGACTTTCCAGTCATCAGACAGGCCTCAAGACTACGGAAATTATTCTACTATAAAAACCAAATGCTCAATCTAAAGATATATTTCTATTCAACCATTTGTACTTGAAGGTATCTCATCTGCTTAAAACAACTTAGTACCGAGACTGTTTATAATATTAAACACAATGCGCCTCCATTTTACGGGTACTAATGGTATGATCCGATGAGATCTAGAAAACCATCAAATGGCGGTGTCTATGGCACAAACTTCACTACAAGAGTTGTTTCGATCTATCAGGATGAGACTGTGTGTTCTCTTCCTCAAATACGACAAATTCTCATTACGATATTTTGTAGTTCCTTATTCAGAGATGAACATGTTTCCTTAAGAGACTGTGTAACTTCAAGAGTTGTTTCGATCTATCAGGATGAGACTGTGTGTTCTCTTCCTCAAATACGACAAATTCTCATTACGATATTTTGTAGTTCCTTATTCAGAGATGAACATGTTTCCTTAAGAGACTGTGTAACTTCAAGAGTTGTTTCGATCTATCAGGATGAGACTGTGTATTCTCTTCCTCAAATACGACAAATTCTCATTACGATATTTTGTAGTCTCTTCTTCAGAGATGCACATGTTTCCTTAAGAGACTGTGTAACTTCAAGAGTTGTTTCGATCTATCAGGATGAGACTGTGTATTCTCTTCCTCAAATACGACAAATTCTCATTACGATATTTTGTAGTCTCTTCTTCAGAGATGAACATGTTTCCTTAAGAGACTGTGTAACTTCAAGAGTTGTTTCGATCTATCAGGATGAGACTGTGTGTTCTCTTCCTCAAATACGACAAATTCTCATTACGATATTTTGTAGTTCCTTATTCAGAGATGAACATGTTTCCTTAAGAGACTGCGTAACTCATTTACTAGAGATGACAGCCTCATACTGATATTTATAGGATATTCCTCATAGAACATTCTAAAATTCTCTTTTCACTCTGCTTTAAATCTGTATGGATTATATGCAGTTCTTAGACCAGATTATGTCTAATCATGAGACCACGTACTTTCTAATTTGGAGATCGATCTCTCTTATGTGATAAGCGGTGTCTTCCAGAGACCACGATGACTTAGGTTAGGTTGGGTTATCGTGACAGTCAGTCTACAGACCACTCCATCCCGTACCTCTACTTTACTCGTCAATCCATGATGACTTTTTAGGCTTATCTCAGAATCGAGTTATTGTCCCAAGCTTTTATAAGAAGATTTCACTTTTCCATGAATGGAAAGTTGGCTTTTGGTGTCGATTTACTTGCATGTCCTTTATTCGACATGTTTTAAGGAAGTTTCAAATTAGTTGGCGCCACCGAAATGCGACATCTCCTTCATTGATAATGAATGTGAGAATGACCAGTCTGGAAATTTAAAATAACGTTTTCTTAAACTGGACTGGAACAACATACACACACACAAACACATTAAATGCGTGTCAATAATACGGGTCACATAATTTCCTGTACAAAAACAAACGCTGCAGAATGTGGCATTGTATATGGGGACATAAAACCAAAAGAAACATGCCATTGGCTTTTGCCACATCAATGGCAATGACTACAGCAAACTCGCTGCAGGCAGTCACGCAAATTTATAGCAATACTTACACAAATATGGCATCAACACATTTCGACGGCAATCAGACGGACACACAAATGTAGGCAATTGCACGAAAGACCGAACAAACGGACGAACGAATCAACCCTCCCACCTACAAGGGGGGAGCGAAGAAGTCTGCCGGTCTGGGTGTCCTGCTGTCGCTCTGCCGGAAGTCCACTATTCCGAGAAGCTCTTAAAACGGCATTTGCACAGCACTTTAGTGTCAACTTTAACAATAACTTATCAAACCAAAACTGCTAACAAAGCAAACGAACAAGAATTAAATGAAAACCACAGACGAAGAAGCGCAGCAAGCAAAAGGACGAAGAGCACCGACGGCAGCAACGGCAGCATCAGCAGCACCAGCGGAGGCAGCAGAGATATTCTATTAGGAAAAGGCAACTTTTGCACGGAATTCAAAAAGTTTCCTTGTGAACGACCAAAAAAAAAGTGTTCCCCAGCATTTTCACAGATAGTCGAGCAAATTCACTTTGCACCCTGGGAGAGTACGTGTTGGATCCGCAGAAGCAGGCACAGAAAGAACAACAACCAAAAAAAAAAAAAATGCAAAAAAACAAAACCAAAAGAAAATAAAGTAAAAAAAAGGAAAACAGCAAAAGAAAGAAAAACGAAAGCGAAAAAAAACAAAACAAATTAAATACAAATAAAATAGAAAAAGGTGAGACAGGATAAGAAAAAGCAAAACTAAGAACAAGCAGGGCCAGAGAGAAAAAATCCGAGTTGCTAATCCGCACTGCGTGTGGTGAAATTATTTCAGATGTACTCGTGCTCCTCCCCAACCAGCTGGCAGTTTGCCACTCGCTAGCATGCTACCGGACTCCCACGCTGTATCTCGTGCTCCCGTGCTCGCTCATATTTCGCTTTCAACAGATTTATAATTTTCACTTGGTTTGCGTTAAATTCTGCCCTCCTCAGAGCACACAACAACTGCTTCCCATATTTACCATATCACCCCTTCACAGTCCCTCTACCAGCTCCGCCGTTGGCGATCCCAGCTGCTCCAGCATCCTTTAACCCCAGCCAACGCGAATTTGTGTCCTCGCTGCCTGAGCGCATTGGATTCTATATTTGTTGACACCACAAATATAGTTATAATTTCTTTCTAGTTGCTCTTGCTATTATTGTTGTTGTGTATTTTGTTTTTGTTGTTTTCGTTGGGTGTTGTTGTTGTTGTTGTTACTGTTTTGTGGGAGGACGTGCAGCTCGCAAGGATTTTGTAGCGAAAATGCTGCATTAATAACTTTTGTTGCATATGGCTCAACCACTACGTCCGCATTGAAATACGGATGTACGCTTATTAGAGATGGGCGACACAGTATCGATATATTCCTCTATCGATAGTTGCATAGCAGTGATATACGATATTCCATCGAGCTATCGAGATTTCGACAGTATATTACCATTTAAGTAGTGGGTTGAAGCAGTGTCATCAAAATATCCGCAGACATAAGCACCAAA
This sequence comes from Clusia tigrina, assembly GCA_920105625.2. Classification (NCBI taxonomy): domain Eukaryota; kingdom Metazoa; phylum Arthropoda; class Insecta; order Diptera; family Clusiidae; genus Clusia; species Clusia tigrina. Next base: position 27,719,120 of record OV050032.1, read on the forward strand.
TTGCAGCTCCCATCCAATCCAAATCCTCTGGCGCTACTGGCCAATTTTTTTGTTGCTACTACTGCATTTGCCTATTAATCATGGCATCCTAACCCCATAATAAATAACACTGTCAGACCATCTTCTGCGAAATATGACGGTTAATCATTGCGGACGGTTATATCTATATAGCAACCAAGTTTTTTCGGCAGTTTACGCCCCTTGTCCGTTGATTTCACAAAGTCCTAAGTTTTCAATAATCCAGAGCTGTCTCTGTTCCAGACGATTGTACACATTAGAATTGATCCAATATATAGAATAATTACAGACTGTGGCAATAATCAGTGGCAGAACTCGTACTGACATTTACATTATCTACATATTCCACCCCTGGGCACTTCTATGTATGGTACGACCAATTCTCCATATTATAACTGATCCCATACAGAATAAGGAATTACCCTGAAAATAGTTGTAGTCACCAACTACGTTATAATAGACCTTCATTGGAATGATTCGTATTACTCGCACCAACTGAGAGGGTTCCAGTTTCGTTTTCTCATCACTCAGTTTTCCGCTTGGGGCATTGATTTGTTAAACCCCGCTCGCTGATAAGGTGGAACTGTTTTTCGATGTATCTGGTAATGGTTCTGTATGAGTCCTCGTAATTCGCAGAGTGACTATCGTGCAACTGCGAGTATAGTGAGATTATCGATAGGTGTGTATGCCACTCCCATCCCTATGCATATGCATGGGTTGTGTTGTGCCGCTGGACGCCCTTTCCGGCTCTCTACCACTCTGACTATCTAGCCGACAATTTGTTTGTTTGCTGTTGTGGCCCCTGACAGCAGGTGTGTGCGCCTACTGCAGAATAATTGCATTGTCTGTGGGCTTTTCGAATTGTGTAGGGTAAGTGCACTTCGGCCAGACCTAAGCAAGCAATTTAAACACTTTGTGCGGTTTTTTCCGGAGCTTTTTATTTGTATGCTTATTTATTTTTCTGTTCGTATTTCACTCTCAAATTGTCAACGCTTAAGCAGGAGACACAACAATGTCGCGTTTACTGGACGGCGGTGCGCTTGGCTGTGGCTGCGTCACCAGGGTGGCTGGGCAGAGGAGCGGCAAGTGCAGGCAGTCGTTTGAAATAAATTATTTTGTGTGCACCTGATGAAACACACAGACCGACCATATTCCTGCAATACTTTTTCTATATTTGCGAATCTTTTGGTTCGCTCTCCTTTTTTTCAGTTTGTCTGATTTTTCTATCCCTTTGCTTTCGGCTTTGGCTTTGCATTTATTGTGGTGCGCTTTTATTGTAATTATTTGAGTTTACATTTTTTTTTCAAGGTTTTTATTCTTCGTTTTTTTGGCACTGGCAATAGAATTTATGTTAACTTCGTGGAGATTTATGTGCAGAAATATTGCACGAAAAAAAAGTAGTCGAATAAAATGAAGAGAAATCATTATTTGCTTGCTTGCTTGCTGTGGCAAAATGTGCCTAAATGGAAAGACCACAAGTGAAATGTGGGACTCAACACAAAATCAGTGCGTGAATACAACACACAAGGCCTTGAATAATGCTTGCAACAATGAATCAAAAGTCATCATAGTTGTGATTTTACGGAGCGCAAGAAACGACAGCTACTAAGCGTTGGAAACGTGATTAGAATAGGTGTTAGAATCCGGCAATAGGCGTTTCACGCCATACTAACATCCAAGACCCTTATAATTTGAATTATTCCAGTGACAGGGGATACCACTGCCACCACCTCAATCCGTAAACTAAAGTGATGCTACCTCCAGAGCCCTCAAAGCTTGTGTCATTCACACTGAATTATAATTAATGATCGACTTAAATCGGCGAATGTTGAAATAAGGCAACAGATTTTCCATGCCTTTGTAGCACGGTTTGTAGGCCATGAGGAGCCGTTTTGTTGAAACCACATGTCTGCCTAATCAGAATTGAAAACCTGGCCGTAAGGAGTCACTTATCAGTCACCCCCGCAGCGGTCTTTTCCCAATAAATTTCGAAAAGAATACAAAGTAGTTCAGTCAGCTCCAACAAACACCTAAACACAACAACAACAGCAATAACAACAAACATCTCAACACAACAACAACAACAGCAACAACAACAAACACCTAAACAAGCACCTACAAATAACGAGCTAGTGCAAACTTCCCGAAGAAATTACGGCCAAAGTTCATAAACTTCGAGCAAAGTACAGACTAGTTTAGTCGGATCCAAAAAATTACGCTTAAGCAGTATATATGTCGACCTCTCCTGGATTACTTCAGAGTTTTCTTCAACTCATAGCTGGCACGGACTGATGTTGCACCGTCTCTTGAGTTGAGCAGCAAACTGGATTAGGGCGACTACTTATTGATGGAAATACGAGGGCGGATTGATATTGAAGCTACCTAAGTAGGAAAAAAACATTTTTTTTTTCAAAAACCATTTATTTCTCAACATAGTCTCCTTTTACTTCGACACACTTAGTAAGACGATATTCCAACTTTTTTATACCATCTGAATAATACGATTTCGGGAACCCCTTAAAATACGCGTTAGTTTCGGTAATCACTTCTTCGTTTGAGATGAATCTTTTTCCTGCGAGCCATTTTTTCAAGTTTGGAAACAGGAAAAAGTCACTAGGAGCTAAATCTGGACTCTAAGGTGGATGATTAACCAATTCGAAGTGTATTTCACGTAATCTTAGCATCGTATCTAATGCTGTGTGAACCGGTGCGTTGTCTTGAAGAAAGAGCATTTTTTTCTTCTTTAAATGTGGTCGTTTTTCCTTGATTGCATCAATCAATTGATCCAATAATGCACGATAATACTTTCCTGTGATTGTGGCTCCTTTTTCAAGATAATCGATGAGCAATATTCCGTGTGCATCCCAAAACACAGTGGCCATAACCTTGCCAGCCGATTTCACTGCCTTCGCCTTCTTCGGAGCACTTCCACCAGCTTCCACCCATTGTTTCGATTGATTTTTGGTTTCAGGTGTGTAGTGGTGGACCCACGTTTCATCAACAGTTATTAATCGACGCCAAAAATCAACAGGATTACGCTTTATCATGTCCAAACACCGCTGTGAAGTGGTCTGTCGAACTCGTTTTTGTTCGACACTGAGCAAACGCGGCACCCATCTTGCCGATAGCTTTTTCATATGCAAATGTTCATGCAAAATGTTGAACACACGTTCATATGATATGTTTACCATTTCAACAATCTCACGCAACTTGACTCGGAGATCATTCATAACGATATCGAGGATTTTCTTGATATTTTCTTCAGTAACCACCTCTTTTGGCCTTCCTGTTGATGGTATTGTGGCAGTGCTTGTTCGGCCACGTTTAAATTCAGCAATCCAATATTTTACCATGTAATCTGACGGAGCAGACTCACCGTAATGTTTATCGATCTTTTCTTTTCTCTCTTTCGCCGTTTTCCCTTTCAAATAATAGTGTTTAATCACTGCACGAAATTCGCTTTTTTCCATTTTTCAAGAAACACAAAAGTTGCTTACTTCAAACGACCACAACAAATAAACTAATCGATGAATTTGGGTGAAATTTTAACAGCTGACGTTTGACAGATCGCAATTTCCAAAAACAAAAAAAAGTTGTTGTGTTTGTGCTGCCATCAAGCGCTAGGTAGCTTCAATATCAATCCGCCCCAATATATAATGTGGTTCTAATCTCTGTACTTCACGTATAGTATACGAATTAAAGCTCAGTCATAGAGTTTCAGGCAATTATTGGACTTTGTAAAGGTCTCTAGGACATGACTACGTTACTATAGTTGACAAATTCCGTGACAAGGTATGCTTATAGCAATATAGGATTGCTTATAGCATTATAAGCACTTTAATCGGGTGCTTAACATATATTTCCAGGGGTAAGTCAACAGAAGAACCAAAAGCGTACTCTTACTGTTCCCACCCACAATTCGCTAAGCCGCCCCATCTCTCGCTACTGATGAAGCGCACCAGCCCACAAATTATTCACCGTTCCGTGCAGCTCATCAGCATTACTGACCATACTCCCCACGCATTTCCCAATCCTCCTTTTTATACACGAGCCCAGATTCATTCCAGGGCCACACGGCTCCTGTACTCCAGTGCAATTTTAACAACATTTGTGCTCGTTTTAATTCATTTGTTTGCTCTGTAATTTTACCAGAATTCCATTTTGTGGTGTGCTTTTATTAATTTCGTCCCTTTTCGTGTTCTCTCTTTTTTAAATATTTTTTTAAATATTTTTCTTTCCAGATCCGTTGAACTGATTGCGTTGCTGGCCATATCCTGTACTTTCTTCCTGTTCATGCATACAAATAAATTGAACAGTCGCCTTAAAGAGATGGAAGTTAAATTGCAACCATCCGAATTCTCAGCGCTTGGATTGACGGGTGGCAATCATATCAGCGGCAGGGATGGGCAGAGTAAGTAAATCCTCGCATATATAACTGAACATGGCGCATGCCACTAGCAATGGGCAGTGGTACCCCTACATTGAAGCGGATCGATTCAAAACCAGTAGTAATACCAGCGCCACAGCAAGCCACACTAATTCCATATTGACCTAATCCCCTGCAGAAAAAAAATCGTTTGTAATTGTTCATAAAGTCAATCACGAGGAAACGAATTGCTCGGTAAATGTGCGAAAACCAAGCAAAATTGGAAGATTCGTGTCTATTGATAAGCATTTTGCACGTTTCCTACTTTTCATTAACATTTTGAAATTACTTAAAGAGGAGTGAAGGCTCCGCTATCCTTTTGAGTTTTGATATATGCCGATGCAGGATGACGTGTCATGGAATTTGCACATAGAAAATTATGTTTATTGAAAGTGATTTGACATCCTGTGCGAAAGAGAGACGCGAACTTGTATTTCTGTCTAAAAAATACTTTGAATTACAACTGCTAAGAATTCGACACACCATGGTTTTTTGTTAATTGCTCTTTAGTCATTTTCACTGCAGGGTCGATACATTCGTAGCGGATTTGGGTTCTGCAAAATAAAAATTATGCCTTCTGCATAGACTTGGGCTAGACTTAGAGTAGTCGCTTTGACTACTTTGAGTTTGTGTTCCTTATAAATACATGAAGACTATGAAATAAACGTCTCCTGAAATTGTGGTTGCAGTTCAACATACAATAAAATATGCTGTTAAGAGTATGCGTTTGGAAGATCTCACAAGTCAAGTCGTAGTATGGATGTTATTATTATTAATATTATTATGTGTAGGGGATTTAAGCACCGCGAACTTTCGATCTATTGTGCCCCCCATCAGAGGTTCAAAGTACATCTCTGGATAAACGTGATGACAAGTTTTGGCTCCAGAGGTTTCACATCACTAGCAGCGCGTTTGGAAGAATCCCAAGTATTTCCTGCGGGTGTGCATGAGAGCCGGACATTCTGTTAACTACTGCAAAGATGCCTCCTCTTCCTCCATACAGAATCTGCAGGAGCCTTCCGAGGTGACCCCCATTTTAACCATATGTGAGTTCAGTTTACAGCGTCCTGTGAGTAGGCCTGTCATCATCCTAAGGTTATTCTTAGAGAGATTGATGAGTGATTCGATTAGTATGGATGTTTCAAAGTTCTCTTTAATCTCATAGTTTTAACCCCATCATAACAGTTACGTTGCTCAATTTAAAGTGTATAATGAAACCCTACTAAACCCATTGTCTACTCGCCTTCGATAAGTGAATTACTTTCATTACCTGGCCTCACTAACATTTATTTTCCAATCTCCCTGTTCTCAGAATTCGGAAAATTGCATTCTGTACTGTAGCCTAAGCAAATTTTCTTTGATTTTCTGATAGCACCGAAAACAAATTAGCCATTCCTTCCAATTGTACCGCCATTTAGAGTAATTCCACTATCAGTCGAAATTTTAAACTTGAAATATGAAATTTGTTCTTATACTCAGCAGAGTTCCATCTCAGTTGGCCCGACCCACAACTAACTAGTCCTATTTTTCAACAGGACGAGTAACCAATTTCCCTGCTGGCATGCATAAACTGCTTCTTTGCGTGTTCATATGGCAGAGCAGCAAAATCAACAAGCGTAAAACAGTTCCTGAATTGAGCTGAAAATTCCAAGAACTAGGAAATAATTATTTATTTTTGCTATTCGCACATAAGCTCAGCGATTAATTGAACCGTTGTGATACATTGACACACAGACCGACGGACAGCAAGAACATGAACACACGCAAAGTTATTATAATAACTCTTTGCCTGAAAACCTGCCAATAGCAAGAGATAACATCGACATCGACAAACACGACCAAGATGAGGAAATCATTAAGCAACAATAAAGGGAAACCCATAATAATTACTTGGCAGACAGGAAAATTCACGCAGGGCACGTTCTCGTTGCGAGGCTTGCCGCGCTCGCTTCAAGGTTCCATGAGCCACAATACCAACACACTTGTAAATATGCTAAAATAACAAATAAGCCAAGAGCCGCACATGCAGATGACGCTGATACCGCAACCATAACAAGAATATAATAAAACAACAGCAAACCACAAAATAAGCCCTCCGCAGTACGACTTGTTGACTTTGACGTTCCACTGACAGCTTCATTGACTGACAACTCCACTCATCCCACCGATGAGTGTGCATGCGCATGTGCGTGTTGGTGTGTTCGCTGCAGTCTCTCCAACCCATAGTAGCTATGGGGCAAGGGGGTGGAAGCTAGCCGTAAATAGTACACATAAATTATATGCCACTGTGCTTAAGTGCAGGCCCGACCACAGCCACTACAATTGCAACTTCTCGTTGAAGGTGAAGTTTTTTATTGTTCTTTGCTGCAGAGCACGAAAAACTTGCAGAAAATCCATAGAAAATTTGAGGAAGCTGTTGGCATCCTATGAAATCAGAAGGAAACTCAAAAAAACCTCAGTTCGTTTCGCACGATTGCGCAATTTGAATGGTTATATTAGAGATGCGAAGAGATAACCACATGGCCGCAAGTAGATTGATGAACAACAAAAACACGTTCCTGTAGCTGACCTTATAGAAGGCCTTCCTTCTACGCGGCGCTATCATACGCCGATCAATGAAATTCGTAAAACATAATTAACCATAGAAATTGAGAAACAACTCGCGCCTAGAAACGAACACAGGCAGTGGTGCAAATGTAACTGTAACCACAATCTTGGATATTTTCGAAATGAGGCCGTAGGAAAATCTCCACTAAGAGTTTTGTTTCATCCAAAGTTCAATATTCAACCTCCACTAAGAGTTTTGTTTCATCCAAAGTTCAATATTCAACCTCCACTAAGAGTTTTGTTTCATCCAAAACTTCAATATAAACTTTCCATAACAAATTCCAAAAAGTAACAGGCACAGCAAAATAGCTCAGCAATGTCCAAAAACAATCCAGAGACAAATTTAACATTCTCGTAAAGAACTGACAAAACAAAAGAGGCAAAAAAAAATTAACCGGAAAACCTGAAGATTTTGAAGAAACTCCCATACAAACCCTACACAAATGTTTCCAACGTACTTACGTCTTGTCGACTCAGATGAAATTCAAACAGGAAATCCAATGGGTTCCCTAGAATCATGCCAATCTTGACTCCCATTCTGATTGTGCCTTACACCTGAAACCTCATTGACTCCTATTGGTATTGCTATCTTCCAGGTGACAGCGCTTGATGTGGCGAACTCTTCCCGTGTCGACCACAAAGTACCCTCTTAAGATCGAGGATTTTGCTGATCTTCATTAACTATCTTCCTCAAGTAGTCAAATATACGCAGATTGCCTTAACTAGTTTCAATCATTTTGCGAGTGTTCTCAGCTTCAGCAGAATATTAACTCTGTGTTCCGCTGGTGTCAGTGAAACCATCTCATCCTAAATGCACAGTATCATTCGCTAGATGCTCTCTTTCCCTTCCTTTCCCAGTGTCTTACTCGTTGTGCTTCTATATTGATGTATACATTTTGTGGGTTTACCGGGACTTCGTGGCTTATTAAGTTAATTCTTAAATGGCTTATGAAGATCTAATTCAGACCTTTGTGAAAAGAACACTTCACTGACTCTTACACCCTTACTCATTACAGCTCTAGCCAGACCTCTTCTAAGGAGTATGCTAGTATCACAACTACATAGAATAATTCGACCATCCTACGCGCTCTCGGCCAACAATCAGTTTGGGTATTATTAGAAGACAACAACAATGTTGGATTCACTTGATTGGCGTGTCACCAACCCTGTGAGTGTCGCCTACTCTTAAGAAATTTCGCCGTGCCCAGTGTGAGGAAAGATTCACAGCATTTAGTTGACCATTTTCACCCTATTCAGCCTCTTCTGCGTGCGTATGGCATGCATACGAATACACTCATTCGAATGGTGACAGGTGCTGCTTCCGAAAGACAACAACGTGCACTCTGACACTTCCCTCGAACATTGTGCCGAGCAAAGCGCAAATGTTCTGCGGTATTTTTACAAATTAACTCCACATTATGTTCTTTTTGATTACACTTTTTTGCTATGACTATTTAATTTTAACAAACTGCGTTAATGCTGGTTGTTGTTGTTGTTGGAGTTGTAGCTGGTGTTAGTTATTTGTTGTGTACGTGGTTATGTGCGTGCGAGACCGTGCACGAATCCTACTCAACTAAGGCCATGTTATTTATAATTCCATAATTTATTCCATTGTGTATAAAAAATGTACGGTTGCAATTGCATGACTACCAATAAGCATGCATATACATATATATGCACATGTTTCGCAGAGATCTGCCAACCTGCAAGTGCTCAAACAGCGCTACAAACAAATCGAAAGGGTTCTTTGACAAATTAAGCCGCATTGAATGTGTTTGCGCTGCATAATGTAGCGTGAATTTGCGGTGCTTTATACTGAATTAACTTCGAGCGGCACGAATGTGGAGCGGCCAAAGTCATTATTATTATTATTATGATTATTATTATATAATATTTGCAATATGCGTGCGTAATTATGTGTAATAATGTGTGCGTGTGCGTGTGGTTGTGCGTGTGCGTGTGGTTGTGGGTGTGCGTGTGGTTGCGGGTGTATGGGAACACATTAAATGTTTTTCGAATTAATATTCAATAGCAGCATTTTCATGATTTTACGCACAACTTCCAATTAAAATGTCAATTTTAAATTTCATGTTTAATGTGCGGCTCTTTTTATCGTTTGCGGTAGTAATGCATAAAAGTTAAGTTAATATTTAACGGGTCGTCTTCCGCAAATAAAGTGAATATTCACGTATACATACACACACACACACACACACACACACACACACACATACACACACACACAACACACACTTTTTGAAAATTTGTTTACTTGGCTTTGGGTGCAAAGCATCGACAGCTGATGTGTATTTACTTCAGTCTCTTAAAGTCACTTTTGACATTCCTACGCCGGACGGAACAGAGTTTGAACTGTATCCTTTTTTGGTCATATCAACATCTTGAGAGCGTTCCACCCATCATGGAGTAGTTCTGCTCATCATGTCGCCTATAATTCCATTGGGCATTCCATTGGGCATTCCATTGGGCATTCCATTGGGCATTCCCATTCTTCACTGCATAGGAGACATATTTGAATCCATATTGATTCCAAAACTCATAAACTCATAAATGTACTCGTACCTTTCCCTCTGGTCATAGAACCTTTCAATTACAGCTTGCTATGTTGGCTGAAATATTCCTAATTATTTATACAAACTGCAGTTAACAAGAAGTTTGTCCAGTTGCACACTCCAACAACACCTTCACAAACAAACACACACACACACTCGGACACAGCCACACGTACAGAGTCCGTGGCGAATATGTGTTTCGGCCACTATGCAAACACTTGAGGAAAACTGAAATTTTCGACTTTGTATGTTTGTGGGCGAGTGAGTACACGAAGTGGCACTTGAAATTTCCCTCAACTAATTTCAACACTCTGAGAATTATTTACTTTGCGCAAGTGTATTTACCATCAAGTGGAAATTAAGATTGAAATCGAGAGAGATGTGTAAAGGGAAATAATTGAAGAAGGATTCAATAACTATTTTAACTTTACACTATTCCACTAACACTGCACTTGATTAGTGGCATTTGATTACTCGCTCAAGTGGTGCTACGAATCGATTGAACTGAAGGAGCAAAATCCATTATAACTTCAATGTACTCGTACATGCATAGCTGTGTGCGTCGGGGTCTTCGTGTGTGCAGTTGTTATCTTCTTTATTTTTTGAGTATATGTGTGTGTAGAGTGAGATTCTTATTCACTAAATATCCACCTCTGGGTCCCCGTGAAAGCGCCGTCCGGCGTTAGTTCACGAGTGAGTTGGCTCAAGGCTCTTCTCTAGTGGATCGTAGGCCAATTAGGGCGCATTCGTTCTGTACGTCTCAGCTGGTCCAAAACGTCTCAGCTGGTCCAAAACGTCTCAGCTGGTCCAAAACGTCTCAGCTGGTCCAAAACGTCTCAGCTGGTCCAAAACGTCTCAGCTGGTGTGAACTATGTAACTACTGACCTCGTTCCAGTTTCTTCCGAAAGTACCACATGGCCTACTATATTGTTGGGAGGAGGCTGCTCGCCAATTGTGCTGCCGAGTGCTGCATTTTCTCATTCAAAACACAGGCATTTGAAGATTTCATTTGTCTAAATTGCCAGTAAGTATTGTACGGCTGATGTTCGGGCTTAAACAGGTACACTCTGAACCATGGGCCGCCAAACTTTTTTGATCATCGACCCCTATATAATTTGTCGAAATCTCCATCGACCCCCATAAAAGTAATTTTCTGTTAATTAAAGCAAACTTTGTATTTTATTTACGAAAATCGCAAAATCCCCTGGCTCAGATCGACCCCCGCTTTTGTTAAATACACCCCTGGGGGTCTATATAGACCACTTTGGCGACCTCTGCTAAAGCATCCATTATCGCTTACACATTGAGTCAGATAAAAAGTAACTTCGCCGTGATTTCTAGTGACCCAAGCCTCCACATTAGGTATTAATCGACGCGCCCAGCCTTTTCCGTGCTGTTCCAGCGCTTCTGCCAAGCTGCAAGTCTTCTTCGAGGGGTCGTCAACCCATCTATTGCTTGCTTGAGTGTAGAATATATCAGCCTCTCGCAGAACTTCCCCGCAGTATCTAACTTGCTTAGTTGCCGGTAGGCAGAAGGGTCATCCGCTGGATTGTCTCTTTTTAGGATGGGCACGAGCATTTGTATCTACCTTGCTTCTGGACTAATGCCGTCCTTTAAGAATGCATTGTGGAGGTTCATAAATATTTTCGGTTGGAGCTTCACCTCAGCTTTGAGTGCTATGTTGAGATTTCCATAAGGTTTTGGTGATTTCTTGTCCACAAATTTTCCAGCCCCTCGTCTTCAGTTTGTAGGTTGAGAGCAGGTTGGGCCAGATTCTCATACGATTTGTCTGTGGTTTGGCTGCGTAGGAAACAGTTTAGTCACAATGGAAACAATTTGTGCGTGTGTCTCGGATGATGTGTGTGTTTTTTTTTTTGCTTTAGGTGGAAAGCATCATGCCGAGGTGTAGGACTCTAACCCAACTAAAACCACCTTTGCTTCGATCCCGTGGGTCCCCGTGGTACATTCAGTTAAGATATTCCTTCACGGGGCGGAGGATGTGTGTGTATTTTTGTGTGTGTGTTTGTGTGTGTTTGTGTGTGTATATGTGTGTGTTGCATGTTTATTAATATTCGATGCGATTAATGTTGAAGCGCTTGCATAGCTCCGTTTACACGACCGTGAAATGCGTCTACGGAAATTCACCAAAGAAGACGAAACAAATAAAATCAATTTCAATTTTCATTATCAAGTATGATGGACTCTGCTTATGTATAGCGTGAAAAATTATATATATGTATGTATATATATATATATATATATATATATATATATATATATATATATATATATATATATATATATACATTATTAATACAATTATAAATTAGAAAAGGAAATAAATAAGAAAAATAAAATTTTAATAAAGCAAAGAGAGGCACTTGAAAAGTAGGAAAACCACGCTTGACCAGAGCAGCACATCGCCAGTGCTGTATTTACATCAGAGCGTATGTGCAAAGGGGCGCACCTAGGGTGTCCACCATTAGTGGTATGCATGTTAGTCTAACAGTCTCGGGGTGCCGGGATCAAATCCTCCTCAACGAAATGCGTCTTTCTAAATGTTCTTCTCTTTGAATCAAACGCCTTGGTTGCTAGTGATCATTGCCTTATACCCTGGCAAACATACTTAATTATAGTACAAGGTATAATAATAATGATAATAAATATGCAGAAATTTGTCTGTCACCTCTATCAAGAGACATCTTTTGGCATCAGTCTACCATAGAAGCACTTCTCTCTTACCAGGTGGTAATTGTGATATTGAGCAAGAGCCTTCCCGTAAATGGTGAACAGTTTTCTTTGCAGATGTAACTATGCAGAAACTATGAAAAAACTAGATTGATAGTCAAAATTACAAACTATTTGCCACTGTTCCCGAAAGCCCACGATTGTGCGATTATGTGCGGAGTGTATCAATAATGTCCACAAACATTAGCATATGTTTTTCTGAAGTCGTTGAACATTCAAGAAGCGGCCTCGGTGATATTTATGTGTAAATCCGCCCCTGTAGACCGCACCACTGCAGTCAAGTGGCCCGTGCAATTAAAATTACGAACGCTGCGAATGTGCGACCGATTGGCCACAGCTGCGGTTGTTGCAGATATGCAGTTGTACTGCTTCTTCTTCGTCTGCTGCTGCAATGGGCTTTTGCTGCTGCTTATGCTGGTGCTGCTGGTGTTGCTATTGCTGCGCTTCTTGTTATTGCTGTTCTTATGGCAATAGCAATCTGCACGGATTTATGCCATGAAACGCTTGAGTGACGGCAAATAATTCAAGAGATGTGATTAGCAGTGAGAAATGGTTTAAAGTGAATGAGTGCATTTCACAAAATGATGGAACTGATAGAAAAAGCTGAGCAGCGAATAAAAAGCAAATTTCATTTAAATTGTTAAACTAAGTTAACTGAACAAAAAATTATAGTGACCTGGTAGCCTGTTATCCAAACACTCGATATAATGAGTCAACAGAACAGTGAACAGCAAGAATTTAGCATTTGAAATCGCAAACAGTGAAGGCCGCCTTCATAGACTCTTTGAGCAAGTTTCCCCCTTGGACATTTAATTGCTCGTATGCCACGGTATGCGAGAACTCCCTCCACAAACGTTCGGAGCCAATGGATACACATTTGTGTATTTTCAACCAAAGCGGTCAGTTTCTTAGCACCTGTCCTGCAATTCATACCCGGATTTTACGAATCCCCTATATATGAGCCTGTTCCTACTGAGTAGACCTGATCAAATAGGTTGGTCAAGTTTTCATCCTTCTAATTCTTGATGCTTAAGATTTCATTCTCAAACAACTCAGAACTTTTGTCGTTTAAACTTCCACCCAGGGCGTCCTCAAACTGGGGGACGATATAAATCGCTAAAAATCGATCAACTCGCCACAATAAAAGTTCTTTTTTCGAATCAGAATGTAGACCGGAATAGGTGTTTTGCATGACTTGTTATTCGATTCGAAGTATCATGATTTGTTGCAAGATTTTTCACCCTACTCACTCACAATAGTGATGTTGTCATGTTCTCCCTGTTTTTCCGGGAACTCAAGTCAATTCGTCCTTTAAATATTGAAAAGCTTTTTGGCCATACTTACTCGTATATGTAATTTATGTGTATTCGAAAGCATTCCTGACACGCTTGACGCATTGCTATGGAGTAAACGATGAAGTCCACTTAGAACGCAACTCTACAACTCTTCGCAATGGTGCTCTTACTAGTCAACCCTACCCTAATGATATTTCGGTGACTATTCGCATATTAGCCTATTCTCTAAGAATAAACAACGAAGTCGCTAAGTTCGTCCTTACTGTTAGCTGGCAACATACTTTCTCTCAATGCGGATATTTCTATACAAACAACTCTCACTCTATGCTCACTCTTATTCTATGAATTGGCAGGACAGTTCCAAATCGCCAAGCCTAATAAGCACACCAATCCCAAGTCCAAATTAAAATCGAAACTTCGCTGATATTTGTCTTTGAAATCCCCATCCAAGCGATGTTTAGTCAGTTGATGATATCGAACCCGGCTATAAATATAGTAATACTGCACTTAAACTCAGAACTATAGGCACATTTAAGCATCCAATACACAGATCCTTCTTCAGCACTACTTCTGACATAAACATTGAGCGGAAACAAACTCAATTTATGTCTTCTCCTGCGTGTAACTCAATGGAACCCCCTTGCCCGAATTTGTTGACATAATCGAGCGTCTACTGTAGTTGTTATGTTGTATGTTGCATGACCAACGTATATACGCGTACATGCACATCTCACTATAAACAATGAATAATTGCCAGCACGTATGCCTGGGAGGGGGTCACAAATTTGCATTAAATAATAACTCCACATTTTTGAATTACGAGACTAGTACAATGTGTTGACATGACATCTCCATGCCATTTGGTGTATGTCTGACTATGCCACACTGCTGCAAGTAATGACAGTTAGAGTGGCGTAACATATGTATGCTAGGTTGCAGCAACAACAACTGTGTGACTGCCAGTGAGCAGAGGTGCAAAATAATTAAATTATTTTAGGCTTTTAGTCTAACTACGAGTATTGATCACGTTACTAAATCATTGCGGACACTCCCAATTTTTTTTTTGTCTTTTCAAGAGAGAGTATTAAGTAAAGGCGACTGTCAGTTATTAATTTTTTTTTTTTTTGTTAGGAAGTCAATGATTGGTTCCACAGCATGGGAATGATTGAGATCGCGCATAGATTTCTGCCATTTGAAGACACCTCTAATAGGAGATATCGTCTGAATGATTTTACTTTGAAGAATGAAAATATTTGCCAGCCACTGCAATTATTTGAAATCAATCGGAATAACTGCAGTCATTTGAAGTCAATTGAAAGCATTAATGCCAGTAGCAGCAATGAAATTTATTTGAAATCATTAAATATAAGTTAAAAATAAGTCACCGTCTTTTATAATCTTTGAAACCATTGACAATGTTTTCAATTATGGCAGCCATGTTAACATATAGGTAGTCACTTAGAGACCCTTGAAGCCTTGGAGAATATTTGAAGTCACACGCAGCATATGGAAAATATATCTGGTCATTTGAAAGCACTCGAAGCCATTTGAAGCTATTTGAAACCATGAAAAACATTTCAAGTCAATTGAACTCACTTGAAGGCATTGAAGAGAATTGAAGTCAATTGAAGTCACTTGAAGTCAATTGAAGCTATTAATAATATTCCAAGTCAATTGAACTCACTTGAGGGCATGGAAAAGAATTAAAGTCACTTGAAGTCAATTGAAGCCATTGATAATATTCCAAGTCAATTGAATTCACTTGAAGACATGGAGAAGGTTTGAAGTCATTTGAAATCACTCGAAGCCATTTGAAGTTATTTGAAACCATGAAAAACATTTGAAGTCAATTGAACTCACTTGAGGGCATGGAAAAGAATTAAAGTCATTTGAAGTCAATTGAAGCCATTGATAACATTCCAAGTCAATTGAACTCACTTGAGGGCATGGAAAAGAATTAAAGTCATTTGAAGTCAATTGAAGCCATTGATAATATTCCAAGTCAATTGAATTCAGTTGAAGACATGGAGAAGGTTTGAAGTCATTTGAAGTCACTCGAAGCCATTTGAAGTTATTTGAAACCATGAAAAACATTTCAAGTCATTCAAACACACTTGAAGGCATGGAAAAGAATTACAGTCATTTGAAGTCATTTGAAGTCATTTGAAGTCATTTGAAGTCAATTGAAGCCATTGATAACATTCCAAGTCAATTGAATTCAATTGAAGATATGAATAATTGAAGTCGCATGACGAACATTTCACCAATGAAAAGATATTTTTTACCAACACCGGTGGGCGGCGCAGAAGGGGAAGACCACCGTTACAATGGAAGGACCACGTTAGAAAGACCGGGCTGCACTCTGTGTTTCCAACTGGCGTCAGCGTGTGCTTAGCAAAGACAACTGGCGAAGGCTAATAACTCGGCAATGGTTAACTGCCAATGATGATAATGATAATGAAGGGATGGTATACATATCATTTGAATCCATGGAAAACATTTCAAGTCACTTGTAGGTATTAAAAATAATTGAAGTCATTTAAAGTCACTTGAAGTAATGAAAATAATTGAAATCTAACGGAGGACATTTCGCGCAGACCAATGCAAACACATATTTTACCTTTTTCTCCTCGGCAATATCAGCTCACTGCACTGGTCTATTGTGTAAGGCATCATTTCATTGCGAACAGGCAGGTACATCCGGCTATGCACCCCTGTTTATCTACGAATATTACAGCACTATTGCTGATAAACTTTTGACACTTTTTATACGAGAACGCTACTCCTCTACAATGGTAGAAAGCGCCGTAGACTGGACTCTCTTGCAGATGTACTCTCTATGAATAGTTACAGTTTGTCTTGCCTAAGCAGTTGGCGGCCGCTTCCCCACAAGGACACTGTCAGCTTGTCAAGTTGTCAGCTGTTCATTAATAACGATATGGATGGGAGTGTGGCATGCCCAATGCAGACGGTGTTGTGCAACCGTTCACAATGCGTCACTGTGCTATATACGTGTGTGAATATAGCACGTATACGCCCCGAACGAATTGCTTATCGGATGCACGCTTACCATGACAGCATATGTGGCAAATTATGCGTTGTGTTATGTGAAAATGTGTACGAGCTGTTGTGGACATACATATGTGCCCACACATGTACAGGGTATACTCGGACCTGTACAAAGCTGAAAGGCTGGTGCTGGATTGAATGATGGCCCACATGATATGCGAATGCGAATGTGTCCAAAGGACAAATTGATTAGTTACGCAGACAATGTTGCACAAACTACTAAGCTCCCACTGGCTGCCGTTAATGTCGTTATTATTGTTGTTGTGACTGATATTGATGATGTTTTTATTGTTGTTTGGGTCAAAAATTTGCCGCCTGATCGTGGCTCATGAAATTTCTGCAAACGATCGAGCTGGAAATACGTGTACAAGCAATCAACTCGCTGCATTCACTGCACGCTGTGCCGCATGGCAGGCAGTGGCGGAAAAAAGAAAACAAAAAAAAAAGAAAACAACAAAAAAAACATCAACAAATGATTACAACTAAATAATAATATCGCTTGGTGGCTTAAGTGTTGCTGTGGCTGCGGTTACTGCCAGTTGCCTGTTGCCTGTCGCTTTGTTTAGTGGGTTGCAACAGCGCACCTAGCTCACGTGCGGCACGACTTGAACGCTGCACTCGTAACTGCAGAGTGGTGCCTAGGTTGAGCGCGAGATGTGCGCACGCGCCACTGCACAAAGCGAATACCCACATAGTCTGACGTGCGGGTCGGCGGTGCGATGAGAGGGCGGGAGTGTGTGCGCCAACCGCTGCACAGCACAACTTACGAATGAGTAAAACACACGAAGCAGCCAAAGAAACATCTTCAGCCAATTACGAGCAGCTATTTACGGCCACGCTCATTCATAAATGCAAGCGCGCCTATTGACACGTGCGGCAGTTTCTTGCCAGGCAATCGAAGTGTTTTTATACTGACATTGAACTTGACTATTGCCACGGCTGACCGTGCGTATTCTGTGACTGAATGTGCTGGCATTAATTACAAAATTTTGGTAGAGCCGGTTCTCGTGGCCAATTTTTGTTAATTTTCTAATGGAATGCCATGAACCGCAACGCAACGCGCCACACTAAACCGCGCGACACTGCACCGGACTCGATTGTATTGGATTCGATGGAAAATTGGAATTGTTAACAGCGCCTTCGCCATTTAACTCCAGTGGAATGGGCAATTCTGTCAGAAATTGAATGCTAACATTGAACAAATGTGGACCAGATTTCCAATATACATTTGCACGCGTACACACTCGCCAAGTTGGCACTGTGCACACATGACAGACGAGCTACGCGTACAATGTGGGGTCGCTCGAAATGCTTGCAGAGCAGTGTTTGCCTCGCTGGCGTTATGGCAGCTGCAAGTACGCAAATTAGTGACTGGTTCACTGACTTGGATATTTAATTAAATAAACCGGTTTTTTAAAGGCAACACCAGCAGCAACCACTGCAACTGCAACAACAGCTGCAATACTATCGTTTAATTTGATATTACGAGTATTCAGATCATTTTGGGACTAGCAGCAGCTCAGTGTGGGACAAATCGCTTATACAGCCGAGCAGAATCCAGAACAAAAGTATTTCCAATCACCATGCAATAGATTTTAGGTCCTGACTGGAATTTGAGTGAGGATATGAGCGTGGTCGTACGCCCGTGTCACCCACCTCACATATAAATGTCACCCGGTATGTTTCAGACAAGATATCATGTAGCAAACTAGTATATACAATGTCTAACTTCAACTAGTCGTACAATTGGACCGGAAATTCCAACATACATACTTTAATGTATATATATTCATATTTGGATCCTTTACAAAATTTCCTGCCAACCTGTGTTGTTAAGTGGTAAGCATGCTAAACTCATACACGGCGGTTGCGGGTCGAGTCCTGGGCATAGCATGGACTCAAAAATGCTTTTTTCTAACTCCTTGTGTCTTCGAGTCGAAAGTCTCAGTAGCTAGTACTCATTCTCCCAAAACCCTTGCTGGCATAATTCATTCTGGTGTAATAATAATAATAATAATAATAATAATAATAATAATAATAATAATAAATTTCCTGACCATTCAATAGACCATTGGGGAGCGTCGAATTTAAATATACATATAAACGACTAAAAATGGAGTTGTACCTTTTTTTATGTGAGTATGACAAGTTAGTCATTTACCCAGTACTTTGTTTCGTCGGAATACTCAATTGCCGTACTTCAACTTCATTCGAAGCAATGTCTGACTTATAACTTTCAGTAAAGAACACAAGGATGGATTAATGGATCAGTGCTCTGTGACCCACCACTTTGCATCCACTTGGCAAACTTCAACGCACACTTGCCGATATCGTTCCCGCTAAATCGTCTGTATAACCGATGGTCTTATTTCGAAGTTCAGCCACTCTAATTATTATGGGAGGTTAGTCCACGGCTGCATTACAAAGTGTAGAAGAAGTTTGTCACTGCTTTAGTCCGACATCCCACGGCCACTTATGGAATGATTAAGGCCTACAAGTTCACGAGGTGTAGAAGCAGGATTCAAGCCCGTGTTTCCAAACGCACCTATGTCCAATACCAACAATAATCAGACTATTTTATAAAGTGACCCATCAATGCCAAGGAACTTTACTTTATTACTCATTGGCTGTAATGTCTCATGCTAATGTCTTACTCTCTGGCTGTAATGATGCCAGAGAGCCAATTCATTAATTCTGGACTTCCTTCAGATGTTAGCTAGATAAATTGTTTCAATGATAGCCGCAGCAAAATGAATCTGTATTAAATTTTCCAGGGACTCCCGATGATTGACTGTACCGCAGCCCTCATGTTTCTTCAAGAGAAGAATTCACACAGAAGTATCCTTTGGCAATTTCACTCAGTATTTTCCAGCAGTTTTCTATTAGTACGACCACTGTGGTCATTCCTCCCATTTTGTTGCTTTCACGATGTGGGATTTTGTCCAGCTGCATTCGAAATTCGCTCCACAGTGCAGTGTGAGCCAAATCTGCACGGCAACTCGTTTGCAGCTGTTGTAATTATGGCCGCCTGCAGTGCGTTGTCAGCGCAGTTATCATTGTTGGTGTTATTGTTGTCGTTGTCGTTGTTGTTGTTGGCGGTAGTGGTGTGGCCGCTCCACTGCTGTTGCCACAAATTCATAAAATCTGGTTTAACTCTTCTACGAAGCACATTCATTGATTCCATAACAACAGCGTATGGCACAACAAGAAAGAAAGTCGTATCTCCAGTTGGGCCGTGCAGCATTCGCAAAATTTTTCTTTTGCGTCCAAAATAGCAGCACGTAAGCTTCCTTGTGTTCGAAACCGCACTACACATAAACACCACGACAAGCACACCACAGAAAATGCGCTGGTAGTGAAATGTGAAAGTGTGCACGAAACTCGGGGAACAGGCTTTAGAAAAGCGCTGCTTAATGTGGGCAGACTGGCGGACTGGCGGACAAGCGGACGCCAATTTATCAAACGCACTCATTTCGTTCAACTTGACTATAAATTTGCACAATACGCCTGTGTCTGACAGACCCCATTATGTCAAATTAGATTCCTTGTTGGTCGGTGGCTTGGTTAGGATGACGGTTTCCACTGCTGAGCAGGAAGCACGCTCGTAATTATTTCAGCAGCGGAGCTTTGTATTCTTAACATGCCATTCAGGGTCTCAGCATAATGGAGCAGCACCCTGATCGATTGAGGAAATTGACGGACTGCTCTATCGGCACATTAGTCAAGGCCTGGAGGCAGGAATTGAATGCTTTGCTTGCTGCCTTGTGCTCAATCCGAGCATTCACTGCGGCTATATGAGCCTGTTTCGTTCAACTTCACTGTTGCTCTCCGTATGGGAGAGTGCTTATTCTGATGGTTCAAATTAGTAGCCACAGTTTTCCAGACTTATATTTGCCAATTGCTCAGAAGGTGCCTGAACACGTCCTTCTACCAAGACACTACGAGATTAATCTACAAGTACACCAACTTCATCAGGGTGCAACACTCTGGTTTTTGTTGGTATCAATGGTGTGGTTTCAGCTCCCTTGTGATTGTGGACATATAAGTAGACCTCCCATGCATCCAGTTCCTCGTATAAATGGGTAGGTTAGGTAGAACTTTATTCTAGTCTGTTCTTTAAAGCATTATACTACGTACTCCGTCATCCTCTTGCTCTTCCTGTCCCCAAATAGCATTGTGATAACACCAAGGCCTGGTAGAGGTACACTCAGATGGGCGATAAACTAACTTTGCCAACAATTTGAATCCACTCTTCGTTTACTTTTTAAAAGCCCTATTTTGGGCCTCGTGAAGGAGCGCGACTCACAAACGATGTGTTGCCACCGCAGAGAATGAATGCTATAAGACTTTGGTGCAGAGAACACAGAGAAAAGAAACTGTTTTTCGATGCCAAAGTCTGTAGGACACACCATTTTTTTGAGTGGATTCACCACTATTCTGAGTGGATTCAACATGATTTTGAGTGGATTCGTGTACAACGTCCGTCTGCTTTTCTTTACTCTGAAAACTCTGCTTTGGTGCTGGTGACCGAGCGAACCTGATTCTCTTAGGGTCCGCATCCATATCATCCTGCATACCACCGCGTAATATCCGAATATGCTCTTGCTATTTTTTGGCCAGATTCCTCTTGCAGACTTTGATCACCATCTCGGAATTCCACCATTTTTCGATCTGGGCTTGTGAACAATGTAAATTTGATCAAAGGGTACGCAGACTTCTGAGCTAATCAGCCAAGTCGTCTTTATATTTGTGTACATCCTAAAGTATCTACAAAAAGTTTATAATAGGAAATCAGTAAAATCCCATGCGATTCTAACGAGGAACGAGTAAGATTAACCAACAGATCGAATATAGTAGCCAGACTGTTTTATAAAGTAAAGCCATTCAACGCCAGGGAATTTCACTTCATTCTCTGTCATAATTCCTTCAAGCAACTTCCTACTCCTGCGTTGTTTAATGATACCCTTAGCAAAATGAATCTGTTTTAAATTTTTGAGGATCTCCCCTCTGTTCTATAACGGAGCCATCATGTTTCTTCACTTAGAAGTCTCCTTGACCAGTGACCACTGTTCCTAAAAGCGAACCGTTTTGCTAACGGGATAAAGGCGAAAAATCGCATGTCCCCAAACCGTGAAAGGAGCATGAACCGCACAGTCCCCTTGGGAGTTACGGAAAACGTTTCAGTTTAGGAACGTTTCACTCGCCCAGATAAGACTCAACCTCAGCTCCAGCGGGCATTTAGTTCAATTATTTAGCAGTAAAAGTAACTTCCCCGCATAGTTGTTATTTCATCCTTCACAACTGTTGTGAAATAAATTAGGATAACCGTTAACTTACACCTGGATCTAAAAACCCGGCAATTAAGTCATCATGCATACCGTCACTTTAGCATGCGCTACAACTAAAGTACAACTCGCAACTCGACAACTGCATCTCAACAATTATAACTCGACAAACTGCAAGCGCAACTACCGATCTAACAAAGTGTTTCTAAGTGAGTGGGGAGGAGAGGGAGACCCAGGAGCGGATTTGAATGTTACATAAATTTTGGTTGCATATGCAACGCATGAGTTTTATGACAGCCTTTCCAAAAACAAGCATCTCTGCTTCTCAAATCCCTACAAATTTATACTATTATGTGAATTGTGTTGTGTGTGTGTGGTTGCTGTGTGTGTGTGAGTGTGTGTGTGTGCGTGTAAATATTCGAGCGTGTGTTTGCTTGTACGACTGACTTGGGCGCTCTTTAGAGGCTTCCATGGAAAGTGAAAGGAACTTTACAACAATGTTTGTAGCTGCTGCTTATAATGAGCGTGTAATTTTTTATTAGCATACAATTCGACTGATACATTTGTATGCATTCTGGCTGATTGATTATGTGTGTAAATAATGTTTAATGGACACGGCGTATTATCGTCTCCATACCAGCTATCCATCAGTCTATGCCCACACTCTCGTCACTACACGGCTAAAAATCGTGCACTGAATTTGAATACGAAAACACACTGACTCGCGTACGAATACGTGTACCTCCAGATTCACCTTTCAGACCTCAAGTGCTTCCAACGAATGATTCAACGAACATATGTAAAGAGTGTTCAGTGTCTGTTTGCACGACTAATACGAATATCCTACTCACCTATGAGCCAGCAGTATCATCAGTTTCCTATTTTACTATTTATTAATTTCGCGTTAATTGAATAATATTTTCAATTATATGAATGTTCAGCTCCCAGAACTAATGAGGGTGTCGGAATATGGGTCGGTTTCTAGCTCCCTGGGTTCTAAAGAAGTGTTTTTAACGAAGGAATCTTAAAAACTTTGGTATGTTGGCTCCTCAATTTACAATAAACTTTACACCACAGAACACAGAGAAAGGAAAGTCTTTTTCGTTGCCAGCGTTCGTAGCGAACACACCACGAATTTGAGTGGATTTTCCACGATTATGAGTGGATTAACCACGATTTTGAGTGGATTCGTGTACAATGTACGTCTGCTTTATTTCGCTGCTTAGTCGTTTGATGTTTAAGTTTCTTTTCTCAGGGTTCTCTGCTTTACACAGCCCTCTACGTACAATTTCAGTCAAATACCTCTGCTCATTCTCAGAACACAGGTCGCCCGACTTTCACCAAACTTAACACAGCTCTCCACATCTTATATCAGGTCAATATCGCTACTCGTTCGCAAGTTGTGGTGCTAAGAAAAATATGGGCATATGGGAATCAAAATCCATGTCTTGGCCCTTATTTTCATATAAAATTCCTGCTCAGTGTCTTGAACCGTTCTTGGTCTGTATTTACGCGGACCAGATTATATCAACTCGGGAAGTGAGAAAGAGCTTTTTTGTTCCCAAGTGCAACATATACCACCAAGTGTTACTTAGTGCACGATAATGAACTTACGAGTTACGAAATGTTGACCTTAATTGTTCGGATCGCTTATGTCTAGTCATATACAACAATGTTCAACAGGAATTAGTGAAGAGCGATATTTCCACACCGGTGATTTAATCACGGTTACTGAAAGGTAGCTAGGAACGACAGTTCACGAATTTTTTCAGTGACTGTTCTGTCAGTACACAATCCTTAATTTAAATAACCTGAAATGTTACCGCCTTTTTGAATGCTACATAGAACGTTTCCTGGAATTCTCTGATGACTCAGTACCCACTATAATATTATTTTGGCAGTGGTTTTTACGAAACGGTGGCGGATTCCACAAATGATGTTTGTGTTGTGTAAGTTACATGCATCTTCCAAGATCGGAAGCAATTGCCAACCTTCCTTTGTTGGCTTGTCCATATTGCACTCCCATTAGCACGGCAATAGCTACCGCTGTAAGTACTGAATAGTATTGTGTGAGTCGTCTGTAGAATATAGTTATGCCGGCTTCAGCGACTACGGCAAAGGTTGTGCACATTTTGGTTTTTGATCCGTCAGTAAACGTGTCCACCAATTCCAATGTTTCAATTGATGCAAGGCGGTTTCTTTCGGAAGATGTTGTTGTGGATGGTGCCAGTAGTATACGATTTGGTGTACTGGTAGTGTCGGGGAAGTCTGGGTTTGTTGAAACCATTTGCCATTTCAATTTTATATTGGCTGCAAATAAGAATACATCTGCGCAAAATCGACAACACTTTGTAGCCGCATTTGTGCTTTGGTAGTGTTTCCGAAGCATAGTATTTGTGGTGCAGAAGAGTTTGGGGATGGACTTCGAAACTCTGTCCAGTATGGTCGGTATCACAGCTGAAGCTATTTAAGAGCAAGCAACAAGATACTTTTATTGGGGTGGTTGGGACTACGTTGGAACTGCTGCACGATAAGGGGACTGTATCAGTTAAATATTCAATTTCCATCCCTAAATTAACAACCCGTAGTAGGATACAGGTATACATCCTGGTTACTTTGTCACTGACTACTTCCAAATTGTATTTTGTTAACAATGTTTTCGAGGTCAGACCACGCTTTGACAGTTTCAAGATTGACACTAATGCATTATTTATGCAGTTGAGGTGAACTATTTGAGCTCATTATCAGTCGACTGCTCAATTGATGACATGCTGTCGCAGACGGTTTATTCCATATGATGTAGTACACTGAAGAATTAAGTCATGTCCATTTCTTCTGCCTTTAAATGAGGCATGGCGCAGGTTACAGATGACAGAGATTCCCCGATTAGTAATAGGTGAGACCAATCAACGACTTGCATAATTTTTTGTAGATAGTTAGATAGATATATACGAGTATAATGCGACCTGAAAGATCTATTGTGATGCCCCTATTTATGTGAAAGATGAGGATAGTCTCATCTATAAATCTTCTGTCAGGTTAATTTCCGATAGAAATTCATATATTTTGGAGCAATCAAGTTGAGGGATCTTGCTCATATCTAAGATATATTCTCCAAAACACCTGAGTCTATTGTGTGCCAATGGTCCGCAGTCTGTGATCAGGTGCAGTAAGGTTTCGTCACTTTCTCCACAGAATCGACAAATGGATCTGAAGATATACCCAACTTGTTCAAATGGTAGTTGAGTCTGCAATGTCCGCTTAAAATGCCTGTGATGATTCTTATTTTACTTCGAGGCATATTTATTAAGTCCTTAGCTCTTTTAGGATTAAAATCTTCCAGAAGAGCTTTGGACTGTCTTAATCCCGGAAGAGTTTTCCAGGTTTATAATTTTTGGTAAATACGGGAAAATAAATGCAAATATTTCCTATCCACTACGGACAAAGGGCGGTGTAACCTTGAAGATTGTATCTTAGATTCATAGGGATAACTGGAAGAATCAAAACGTTCACTCAAGAGGATTTGGACACTTCTTTGTGTGTATTCTTTTTGGAGCACCGACAGATCGTACTCACACGTGGAATACAATACTGGGTTATATACATATATTCTACGCGTGTGTTTGGTGAGTAGGCTGGCTCGTACTTTAGTTCACGAATGTAGTTCCCAAGTAGCTGGCAATGGCTCGCCAATGCCTTAACACGTGGCCACTATACACACCTGCCGTGAGCCTTTGTTTTCTGCACTACGAGTGCTTTCTTGCCAACTTCCTTGGATTCCAATACACCATTTGGAGTGCCTCAATTTGAATGCATACCAAGTGTAAATGGCTGGGCACGAAGATTAATCTCAGATCGTCAACCATTTACGGCTTGAAGCGCATCGCCTCCTCTCGGTTAGGTTTCATTACAATCCATTCAAATATTTTTATCTTATTCACAATGGAAAGTGATTGAGTCTAGCCGACTACACTCTTGCAGCCACAGCACATTTCACCGGAACAAAACAGCATGATAGTGTATTTCCAGCTTAGCAGTTCTTTGCCCACCACTCTTCAAAATCGTTGACTTTCATTTCTTTATATCATTCGTTTTTTCTTCTTTTGCAGAGCATGACGACATTAATACACTGCACGGCACTTATCAGTACCTGAAGAGTACCGGACAGGTAAGTGGCTATTGTCTTATACCAGTGTTTTTCGTGTGTACATCCATCCATACTACATACAGCGTGCATACTCGTAATTCCTCACATTTGTGGACGGTGGATATCATCATTTCGAAAGAATCACCGCAAATGCATATCACCGCATCGCATCGTGCATTTGTTCATTGCAGATACAGTTACTTACTGTCTTTCTTTATTATCTATCATTATCATAATTTATGTTTGTTTTTTTTTATGAATATATCTGTATTTATATATATATATATATATTTTTTTTTTGTTTTTGTTTTCGTTTTGTTTTGCTGTCTATCACTGTCGCTTCATATGATACTGCAAAATCGAATCGGACTAAGCTGAAAATCAATATTGGCCAGTGAAAATGCTGCATAGCAATGACTGGCCATTGAATTCAGTGCTTGCTGCCATTAAGTCCATGGTGATTGATATAATTGCGCATAAATGTCTACTGCATCTGGTGTTATGACTTATGTATCATTAAGACTCGAAGTCATTGCGTTGTCATGGCGCTTTGTCTTTGTCTTTGCATTTGCCTTATATTTATTATTACATATTTTGTGCTTCTACTTGGTCGCAACATTGTGACAAATCATTCTGACATTTGCAATGTCTATGTTCATTTGTCTCTCTCCTTATCTCTCTCTCTCTCAAAATCGAACGGTCTTACTCATTCCATTAAGTATTTATTGTTTTACATCAGTCCCTTCTTATCCTACACTTGGATACATACATGCATACATCATACCCACGCTCACTAGCTCTCTCTTTCTATCTCTCTCTCTCTCTCTCTTTGTCTTACATATACAAGCTCTTGCTTTCTTCTTGCTCTTTTGCTCTCTTTGCTGCATTCTTTTGTACTGTCTCTCTTTGGTACTTTGCGCCTAGTGATGTGAACATTTGCATCTATCTCTACGCTCTCGAACTAACAACACTTTGACTCTATCTCTATCTCTGTCTCTATCTTTGTGGTTGTCTCTGTCGCGGTGGCTATCGCGACAATTGTCAGTTTTTGGAATAAATTAAAATAATGAGCTGAAAACTGAATGGAAAACAAATGGGGAAATTTTAGTGATCAGTTACAGGAAACGAATTCGGATCCAACAACTAACAACACGAATACATACGAGTACAAAAAGACAAAAAAAACACACATGCACCCGCACACGTATACACATACATAGATACAGACATCGCGCACACCTCGTACATTTGCTCGTCGGGATGTGAAGAAACAACAGAATTCAAAGAGGGTCTCAATTGACTTTATTCATCTCAAATTCTCTGTGCGAAAAATAAAGGATCCCATGAAAAACCAGATTAGAATCACTCCGAATTATTCGCTCTTTATGATGAAAGAACAGAATTCAAAGAGGATCTCAATTGACTTTATTCACCGCAAATTCTCTGTGTGAAAAATAAAGGATCCCATGAAAAACCAGATTAGAATCACTCCGAATTGTTCGCTCTTTACGATGAAAGAACAGAATTCAAAGAGAATAATAATAACGTATATAAGGGGAAAGAGAAAACTACTCGTATATTTAAGTCTGCTTTGTCAGCTCTTCGCTTTGGGTTCCTCATGGCAAGTTCTTGTACCCTGCTCCTAACTCAACGATCTTTTTTGAGGCTAGCAACAGGTTATTAAATCCTCTTTTCGTTCTCTCCAAAGCAGTGCTGACTAAAAAGAGAGCAGTTAAAGTCAAACATTGAAGCTTTTGAAAAGCTCGAAAGCGGGTAATTTTTATACCAAATGGTAATTCGTTTTAGCTTCTTAGTTTGCTCTGCTGGTGGAAGTGTAAGTGGTGGTTGTAGAGCATCGGTTATTCATTTTATGTGCAGACTTGGGCGGAGCTTTAACGCACTCTTTTGTGCTACATGAAGCTTTTACGATGATGCACTTGATATATACGAATACGAAAGTTTGAAAGCTCAACCTACTACTACTACTTACCTTACTACTGACCTTGCCGACCCTACCAGTTTATGGTACTGCGTCTTAGATATTGCCACGCCTATTATTTGGTGTCAACAGTACACTTATAGCAATTATAGGGGCGATTGTAGTTACCTTTTTTTTTATTAACACCCCAAATTTCGTGCAAATACTTTACAAAATGCGGGTAAATAAAAATGGGAGTGTCTGACAGGATATCAACCTTATCATTTATCCAGATATATGGACATAGTTTTTGATCCTGAAAACAAAGAAAAGGCCTTTACAAAGTGGGCTCACATAAATGGCGCATCAATTAAAACCATGCTACTCGGTGTAATGCTGAAAGACACACCCAGAATAGAGGAAAAAACTGTCGATTATACACCATCTTACATGTCATCCTGATGATAGTAGGAAAACGATTCTTATCATGCAATAGTCGTAGGGCGGACTCTACTTTCTCGACTACGTACTATCGAGCACATCCATTTATTTGAAACGATTGCTTCGTACATGCTCGGACAAGGCACACTAAGCAGGTAGCACCCTTCTGAAGAACTCGATTTCGCTATAAATTCGCTACAAATGTCAGTGTTGTGATTCTGTGTGATTTCGTCTAGAAACAATTTCTCCTCGGCTTGGGTAAGTATACGGGTGGTTGCTTTCAGTTTTCTGCGCGGTCCAGTATGTCCTACCAAAAGATTGCTCAAAGAGAGCCTTAGAAATGTTCGTGCCCCCCATATATGTGTGTTTGTATGTCTATGGCTTTCTCGTTACCCTCTGTAAATGCTCATACGCTCCTTATGTGCCATAACAGCATTCATACAAACCCATGTACGTACACAAAGAACACAAATACCAACCCACAAACACACTTTAAATTGGCAGATAAACTACTTGACGCCGGAGAGCGTCAACAACACACCGCTAGCCGAGACGGAGATTGTCTTCTTTAATCGAGTACCCAAAGTCGGGAGCGAAACAATGATGGCAATGCTGAAACTCCTTGGGCTACGTAACGGTTTCGGGGCTCATCGCGACGTTGTGGGCGTTATGGAAACAATACTGGTGTCTTCGAGTTTAGAAACGAATTTGGTGGAAGAGATAATGGAGAAAGAAACTCCGGCTTCCTATTCGAAGCATGTGGCGTACATCGACTTCCAGAAGCTCGATTATCCGCTGCCGATATATATAAATCTGGTGCGCGACCCTGTCGAACGCCTGATCAGTTGGTTCTACTATGTGCGAGCTCCTTGGTACATTGCTCAGCGGAAGCGCAAATTCCCCATCGAATACAAAGTGCCCAGTGTTGAATGGCTAAAGAAGGACTTTGACACATGCATATTGGAACACGATCCCCAGTGCATCTACAGGCAGGGTGACAAGCAGTCCATGCAAGATCACCGTCGCCAAATGTTATTCTTTTGCGGCCAAAATATACAAGTTTGCGTGTGAGTAGTAACACCGCGGAAGCGTTTCCGGGTTTCGGTTCTTTTCAAATTGACCGTGTGACTGCATCAATCTCTCTCACCCCCTTCAGACCGTTCAATTCCGTTAGGACCTTGCAGCTCGCTAAGCACCATGTCGAATCGAAGTACGCCGTGGTTGGTTCATGGGAGGACACAAATGTGACTCTGTCTGTGTTGGAGCAGTACATACCCAAATTCTTCGCTGGGGCAACCGAAATTTACTACAGTAACATACGCCTTTATTATACCCAGTATTGCAATTGTTTGAAAAGAGTTATTGTCTTGTCAACTTACAGGCCCCGAAAATGGTCTGCACAAAGTCAATCGGAATTCGTTGAAACCGAAGGTCTCGAAGCTAGTGCGTGACATAGTGAGCGCGAATTTAACACATGAAATCGAATTCTACCAGTTCTGCAAGCAGCGTCTCTACAAGCAGTACTTAGCCATCAAAATGCCAAAATTGCAAGGCATCTAAGCGGACCGCAAGAGAGGAGGGTCATCGTTACCTTCATATATGAAACTTATTACTATATGTATACTCTTATATATATATATATATATATATATATATATATATATATATATATATATATATATATATATATATATATATATATATATATATATATATATATATATATATATATATATATATATATATATATATATATATATATATATATATATATATATATATATATATATATATATATATATATATATATATATATATATATATATATATACTTAGATAATAGAATACATAACTGAGTTTATTTTGTCTGGCAGGATATTGTATAGAATAAAGGGACATGAGAAGAGAACATGTCATGACCGCCGCTTCTTGAGCTACGTTGGGAGGCTAACACAAGCAGACCCTTTGGTCAGATTAGCGCATTAGACTCGTCGAGTTGTTGGTTCATAGTAGATTAGTCAGGAAATTCATAAAATCGATGCGAATAGGACTGATCCTGCTAAAATAGAAGGTTTGATTTATCTCCTGGGTCCGAATCTCCTTGGGTAAACCTAGTTTAAACAGGAGCCACTGTACTGTCCTCCACTTGTGTAAGTTCCTCTCTCTTTCCTCTCGCATGTTACCCACCTAGAGTAGTGAATCGTTCAGAAGCACCTATTCCAGTGTAGAAATACATTACTTACAATACAATATTTCGTGTTCCACTAATCCAAATGGGCGCTGCAGCTGTGCTCTTTTTTCGTAGAATGTACTTCTGTCTGACTCCATTGCTTCTTTACGTTTTCGCACGGTTTCGCCAATCAAAGTTCGCGGCCTTTCCACATTCGTACTCGTCATACTTCAATGGTTGCGGTAGTGTATACGCTTGGCATGCTCGCATTTGTACAAGCACTAGAAAAAAAACTGAAATACTGCAATTCCGCCTATCCAACAGCGCCGCCACAGCCGTGTCCAGAATGAAGAAAACAGCTTAGATAAGGCCGGTGATGAAGGGCATCATCATAAGCGAGATCGCAGTACTAAACATGAAAGTGGTCAGGTGAAACCACTGGACATACCGCACAATGGAGCTGAAGATCCTAATTCAGTTGGGAACGAGGATGAGGAAAAATATGACAATGTTTATGAGGACCAGAACGATGAGAACAGCTTAAAAGCCGACGACCTGAACAATACGAAGAAGGCCGAAGTCGATTTGGTATTTTTCAACCGTGTCCCAAAAGTCGGCAGCCAATCACTAATGGAGCTGATGATGCGTTTGGGACACATCAATGGTTATGCGCACTCACGCGATGTCGGTAAGGCGCACGAGACCATAATGATGAAGCCGCCCCAGCAGAAGGAATTGATTGTCGATGTGCTGACCAAAGATAAGCCACGCGCCTACAGTCAACACGTTGCGTTCATCAACTTCACACGCTTCCACATGCCGCGACCAATTTACATCAATCTCATACGAGACCCCGTGGAACGCATCATCAGTTGGCATTATTACATACGAGCGCCATGGTACTATAAAGATATGAAAGATAAACTGGGCGACAAAGCGCCCCCCG
Organism: Clusia tigrina; assembly: GCA_920105625.2. Lineage (NCBI taxonomy): Eukaryota > Metazoa > Arthropoda > Insecta > Diptera > Clusiidae > Clusia > Clusia tigrina. The sequence continues at coordinate 27,750,760 of OV050032.1, forward strand.
TGCCGCCCAAGCAATTTATGGAAATGGACTTGGACACCTGTGTAAAGAACCACGACATATACTGTCAGTTCAATCAAAACGAAATCAAGAATCCTGCCGGCGATCACAGACGTCAGACGCTATTCTTCTGCGGACAGAACAGGAAGCTGTGCATGTAAGTACGCTGGCATGCTCAGGACGCACTAAGCTAATCGTTTTCCTGACTCTACTTTAACCGATTCAGGCCTTTCAATACCGAAGCTGCCATGCGGAAGGCTATGCGCACCGTTGAAGAGGATTACTCCGTGGTGGGCACCTGGGAGGATACCAATATAACCCTAACAGTGCTAGAGAATTATATTCCGCGTTTCTTCAAGCATGCCAAAGTCGCTTATTACTGTAAGATACGATATAAGAAACATGATTTTTCTTCTGTTCTATGTTTATGTAGCTTCGCACAATGTTGTGACCAGCATTTTCGCGCACATTAAATGAGACGTTTTATTTTTCAGTGGGTAAGGATCGCTTGTCCAAAGTGAACAAAAACAATGTCAAGCGCCCCATAAGCGTTGAAACACGCGAAATACTCCGACAGAATCTAACCTATGAGATTCAATTCTATGAGTTTTGCAAGCAACGCCTCTATCTGCAATATGCCGCCATAAATGATGGCAACCAAATCGACAACGATGACTATCTCCTAATACCAGAGCATGTTGACGAGGACGGGGAAAACGAAGAGGAAGAGTATTAAACCAGCGGGTACCCCCACATATATTTTTATATTTATTTAACTGTACGTACATGTAAGAAGTGAATCGGAAGAATAAAACTGCTCCAATTCAAACGACTGTTATTACTCTGAGGGAACGACCAGGTATCAACATACAAGCACTTCCTTGCGTTGTGGCTGTGTGATGTTGCCTACTTTGACTGGTATGCCGCCTTCGAAAGGTATTGGTTGTAAAAGCTCAATCGTGTTTTTAAACCGTGCCCACCTACTCCCTACTTACTTTGTAAGTCCAGCGTGTAGTTGGAAAATCGTCGAACGGATGTGGTACTTCGGTTGTTTTCTATTGCTCCACTTCTAGAGCCTAACACACATATACACAACAAACACACATACACAACAAACACACATACACACAAACACACATACACACAACCACACATGCACACAAACACACATACACACAAACACACATACACAAACACACACACACACTAGCGCTTCGGGTATTAACTGCTTCGCCTGCATACACTTACATAATGATGGACCCAATTCTATACTCTCTGCTTCTTTTCTTCTTTACCGTTCCGCCCGAAGCTGGACACCCTCAATCCATATCAGCTGAATAACACAGTTAAATCCGAGGTCGATATACTATTCTTCAATCGGCTGGAGAAAGTTGGCAGCCAATCGATGGGCACTTTATTGAATTCTCTTTCCAAATTGAATGGCTTCAGTTACTCCTATCAAATACGCACCGTTGCGCCCATGCTGGACAATAGACACGATGAGCTCGAAATTGCCGAAGAGATTTCCGATCTTAAGATACCCAGCGCCTATATGCAACACCGGAATTGGGTGAACTTCACCAAGCACGACCTGCCGAAACCGATCTATATGAACATGGTGAGACATCCCATTCAGAAGGTAATGAGCGCTTACTACTACCTGAGACATCCATACATTTTCAACAACGCCCTCTTGCGGAATCCAAACAAAAAGGTACAGAACAAGGAGTTCTTCGATACGAGCTTCAACGATTGTTTGCGGCAGGCCAAAATGCCGTACTGCGTCTTTGACTCACATAATAATTTCAATGGGGATTGGAGGCGGTCGGCGTTGCATTTTTGTGGAAATAGCCCGGTTTGCACGTACGTAGTGTGTGACTGATTCATTTCTTTTGTTAACAATCTCATAGGTACCCGCACGCCGCACGCAAACATCATAATTGCGTACATAACTACGTAGTGAAGAACACACTCAAGGAGCATTGTTCCTAGAAAGTAAAACTCACATTAAAATTGGTAAAGCAAAGAGAAAAACCAACGGAATAACTTGTGTTATGAACCTAAATTGCCGCCACGAAGGTTTAAGTCACAGTTCCAGCAAAATGGAATTTAGTGAAAATTAAATACTTAATCAGGGAAGCCTCCACATGCACACTATCCTTCGTTCGTTCAAATAAGGCACACCAAATTCAGTGCAGCTGTAGCTCCAGTAGTCAACTGTCGATACTACCATCAGCAGCAAAGAGGCGACAGAAGAATGGGGACCAAACCCTCTCTAAAAACGACTTCAGAGAAGTGCTTATTAGCGTTGTGAACCCCCCTATCTGCTCTTTATCTCTATTTCCCGCTCTTTCACGCTCTGTTTCTCTCTTCCTTTTTGTGGGTCCCTCTGCACAGAGCTATGGTAGAATATGGTCCACAATGGGCCTTGAACAGGCCTAAGTGAGTCTTAGGACAGCCATATAACCTACCTACCTACCTACAGGGCTCGCAATACAATAGAACAGTCAGATCATACACTTTATTCCGACTTACAGACCTGAGCACAAACGGTTACCGGGTTTCCACCTACAATTTGTTGTTGTCCATTTAATATCCGTATTACAGTTTCACGGAAGTTCAGAAAATAATTTAGCAGTATCCTGATAATTCCAGAAATTTAAAAGAAATCTTCCTCAGCTTCGTGAAAGCAAACAAAAGTCACAAATAGAATCACTGACCGCCCAAATAATTTGTAATTTGTGCTGGAGTCCTTGATAGAAGAAAACATTTGCTCATGGTTCCAGTCCCTGATATTAAGAAACATATGTTATTCGGCTTCGTGAGAATAATGGAAAGTTGAAAATAAATGGCCAAAGAATTTTCAGTCTCTGAGATCAAAAACCACATATTATTCCGGTTCGTGAACAGACATGGCACTCTCATAATTTCGACGTAGAGTTCCAGTCGTTGACATAAAAATAATTAAAGAAATATTCTTCTGATTCCTGAAAAGATGGCAAAAAGCATAGTTTTAAAGTAGCATTTCAGTCCCTGATCTCAAGCAACAAATATTCTTCCGAATCCTGAAGAGTTTGAAAAATACAAATTTTGAAATAACGTTCCAGTTCCTTACTTTTCAAACTTTTCATTCTTTTGAATTGCTGTGCCGTTTCGTGAAGTTCACATTTAGGTCTCAGACTGAGGGAGGGATTTTTATATTCTCGTCTATAGATATATGTGTACATGTACAGATCTGCTTCGGTTCGTAAAATGGTAACACCGAATACCGTTATACCGTCTAAAAGCCAGTATGTTAGTGTAGGAAACTTTTTCCGAAACAGAAAACCGAAAAGGTGTTTCCTCAACTGTCAGACAAACCTCAGGCACTCATACTCTATATAGACAAATGACATAGTTCCATAGCTCTGTTGGGGCTGCTTTCGGTTGTGATACACCTGCATTAAGAGTCATAATCATAATTGGCGTACAACCATTTCTGATCATTGCCGAGTTATTAGCCTGAGTAGTAAGAGTAGGTGGCAAGTAGTTCCATTCCCTAACCCGTTTCAATCAGATCTCTATTAGCATTTCTAAACAACTTTCATCAGTTCGAATATTTCCGTTTCAAAATAACATAAAACTAGTCTCCGATTGTATATAATACTCGTACTAGTAGGGCAGGTGGTGTCACCATTATCACACCTTGTATTGGCCTCAGCACTCATTCAGCCACAGGAGCATATTCAAATTGATGACGGTGTTTTTCTAAATTTAAAGCTATACACGCTTGATGCCTCGCAACTGAACAATACGGTCAAGGCTGAAACTGAGGTGCTCTTCTTCAATCGCCTTGAGAAAGTTGGCTCCCAGTCCTTGTCGGCGCTGCTGAATTCGCTCGCTAAATTAAATCATTTTGTTCCGTATCGCAACGCCCCCCTGGTGATGCCTCCGAACGTAAACGATATTGAGGCGCAGCGGCAGGTGGCCGAAGAGATAAGCGATATAGAGGAGACAATCTCGTATGTGGAGCACATAAATTGGATCAACTTCACGAAGTTCGATTTACCGAAACCGATTTACATAAATATGGTGCGACATCCCATCGAAAAGGTGATTAGCGCCTATTACTACGTCAGGCATCCGGCGGTGTTTGCATTCTATTTGAAAACGAACGGCCGTCGCATAGAGGAGAAGGCCTACTTTGACACCAGCTTCAACGATTGCGTGCGTGAGGCGAAGCGCAACGATTGCATATTCGATTCGCACATTGATTTCAATTCCGATTGGCGGCGATTCGCAATGCACTTTTGCGGAAACTTGCCCGTTTGCAAGTAAGTTGGCAGTTCTCCCACCCTCCTATCCTCCGCACTTCACTCCAACAACTCTGATCTCGCAAGATCGGGTCGGATATTTTGATATCGAGCCATTATTAACAGCACCATAGTAGTAAGTTAGTTGCATGTGAATAAAATGTATAAAATGATTTCGTTACAGGCAATTTAATTCGCAAACTGCCACCCAAATTGCCAAGCGCAATATTGAGCAGGAGTACGCCGTGGTTGGGTCCTGGGAGGACACAAACATAACGCTAACTGTGCTAGAGCATTACATTCCCCGATTCTTCCGAGGCGCCACAAAAGTCTTCTACAGTAGGTGTTTCTGTCTCTTCTCATAAAGTAGCATTCATAATCGCTCTAAATTCGGTTGTCTTTGTACGGAAATAGGTGATGTTAACAAATTTCACAAGAACGCCACGCCCCACAAGAGCGAATTGGATGCCGATATTGAGGCCAAACTGAAAATACAATTCGCATTCGAAATCGAGCTGTACAACTTCTGCAAACAACGGCTCTACAAACAGTACATAGCAATCAAGAAGAATGACCTACAACGTACCGACGGCTGAGGCCGGACCACTTACGATCGCAACCATAATGAACGCAAATACCGCACGGGTGGTGCGAGTTCAATACTGCATACCTAGCGCTTGTCCATGCGGTAAATGCGTTCATTATGGTTCGGCCCTCACAGCGACAGAACAAGACGAAACGGAACCGAACCGAACCGCACCGCACCGGTACCGAATCTAATCGAATCGCACCGGTACAGAACTGAACGTATCTATATATATTTGTAGCATTCATGGTAATTAATATCACTTTTCTTCGAAATAAATTATTATATTAAAACCCAACATAAAAAAGCGCTGTTTCTCTGCTAATGTACTTGCCGTTGCTCTGGAGGCATATTTCCATTTTCCAATTCTATAGCAATCCTCTATGCTACTCACACTCGTTTACTGCCAGCATTGTGTAAAGTGCACGTACGTCTCGTCTAACACTGCTTAAAGGTTCAGCATAAAAGTATGCAATAGTTAGGTTACATTCCCTGAGGAAGTACGCTCTGACTGCATAGCCCATGGTGGCATGGTTTAAGCCTACTTTCAGGCTGTACCAGTATTGCATGTTGAACGGCACGAACGTACGTTTCATTTTACATAATGTCGGCACTTGGTGGTGCCATTTCTTCGTTAATCCTATTCACACACAATACACAGCTAAACACGCGCTTCTTACTCTTGCTCCCAGCTGAGAAGCGATGAACTTTTTGCGTTGTTCCACAGATTTACAGTCTAAATGCGGCCGATATGAACAATACCAAAAGAGCCGAAATCGATGTTTTGTTTTTCAATCGTGTACCGAAAACCGGCAGCGTCCAACTCATACAATTGATGCGCAGTCTCGGCAAAGTGCACGACTACCAAGTGAAAGTCGATCCACAAAATGGCGGCATACGTCCCATATTGGACGAGAGCGAGGAGAGCGACTGGATCGACAATATTGAGAATATAGACGACAGCACGGCGTTCGTTAGTCATGTGAACTACCTGAATTTCACGAAGTTCGATGAGCCACGCCCCATTTATGTGAATATGGTGCGCGATCCGGTGGAGCGCGTTATCAGCTGGTACTACTACATCCGAGCTCCTTGGATATTCGTGCCGAACCGACGCAAAAGCAATAGGGAAATGCCAAACCCGCAATGGGTGAACACGGAGTTCGATCATTGTGTGCTGAGTGGTGACAAAGTCTGCACCTATATTGAGGGATCCGATCTGGAACACGTGGGCGACCATCGTCGACAAACGCTCTTCTTTTGCGGCCACAACGAACGCAAGTGCATGTGAGTGCCTGACAAGTCACAGTTCGTTGGCAGCAATTGTTCTCAGTGTACTCACACCTCTACGCATTCAATATTTCAGGCCTTTTAATACGCGATTGCCGCTCCAACTGGCCAAACAAACTGTCGAACGGGAATACAGTGTCGTCGGCACATGGGAAGACACCAATGTCACCCTGACCGTCCTGGAGAATTACATACCGCGCTACTTCAAAGGGGCCACGAACATGTACTACAGTAAGAATTTGGCATAACCTTAACACGCCCGCATTTAATTGCAAGTCCATTACTCTTTGTTGCAGTGGGGCTGAGTAAGGACATCCAGAACAGCAACCCCATGAAACCGCACATCAGTGAACAGATCAAGAACATGGTGCGCCAGAATTTCACGCGAGAGATCGAGTTCTATCAGTTCTGCCGGCAGCGTCTGCACAAGCAGTACTTAGCGCTGAAGCTCGAGCAGCTCATGAAGGTCGACAAAGACTTGGGACAATTTAATTCCGTAGCTTTAGGTTATCCTGTAAATAATCCTCAATAAAAGTGCCCAAATGCGTCAGTTGTAGAATTTTACTGTTCGTTTTCGTTTTCGTGTTCGATTTCGATACTTCTTCGCCCCTTTCACACACAATTTTTCCAGTTTCCCAAGATATCTTTTACAAGCTTGTTTCAATTAACCTTAACGCTCACTCACGAATTCCACATCAAATATTTACCCAATATCTCACTGCTTTAGCCGAGATTTCGTTTTTCCTCAGCTTCAGAGTCTTAGCGCCTACAAGTTGAATAATACGCGAAAGGCCGAAATAGACGTAGTGTTTTTTAATCGGTGCGCCAAAGTTGGCAGCGAATCGCTGCTGGAGCTCTTCAACAAGCTGGAGAACTTCAACAATCTCATCGTGGACCGTGACGGACCGAAGGCACCCACGAAACGCCAATTGAAGCTGTGGGAGCAGCATGAGCTGGCCGAAAAAATTTCCGAGATGAGCGAAGGTACCGTCTATATTCAGCACGTCAACTGGCTGGACTTTGACAGTTTTGACCTGCCGAAACCCATCTACATCAATTTGGTACGCGATCCAGTGGAGCGAGTAATCAGCTGGTTTTACTATTCACGCGGATCCTACAAGAACGCCATCGAGTTCCGCAAGTTCCCCTTACAACCCATAAAATCTGCCGACTGGTACAAGAAGGATTTTAATCACTGTGTGCGCAGCGGCGACCCGGAGTGTCAATACCAGCCGTATACAGTGAAAGACTACGTGGCAAATTTCAAACGGCAGACGCTATTCTTTTGCGGACACCACGATGACTGCCTGTAAGTAGCGTATCCTTTTCTGTAGCAAATGCCTCGCAAATTTCCATAGTAGCCATCCAATCACAAGCAACCAATCATACTTGCAGCCCGTTCAACTCGCCAGCCGCCGTGCAAATAGCCAAGGAGCACGTCGAACGCGACTTCGCTGTGGTCGGCTCCTGGGAGGATACCAACATAACATTGACCGTCTTTGAGCAGTACATACCGCGTTTCTTCCATGGCGCCCGGATGCTCTTTGAAAGTATGTTGCTTTAGCACTCAAGCCCGACCAAAGCCGGTGCTTAACAAACAGCAAACTAACTAATTGATTGATAAATTTGTACCCAATGATTTCAGTGCACAACGAGAAAATCACAAACCGCAACAAGAACAAACGCAAGCCGCAAATCGACGACGATGTCAAAGCCATGATACGCCGGAACTTCACAAACGAATACGATTTTTACCATTTTTGCAAGCAGCGATTGTACAAACAATATTTGGCCCTGAGGCTGGACGATCTGCAGAGTCAAGGATATGTGTACTAACAATAGTCTTGTTGAGAATTCAATATGTTTGTCCAGTGAAAGATTTCTAGAAATAAATAAACAAATCACGTTTCAAAATAGAGCTTCCTTTTAGTTTTATTACGTTGGAGTGTTGTCGGCGAAAATTTCGACTCCGCTGATCTAACAGGGAACTACTAAATTGACAACACTGCAAACAAAGATTGTCTAGTGCAGACGCTCGCTCCCATGTACGCACCCCTCTCTCTGTCTCACTCTACACTGAAGTAGCGAATTGTGTGAGAGTGAATGAGAGGTGAAGGTAGCGAGTTGCTGTCGAATCACTAGACACTCTTGAATGTTACGTTATAAAAACCAGAGAATACAGAGAAAAGAAACTCTATTTCGCTGCCAGCGTTCGTAGCGGACACACCACGATTTTGAGTGGATTCACCACGATTCTGAGTGGATTCAACACGATTTTCAGTGGAATCATGTACAGCGTCCGTCCGGTTTATTTCGCTGCTTTCCCGTTTGACGTTTAAGTTTCTTTACTCTGTATACTCTGATAAAAACTGTGTGAAAAAGAGAGCGAGTGACAAGAAGAGCCTGTTGGTAGAGCGTCATTTGTGCACAGAGTATGCATGCATCATAAAGAGCGTTTAATTTGAACACGCTATTTTTTCCACGGCGTTTGGGAGATAGCAATAATTTTCTTTAAAATATCTGATCAAAAAATCAAACTTCTTAAAAGCGACTCCCATTGATATGGTGTTATCGCCTTGGTTGATAAGAAAGTGCTCACCTAACTTGATTACTTTCAGAGAACACAGAGAAAGGAAAGTCTTTTTCGCTGCCAGCGTCCGTAGCGGACACACCACAATTTTGAGTGGATTCACCACGATTCTGAGTGGATTCACCACGATTTTGAGTGGATTCACCACGATTCTGAGTGGATTCACCACGATTCTGAGTGGATTCACCACGATTCTGAGTGGATTCACCACGATTCTGAGTGGATTCACCGCGATTCTGAGTGGATTCACCACGATTTTCAGTGGATTCGTGTACAACGTCCGTCTGCTTTATTTCGCTGCTTTGCCGTTTGACGTTTAAGTTTCTTTTCTCTGTGTTCTCTGATTGCTCTAGTGGTCTGTTAGCGAGAGAAAATGTTAGCGATGGAAAATGTTAGCGAGAGAAAATGTTAGCGAGCGAAAATGTTAGCGAGAGAAAATGTTAGCGAGCGAAAATGTTAGCGATGGAAAATGTTAGCGCGAGAAAATGTTAGCGAGCGAAAATGTTAGCGAGAGAAAATGTTAGCGAGCGAAAATGTTAGCGAGCGAAAATGTTAGCGAGAGAAAACGTTATCTCCCACCCGCTGCGTCAAAACTAACGAGTTGAAATTCATAAAGAGCTAACTACATAAGGCGTATTCGATTCGTATCTTGTATCGAGTTGTGCGAATAAAACGTCAAACGATTAATTGGTATACTTGGCAGCACTGTTTCAAAAAAAGCACTGAAAAATAAATAATCCTAGGGAAATTTTTATGGGTAATTTCTAATTTCGCTGGTTTTCAAGCCGTGTTCAATTTGGAAGCATTTGCTATCGAGGATAGAAAAGCTCGCTCGTTTCACCCGAGTGTAATCTACTCGATACCTTTTTTCAAAAGTCTGTCCTATACTCCTTCTAATGCTTACCTTGGTTGCTTTGTTGGTTGGTATATTGGCGAACTGTGTATGGTAAACTGTTACCTCCCAGCAAGTGAACAAGTCCAGTTTGTGTAGAGTGAACGAACTGTACCCTCTTATTGTGTACTCTTCGATGTGCGACGCATTTCACTGATTGTGCCAAAAACGACCTCTTTTGTACTTTCTACCGTGTCCTGTATCTAACTTGTATTTTTGTGACAGCACTGCTGTTGTCTTTCAGTGTTTGTAAGTGGCTTAAATTCTTGCAGAGAATGTTCACGTATTCATTGTGTTTAATGTATTTAGCTACACAGCCTGAAAGCATCCGATCTGAATAATACGCACAAAGCTGAGACGAACGTGTTGTTCTTCAATCGGTGTGCAAAAGTTGGCAGCGAAGCACTGTTCATGCTGTTGGGCCTTCTGGAAGAACCCAACGACTTATATGTCGATAATTTCGGAATGAAGAAGCAGACACAACGACAATTGAAAGCAGCCTTACAGCGAGATATAGCGAACTATATAAACGAATTGGAACCAAATGCGGTGTACGTTGAACATGTAGCCTGGATAGATTTTCAGGAGTTCCATGTACCCAAGCCAATATATATAAATCTAGTGCGCGACCCAGTCGAGCGCATGATTAGCTGGTACTACTATGCGCGAAACTCCTACAAGAATGCTATCGAGTATCGCAAATTTCCCGATCACCCCACCAAATCTCCTGCCTGGTATAAAAAAGATTTCAATGTGTGCGTTCGCAGTGGTGATCCAGAATGCCAATATGTACCGAACACCGTCATCGACGTAGCAGGCAACTACAAGCGGCAATCTTTGTTCTTTTGTGGCCACAGCGCGGACTGCCTGTAAGTTGGATGAATTGTCCATCGGTCACTTCTTGTACTTTGTGTGAATATATTGCAGGCCGTTTGATTCGCCGTATGCCATACAGATAGCGAAGCAACGTGTGGAGACAGATTATGCGGTTGTAGGTACATGGGAGGAGACGAATGTCACACTGGAGGTGTTCGAGAAATACATACCAAGATTCTTTAAAGGAGCCACCACGATATATTATAGTAAGCTTACTTATCTCTTCATCTTTTCATACTCATGCTCACGATCCTGATTGATAATATCTGCAGAAAATATTGACACAATCACAAACAGAAACCGAAACAACCGAAAACCTAAAATTGCCAATGATGTCAGAGAGATGATACGCTCTAATTTTACGCACGAGTACGAGTTCTACTATTTCTGTCGCCAGCGCCTCTTTAAGCAGTACATCGCTCTGAAACGAAATGATTTAGGAGAGCTTGACTAATCGACTCCAGAGAAATCAGCGGCCTAATCGTGCATTTTACCTCCGGATCGTACTTCGAGTCTCCTCCAGTGAAGAAACACTCAAGATTGGGCACGACGGGAAACTCTCACATAGAATGGTGGGACAATAAAATATACGAGAAATAATCCGTTGGTCGAATGCATGATTGAGCTGAACATACGAGTATTTTCAAGTAGTTTTTATGTAGTTAAGTGGTATCAATGAATAAAGAATAATAAATCCAATCCACTATGTTGCAGTGTCTCTTTTGCCCTAAAACTTTAAATATACAAGTACTTATCTCTACAGTGGGCGGGGAGCGAATTAGAGCCCTCCCCAGCAGTTACACAATTGTAAATTTTCGAAGGCAGTAAGTATACCTACTAAACGTCTATAGCAGCAGACACTGATTTTAAGTTAACTCTTCATATGACTTCACGATAAATGCCTCTGAAGCGTGAACACTCAGAAATAGGCTGATTGATATAAAGGGGCGTTGATTTGCGCTGCATTTTTATTTAAATTAAATTTTTTTTATATCCGAATATCAATCACCATGGAATGTAGCCCCCGAACCTATGCAAATGCGATTGTTCGAAATGCACACCACAAAATCGTCCACGTCAACAAGGTATGTGTCGAAGCAGACGCGCTAATTAATCAGTAGTTAAGTTCCAGCAACTATGTTTCGCACTATATCAATATACAAACACTATAAATGTTCTCTTTTCCATCTCCGCCCTTCGCACTTCACTGCTCCTGACCACACATCGACTTGATGACAGATGCAGTCCCTAAACATGCACGACTTGAACAACACGAGAAAGGCGCAACTAGACTTGGTCTTCTTTAATCGTGTCCCGAAAGTCGGCAGCCAAACGTTTATGGAACTGCTGCGACGTCTGTCCGAACGCAACAATTTCCAGTTCCATCGAGATGCCGTACAAAAGGTTGAGACCATACGCTTGGCCGAAGATCAGCAGCAGGAGTTGGCCGAGGTGATCACCGACTTGCCAGAGCCGTCCGTCTTCATCAAGCACGTCTGCTACACAAATTTCACCAAATTCAATTTGCCCACGCCCATCTATATTAACGTCGTACGCGACCCCATCGAGCGTGTCATCAGTTGGTTCTATTATGTGCGAGCGCCATGGTATTTCGTGGAACGCAAGGCCGCCTTTCCTGATCTGCCACTGCCACATCCCGCCTGGCTGAAGAAGGACTTCGAGACTTGTGTTCTGTCCGGCGATCAGGAGTGCACGTACACGCAGGGGGTAACGGTGGAGGGCATTGGCGATCATCGACGTCAGAGCTTGTTCTTTTGTGGTCACGCATACGAGTGCACGTGAGTCCTGTTAAATTGCGTGTACGTTATCGTTTTCTTTCTGTTCAATGTATTCTTCTCTCTTTCCACAGTCCCTTTAACACAGTTGGCGCTTTAGAGCGAGCTAAATTTGCCGTTGAAAGCCAGTACGCCGTTGTCGGAGTTTTGGAAGACCTGAACACAACACTGTCGGTGCTAGAGAAATATGTGCCACGTTTCTTTGAAGGTGTTCGCGACATCTATGCAAGTAAGTACAAAAAAGGACATTAATCAGAGAGCAATCAACTGAATACTCCCTAATTTTACGGTAGTAATACCGCTTGGAAGGTTGTGACCTCATCAGCATTATATTCAGACATCAGTGAAAAATGAAGGACACTAAGAGAGCAGATCAAACGAATCTTTTTGTTTTCTTCTTCAGATAATTTTGGTTCATGGCATTTCTTAGAAAGTAACTCTTGTTCGATCTCGCTACTTGGCTATTTTTATCTGGCAAACTTACCTCAATCGAAATTCCTCAAGGAACACCCACAGTTAGGGGGAGATCAAGACCCTCTTTCTATATCTATTGTTACCGTCCGTCTACTTCAAAGCAAAGAGTACTCTGGAGAGAGACTGCAACTCGCTTGCCCACCATGGACGAACCATCTATCGTCTCTTACTTCATTTCCACCAAATTGCTGCTGAAGTAGTGGGAGTGGGGAGTTGCAAAATATTTGTACTAAAGTACGAGGGGTAATATTTATATTTCGGGAATAGCAAATAATAAACCTTTTTAAATTAAAATATTCCCCTTGATGATCAATACGCTTTTGCATTCGTTCAAACCATTTGTCATAGCAGTTTTTCCATTCTTCTTGAGACACCTCCAAAACATGGTTTTTGAACGCTTCAACTGCTCGTAAATCGTTGACCATGCAGTTTACCTTTGATATTCGGGAACAAGAAGAAGTCATTGGGTGCCAAATCAGGACTCTACGGAGGATGAGTCATCAATTCGATGTTTTGACTGCTCAAAAATTCACCTGTTTGACGAGATGAGTGAGAGCTCGCATCGTCATGATGGAGAATGATTCGTCTTTGGCGGTTGGTTTTACGAATTTCTCCGAAGACTTCCGGCAAACAAATGGTCGTGTACCACTCAGAATTGACCGTCCTACGTTGCTCAAGCGGAACAGTGGCCACATGACCCATTCGGCCGAAGAAACAGGCGACCATTTGCTTCGATGTGCTTCTTCCATGAACAATTTTTGTTGGATTTAGCTCGTCTTGGAATACCCACACGGTCGATTGTTGTTTTGTTTCCGGCTCATACGCATATATCCATGATTCGTCACATGTCACGATTTTATACACGTCTTTTGAAGCACCACGGTCGAACTTTTTAATCATTTGCTTACACCAATTGACACGAGCCTTTTTTTTAGCGATTGTCAAATTATGTGGGATCCAACGCGAACAAATCATTTTTACAGCCAAATGTTCATGCAATATTGAATGTATGGAAGTGGAAGTAATGCCCAAGGTGTCCTCTATCTCACGATATGTCACATGACGATCTTGCATTATCTGTTTACGCACTGCATCGATGTTTTGTGGCACAACAACCGATTTTGGACGACCTTCACGGAGTTCGTCGGCGACCGAACTACGACCACGATTGAACTCACTATACCAGCGATATACTGTGGTTTTTGATGGTGCTTTATCGCCATACAAAGAACTGAGTGCATCGACACATTCTTGTTGAGATAATCCACGTCGAAAGTTGTGAAAAATAATCCAACGAAAACCTTCTCTTGAAATTTCTATTTGTTGGCCAAATTGATTTTCTTAACTCACTGTAAACAAAACAAAGAGCACTTGTACATCAACACGTTGTGAGTACGTTTATGCTAAAAAAATGTCAAACTTTATTATGGTGTTGCCAGATCTTAGCTATTGACATTAGTGTTGCCAGTTCCCGAAATATAAATAGTACCCCTCGTATATGAAAGTGACTCAAAAAACCGAAAAAAGCATGGGAAGAGCTTTAAATATACTAGAGCCGGTAACTTATGTGCAGATACTTTCAGTGAAAACCCCCATTCGAACCACTCTCCAAAGAAGTTTCATGGAAATTCCAAGAAGATTGCTTATGAATATGACCAGATTATGGTTTGACAAAACAGATTTTGTTCAGAGCCCTCCCAGATTTTTTAAGTCCTATTGTCAATATTCGTGAGAACTTCTCGCTCGGAATTTAAATGAAACCTTTCATGAAAGTTAACTCCACTCTGAATGAAAAGATGGTGCAATCCTCAATATTTCCATTGTGGCCTCGCAAGATAAATGTTTGCTCATAAGATTAGGGATTTGAGGAGAGAAATGCGTCCAATATGACATCAGAAATCTTCACTAGAGAGGAATCTTACATGGCGCACAAGTGCCAATTCCCAATCTGTACTTAATGAATACTGTCCCATTTCTTAATTGGGCACTTTTTTTTGTAAGAGTCGTAAGCTTTATGCGAGATTTGTTGTTTCTACTTACAGCGAGTGCAGAGTACTTAACCAAAATCAACAAGAACAACTTTAAGCCCCCGGTCAGCGAGAATGTGAAGGACATCGTGCGCCGCAACTTCACCAACGAAATCGAATTCTACCAGTTCTGCCGCCAGAGACTGCACAAACAGTACTTGGCAGCGCACATACCGCAGAAGATAATCGCCCAAATGCATCCTTAAGTGAATGATGGTAGCTAATGCTGGCTGTAGCTGTGGCACCAGCGAGGTGAGGCTTTGAAAATGTGGCGGTGTGTGATCCTTGCACAAAATATTGTTGTACATTTTGTAATTTAATTGTTTCAAAATTAAAATTTTTTACGTTTGTTGTTTTTTTTTTGTGTTTTTACATTTTGTTTATTTTATTTACGAAATCATATAAAAATATATATATACATATTTTTTATATTTATTTGAAAACAAACAAAAAAAATTAATTATAGTATTTTATTATTATTAAATAATCCTTTTGTGTTATTGTGTAGTTGTTGGTAATTTTAAGATTTTGTTAAAAGAAAATGCAAAAAATATTCAAAAAGATAAAAAATGTCTTCAAAAATTGTTGCAATGTGATTGAAAAGAAATTTGAATTGTTGAAATTTATGTTAGGAATTAAAAAATTATAAATGTGAATAAAACAATAATAAACAAAAACAATAACCACTTAATATAGAAACGATAATGCTTGACGCAGTGTAGGGCACATAATTGGGATGCACAATTGAATGGCGCAAATTGCAACAGACCAAACAAAGAACGAGTTGCAGACACACTAAAAAGTTAAGAGACTCTCTTCTTGCATTTCGACGCCAAAACTGTCCCAAACGGACACGCATTGAAACCCAGTTTTACCAAAAACACCAGAAAAGAGCTTTGCGTTCACTCTCCCGCTCACAACACTAATCGTCTTATCAATCAGAGAACACAGAGAAAGGAAAGTCTTTTTCGCTGCCAGCGTCCGTAGCGGTTTTGAGTGGATTCACCACGTTTCTGTGTTCACCACGATTTTCAGGGGATTCGTGTACAACGTCTTTCTGCCTTATTTCGTTGCTTTGCCGTTTGACGTTTAAGTTTCTTTTCTCTGTGTTCTCTGGTATCAACAAGCTCTCAAAGCTTCAATTGCAATCAAAGGCTTTGACCACTGTTGCACAACTACGTACTTTCGTGCCATTTAGGGTACCTTTTTGTGTGGCGCATACGAAGCACAGTTATTTTGGTACTAGTACTTTTTCATTGTTTTCAAACTATTATAAACTTTTTTTTTAGTTGTAGTACCAAAATGTCCAACTCTTACATTACAACAAAAAATTTTGTGAAAATAGTAATTGTAGTTGGTGTTTTTTTTTTTTTTATTTTTTAAAGAGTACTTTTTTATTTCTCTCTCGTGCATCAGTGGCTTTGACATCGCTTATTTATAGAGATGTATAAATTCGCTCCCAAACTACAAAGGAAGCATGTTGCGTATGTTTTTGTGGCTAGCGCTGCTCAGCAACATGCATACCGTGTCATCTCTATTAGTGCATTTTTCTTGTGTCACTCTTAGCCGATTTACTCTCTACAATCAATAAATGTTTGCTCTTATTATGGCAATATTGCCTGATTATGACAGTGTACTCACATTTGCCAACTTTTTTTCACGTTCAAGTCGAAGGCAAGTCTACTGTTCTCCGCGAAAGTTCATGGCATTGGTGGGCGCTGTTAGCACCAGTAACAAATAATGTTGTTACTCTCTTTGACTGCTGTTCTTAATACTTTTGTGATCTCTGCCACAATATGTAGAGAATCACAGCGCAAAAGAGCATGAAAAGTCATCTAGCACTGGTCAAATGTTAATAGAAATATATTAATGACAAAAATATATATATAAAATATATATTCCCTTATCTTCATGGGATCCCCGCACCAATAAAGGATTTCTATAAAAAGTAAGAGCATAGTCCACTAAGCGTGAACAATTTTCTTTGATCCCAGCAGAATCAAGCAGTAACCAAGAGGGTTAGAATAAGACTGGATTTCTTTTGGCAAGAGCCCCGGCCCCGATAGCTCTGTATTGGCGGTACTGATAGCTCTGTATTGGCGGCACTGACAGCTCTGTATTGGCGGCACTGCTGTCGATTTATGGATTAGTTGCTATCTGCTTAGATTTTTGTATTAAGTGCGCCCAATTATATGTCCACCACTGTGGTATTTATAAATTTTTGCAATTAGTTCTTTTTTTAGATTTATAACTACATATATATATATATATATATATATATATATATATATATATATATATATATATATATATATATATATATATATATATACATATGTATATATATATACATATATATATATATATATATATATATATATATATATATATATATATATATATATATATATATATATATATATATATATATATATATATATATATATATATGTATATATATATATATATACATATGTATATATATATATATATATATATATATATATATATATATATATATATATATATATATATATATATATATATATATATATATATATATATATATATATATATATATGTATATATATATATATATAGGTACATAAAAATGACATATATTATTTGTATAAATTATTCATATGATAATGAGCCACATTTTGGATGCTGCTTTTACGTAATATTCACTTAAATAAATAGTTAAATGATATTAAGTATTTGAGCAGCTTGCATATGAGTATTTGTGAGGATCAGAAAGAAGTTCTCAACAGTTGCTCCTGCGCCGTTTTGAAAATATTCATACAAGCCGGCTGGTGCGCAGTGGGTGAGAACCGCTGGCTGCCTTGCAAAGCAAGCTATACAGATTGCTGTTCATACACATGCGGAATCTTATCATTAGATTAGCAATATGATTGTTTATGTTTGTACAACATTTCTTATCTTATGCTTTATGCAAAATGTGAATTAATCTACTCTTTGATATTCATTATTAATAGACAAAAATATAATAAAAAAAATAAAATAAAACATAACATTAACAAAATAAAACGATACTTCTAGTTTTTCCTCAAATCAGCACCTCATTGTCCACTTGTTTCAGGTGAACTTATAAACTGGCATTAAGTGGATTTAAATATACATAACATAATTTAAATAAAAAAATATATAAAAGGAAAACTTCACTCGTGTGCTTCTTTAAAGCTATGCAAATGTAAATATACACAAATATATAAATATATAAATATATATTTACTGGGAATAAATAAGGTACATTTTAAAATATTCATTGTTTCTGTGAAAAATAGTATTTCATTTTTAAATAGCCTTCAAGTGCATCCTATGCTTTTCATTTTGGTACAGCACCACAGGACGAGTGTGAACTGATCTAATCTGAACTGAAACTTCTTTTTATTTTTGGTATTGTAGCCTTTGAATGAATGTTTGTAAATGTTCGCATAAAATATAACCCGGTGCGTCCTTACACAGCTGCTTCTTGCACGTGTTTATAGGCTTTGGAATAGAGGCGGCATAATTACCTTTCATTTAAGCTGGAAGTAAACAGCGTACTTGGTTGCTATATTGTTGCGGTAGATTGGCTCCTTTTCGCTGCAATTATGGGATTCCGTATGACAAATTACTAACTACAGCTAAAAACAAACATCACAAACCTTTCGTCGCCATAAAAATGGAATTGTTCATCCGGAGGCATTTCTTCACCTGGTCCTCTAATGAAATCCTCGATAACCAACAGATCCTAAAATGTAAAGCATTTCCTTAGATATGTCCCTTTACCCTATATGCGGACATGGTGATTTTCTAAGCTCGCACAACACAAAAACACAGCAGGAATAATCATGGTGGAGTGTGAGTTAGAGTCAAAATTAAATTCAGAAACACCATCAGGAGGCAGAGTCGAGTTAGAATTAGAGATAAAGTTAAAGCAGTCATTGCCTGGTTTTTGGGCATTTCAAATTTCAGATGAAATCAGTTGCGATTTGACGTCCTTGCTTCAGCAATCAATGAATTACGTAGTCATTTTCTGAAAGTGCTGGAATTATTGGAATCATTCCTATCAGAGATGTCAGTTGTCAGCTATTCCAGAAAATGATTCGCCAAATGAAATGCTTTCAATTTACTGTAAACGTAGAGTAAAGAAATAAGAGTCACAATCTGAAATGCCAGTCATTTTTCGACATAGAAGAGATCGGTCGGGGGGTAGTAAACAGAGGGCGCTGCGATATTAAAATAAGAGCTATTGAGTAATTGGCGCTATTACCAGCGCCACACTACAAAAAGTTGGTTGTTTGAGAATGTGACTCTTATTTTTGTATTTACTCTATGGTTAAAGTTAGAGTATGAGTTAGAGTCTGAGTTCGAATCTGAGCTTTGAATCTGAGTTCGAATCTGAGCTTTGAATCTGAGTTAGAATCTCTGTGAGAGTCTGAGATATAATCTGATTTATAATCTTATTTAGAATCTGATTTAGAATCTGATTTAGAATCTGATTTAGAATCTGATTTAAAATCTGATTTAGAATCTAATTTAGAATCTGATTTAGAATCTGATTTAGAATCTGATTTAGAATCTGATCTAGAATCTGATTTAGAATCTGATTTAGAATCTGATTTAGAATCTGATTTAGAATCTGATTTAGAATCTGATTTAGAATCTGATTTAGAATCTGATTTAGAATCTGATTTAGAATCTGATTAAGAATCTGATTTAGAAAAAAGTCATAAGAAACGATTTTTTTATTTACTCTATGGTCAAAGTTAGAGAATGAGTAAGAGTCTGAGTTCGAATCTGAGCTTTGAATCTGAGTTAGAATCTCTGTGAGAGTCTGAGATAGAATCTGATTTAGAATCTGATTTGAGTCCGACTCAAAGTCTTGAGTTGGAATCTCAGTAAGTCAGAATTATAGTCAGAGTTAGATTCAGAGACAGAATCAGTGTCAGAGCGCGATTCAGAGACAGAATCAGAGTCAGATTAAGATTCAGAGACACTATCAGAGACAGAATCAAAGCTTAAGGCCAAAACACTCATGACTTTTAACTAAAACTTTGCCTCAACTTAAACTTTTGTTTTCGTTGAGCGAGAACTCATGACTTTCAATTTTTTGAGCAAAACTCATAAGAGACGATTTTTTTATTTACTCTATGGTCAAAGTTAGAGAATGAGTAAGAGTCTGAGTTCGAATCTGAGCTTTGAATCTGAGTTAGAATCTCTGTGAGAGTCTGAGATAGAATCTGATTTAGAATCTGATTTGAGTCCGACTCAAAGTCTTGAGTTGGAATCTCAGTAAGTCAGAAATATAGTCAGAGTTAGATTCAGAGACAGAATCAGTGTCAGAGCGCGATTCAGAGACAGAATCAGAGTCAGATTAAGATTCAGAGACACTATCAGAGACAGAATCAAAACTTAAGGCCAAAACACTCATGACTTTTAACTAAAACTTTGCCTCAACTTAAACTTTTGTTTTCGTTGAGCGAGAACTCATGACTTTCAATTTTTTGAGCAAAACTCATAAGAGACGAAAGCTGTTTTTCAACTTTTGTACTCATCACTTTAATTTTTTGAACAAATCAATCAGCTATTTTTGACCTTTCATTAACTTTCCGTAGCGAATCTAATTTCAATAGGTTGGCAAGTCCCCAAAAGTTTACGAAAAGTCATGCATACTCGCAAACACTGAGCTTTATATGTTTGATCGTAACAGCTGATCGATGAAAGTGAAAGTTTTAAGTCAGAAGTCATGAGGGTTTAGGGCTGTAGAGTTTAAAGTCAAAGTCTAAGTTAGAGTCAGAGTTCGAGTCAGAATTAGAGTCAGAATTAGAGTCAGATTTAGAGTCAGATTTAGATTCAGAGATAACATCAGAGACAGAATCAGTCTTCGAGATAGAGTTGCAGTTTGAGTTAAAGTTCGAGGTTGAGACGAAGATAACTTCCTAGGAACTTATCTCCTCACATTCACTCAGCGGGAAACATTTCTTTAAAAAAATTTTAAAAATCTAAGCAATTGAGTGAAAATTTCGCTTTAGTATTTTTTTGGGATACGATTTGATTATTCAAAGAAGATTTAATTAGTTTTCAATTTAATAAAAAGGGTATTTAACTTAAGAATTAAATAAAACGGAAGGAATATTAAACATATAATAAATAGAGATAGAAGGACTAAAGGACAAACCACATCAAGGATATTTCAAGGATAAGATACCAAGGATACTCAAGGATTTTCTACGATAAGGATACCTAAAGCGTCATAAGGTGATTCAAGGGTCTTGAAACTTCAAGGAGTTTGAGAGTTTCCAGCATAACAAGAGTTGACAGACTGAGAAGTCTGTTACGAACCCTGATTATCCGGCGAGCTTAACCCTTAAATAAAACTTAGTTACAAGGTACAGTCAGAGTTAAGCGTCACATTTAAGAGTCAGAGTTAAGAGTCAAAGAGTCATAGAGTTCCCCAGAGTTACTGACAAACATTAAAACTTGTGAATTGAAGCAACTCTCTCGTCTCGCAACGATTAAAAATCAGCAAATTATTTTGTTGCAAAATACTTCAACCTCATCTAATTACGGCACAAAAAATAGAGTCACTGATATTCCATAAGCCCTGTTTTCTATCCGGCAAGTGGGCTGACTAAGCTACCATCCGTTACCATCGATTTCCTGAACTCTTGCATTTTTACAGAAAATCACCATATCTACTACAACCATCCAAGTGTACAGTACCTCGGTTTGTGGACAGTTTTTGTCGACCTGCTTGATGTGAGTCGCGTCATGCAAATATTTAAACTGTTTGTCGTTCCTCCCAAATCGGATCACCTGTTCGTCCGTAAGATCCAGAAACGAGGGCATATCTGAAGCGTCTATTTCCGTCAACTTCTTGCCATTAATACTGCCCCCACAACGCATGATAATTTCTTTAATTATGGCATCACAAGCGAGGTTCTTCGGCAAGCGGTAACAGTTAATATGGAAACTCCAGCGGGCCTCGAACAGCAAATAAATCTTATCGTAGTCTTTGTAGCGATACTCGATGTGGGCACCATCGTCAGAAATTCGAGCGTCTAGAAAAACAGAATCAATAATAAACTCCTCACTCAAAGAGCTCAGCATATGCAACGAATATTAATTACTCAAGAAAACGTCATCAAATTCCATTTTGGGATCGCACATTTGATGCAGATAATGATGGTCCCTCTTTAAGTAGTCCCATTTGTCGACGTCCAGATTGCATTGCTTATTGTTGACAATCTGAAAAAGCGAAGTGTTAATTAGCTCATTACTAATCCCGCGTTGAAGGAACCTGAGTCACCTCAAATAGAAATCTGTATTCCTGCGGCAGAGGTGACGGAAGCCGCCCTGGATCGCCCAATATGAGGGCTTTGATCAGTTCAATGCCATAATTTGTATCTTCTCTTAGCTCGGGAAAGAAGTCGTCACTAATTGAAGCGAATATGGCATCAACACACGGTATCGCATTCGACTCATGCTAATGAAACGATGAAAAAGGTCACCAGTGTACCACCGTCAGGAAGTTTTTATGCAATACTCACGTGAAAATTTTTACCAATACGCTCCCACACATGAGAGAAGGGGCCATGCCCGACATCGTGCAATAAACCGGCCAGCTGCAAAGAAAATAATCACTCTTCAAAGTTATCACTGTAATCGCTGCGAAGGTCTCAAGAGCACATAAGTACCTCTAATGCGGTGCGGTAAGTATGCGGAATGTTCCCCCTTCCCATCCATGCCGTATTAGATTCAAGGATGTCCAGCATTTTTTTACATAGATGGTAGGTTCTAAAAGGAAAGAAAGAAGAAAGTGCACACAAATTTAATTCGATGTGTTCAAGGCCCGGGAATAGATACTCGTAGAATCCAATCGACTGGATAAAATACCAGCGATTATATACAAAATGAATTAGTAAAATATATTCCCGTCAAGGTGGAGGGAAATATTTATTTGAATGATTACAGATAATGCTGGTCGAAGGAGCACTCCTCTCGCCCGACCGAGAACATTCTGGAATGCAGAGCTCGGTTTTATAAAGGCTGAGTAAAACGGCCGTTCAGTTCAGTGTGAATTGAAAGCAGACACGATTAGAGTGACTTAAGAATAAAGGGGAACCGGGCTTCAACTGTTGAAGTAAATTTTACTTTGTCAACTATTTCTTAAGTGAATTTCTGTTAATTGCAAATACTTTTAAACAATCAAATAATAGTTTTAGTACTATATGGAATAATTCAGTAATCGAACCAAAACCTAATTTTCGCAATACTATATTCATATTTAACTTAACATTGCATGGCAAAAAACCAACGAACTTTGCAAATGATTTGAATTAATTTTATGGCGATTGCGTGAAAATTTTGATTCAAATATGGACAGCGCTCTCCAACCGGCGAGTATTATCTCACATCATGCAAAGAGCATATATCAAAGAGTTGATTTTATAAGGAATTGATAGACTAGTTTTGCTGCGACGACTGAGAGGTGGCATTTTACCATACACAGCTCACACGCACATCAAGCTAGGTCGAAATTTCCTTTAGCGACTTTTGATATTTGCTACAGCGGATATTTAATACTACTCTTTAATATATATACCCGTTGAATCATGCTGTTAACTATCAACATAAAGTAGAAACCGATCTTCTACCAAATAAAAGCTCGACAGCTCATGTTGCGATGACGAGAGAAATATGGTCCACACAGTGTGTAACCGTCTGTAACCATTTCACTGATTGATTGATGGATTCTATAAAGCTAACAAATCGAATTGAAACGATCCAATACAAATCTACAAAACATAAAAAATATTTACCCAATGCAGTGATCGAAACGTGTATGATTGGCGAATGGCAAAATAATAGCCAGCATGCCAAGTTGCCGGACACTTTTCAAACGCTGAAATTGATCGCTCAATATGACGAGTTGAACATCACCGGGAATTTTAATGACTCCATGCACGATGTCGTCATAGTCCAAGTCCATCTGGAAAAATTTATAGATAATATGTACATTAATTTAATATCGGAACAGTGGAATCAAATGACCTGGCGTATAGATATTTATCAAAAGGGTGACATTTTTCAAAGCAGGCCCCGATAGGAAATGTTTTATTTTTCTACGACCAAGTTCCCAACTGAAACTAGCGATCTAAGCTCACTTTGCAATCTGCTGCGATTATTGTGAAGTTTTCCGTCTAGTCATGCTAACGTCCTTGTGCACTGACTTCCCGCCTATTTTCCGGATTTTTCTAACTATATACAAGTCAACTACTAATGAAACAACGCATCATGATATATTATTTTTTCTAAATTGAGGGCTCTTCATTTCAGTCTAAACTGAGAGTTCTTCATTTCAGTTGACATACATTTTCTCTTTGCTTAGCATGTTCCTTTGTGAAGTGACCGATTGCCACAATTTAAACAACTCATTTCTGTGGAACAAATTTGTGGACAATCGTGTGGAACTTTTTGGGAGAAGTTTGAAGAATATTGTAGACACAAAGAAAATTGAACCACTTAAAAACTGATACATTGCCAAACATGGCCTGTAAAACGACAGGAATTTAATCAATTCAAATACAATATTAAATCAAGTACAGAGCCATCATTACTACATACATTGGATGAAACCAGTACAGCGCTCTTTCGTACTTCTCAGTAGCAATAAATTGTACCTCCACTTTCACCAAAAACAAAAATTCACTAGCGATCCATTGCATCTGAATTCTTCCCGCTTGGTCACAATAGTCATCAGATCACAAATTTTCTGAAAATTTTAGATTAAAAAAACTCAACAAGTTCTTCCACTTTGCACTGCACATCCTAATCGAAAGCACTCACTACTGAAAACCACACAAACTCTCTAGAATTAGCATCAGCATTAATAAACAGTGAAGAAGATACCCTGCTTTATGATAAAATCTCACATCCCATGAAAGTTAACAGGATCCTAAGTTTCCCAATGCCTAAAGGAATATACTAAACTATATACTTAAAATCTACTCCCTCAATCATTCAACTTCAGATGAACCGTGCGCACTGCAAAAGGAAAATCCCAATAAGCAGCAGACCAGCAGGCGGTGCGCGGAAGTGCGATAAACTCATCGAAACCAAGTCAAGGTAGTCTCTTACAAATTACAAACTTAAATAATATATAATAAATGATTTTCAAATTGCCAAATCCGTACCGCAGGAAATTTAGTATGTTGCTAATGTTTCGAATCACTGGATTGTGTCATGTAACACAAAACGACCGCGGTGGTTAATGAAGGCACACAAAAAAAAAAATATATATATATATATATATATATTTCTGTATTTCTACTATGTCCGATCAACAGTCATGAGGACACAACACCTATAATCGTTTTGGGGATTATAACCGACTTTTGGTCGGACATAATCCCAATAATTTGTACTAATTTTTGCAACTTGCATTCCGAACAACAGAAGATATTTCTCGACTTCCAAACTCGTGAAGGGTTCTCAAGGGGATGATATAAGCCTCGACTATCCAACTATATGTCAGTTATAGCTCGATGTTATATAGTCACGTAGCATACGTATGTAATACAAAAGCGTTATCATATGTTCCCACCGTATTCCGCTGAATGCGCGTCTGATGAAATCCCTTTGCGCTTTCCAAATTTTATGTAAGCAGCTCGTGTAGGCAAGCAAAGCGCAACAATGTAAGCTCGCTTCTACGAATGCAGGAAATGCGACATCAGCGGAATGCGCGTGCGATATCTCTACTTTGTTTATGTTTAACTTAGAGTTTAAAGTTTGTTAAGAATTCTAAGAAAGTTTTGAGTTCTGTTGTTTGCGGACCAAGAAACTCATCTCTTTCCTTCCCAGTATATACAGACGAATCAGAAACTAAAAAGCGCAGAAACCTGCAGTTGACTCTTCTCTTCCAAACTATGTATCCGATTACTGTACAAAATTTATACCTTCAAACTGAAGTACCAACAATAATGGTTAATCGAGAAGCATAAGAAATAGTTTAAATCATATTTAGATCTAAAAGTGGAGAAACATAACCAGAAAAGGAGCGCGCAAAACTAAATTTCAGTTTTAAACTATCAAATCATTTTATCTATCTGCTATCTTCTACAAAGGTGAACCATTATTGCAAACCTTCATGCATTTGGGAGAATCGTCTAACGCCTTGGCTCAGTAACCAGAGTAATTCTGCATTTGTACACACCCACGCTTAGTGATTGGGCGCCAAAATTCTTGCAACCAACTTCAAAGCGAAAACAAATTAACACACCGACTTTTGAGGCGTGCCGGACACACTAACACTGGTGTCTGCCTCCAGGAAAACGTTTAACATGGAAAACTAAGGATAAATTGTAAGGATTTTTTGTTGGTTTCACACACAAAAAAAACAAAAAAAGAGTACTACACGAGGTTTTCACCTTCTCAGTGCGCCCTGGTGTAGTTTTCTCCACTTTACTATTGCAATAATTTGCACATTCTATGTGTGCTTAATGGATGCATTTGCTGCTTGTTACCATGTCAACTCACCACGTTGCTGCTCCTGGTGTAAGTGCGAACGCAAAAATGTCGTCGACTGCCTCCTGAAAAAAACGCGGTCACGCTTTCTGGTGGTACACATTTTTATTGAATTTAAACTTTAGTAATGCAAATAACTTACTCCCTTGTCCAGCAAAATCGAGAGAATGAGGCGAGTTCAACGTACCTAAAACACGACGGCACGACACCAATAGGGGCGCTGAAAACCAACGGATTGTACCAGCAATACTGAAAAGAAGTACCAACCAACGTATAAACAAATTTATACAAGCTGATAAAAACAAACCAAAGGAACAATTGGTTGTCATCTCGATACAGCGTTGCCAGACTAAATTATATGCTATTTGAATAAAAGTGAGCGTCGGTTGGCATTGAATTAACCATTTTAAAACCACCTCCAACAAACAAACTATGTACAAACTAAGCTAGTTTTCACATTTATATTTATTAATGTGGAGTATGTCATTTCATTTCATTTAGTATCTATGTCATATCATATATTCCATAAATTATCATAAAGTATGGTGATAAAGTTATCTCTAATTAATGAATACTCCCGGTAAATTTTACTTTGCTTTCTGTTTTTCTGTAAAAAATTAAGAGCAAAATGTAAAGTGTCAATTTATAATTTTCTTTTCTTACTAGCACAAATTGTATCTTCTCATTTAATTATATATTCATCATCAAAATAATATTAAGCCCTGGAAAACGCAGTTGTAACCAGACAAGGTGGATTTACTTACATGATGGCTGCAAGGTGAATTTCGTACCTCCGGAATTGTCAAACACAAGCAATCTCCGATTAGCTATTGATCAAAATATACGAAATTGAGAGGAATGGAGAAATGCATAAGAGCTGCTTAAAGTGGTACACAATTTATATAAAGTATATTTAATCGTTAAATAGACTCATAATTTTTTCATAATGTTCAAACTTACCAAAAATAACAATTAAAAACTTTTACTCACTCAAATCAAAACTCTATATCCAATTGTTTGCATAATTGTTTTGATCACATATTTCTAAAATTTCAATTTTGACAGCTACTGAGGTAAATTTTGTTCAAAAAATTTGTTCTTGCAGCTATCATGTAAGTAAATCCCCCTTGTAACCAGAGAACACAGAGAAGCGACACTTAAACGTCAAATTTTCAAACTGCTTAAAAATGCTTTGTTTATAATTGGTTGGCAATCCGTATACGTTTGTTTATCATTGGTTCTGAAGAAAATCAGCCACAACACTACAGGTTTGCACATGTGTAAGTGTGCTCAAAATGAGAGACGTTTCTCTGTATTCTCTGGTTGTAAGGATGAGTTTTGCTTCTTTTCAACATTCTACTAAAGACGAGAGCTAACCGAAAAGTACCTAACGGCGTAATACGGGATGCTTTTGCGTCTTTAATGTACATTCATTCTGATGCAATTTTATTGTTAACTTTACGGCAAATAATTCTTTTATATATATATATATATATATATATATATATATATATATATGAGTTCTTCAGTCAGAAACATGTAGCAAGTTTGTTATTACATGTACCGCTCATAACTTGCCTTCAGGGTATTCAGCTGTTGAGCAAATTACAAGAATTTACAGAACATGTTGACCGATATTTTGTAGCTAAAATTGTATACACTCTGATCAGGTTAACTTGTCAATTTGAATTAATTGTTGGATTGTGATAATGTATTTCTGTTAACAATTAAAAGACTTTACAATTTAATTAGCAGTTAAATTAATTGTCAAGTGTGGGAGCACATTCACAGTAGCGTTGCCATTCAGTTCTGAGCATATGAAAGGCATTCGCTGTCAAAAGAAGGTTTGCGGTAGGGCCACAAATCAGTAAATAATTATGGACACTAGAATCTCATTGGAAAACACCAATTCCATATATACCAGATCTAATAGGATTTCGTATTCTCTATGAATTTTTGAATATAAGAACCTTTCCCATTTGCCATTTTAGTGTATATATATATATATATATATATATATATATATATATATATATATATATATATATATATATATATATATATATATATATATATATATATATATATATATATTGCGAACATTTCGAGTCTAGGATATGAGAATGTGCAAATTTGTGAAATTGTTTTAATTTTATTTTCGAAATGCCTTCATACAACTGATTTGCTACAGTTTCACCTGTTGGATTGGGGCGTTTAATAAATTTTAGAAATGCATATCAATAATCAATAAAAGAAATTGAAAATAACGGCTGTCATTATTCTAATTTGAATTTTAAAATGGTTTCGGTTATGAAATTGGAAACACGAACAAATTATTTTACAATTTGGCAGGCACCATAAAATCTAGAAAAATCGATTTGCCATGCTTCTAAAGGAGCGCCATTTTGTTTCCGATCGAACGCACGCATTCCAATAACATAATTATACCAAATACTCTCTATTATTATTATTATAGAGTATTTGATTATACTTCATCACGTACAAATATTGGCATAATTCACTTGAAATTCACAATGAAATTAAATTTCAAGTGGATTGCGAATATATTTGAATTTTTATTAGTCAATAGTCGCAAACACGGCAGTCAGCGGATGAGTAATTTCTCAGAATCGAGTGGGAGCGGGTCAGGGAATGTCTCACTACATTTAATAATTCATTAAGTGGTTTTAAACTGCTGCGGAACCGTTAAAGTGATTTAACACTAAAAAAATATTTTAGCCAATAAATCAATTAAAGTTTACCAGCGCGAAAGTAACACGGTCGAAAGCTGTTAGAATACAGCGTAACAAGTGTCCATGTCTGCATCTGGTGACTCATTTTTTAAAATTTAATTATCCACTGAGTAGCGCTGAGTGCCATGAATGCGACTAACAATGTCCTTTGCAGCTTAATTTTTGGTATTTAATTTCTTTGCACCGATTCAGGTTCCTGTGAATTTATTAATTGTATTCATTTATGCAAACTAACTTGAAACGTTCTTTTGGGAAAACTTCTGCCAGCAAGACTGAAAAGGCCAAGTTACAACGGCTAAGTATATTATTACGAAATTGCCCACTTGACAATTTATTCTGTAACGAAATTGCCCTCTTGACAATTTTCTCTAACTCTCTGTACTCGGATTCGTTCCACTACATTGTGTAGTAATTAGACAATCGCTGGTTAAATTAAAATAACTAGCTTTATTTAATTATTGCAATTTACACACTTAATATTAGGCTTAAAGTTTACTTTGTTGCAATTTGCATTTATTTCACAATTCATTACTCACTTTATTTAATGATTAATTTCAACACTTTACAAAATTACAAATGCTGCTGCTTCGATTACACACTGTCACGATCTCTGTTCGACTGCGTTCGACTTTGAACAGTCTTGTGGTTTTATAGCTTTCGAATAGTTGAAGTAAAAAATTCTACGCTATTCAAGAAATATCTGGATTTTTCTAGAATCTTCTAGGAAGGAAGCTTTCATTTCCGAGAATATTCTTTTACACCACCGAGTGTTCTTAAGTAAACTTTTATTCGAATAGATCGTGTCTTGACTTACACACAAGGTGAATTTACTTACATAGTGGCTGCAAGGTGAATTTCGTACCTCCGGAATTGTCAAACATAAGCAATGTGCAATCAAAATAAACGAAATTGAGAGGAATGGAGGAATACATAAGAGCTGCTTAACCTTACGTCTCCACGGGCAATTTTTGATGGTATAACATCTGTCAAATTTGATTGCAATGGTTGGCAATATTTTAATGGTGGGCATTGCGATGTTATGCCATTGTCATTTTGAAAATGCCGTCAAGCAATCTAGTTCGCTGTACCTACGCTTGAAAAATTTTTTTATTTATACGATGAAGAGGAAAAAAGAAGGAAACCGAAATTCTGGGTGAATCCTTTATTACAAAGAATGCAAATGCACAGTCTCCATTCATTTTAGCGTTTTTATTAATTTAATAGATGCGGTAAAACAAAAATGTCCGACGATGCTTCCACTGTGAGCATCACGAAAAAATGAAAAACGGCTGTC
The DNA here is from genome assembly GCA_920105625.2 of Clusia tigrina. Taxonomy (NCBI): domain Eukaryota; kingdom Metazoa; phylum Arthropoda; class Insecta; order Diptera; family Clusiidae; genus Clusia; species Clusia tigrina. Next base: position 27,781,159 of record OV050032.1, read on the forward strand.
AAACAAGCAAAATGACAACTGATTGCAACACAGCACGTTGGCAATTTATGGCATAACATATTTCATAACATAAATTGCCAACTTGAAGCAATTTGCAGTTTGAAGCAAATTGCCAATGGATTGGTTGCTGTTGAATATTAATCCTTTGATAGTACAGAGTTAGAGCAGTTTGGTTCAAAGCAGTTTCTTGTTAGGTCCGCACTACTGTAATTACATAGTGAACAAATTATATATAATTAAACCAAACACATACATACATATATACATGGCGCTACAATCTTATGTCGGTTTTTGTCCAAAAAAGTGCGCCAGCGGATTCTGTCGTGTGCTCGCTGACGTCGGTTAGAGATTCCCAAGGTCGACCGGTCCTACATAACTTGGTCTCTCCAACGGATATGTTATCTTCCTCTTCCTCGTCTTCCACCCTGAGGTACCGCCTCGCACCCAAACTTGGTCAAGCCAGCGCAGTCGCTGTATTTTTATACGTTTCACTATGTCCACGTCCTTGTATAGCTCATACAGCTCGCTGTTCCATCGAATATGGTACTCATCGTCTACGTGGAGAGGACCGAAGATCTTTCGGAGTATTTTTCTCTCGAACGTCCTCAATGCCTTCTCATTATTGTTCGTCAACCTCAAAGCATCTGCGACATAAATCAGGATGGGAATGATAAGAGTGAGTTTGGTTTGTCAAGAAAGGGCTCTGCTTTTTCAATTGCCTACTAAGCTAAAATAGTACCTGTTGGCAAGAGTGATTCTCTGTTTGATCTGTAGGCTGACGTCGGTTTTGGTGTTGATGCTGGTACCAAGGTAGACAAAGTTCTTCAGCACTTCTTATGTTCGGTCGGCAACAGTGATGTTTTGTACAAGACGCGAAGACTATTTGTTTGTTGACAGAAAGTACTTTGCCTTGCCCTCGTTCACCACGAGACACACTTTGGCAGCCGTTGTGGCAAACAATGTCGATGTCGTCGGGGTATGCCAGCACTTACTTCTGTAGAAAATAGTGCTTTTCGGGTCAGCTCAGCGGCCCGGAAAATTCTTCAAGTTATTGGAGGGGAGTACACAGTGAAAAGCTAAAAAGTTGTTTTTTTCTGAGAGAAAAGGCCGTTTTGTCTGAGAGAACTCCCTTTAACATCCTTTGGGAGGACAAAGGGAGTATTCCCATTTTGTATAAATTTGCTATTCACCAGCTAAAAATAGTTTCAAAGAATTTGGTGATGCATTCACCTTTAGAATAAATCCATCTTGCTTCTGCCTGGCAGAACACAATTGATGAAATTCGAATTTTTTATATATACATATGTACATATATATAAAACTTTGTACCTTTTGCAAACGAGAAACTCTTGTCGCTGCACATACAGTACAATTCGTGAATGTTGTATTCAAAATATTAATCGGAAATGGGTGGATACATTATCTTTTATGTGTATGTGTATTTCATTTTTAAAAAAATTTTTTTGAATGCATAAAAATCAAATTTAATTTTTCTTCGAGTATTTGTTCGGGTTTTCTGAAATTTTCTTTTATTCTACATCGTTTAGCCGAAAATCGGGGTTTTCCCTCTTCCACTTGCATCTTAGTCGCTCAACTAAAATTTCCGTATACGCACAGTTTGCCGAATTGCCTGCCACAAATTGCGCCACATTGGTCCACACAATTGAGCAATTAAAATTGCTTCGTATTGCCGCAAATGGCCGGAGTTGCCGTGACATCAAAATTGCGGCAAGTCGCGCAACTCGGTCTCTCGTGTACGAGCCACCTTTGCGTTACAGCGAGTGCACTGTAATCAAACTGCACCGACCGGCACCCAGCGATGGATGTATGTATGTATGTATGTATGTATGTATGTATGTGTGTGTGATACCGTTTCACTGCAGTTCATTCGCCTCAGCTGGAGAGAGAGGAGGCCACGACGCACTTGAATGGAACGAGTGGCATAGATTATTCTATCTAGTGGATTTGATATTCAGCAGGTTTGGTGTTTGTTTTTTTGCTGCTCTTCTCGGGTGGCATTGATCAGGTTAAAGGCGTTGCACTAAAAAGTTCAATCAGTTTATAATTGAAAATCACCAAGAACAATAATTACAAAAATTGTAAACAAAACAACCGAAAGCCGGCTCCACTCGTGCGCTCTCCGCAATTTCTTTACATTTTTGTTTGTTTGTTATTATATATACAAATGCATGTGTTAAAAACCACTCTGGAGCGCAGAAGAGGGGAATGAGTGGTTGCTCTCTTTTTGTATTAAAAGGCAGTGCAGGCACTAATATTTCAACAGTGGGATCTTGGCTGCTATGTGCGCGAGAAACATGTATTCTTATATATTAGCTGTTTCTCCTTCTCTCGCATATGTTTGGTACTGTTTTGTTCATCCTATAAAGCGAGTGTTTCTGGTGTAAGTTCTGCCCTACTCTTGTTTATTGTGAAAGTTGATCAAGTATCAAAAACAAGTTAATATTAAACTGTTTCAAATATGAAGACGTGGCCACGGCGTTTCAAGAATATATTTGTATAAAACCGTAAGTTCAACAATTCCATATTAATCGACATACATATACATACATATATAAGTGATTAATGCAGACATGGTTTGTATTCATGATGTTGAAGGACTTACTGGTGAATAGCTTCATTTCTTAAATGTATATATGTATTCTTACATTTATGTCTATGATATACTGTCCTGAGCGGTATATTAGGTCAGCAAAAAAATCAGAACAAAAATAAAATTAAATCCAGATTTTAATTTGATAATACCCCACACAAACGGGAATGAAATTGTGAATACAATAACTGCATATTCTGTTGTTGATATTGCAGACCAAGTGCAAAAGAAACTGTAGAAGTTATAATAATACATACAGATGCATATCTCAGAATTTAGTCTCATTTCAATATTCTTGAAATGAAATTTCATTCTCATGAAACGGATTTGTTTATAGCATTTGTTGCAATTTGACTCCTGTTCTAAATTTTATTAACAAATTCGTTGAAAAAACACTTTCTTAATAATAACATTTTAAATAAATACCACTGAATTTAGACAAACATAAAAAAATTTGTTTTTAAATGCGGATCAACTGTGAGTTATTAATAAATGGCAAAAGCAAATGTAGTTTAAAAAAAATTTGATGCGTTCTTCCCAATAAAGAAGAACGATATATCTATCTAAAATAAAGATATGGGTGACGAAAAATTCAGTTATGTGACACATACTGTTTTAACATGAACCATATCGTAATAATGTACAAAATTTCGAAAAGAAATTTATACAGTTTGGAACCGATACTGGTGACAATCCGTTGAGCTAACAATATGTTTATCGAAAAAAATCATTATCAGATGACATTAACATCATCATTCAATTGTGAATTGAAGTGGAATTTCATTTAATGAAAGAAAGATCCCATATAATTTATATATACAATTAATGTTGAAGTTAAAGGCTCATGTAATAAGCAAATAATAATATTGAAATGATACACATATTCAAATTGAAGTGGACCTAAAATGAATTAACATTCAGCCGTTTAGCATACAATTAGAAGCGGATACGAAATTCACTGAGAATATATGTTTAGAACGAGTTTTAACTCTCCGATCAGGGCATCAAGAAAGTGAAGATTGTCGCCATGCGTGGTTTAGTGGAAAATATAGCAGTATCGCTATCGTGGGAAATGTATATTTCTGTTTGTGTTCTGCTTCGAGTATAAATATATATGTGTTCCTTTAATTCCTTTTGGAGCATAGAGCGTCAAATGAGTCTAAAGTTTTCCATGACATGATTAATTGTGGTGCGAGTATGAAAAAACCATTCTTTCTTATGTAAAATAAATGTTTGTTCACCAAAAGAAATTTAAGTTTAAATCAAGGCAAGCACCCACTCCTTTTTATTGTCACTTTGTCTACCAAACAGAAAGACAGTTTAAGTTTTTAAAATTTTGTTTTAATTTCTTCTTCCCATAAAATTTATGTTTTTTTGTAGCACTTACTTTGTATTATTCTATGCATATTTATTATATTTATTTTACATGATTTTTGAGAAAAATAACTGATATAAAAAATTTACTTTTTTTATTACCATCATTTGAGTTGGTGTTATTGTGGCAAGGAAATTATTCATGTCATTATACTAATTCATGTTTCAACACTCAAGTTTCAAGAGCATTTAAAGAACAATATTATGTTCATATTGTTGAATGAACTCAAACTTATCTTTTTGTTGTGAAACAAATTTCTTAAATTAAAATTAAATTTTCTTTTCTCATTTGTTTGCGTTTTTTCAATATGCATTTGACGTATCCAGTTTATCTTGTCAAGTGACAAAAATTTTTATGTTTTTATACCATTAATCTTGGTCATAAACTTTCGTGTACTATATTACATAAAATTAGATAAAAATATGATTGCTGAAAAACTCAAGTCAATAAAAAATATTGTTATTATATAGATAATGGACGTGAGTGACATAGCAATTACCTAAAAGAGGCGATAGTTGCCTCTATCTATATTGCTGATTGAAAATGTAATTCAAAAGAAAACCCTTATTATACCTGAAGTTGTTATGCCGCCACTGTGTCATAATTGTATATCATCAGTGATGTTAACTCTTAATTTTGCAGTTCTTTTTCTACATTAAATCGGTGCAAATGGGGCCTCTGATTTCAAAAACCAATTGAGAGGATGTGGAATGGATTAATAGGGAGTAACGGAATTATATAATGGAAACATTAAATTATCAAAAAACAATTACTCCATCTGGTGTCCTGCTAGTGGAGATGGAAATTATCAACATAAATCCACAGCGATGTATATGAATATGAACTCTGTACCAATATCAATATCAAAACTTGCGCAATGTCAAAGACAATTTTTAAATTAACACGACAAAAGTATTTGAGTATTTTTTCAACCCAAAAAATTCAAATTAGCTAAGACTTCAAAAAAAATTTTTTATAAATTCAATTAAATCATCCAAAAGCCGGACACAAATTTTGTTCGATATTATTTTGGGATATTTAAAATTGATATTTTAACGATATAGATAATATCAATATCAACCGATTGTTTTACAATATTTGGTTGCTGGTACAGTTCTTACAATAAATTATTTATTTTTGTAGCAAAATCAATACCAGACAAACGCGTACGAAAACACCTCTCAAAGAGAGATGAGATTTTGTGTACTATGTGTAAAAAAAGCCCACACAAAAGTCACAATCACTTGGCTCTCTCATTAGCGTTTTATATTTTGACAGTTGCACGGTTGGATAGCTAACATTGTGATCTAAGCTGAGAGAAAGATTTTTGGTGTCAAGAAGTATGTGCCAAATTTATTTTTAACACAAAAAAGCTTGATTTTTTCTCTCATTGGGTCCTATGTAAATTGTGCAATAACAATAATAGATACGCTCTGAGCTCACATTCTGTATAAATACACTATGCACGAGTGGTGCCTCTCCGCTTTTGCTCTTCATACGAAAATATGTTTCCTGTTAAAAATAATAAAAAATTATTTATTCACAAAAACGAAAAATTGCATTTCAATATGTACAATTTCAGTTTTTTCTGATTTATTCATTTTTGCTGGATTTTTTACCCTGCTTACAGCAATATTTCTGCAGCTGAGGTTAACACCACTGTTCGCCACACCATCTGTGTACTTTTAAAGAGAGCTCGAGAGAGGCTAAGAGGCAAACAAAGCAAAGTACGGCAGAATTGACAGACTCCGACCCGCACACACTCGCTTTTATTAACCCAATTCTACTGCACAACAGTTCGACAATTTTATCACTGACTATCTAACAAAATTGAAATGGCATTCTGTAAAGAATCTGTGCCGGAATCCGCCGGTTGCAAGCGTCCAGAGGAGACCACTTAAAATACTGAGCACTCGAATGCATTGTATAGTTGAGTTCTTTGCCGATGGTGATAAGATAAACGCGCAGTGCACATTGTACAGTGGAGAAAAAGTGAAAGTGAGTGCTTGGGAACTAAAAAGAATGCTTTAATAATTTTCAATTGATCGATTGAAGAAGATATGCATAAGTATAAATATATTTTTATGTATATACATATATGTCGGTTAAACTTACATATATACTCGTATATAAGCCAAATAAGCCAGAAGTATATTATGTCTAGTTTTACCGAAATGTGCGTGCGTACGTGCGTGCGCTGCATAACCCCATAATCAGTCAGTCACGGCTGTGGTGGGGGCCCACAGACACAAACAACAGAGCCGCAGTGCCTGCCGCATACGACTCCTCTCAGTAGTAAATTCGGCGGAGAGTAGAGCGCCAGAGTCGTGAGTGTCGGATTCGTCGGACGGCACTAGTACAGAACAATAGAAGAGTGTAAAGCAAGAGGCCTGACACGAGGGATAGGCGGGCAGACGTGAACAGGGTGCGATTCGCTGCGACCTTGCAATGCCCTTGAATGACACTCTTATTGCGCGCAGCAACCAAACCAACCAAGACGAAGACGCGACGCGACGGTGGATGGCAGAAATGAAAATGAATTGAATTCTGTGTGTTTTCGACATTTCGTACGGTCGCTCCTAAAAAACTGAAAACAGCTCGCGCTGCTTTAAGAATTTCGAAAAATACAACCAACAAATTAATAAATTTTAATAATTTTCTTAAAAATTCACCAGAGCGTCGCAGTCGAACGTACGACAGAAAAGCCGCACGAAAAAAAGTGGGAGTCAGTCGCTCAGTCGCTCGCAGCACAAAAGCTTTATTTACATAGTTCCTTCATATCAACTCAATATCAAAATAGGTCCGATCGGTTCGCCTTTTTCTTGTATTTGCTCGATTATTAATTGTTTTATTATTATAAATTTATTTTACTCTTATTTATTTATTTTGATTTTTTTATTTTATTTTTTTTTTTTGTTGTATACTTCTGTCTTTGTTTTTGGTCTTTGCAATCAAATTTAAAATTAAACAAATTCAAAATTCATATTTTTTTCACTGTGACAACGACAACAACAACAGCAGCAATAATGATAATAATAATAATAATGATGATAAAAATTACTTATTAAAACACTATCAAAATAATAATAATATCGACAACAACACCAGGTTTAAAATAATAATAGCAAATGCAGTAAAATTGTGTCTAGTGTAACAGCAGAATTCAAGAATTTTGTAAAAGCCGCCAGGGAGAATTGAATACGGGATTGCCAGCAAGCGATCACAATTAAGCGGAGAATCCCAAGTGAAAGTGTTACCTAATACCGCCCGCCCACAAACTGTGCCCTCTATTAACATCTTTTTTTGGTTTTCTGGTCCACTCGCTAAAGATATTAAAAGGAAAATAATCAAACATATATTGAATTTTTATTAAGCAAACAAAGAAAGAGCCGAGCGAGAACACGGCCGGACACACACACACATAAACGCACACACTTCCACACCTATTTGAATACACACTCAGGTATTAACTACTTTGGCCAAGAAGGACAGAAAGAAATCAAAAGAAAGTAACTCTCCACTACCTCAGTTTGAATTCTTTTACAGAAAGATGCACACACACATGTGCAAATAAATGTAAAAGCCGATTCCTAGGGACCCAGGGATCCGAGAGACAAACAAACAAACAAACAAACAAACATACAACCAGCAAACTGGAAAACGTTGCTGAACGGCGATCGAACACGCAACAACGTTATACACATCGATGTGGTGGCCCGCTCCACCTCTAAATGCTTAATACATAATTTCGAACTTCGACTGTTGGCACACCTGCTGCTGCCGCGGCTCCTGCTACTGTGGGCGCCGGCTCCTGCTGCCGTTGCTGTTGCTGTTGCTGCCGCTCCTCTGCCTCTGTCATCTGCACGCCTATTTTCATGTTATTTCTATAAGCGTTTTACAACAACAATCAAGGAAACAAGTTAGTGCACTTTTATACACATTTCTATATACATATATATATTTTTTTATTTTTTATATACATATTTGCTCTTACATCTTTACGTGGCGTCCAAAACACGGGCACTATTTTCGTATTGAAATACTTACGTCTGAAGATCCCAATATGAAGCAGGCCCCAAAATAGTAGCAGAACGGTCTGTTTGGTTTAAATACAGTACTCTCCCAAGCAAAATTGTGCCCTTTCTACACATGCGCTGACATTATGACAGAAAACCGCAACTGGTGAATCCAGTAACACCCTAAATTCTGTGGGGCGGGCCACAGCCAAAGAAAGATTTAATCGGCCGGCCTAAAATTTATTTGATAGATCTTTTCGGGGATTTAGGAATTTTATTCCCTCGGCTTTTGCTTACATTGTTTTGGTTAGTTCGGCAGCTGTAGCAAACGATGAGACCGTGTGGCGACATATTCGCCTAAGAAGGTTCTCGCTAGAAGGGCGACCACTTCGCTTTTATCGTAATTAAAATGGGAATATCCTATTGGAATGCTATTCACGTCAGTGCAAAACAGTCTCGTTGGAATATTTACGATAAGAACGGATATACTCAGAAATAAGACTGGTTTTCTTCGTTCTTGTCAGTTACTGTCTGGAATGCCCGGATGCACGGATTAAATAATACCGAACAAATGGAATAGGTCCTAACAACTGCGCTTACCACGCACAGTTTTATCTGTGGCTTTATTGCATTCTATTAAGTGGCATGCAATAAATAAATTCTACTCATCCCAGCTCTAAAGCTATAAAATAATGTTGTGGTTCAAGCATTAATCGCCAACGCAAGATTGGCCTCAAAACTGGGATCATATTTCATTACGAAATTCATTATGATGAACTTTTCGTAGTTTGCGCGTTTGGAGATTAGTTTCGATGTGGTTGAAACACGGTTTAAGCGTACAATTGTCTTTTCTCTGAGACATAATGCCAGAACTCTCCGTATTGCGTATTATGACGAATTTAAGACATAAATTTGTATCAGGCTAAACAATAAAAATGTTGAAAATTCAGTCAAATATAGAATAGAAATAGATTCAAGGCCGAAAACATAAATTCGCCACGGAGGCCCTTTCAGACTGAATGTGTTGCTTCGCTAATATATTATTTTATATTTATTCACAAATAACGACATAGTCTGAGTACCCGAAAGCATGAATTAGTCCAAAGACCCTTTAAAACCGAGTGTTTTGTTTCTATAAAACAAAATTGTGCAATTTAGTACCAGATAAGGAACTAGACAGAAATCCCAAAGAAACGGTAATCGCCTCCCGAGGTATTTGAACACCAGAAGTTTTGTGTCTCTTCAATTTCTGAGCACATTCTTCCTTGACGCTCCTTGGCAATGGGTCCATGCGAGAGTATTTGTATATTGTGTTTCATGTTTGCTTACTCGGACATTCGTAGTAAATGTTTGGCTATAACTTTGAAACTATTTGATGTACTCAACCGGAGAATTTTATACTCTTAATTTGAAAACAAAACACAATGAACTCAAAATTATTCTCAGTTGACTTCGAATAGTTTCGGCCGGACCCAGCGACTTGTACTTTTAATAAATTTTCTTATCCTTGTGCCTATTTCTGTATATTAATTCTGTTTAATAACACCAACAACTGAGATGAGCAAAATAAATAGAAAAAAGAAACAAAACAAAACAGTTCTTTGCACCACATCGCTCCTGCACGCGCTTTCCACATGACATTCCGTTTGGTGCCAATGTCATTCAAATATAAAATTCACGCACACGCATACACCCACAGAGTCATGCGCGCCATTCCTCCCCATACTGACCCACACACACACAGACACACACATACACACACACACACATACCTCGATATATACATATGTATATACAAACACACTTGGTAAACTGTTCCCACAAATATGTATAACATACCGGAGGTAGCAGTATACACACCTATACTATGTACTGTGCCGGTATGCCATGTAACCGGAATATCCTTCTGAAGGTCCCTGCCAAAAGTGGCGCACGTGCCAATTTGCTATTTTGTGAAAACACTTCATTCAACACTGGCACAATTGGAAAACAGTTGCGAGGTTTGGTGAGCTGCTCTGAAAATTTATTGTTGATTTGTTTTAAAGTGGCGCACTTGCAACAAAACAATATTCGGCTCCAGGACACCTTTTTCAATCATTTTCGTACTCAAATAAGTGCAAAATAATGCTCTTAATCTCACAACACTCACTGAAAGAACTCCTCAGATATTCTTTCACTGAGTTGAAATCTTCGCATATTCGCCCAGCGACGTCATTGGTGTGGAAATAAGTTATGCTGGTTGGCGCGTGGAGTGGAAATTATGCTTGTTCATTGGCGAATTTCCATCTAATTATGCCGATTTTGCTCTACAAATATGCAAATTGAAAATGGCTAAAAATAAATGAAGCTGAAAGCTGCGTCATGAACAACAACCCACAATCCCAGACGTTGGCAAACAGAATCTCCAAAATCCTGAAAGACTCCCAATGAAGCTTAGGCAAACACCATTAATAATAAAAGGTTGCACTTAAAATGCGCCTTGTTTCTACTTAATTTATTTATTTATGAGTTTCGGCGGATTTGTTTGCGTCCCACAGCAACCACATTTACGCACAGATGCACACCTACACGAACACCTGCGTGCAGAGTGTCGCTTTGGTGCTGGTTAAATGTCTATTGACGCTACATGACATCATTAGAAGGAAGGAGCTGTGAATCGACTCTGGTTTGGAGGTCACTTTAAAATACACACTTTATTGGTGTGCAGTCTTTCCGGTGCTCTCAATCTTCCCTCAAGTACGTGCCTTTACTCCTCAGCACACTCCAACAGAATTAACTGAGAACATCGTTTAAATATTTCCAAACCTCACCTCCCGCACATTGTCATCCACACTTATGAACTCATCTATCGATTGACCTTCTTTGACCTCAAGTTTGGCTCATTTAAGTTACGTTCGAAGGGAAGGCGGAATATTTTTGCTGCAGGTCTGTAAATATTTCAGCAAATTTATTTCACATCTGCCGTGCACGGAAGCTCAGTATACAAGTAAAAAGTTTACTCTCATGGAGCTTGGTTTGCCTCCGTCATATCCGATATGTATTCTCTTTGGTGGAAATATCGATAGACTCTGTAATATAGCAAAAAATCTCCCATTATCCTTCTTAGTTTATTTGTACCTTGAATGAAGTGAATAAAAATCACAAGCGGAATAGTTCTGTGTTTTGCTAGTTTCCTGAATATACAGACGAGTACAAACTCCGATACGAATGGATTGAAAATATTTTCTCCTCCCCTAAAACCTGTGCCAACTAAAGAACTCATTTGGGATAATTTGCTCTCCTATTATTTGAATTCGTGTTTCTATGCTACAGCGTCCTGGAGTAAAGTCATGCGAGTCATACCTTGTCCTGTTTGTGTACAGTGGGCAATAGAATCCAAGACAGTTAAATAGAAGTTGGTAACGAAATGTCGCACCTCATTACTGAACATTGGACCCCACAAGGTCTGACTTTGCTGGGTTCCCGGACATAGCAATATAGAAGACAATAAATTAGCGGACGAGATGGCCAGAAGGGGCTCTGAAATGGGTATTAACGAAGCAGATACCCCAATACAAATCCCGATATGTGAACTGTTTAGGAACATAGATGAATTCACTATTGCGGTGACAAATAAGTTATAGACTAATCGCGACGGCTGTGAAGTTTCAAGGGTCTTATGGCCTAGGTTAGCCATGAAGAGAACAAAGTTTGTCTTAGGGCTCAACAAACTTGCAGTAATGGTGCTTACGGGGGTCATTACCAGGCATTGTGCTATCGCACCAATGCTTCAACATTGGCGTATGCCGTCGAGCGGGCTATGGAGGAGTTGCCATGATGAAGAAGATATGGAGTCGATTCATCACTTTTTATGTCAATGTCCAAGACTACAGTTGAAACGACTTCAGTGTTTGAGGTCGCGCTTCTTCACATGCTTGACAGAGATAACGAAGGTGGATTTATCGGATCTTCTCACTTTCATCTGGAAAACCAAATGGTTTAATAGGGATGGTACTTCCAATGTTTACGGATATCGAGGGTAAGGACGAGTATGCCTCCTCCTGGCATTTTTGAAGGCAGTCACAATGGACATAGATGTCTCCGAGTGGAATGCGGATACGCCTTCGTAGCCTAACCTTGTGTACAGTGCCAGAAATATGTTCTCAGTCAGAGACATTTCCAAGTTCCTTAGTTTCATAGAAAGTACCTTAACCAGGGTTGTCAGTTTACCACAATTATAGTAGATCTACCACGATTTTGGAACATTTCTTATCTTTACTATTTTCTTCATATGTAATCTTTCATATTTTTGAAAAAAATTATACGAGATAAAAACTTTCAATCCCCGATCATCTTTAAGTGTATCTAATGATGTAAGATATACCACAATATTGATATAACAAGTGGCAAAGCTGACCGAATGTTTGGCTAAAAGATCGGAGACGCCAACGACCTTCGCTTCAACTTACTTTTATTTCAAACTACTCTGTAAATAGTTCCTCAAACAGGACTAGCATCGTTTACCAGAACTAGCCTTGTTTACCAGAACTAGTCTCGTTTACCAGAATTAGTCTTGTTTACCAGAACTAGTCTCGTTTACCAGAACTAGTCTCGTTTACCAGAACTAGTATCGTTTACCAGAACTAGTATCGTTTACCAGAACTAGTCTCGTTTACCAGAACTAGTATCGTTTACCAGAACTAGTCTTGTTTACCAGAACTAGTCTCGTTTACCAGAACTAGTATCGTTTACCAGAACTAGGATCGTTTACCAGAACTAGTCTCGTTTACCAGAACTAGTCTTGTTTACCAGAACTAGTCTCGTTTACCAGAACTAGGATCGTTTACCAGAACTAGTCTCGTTTACCAGAACTAGTATCGTTTACCAGAACTAGTATCGTTTACCAGAACTAGTCTCGTTTACCAGAACTAGTATCGTTTACCAGAACTAGCCTTGTTTACCAGAACTAGTCTCGTTTACCAGAACTAGTATCGTTTACCAGAACTAGGATCGTTTACCAGAACTAGTCTCGTTTACCAGAACTAGTATCGTTTACCAGAACTAGTATCGTTTACCAGAACTAGTCTCGTTTACCAGAACTAGTATCGTTTACCAGAACTAGCCTTGTTTACCAGAACTAGTCTCGTTTACCAGAATTAGTCTTGTTTACCAGAACTAGTCTCGTTTACCAGAACTAGTCTCGTTTACCAGAACTAGTATCGTTTACCAGAACTAGTCTCGTTTACCAGAACTAGTATCGTTTACCAGAACTAGCCTTGTTTACCAGAACTAGTCTCGTTTACCAGAATTAGTCTTGTTTACCAGAACTAGTCTCGTTTACCAGAACTAGTATCGTTTACCAGAACTAGGATCGTTTACCAGAACTAGTCTCGTTTACCAGAACTAGTCTTGTTTACCAGAACTAGTCTCGTTTACCAGAACTAGGATCGTTTACCAGAACTAGTCTCGTTTACCAGAACTAGTATCGTTTACCAGAACTAGTATCGTTTACCAGAACTAGTCTCGTTTACCAGAACTAGTATCGTTTACCAGAACTAGCCTTGTTTACCAGAACTAGTCTCGTTTACCAGAATTAGTCTTGTTTACCAGAACTAGTCTCGTTTACCAGAACTAGTCTCGTTTACCAGAACTAGTATCGTTTACCAGAACTAGTATCGTTTACCAGAACTAGTCTCGTTTACCAGAACTAGTATCGTTTACCAGAACTAGTCTTGTTTACCAGAACTAGTCTCGTTTACCAGAACTAGTATCGTTTACCAGAACTAGGATCGTTTACCAGAACTAGTCTCGTTTACCAGAACTAGTCTAGTTTACCAGAACTAGTCTCGTTTACCAGAACTAGGATCGTTTACCAGAACTAGTCTCGTTTACCAGAACTAGTATCGTTTACCAGAACTAGTATCGTTTACCAGAACTAGTCTCGTTTACCAGAACTAGTATCGTTTACCAGAACTAGCCTTGTTTACCAGAACTAGTCTCGTTTACCAGAATTAGTCTTGTTTACCAGAACTAGTCTCGTTTACCAGAACTAGTCTCGTTTACCAGAACTAGTATCGTTCTATGCCTCCCCTTCCATCTTTTCAACTGTGCTTGTAAAAAGCCCACCAACCTACAACAACACGATCACTGTTATTAGTAGTGGTCAGATGCCTCGAAACATGACATATATACCCAACTGAACTGCTTATTTTCTATTGGTTCTACAGATGCAAAAATGTGCAGATCGAAAAGGGTTTTCCTGGATCAGAATCTTCCTGCAGTGCTTCTAAGTTCATCTGAGCAACAATTTCTCGAAGTGCGAGTGTGATGACGTGCCGCGCCATGCCTCTAGATATCTTTAATGCATTGCTATGCTATCAGCCCTTGGGTAACTCATCCTCTGTAGATCGAAAAATGACTCTTTCAATTACACGAACATTTTGCGTGTTAGTTTTTGTTCCTTGTTGTTAAGTGCAATTTTTATTGTAGGAATCTAGGAATGATAATTACATTGAAATTATTATTTTCGCGCTTACAAGTTCTGGAAAATCTCTGTCCCACAATTATACATGTTAAACACACAAATTTCTCCTTTCTATAAATGCCTCGATGAAGTAGTTAATTCCAACGTTTGTGTAAAATAATATATAAGCCAGTCTCAAGATTGTTCTGTGACGACAAGATTTGTTTCCCTCCCCAAGTACCGAAGTCCTGAATTTTTCTTCTCTTCTGTCCCTATTATTGAGGTAAATAAGGATCAATGATGCTTGAGATGATAGTATCACAAGCATAACGAATCTCGAAAACCGGCATAAAGAACAACGCTTGACAATTTTTGTGTGGTTTTTTATGTAAAAATCTTGAAATGAATCATTTTTGATTGGCAGCAGATCGCAAATAATTCGAAAGCCGTCTGCATAATCTCCTGTGTGTACCTTAACAGTGAAGGTTGGTCCAAATTTACTACACGGTTGGAGTTTCGTACTGCAGAACGGACGTGTAACGGTCAGATCAATTATCTAGATTTCGTGTGCCAGTATCTCGACTTCGATATTTCTCTCGATTGCAATACCGTCGAGGAAAGTGGGCATTATTTGTTTCAACTGGGGTTTGTTATATAGCAATAATTGAAACGCTACGCCTTGCTTTAGTCGTAATTTTTATGAACTTTTGCGAAAAAAGTCGGTATTTTTTTATATTCTGTTTCGATTTGCTCATTGCTGCTTTTTATATAAATAGGTGTGGGAACATGCGAGGATGCGAACATAGTAAAAGAACATTTTTAATGGTACCATTGCCAAAAATGTTCTCTTTTTAACAACTCATAAAATGCAAATGGTTTCGTTTCTTTTGTAGCCTGTCTTCCAAAATAAGACCCAACAAACAAAGAGAACAGTTAATGCATACACATATATACGAGCGATAAACAAATCGCGTATATCGTAATTTATCTTTTGTTGTTCTACTTTTTTATACAAATTCTACAAAATCAACAGAACACCCCGTGACCGATGGTCGGTCTCTACTGCAGGAGGCAGAGTAAAAATAAATTCAACAAAAACAAACCCAACCCACACGAAACACACACAACTCCCCGCTGCGTTAAAAATATTCAAAACCATGCAAAGCAACAACATCGCAACCGTTCTGGACAAGCAGCGCCGCCGTTGCAGTTCTGTGTCAAGTGGACGACATGTAAATCTGCCCACACATCTGATGAAAAATTTCCATTTTATCAATTAGTGGTTGAACTTACCCTGCGATGGAGCAGCAAAGATTGCTCCATATCCGATATCCGAGCAAAGTGTCGACTGGACTTGGAATTTTTGTACAACTCCTTTTATAGTTTTCAGCTCGATACTGTTTCTTGTCATTTTTTTATCATATCCAGTCCAGAACAGAGTTGTTGTCTCTTCACTTACACACGCACTGTATTGCTTTTCATTCTCCAAGGATATCACAACTTTACTATTTTATGTTATTTTTCATTTCAAGTGCCAAATCTATATGGACAATGGATGCTTACAAACTTAGGGGATCCAAGGTACAAACTTAGGGGATCCATGGTACCAAGTTAGATGGTACAAACTTAGAGGATCCATAACTACTTAACTTGTAGAAATACCGCCTCTCTCTCTCTGCCAGACTTCTCTTATTAGGCCTCTCATAAGAAGATACAATTCAGAATTTTTGAAAAATCTATTTTTAGGATACTTTGTTTATTTCTTTTATCTCCAGCGCAGTATCGATACCTACTTTGTTTTGTGAGTTCGTGCTTCGTGAGCGCCTTGATAAGCCATTGCTTTGATTGATAGCGCTTGACACAATGCCTATGGGAGATAACGATACATGCATCTGCGTTGTTTCACGGGCAGTTAGCGCGCTAGATAATTGACCCGAACTGCTGCAGACCTTTTTGTATCTTGTGTACTTTGCCGTTGGCTCTATGCGTGCTGTTGTGGTTAGGAAGACTCGCATAAGCAGAGTGTGTGTTTTGTGGGTGTGTTTGAGTTCAAGTGTTCGTGATACGTCCACTTGTTGCAGTCTCAAATAGACCGCGGCCAGCAGAAAAGACAACGTAAATTGCCAGTGCACAGCACAGGCATACAATGAGACGACCATCGAAATCACGGATATTCGCTGCACATGTACAAATGGGTGGGTATGCGGGAATGCGGGTTCAAAATGGCACCACACGAAATCAATCGTTCGCATCGACTGGGCTGGCTGCAGCTACTTAACAGGCAAATGAAGTTCATCTCACTAAAATTTACTGATATGGTTATCAGGCGCCGCTCACACACACACACACACACACACACACACACACACACACACACACCCATAACACAACATAACATACTTACATACATGGTGCAGTATGTGGAGATGTGTGCGTATATATAGAGGGTGTCTGGATTTCAGAGGTCAAACCTATGAGTCCTGGGGTCTTGACAAGCAAAAGCAGACTCAGCAAAATAAACCACATTCAAAAAATAAAGCTCAACTGCGACAAATGAAATAATCCCAATGAAAAAAAAACAAAATAATCCCAAAGAAAAAACACAAAATAATCCCAAAAAAAAAATTCACCTTTCCTTTTCTCAGTCTAGGTTTTGATAAAGCATTCCTCTGAATCGACAATTATCACTTAATGTGAAAAAATTCAATAATATACGAGTAGTACTCGCGTCCCAACAACAAAGTCCATGATTTCTAGAAAATTTGCTGAAATTGGCAATCAATTTTTTGTCAATATTGATAGATTTATATAAAAATATGTTACTCCATAAAAAATCGGACTTCGCAGCAAAATTACAAGTCGTTAAGTCTTCTAAGCGAGCCAAGCGCAATTCGTTAAAAACAGCGACTTCGCTAAGTTTTCAAAAATTCTAATTCCACACAAATTTAAAGGTAAATTAATATCAACAAGTTGAGAATGACGAATCGAACGACGATCTTACTACATAATGAAATATACCTCGATCAAAAAAATCGAATAATCAATGAATCCAAAACATTAACAACAACACCGAAAAATCAAATAATTGCCAAAATGTTAAGTAAAACAATCAAAAATAAGCAAGAAATAGTCTCCAAAATATTCAATAATCAAAGAGAGAAATGAAATTATAGCCAAAAAATAAACCAAAATATTTCAGAAATATTGGCCTAAAATTGACCAAGAGGAATAAATGAAATAATCCCCAATGAAATAGAGCTAAAATAATAATAAATGAAACAAACTTACTCGGATGGAAATTAAATAATCCGACATTTTTGGGCTTTATTTCATAACGAAATAATCCCCAAAAGGAAACTGGAATTACGTACATGGGGAAAAAAGTCCAGTGGGGTTTAATAGTGTACCCAAATATGACATCCGACGCCAAAATGAATATGAAATGTGAGCAGTCATTTACAATTCCATTGAAATTAAAGGATATCACAATAAGTTGAAAGAACACCCCCAAGGAAATGTGTGTTGGTTGTCATTTCATTGCTAACTCTTTTGTTATAAAAAAAAGAAGAAAGAAGTAAACAAATCACATAAAACCAAAACAAACAAAAAATAATTGTTTGTAAATTTTTTAGTTTATTTCAATTTCCCTCATTTGATACGTTGGAGATATTTTTAAATTGGTTTTTAGGAGTATTTTAAAAATGTTGTTAAATAATCCTGAAATATTTTACTTCCATACATTTGCCAAGTAATTCTGCGTTCAAGCCCCGCGTGCCCGTTCGTTTCATCCAGTCAAGGAGAATTTCGTCACTGACGTCTTGAATTAAGCACCCTGTATCGAACCATGCAGCTGAGTATTACCGCCGTATACGTGAATCTTGCAATTGCTTTGTTTACTCATCTCCTATCGAATTAATCGCTGCCGCTCTGTCGTTCTGCCGATTTGCTTCTTTGTCCCTCGGCTTTCCAACCCAAAATTTCGTCAATGCACAGTTAATTTGT
Organism: Clusia tigrina; assembly: GCA_920105625.2. Classification (NCBI taxonomy): domain Eukaryota; kingdom Metazoa; phylum Arthropoda; class Insecta; order Diptera; family Clusiidae; genus Clusia; species Clusia tigrina. The sequence continues at coordinate 27,799,605 of OV050032.1, forward strand.
TAGTTAGTTAATAGTGCAGTGCTCGACACTCATTGTTCACTATCCGCCTGCTTCCCTGACAGCCAGTCGAAGCCAAGCAAGCAAGCAACCCACCGATCAGCCAACCAACCAACCAACCAACCAACCAGTCAGTCAGCCAGCCAGCCAGCCAGCATCTTCCTAGATAGAGCGATGCATGTCTCACACGCGACATCCGTTATCAACACAGCGATGCTCTTTTTGTGCCAAAAAGGTTCTTTTCAGTCAGTGCATTGTCGCCCCCGTCGCACTGCAGACGGCATTTTGCGCGTTTCTGAATTGTGCTTCTAAAAATACGAATTCAAAAAAATTTTCAAGTGTATATACAAAAATATCGTGAAAATATTTCAAATTTAGCTAATTGCGTTTAAAATTCAATTTAAAATAAAAAATTTCCAAAACCGAACACAACTCTTCGCCAAGTTGCAATAATGTGCCAAAAGAACGTCCCTTAAGGATCATTTGACAAACAAGAAAACACAACAACCAGAGCGGCGCGTTATCAGCCCACCAACTAATTGCGGCAATTACTTTCCCCACCAAAGTGCAAGCGAGTAAGTGCCTCTAAGCAAATCAAAACAATCGAACAGCAGCCAAATTAGCAGCTAAATTTATTATAAACGAGTATATTCTGGTCCACATTTATTTATAATTATAATAAACTTTTAAGTAAATATGTGCATAATCAGTTGTAGTTATATTTAAAAACTTTGATTCACGTTTAAACCGCTTTCGCGGCTCTTTGATAAGAATATTTTTAATTTCGTCTGAGCGATAATAGAGCAAGTGCAGAGAGAGCTCAGCGCCAGACCCGTCGCCCACCCCCCTGCACGGTGGCTGAGCGGGGTTCATAGCCAAACAAAACTTAAAAACAAATCAAAACAAATTTCAAAATTCATTATTATTGTGTATATATACATATAAATATAAATATAAATATATATATATGTGTGTATGTATACAAAAATCAGTAAACATGTTTCCAGACTCGCGAACACTCATATATGACACATCCTGACATGATATACGGACACATTTCGACAACATCGCATATTCTTCCATAGGTATATGGGCGATTAAATGTATACATATATAGATACTTAAATATATATATGTATATATATATATATATATATATATATATATAAATAGTATATATATATATATATATATATATATATATATATATATATATATATAGATATATATATATAGGAGTATATATATATATATATATATATATATATATATAAATATATATATATATATATAAATATATATATATATATATATATATATATATATATATATATATATATATATATATATATATATATATATATATATATATATATATATATATATATATATATATATATATATATATATATATAATATATATATATATATATATATATATATATATATATATATATATATATATATATATATATATATATATATATATATATATATATATATATATATATATATATATATATATATATATATATATATATATATATATATATATATATATATATATATATATATATATATATATATATATATATATATATATATATATATATAAATATATATATATATATATATATATATATATATATATATATATAGATATATATATATATATATATATATATAGATATATATATATATATATATATATATACATATATATATATATATATATATATATATATATATATATATAAATATATATATAAATAGATACTTCAATATATACATATAAATAGATACTTCAGTATATACATATATATAGATACTTCAATATATACATATATATATTTAGATCCTTGAATATATACATATATAGATACTTAAATATATACACACATATATACGTATATATATATATACGAGGTGTGATCAAAAAACAAAGTATTTATTTATTCATCAACAACTATCTTGTCCCTTTCAAAGTAATTCCCCTCAGATATAATACACTTATGCCAGCATTTTTTCCAATCCTCGAAACACTTCTGAAACGCTTTTTTTGGTATCGCCTACAGCTCCTGTTTCGATTTTTCTTTTATCTCCTCAATCGTAGCAAAACGCTTTCCTTTCATCGGTGTCTTCAGTTTTGGAAAGAGGAAAAAGTCAGCGGGGGCCAAGTCCGGTGAATACGGTGGTTGAGGCATGATAACGGTTTTGTTTTTAGCAAAAAACAGCTCCTGAGCGATGTCCATGCGACGCTGTTTTTGCTCAAAATTTAGCAATTTTGGAACAATCTTCGCTGCCGCACGTTTCATGCCTCAAACATCCGTAAAAATTGCTTGGCATGAGCCGAACGATATGCCAACATCATCAGCAACCTCTCTGATAGTGATTCGACGATTATCCAAAATCATTTTCTTCACTGCGTCAATGCATCGTCATTGACATCTTCTCGGCCTTCCTTAAACCGGTTATACCACAATTGAACTTGTGTTCTGCTCATAGTAGACTCGCCAAAGGCCACAGTCAACATTTCAAATGTCCTTGCGCGTTTAATTTCATTTTTTACACAAAACCGAATGCAGTTTCTTTGATCCAATTTTTCGAATAGTACAAAGTCGAAGAGCACACCAAAACACGACTAACCTGTTTATCTGTCAAAAACAAACTGACAATCCAAAATGGTTGGTATTGCCAACATATATGACAGACATGTGTACCAACATAACAGAAAAAAATGCGAACATCGAACATACGTAACTCACGAAAAGATGAAAATAACGGTTATCTTTTGATCACACCTCGTACATCTGCAAATTGAAAGTTATGGGCAAATTTTTTGGAATGCCATTGGACCCCATGATCGCTATGGCTACGACAGATTGTGCGCCATCCGACTATCCAAGTTTCGAGACACTTCAGATTCGATTCTATAATTTCTCAATTCTCCTCAATTGTTTGTAGTTTATTCACATGATCACTACAGTTGCTAAGCCCCTAAAAGACTAACATAAGGGCAGATGATTAAAAGCCACCACAACCAGTAACTTTTGCGGATGCATTGGAAGAAGTTCTTCGATCACTGGTGGATTGTTGTCGCTCTAATTCGGCAGAAAACAATTCAACAGCTCAAGAGCATCGAATAACATAGCGTATTTTAACCGACAAGTTACTCGTACTCTAAGCGACTTATGCATCATATTGAACTGTCATAGATACCCACGGGAATCTGATATAGAACAATTAATATGTAGACAAAGTTTCGGTGGGTGTGGCATTCAGCAGAGAAGTTTTTGTTTACACGTAATTTTAAGATTTGAGAGAAAATGCAACTGACTGAGGGTAAAATGAATGTAGACAAGAAAAAGATAAAGCCATCAGATCACGAAGAGAAACAATGAAACATGTTCTTATTTCGTTTCTGAAATGAAACTTATTATAGTAAAAACAATCAGTTGAATTTCCAGAAAAGAAGACGAACTTTAACTCTATCACCACCACCACTTCCACAACAACAACAATGTGTATGTTGTAAGCTTCCCAAAATTGTGATGAAATGCATGATTCTCCTCTATTTTATTTATTGGGTATTTCGAGCCATGTTCAAATAGAACACTGTGAACGCTATAAAATCATATGTATATGGTGTAAGAAGAATCACAACGCTATAAAATCATTGAATTATGGTGTAAGAGGAATCACAACGCTGTAAAATCTTTGATTTATGGTGTAAGAGGAATGACAACGCTATAAAATTGCCCGTTGCATTTTAAAAACAACACCAAACATAGCTGGGTTTAAAGTCCGAACAACACAAGGGGGATAACTGGGGTAACTGGGGAAACTGTTCGACATCCCTATGAGGCACAGTGAGATCAAATTCAGAGTATTATTTTTTGAATTCTTTGGGAAAAACAGTGGAAAGCTTGAAAACCGAAGATGGTGAAATTGTTGTTTTTGTTTTGAGCTCGCGTAGATCTTCACAGCCTAAATAATGAAACCGCCTAATCCAAGAAACAAAACCGCGTGGGGGAGGGGATATACGAGTAACAACACAAATCATTATAAATTGTAAAAATTTTGATTATTCTAAAGTGCAGGAATTGGGGAAAGTGTGCGCATTGTTCCATATTTTAGCTGGTCATCCAAAGTGTCGCCTTTATATTGGTTAAGTTACTATGTAGCAGTAATAGAACAAAGACAGAGAGAGAGAAGGAGAAAGGTATGTAGAATGCTATGCTTGTATCCCCTACTCGTATAGCATAATCCCCTACTCATATAGGCAACATCTCAACTTGATAACTCTCTATTCAAGCGGGTTATCGTGCATCGTGCAGTGAAAAGAGCTGCAGGCAGGCAAGCAAACAAACAAAACGCTGATTAAGTGATACTATCAGGCATATACGTACACGTAAATGTGTACGCCTGCCTATTGATCTATATACATACATATATACGTGTGTGATGTATGTATTTGCTCGGCGTAATATTTGCCAATTGTGTATAAATTTTCCTCTTTTAAAGGAAAGTTTTTGCCAATTAAGCACACAACAATGATGCACACAATTACTTTCACTCTTCACAAAAGTTCTTCCAGAATCATGCATTTTGCCACGGCAAATCAAATTAGACTCGTAGTCGAGAATAACGAAATAATGCTTAAGAAAGTACACAAATGCATGCATCATACTCGTAGTACCGAGTCTAAAGAGACTCATTAAAAATGTAGACTAATACTCGTACACTGCTCTGGCAACGCAAAACAACTTATTATAAGTATAATGGAAACACATTTTGAGATATACTTTGACATTGAACATTTCAGAAGATATGCAGAACTGAAAGTCTTTTAAAAGTCATCCCAATATGAGTACCTATCGAGGAATATATACATACATATGTACATGCATATGTACAACACTTGTACATGCGACGATATCTTAAATTTCAAGACATTTTGTTTCGTTGCAGGCATTCAGCCATACAGGCGTGTGTACATATGTACAATTGATTGGGTGGCATGCACCTACATGCATACGAATAATAAATACACCAGATTAGAGAATTCCGCAAATAAATAAACAATAACTTAAATTAATTAATAAATAAAGCAGAAAGAAAGCAGCCAATTTCACTGCCAATATGTGCACATTTATATACTCGACTGATATACATATGCATATAAATGTACAAAATCGTACGGAGTTTTTTTTATAGTGGGAAAAAGACACTTTCTCTCTCTCCACACAAAATGGTACAAATGAAATCCTAGCCCCCTTAATCTACTGAAAACCTTAGTAGGTTTTTTACAGGTTTCCTCTTCTCTGATCTCCATTCAACTGTAATGATATTATTCTGAGCTATAATGTCTATATATATATGTATAGACAGGATCTGATATTATATATGGACAGGATAAGATAATATGTATAGACAGGAACAGATTGGAGATATGATCGAAAAAAGTATTGTTTCTGTAATGCGGCCATGGATATTGACTTGTTATAGTATGTGCTTGTGACAGGTGGGACACTTCAAAATGACATTTTTTAAATTCTGGTTGATCATTTTCCCCAAAGGAGTCAAATTTTACACACATTTCATTAGACCAGAGGTCGCCAAAGTGGTCTATATAGACCCCCAGGGGTCTATTTAACAAAAACGGGGGTCGATCTGAGCCAGGGGATTTTGCGATTTTCGTAAAAAAAATACAAAGTTTGCTTTAATTAACCGAAAATTACTTTTATGGGGGTCGATGGAGATTTCGATCAATTATATAGGGGTCGATGATCAAAAAAGTTTGGCGACCCATGCATTAGACATTAGTGCTTTGATGCTTTCACAGAGCTGCGCATAAATACCAGTCTATGAGCGGTATGCCGTGCCGTGTTATCCCACTCGTCAATATCGAGTTCCATTTATTAATTATATTGTTACGGAAGCTACTATTTCCAGTAGTTCGATCACTGGATTGTGTCGAGCAATTCACAACGTTTTTGTTTCATAACTTCATGTTGAAACAGTTTACTTTAATAGGCATTTTCTTAAGCAATATTTATCTAGATTTATTTACTGCACGAATCGTTCATTCCTGAACCACTTCCAATTTCCAATTTCAAAACTCTGTATTCCCAGTGATGTCCATTATAAACACACTTATTGATTTTCCTCCCATGGCACGCTAAGAAAAATGTGTGAAAGAAATGAAAATCCCTTTTTCCACACAATCAACACATTAAGTGACAAGATTCAATATTATCAAGTGGCGTTCTGAGTTATTCCCTCACTAAAACTGGCATGATGTCAGCAAATGCATCCTTTATATCAAGCAATATGTTGTCAAATGCTTACTATATACCAATATCCTGTCAATATTAATATTTTTATATTGAAAAGTCTATGCACAAACCATATAAAATCGGAGTTAACAGCACGGAGCCAAATCGATAAGTCTTATAAACCAACCTATCCCAACTCGTTAATAACAACGACTTCCTTAATTTCTCTTATGCTCATATTTAGCATAGATATCGATACTTGCGCTATGTCATACATTTTGCTGACAGATCTCACTTAAGTCTCAAATTAGGAATAGGTGTGATCTGAGGGCGGGACAGTTAATATGCCCCACATTTTTGTATTGGTATGTATACTAGAAACTACTACTACGATTACTACGACTACTACGCCTACTACGACTACTACGCCTATTACGACTACTACGACTACTACGATTACCTTGATTACTACGCCTACTACGACTACTACGACTACTACGCCTACTACGACTACTACGACTACTACGCATACTACGACTACTACGCCTACTACGACTACTAAGACTACTACGAAACTACGACTACTTCAAATTTTAATACTACCTCTTCAGCAATAGCGAAGCTCGTTATGACTGGAACCATTTTCAATGTGTTCCAGATAGCTGCATCTATGTTGGATCACAGATCACATATTAGGCAACTGTGGAGCACTGATGCACAGCAGATACAAAAGCCTGGGATCATATTTGATACCAGGTAATGAAATAGCAAAGCTAGATCCAGCTGATATCCTAGTATTTCTAAGGATAACAAAGATGGATGAGTTTCTATAGTGTTATCCTATATTAGCAGAGGGTTGTACAATAGATCTTTTTGGTCGCAGTACATGATATACCTCCCTTTTACATTACATTACATTACATGTTGGATGGGCATATAGGTTAGACTGACCGGCCGTTCAGGCCACACATAGACCTACAAGGTCCTTGGTGGCAAGATGGGCATATAGACTCGTACTTAATCCGAGATTGGTTCATTTGGGTCTCTAGTTCTGTTTTCTGATTCCAAAATTGTTCCATCAAAATATCTTTTACAGTTTGAAAGCAAAGTGGCCACAGGCGGCCATCACTCAGATCATAGTATCATTACATATATCTGATCCCTCACGCCTTCTATACATTTTTGTCATGAAACAATGTTTATATGAACATTTTTCCGTTTTGATGATGTGGTTTGTAAATTGATTCTTAACGAAGGGAATATAGAAATGATGACTTTAACAGAAGGAAAGTTTTCTGCCATTGCTAATATCGACAAGTGAATTGATGGTGTATTAGTGATGGTGTATTAGTGATGATATTTAATTCAAATATTGAATCAGTGAATTAATCCAATTCTAAATGATTCATTCCAGATATTGCTGCTATTTTTAAGTCATAAAAAAATACAATAAAAATTAATACGAATTGTAAACATAAGTGGGGTCATTTCCTAGAATTGTATTTATAGCCACCTATAAACAACTTTATATGCGGCAGTAATGTCTCCTATATCACAAGTATTCCCCATGATTCCTAAATATGGATATGTCCCTGCGTTAATTTTCATACAAACAATTACCCGCTGGAGAGATGTTTATTCTGCTTCTTTTCACTTTTTGCCGACAATGGATTCCGCTCCTAATCCTCCCCCACTTTTGTGTGTTTTCTTTTTGAAAGATAATCTATCAACAATTGTTCTGCGTGACAAATCGCATCCACGCCAGTAGTGAGAGTTAACATTAAAGCAGACTGTATACTTAAACGCCTCACTTCAAAGAAGCCGGCGCACAGTGGTCGGAACACCAAATCCAGCTTGGCAAACTTACGAAAAAAGCAACATTAAATTTCAAGAAACTCATTTTAGACGCAAGAATAAATATTGCAGAAGAACACACCCAGACTTGTGATTATCTGAGAAATTAAACTTGTTAGCGTCTCCAGTTGGTATAAACTTTATTCACACTATAACGGACTCGGAAAAGGAAGAAAGAAACTGTTCTAGTATGTATTTGATTTGCATTGAAAGTGGGCGTAACAAATGGTCCAAATTTCAAATGCAATTTATTGCAACTGGGCGCACCTGCTAAATGAACACTAGCATAGTAGTCTTCGAGATGTTCATCTCCGCAATTTGAATTACATATATCTGAATTATATACACGCGATTTAGTAGCCGTGGTGAACGATCAATCACAATCTAAAACATTCCACACACTGTTGATCAGTCAGATCAATTCCAAATGATAATCAGGGAACCGATTTTGCAGCACCTGAAATGCGGCTTGTGGCAAATGGGGTACAGCTCAAGGACATACATATTGTAATATCAAGTTTAGACTCAATCCACAGTCTAAGGATTGTTTGAAGGTGTATTAAAAACTGTAAAAACAATGGAACAGGAACGTTGTGCTAATATAACTTACATGAGAGCAGAGCTCTGTGCTTACTTGAAACTCAATTTCTATGATGGAAATTTTGTGAAATCTGCCTCACAAAACCATTGATGAGAGAAAGGATCTTGTGGAAGAAATCATTACGTCTGAAATGAAGAATCAGTAAATGTCTCTCTTGTAAGAGAGGTACACTTTTGCTCATACTCCATCATTCCTTCCCTTCATGGCAGTGGAAAATGATGTTCAACTTAATTTCTAATTTTATAAATCCAATTTTAATTAAACAAAGTTTCAGCGGAACTATCTCACTAAGCACATGTGTACATATTCAGTGCTTGGCGATATTTTCGGAGATGAATTCATCACAGAAAGCATATGGAACGATTGTTGTTCTACCCACATTGGAATCACCCTATCAAGTGATGCAAATATGGGAGCGAAGCCACAGTGCTGTCAAAAAATCACAAAACACCAGTTTTTCAAGTGTCTGTGTTCTTTATTCACAACAAAATTATTATTATTATTATTATTATCATTATTACTTGAAAAACAATAACTTAGTTATTATTTTACATTGTAAGGGGAGCACTAGCTGCCAGGGCCTTCAGCTTGTCACGTCAAAATATTGAGCAGTGACAATTTAATATAAAACTTAGTTGGGCAGATAGTGAAGCTAAGCCACCTCCTAGAGTCCTCGTAGCGTGCTGCTATTACTGATACTATACTGAACTTATTTCAAAGGCAAAATAAACACAAAAGTGTATTCAGATGTCAGTTGACAGCAAACGTGAAAAGTCGTTGATGCTATAATAAAAAAAAGTGGCTGAAACTATGCCACGGAAACTTTAGGTTAGGTTAGATTCATCTGGCTGGCCATAAACCACACACAGACCTATTGTACCTTAGCGGTACCAGATGGAGCTAGTCTTCCACGTAGAGTTGTAGAAGATGCCTACCTGCTTGAAGTTCCATTCCTGAGACGTGTCCCAAATTGTGGGGCCCCCAGCACTTTAAGCGTGTTATTGACAATGCAGGATATGTACATAAACATCTCTAAGTACCGTCTCCTTTGTATCCGGCTCCCTGCACTTCTACATATGTCGTCATTTGTGATTCCCATCCCTCCGAAAACATTAGGTAGGTAGGTTAGGCCGCCGCATTACTAGAAAACAGTGACGCCACTTAGACCACCAGTTGGGCCCGTTGTGAGCCGCGTTTGCGGGGCGTGGCTACGCTTCCCCCTCCACATTGAACCAACCTGAGGCTGTAATAGAGCGGAGAAGGTTATTGACATATGACTAGTATAGATCTATACTTGTTATGAAGTGGGATCCTAGTAAAAGTTCCCTATTTCTAGGAAAAGAGGGCCATGTACAGAAGAGATGCTGGACCGTTGCCAGTTCCTCCTCGTTCCTGCAGCTGCGACAAAAGTCATGCAGACATTAAGTGAGTTAAAAAAATGTCTCCAACGCTGACAGGCGTTGCTACTGCTGTGATTACTTCAACTGGAAAAGTGTGTTTCAGTGGGAAGATTTCACCCTTCATATTTTCACCCTGACGATTCAGTGCAGATGCACTTCGAATAACAACAACAATGGAAACACACTTGTATTGTTTAATGGCAGTTCTCAATGTTCCAAATGTAAACAGCAGATATTCTCTTAAATTGACTATTTGTATTAATTATTATTATTTTTATTCAAATAACAATGAGTCTCTATATACATACGTACATATATAGAGAATTGAGAACTTTATTTTGGGAAGATTTATTTATATACGTACACTTACGCTGGCACAAATGGCATGAACTGAGTCGAGCTGAGCGTGGTCATCATTTATACCATGAGTATTTTAGCAATTCCCTCTGGTGGCGTACGTGATTCAGTTATAACATACACACACACTCACGTATCGTGTGGTTGGGACGATGCCTCTTTTATGTCACCACCACACATTGTGCCATTCCAACCAAGTTGTTCGCGGAAATATGAACTTTGGTATTCTCAATTAATCCATCCCAATAGTTGAAAATTTGCGATGGCACCACATTTTCACGTCTATACAAATAGAAAAGTATTATAGAGGTGTGTATGTGTGCTTTCTTGCGAGGAGTACATATACAAGCCAACGATAAAATAAATTAAAGAGACATTTTCGACCAAATTCAAATCATGTGATGATGAAATTTTGGAAAAGCAATCGAAATTTGTTTTTCTAAAAATGTCCCCTCGTATTTACATCGAACCGGAGACTAGTTGTGGGAGATTTCTGCGAAACAACGGTATCGCTGATAACTCCAGATGATGGAACCTACTCAGCTGTTGTGAAATAGCCAAAGATGGTACAAGTTCTCACTGACAAAATGTGGCAGGTTGTTTACGTGGAATCTCGAAATCATCACCTGGAAGCACCCTACCTATGCAACCGTTTGAAATGTGTACGTGGAACGGGGTGGTTCTGTGCTGTTTCTCTATTTGGGTGTTAATTACTCGACTTCAAACTGTTCAATTGGCTTCATACAACTTCAATTGACATCACGTGACTGGAAGTCAATTTAATTCAAAGGTTTTCGTCAATGATTGCATTTACTAACCCTGAAACCATAAAGAGTAAAAACTGATTGAACCATTTGATAACAGAGTTAATCGAGTTGTGGTCAAAATTGATTGAAATCTTTCTGAAACCGTAAAGTGTAAAGACTGATTGAACCATTTGATAAAACACTTAATCGAATTGTGGTCAGAATTGATTGAAATCTTTCTGAAACCGTAAAGAGTAAAAAGTGATTGAACCATTTGATAAAACACTTAATCGAATTGTGTTCAAGATTGAAATCTTTCTGAAACCGTAAAGAGTAAAGACTGATTGAACCATTTGATAAAACACTTAATCGAATTGTGGTCAAAATTGATTGAAATCTTTCATTGATTGAAATCTTTCTGAAACCGTAAAGAGTAAAGACTGATTGAACCATTTAATACAACACTTAATCGAATTGTGGTCAAAATTGATTGAAATCTTTCTGAAACCGTAAAGAGTAAAGACTGATTGAACCATTTAATACAACACTTAATCGAATTGTGGTCAAAATTGATTGAAATCTCTCTGAAACCGTAAAGAGTAAAAACTGATTGAACCATTTCATAAAACACTTAATCGAATTGTATTCAAGATTGAAATCTTTCTGAAACCGTAAAGAGTAAAAACTGATTGAACCATTTCATAAAACACTTAATCGAATTGTGGTCAAAATTGATTGAAATCTTTCTGAAACCGTAAAGAGTAAAAACTGATTGAACCATTTGATAAAATACTTAATCGAACTGTGGTCAAAATTGATTGAAATCTTTCTGAAACCGTAAAGAGTAAAAACTGATTGAACCATTTCATAAAACACTTAATCGAATTGTGGTCAAAATTGATTGAAATCTCTCTGAAACCGTAAAGAGTAAAAACTGATTGAACCATTTGATAAAACACTTAATCGAATTGTGTTCAAGATTGAAATCTTTCTTAAACCATAAAGAGTAAAAACTGATTGAACCATTTGATAAAACACTTAATCGAATTGTGTTCAAGATTGAAATCTTTCTGAAACCGTAAAGAGTAAAGACTGATTGAACCATTTGATAAAATACTTAATCGAGTTGTGGTCAAAATTGATTGAAATCTTTCTGAAACCGTAAAGTGTAAAGACTGATTGAACCATTTGATAAAATACTTAATCGAGTTGTGGTCAAAATTGATTGAAATCTTTCTGAAACCGTAAAGAGTAAAAACTGATTGAACCATTTGATAAAATACTTAATCGAATTGTGGTCAAAATTGATTGAAATCTTTCTGAAACCGTAAAGAGTAAAAACTGATTGAACCATTTCATAAAACACTTAATCGAATTGTGGTCAAAATTGATTGAAATCTTTCTGAAACCGTAAAGAGTAAAAACTGATTGAACCATTTGATAAAACACTTAATCGAATTGTGTTCAAGATTGAAATCTTTCTGAAACCATAAAGAGTAAAAACTGATTGAACCATTTGATAAAACACTTAATCGAATTGTGTTCAAGATTGAAATCTTTCTGAAACCGTAAAGAGTAAAGACTGATTGAACCATTTGATAAAATACTTAATCGAATTGTGGTCAAAATTGATTGAAATCTTTCTGAAACGGTAAAGAGTGAAAACTGATTGAACCATTTAATACAACACTTAATCGAATTGTGGTCAAAATTTATTGAAATCTTTCTCAAACCGTGAAGAGTAAAGACTGATTGAACCATTTGATAAAACACTTAATCGAATTGTGTTCAAGATTGAAATCTTTCTGAAACCGTAAAGAGTAAAGACTGATAGAACCATTTGATAAAATACTTAATCGAGTTGTGGTCAAAATTGATTGAAATCTTTCTGAAACCGTAAAGAGTAAAGACTGATTGAACCATTTGATAAAATACTTAATTAAATTGTGGTCAAAATTGATTGAAATCTTTCTGAAACCGTAAAGAGTAAAGACTGATTGAACCATTTGATAAAACACTTAATCGAATTGTGGTCAAAATTGATTGAAATCTTTCTGAAACCGTAAAGAGTAAAAACTGATTGAACCATTTGATAAAACACTTAATCGAATTATGTTCAAGATTGAAATCTTTCTGAAACGGTAAAGAGTAAAGACTGATTGAACCATTTGATAAAATACTTAATCGAACTGTGGTCAAAACTGATTGAAATCTTTCTGAAACGGTAAAGAGTGAAAACTGATTGAACCATTTAATACAACACTTAATCGAATTGAGGTCAAAATTGATTGAAATCTTTCTCAAACCGTGAAGAGTAAAGACTGATTGAACCATTTGATAAAACACTTAATCGAACTGTGGTCAAAATTGATTGAAATCTTTCTGAAACGGTAAAGAGTGAAAACTGATTGAACCATTTAATACAACACTTAATCGAGTTGTGGTCAAAATTGATTGAAATCTTTCTGAAACCGTAAAGAGTAAAAACTGATTGAACCATTTGATAAAACACTTAATCGAATTGTGTTCAAGATTGAAATCTTTCTGAAACCGTAAAGAGTAAAGACTGATTGAACCATTTGATAAAATACTTAATCGAGTTGTGGTCAAAATTGATTGAAATCTTTCTGAAACCGTAAAGAGTAAAGACTGATTGAACCATTTGATAAAATACTTAATTGAATTGTGGTCAAAATTGATTGAAATCTTTCTGAAACGGTAAAGAGTAAAAACTGATTGAACCATTTGATAAAACACTTAATCGAATTATGTTCAAGATTGAAATCTTTCTGAAACCGTAAAGAGTAAAGACTGATTGAACCATTTGATAAAATACTTAATCGAACTGTGGTCAAAATTGATTGAAATCTTTCTGAAACGGTAAAGAGTGAAAACTGATTGAACCATTTAATACAACACTTAATCGAATTGAGGTCAAAATTGATTGAAATCTTTCTCAAACCGTGAAGAGTAAAGACTGATTGAACCATTTGATAAAACACTTAATCGAACTGTGGTCAAAATTGATTGAAATCTTTCTGAAACGGTAAAGAGTGAAAACTGATTGAACCATTTAATACAACACTTAATCGAGTTGTGGTCAAAATTGATTGAAATCTTTCTGAAACGGTAAAGAGTGAAAACTGATTGAACCATTTGATAAAACACTTAATCGAATTGTGGTCAAAATTGATTGAAATCTTTCTGAAACCGTAAAGAGTAAAAACTGATTGAACCATTTGATAAAACACTTAATCGAATTGTGTTCAAGATTGAAATCTTTCTGAAACCGTAAAGACTGATTGAACCATTTGATAAAATACTTAATCGAACTGTGGTCAAAATTGATTGAAATCTTTCTGAAACGGTAAAGAGTGAAAACTGATTGAACCATTTAATACAACACTTAATCGAATTGAGGTCAAAATTGATTGAAATCTTTCTCAAACCGTGAAGAGTAAAGACTGATTGAACCATTTGATAAAACACTTAATCGAACTGTGGTCAAAATTGATTGAAATCTTTCTGAAACGGTAAAGAGTGAAAACTGATTGAACCATTTAATACAACACTTAATCGAGTTGTGGTCAAAATTGATTGAAATCTTTCTGAAACGGTAAAGAGTGAAAACTGATTGAACCATTTGATAAAACACTTAATCGAATTGTGGTCAAAATTGATTGAAATCTTTCTGAAACCGTAAAGAGTAAAGACTGATTGAAGCATTTCATAAAACACTTAATCGAATTGTGGTCAAAATTGATTGAAATCTTTCTGAAACGGTAAAGAGTGCAAATTGATTGAACCATTTAATACAACACTTAATCGAATTGTGGTCAAAATTGATTGAAATCTTTCTGAAACCGTAAAGAGTAAAAACTGATTGAACCATTTGATAAAACACTTAATCGAATTGTGTTCAAGATTGAAATCTTTCTGAAACCGTAAAGAGTAAAGACTGATTGAACCATTTGATAAAATACTTAATCGAGTTGTGGTCAAAATTGATTGAAATCTTTCTGAAACCGTAAAGAGTAAAGACTGATTGAACCATTTGATAAAATACTTAATTGAATTGTGGTCAAAATTGATTGAAATCTTTCTGAAACCGTAAAGAGTAAAAACTGATTGAACCATTTGATAAAACACTTAATCGAATTATGTTCAAGATTGAAATCTTTCTGAAACCGTAAAGAGTAAAGACTGATTGAACCATTTGATAAAATACTTAATTGAATTGTGGTCAAAATTGATTGAAATCTTTCTGAAACCGTAAAGAGTAAAAACTGATTGAACCATTTGATAAAACACTTAATCGAATTATGTTCAAGATTGAAATCTTTCTGAAACCGTAAAGAGTAAAGACTGATTGAACCATTTGATAAAATACTTAATCGAACTGTGGTCAAAATTGATTGAAATCTTTCTGAAACGGTAAAGAGTGAAAACTGATTGAACCATTTAATACAACACTTAATCGAGTTGTGGTCAAAATTGATTGAAATCTTTCTGAAACGGTAAAGAGTGAAAACTGATTGAACCATTTGATAAAACACTTAATCGAATTGTGGTCAAAATTGATTGAAATCTTTCTGAAACCGTAAAGAGTAAAAACTGATTGAACCATTTGATAAAACACTTAATCGAATTGTGTTCAAGATTGAAATCTTTCTGAAACCGTAAAGACTGATTGAACCATTTGATAAAATACTTAATCGAACTGTGGTCAAAATTGATTGAAATCTTTCTGAAACGGTAAAGAGTGAAAACTGATTGAACCATTTAATACAACACTTAATCGAATTGAGGTCAAAATTGATTGAAATCTTTCTCAAACCGTGAAGAGTAAAGACTGATTGAACCATTTGATAAAACACTTAATCGAACTGTGGTCAAAATTGATTGAAATCTTTCTGAAACGGTAAAGAGTGAAAACTGATTGAACCATTTAATACAACACTTAATCGAGTTGTGGTCAAAATTGATTGAAATCTTTCTGAAACGGTAAAGAGTGAAAACTGATTGAACCATTTGATAAAACACTTAATCGAATTGTGGTCAAAATTGATTGAAATCTTTCTGAAACCGTAAAGAGTAAAAACTGATTGAACCATTTGATAAAACACTTAATCGAATTGTGTTCAAGATTGAAATCTTTCTGAAACCGTAAAGACTGATTGAACCATTTGATAAAATACTTAATCGAACTGTGGTCAAAATTGATTGAAATCTTTCTGAAACGGTAAAGAGTGAAAACTGATTGAACCATTTAATACAACACTTAATCGAATTGAGGTCAAAATTGATTGAAATCTTTCTCAAACCGTGAAGAGTAAAGACTGATTGAACCATTTGATAAAACACTTAATCGAACTGTGGTCAAAATTGATTGAAATCTTTCTGAAACGGTAAAGAGTGAAAACTGATTGAACCATTTAATACAACACTTAATCGAGTTGTGGTCAAAATTGATTGAAATCTTTCTGAAACGGTAAAGAGTGAAAACTGATTGAACCATTTGATAAAACACTTAATCGAATTGTGGTCAAAATTGATTGAAATCTTTCTGAAACCGTAAAGAGTAAAGACTGATTGAAGCATTTCATAAAACACTTAATCGAATTGTGGTCAAAATTGATTGAAATCTTTCTGAAACGGTAAAGAGTGCAAATTGATTGAACCATTTAATACAACACTTAATCGAATTGTGGTCAAAATTGATTGAAATCTTTCTGAAACCGTAAAGAGTAAAAACTGATTGAACCATTTGATAAAACACTTAATCGAATTGTGTTCAAGATTGAAATCTTTCTGAAACCGTAAAGAGTATAGACTGATTGAACCATTTGATAAAATACTTAATCGAGTTGTGGTCAAAATTGATTGAAATCTTTCTGAAACCGTAAAGAGTAAAGACTGATTGAACCATTTGATAAAATACTTAATTGAATTGTGGTCAAAATTGATTGAAATCTTTCTGAAACCGTAAAGAGTAAAAACTGATTGAACCATTTGATAAAACACTTAATCGAATTATGTTCAAGATTGAAATCTTTCTGAAACCGTA
Organism: Clusia tigrina; assembly: GCA_920105625.2. Lineage (NCBI taxonomy): Eukaryota > Metazoa > Arthropoda > Insecta > Diptera > Clusiidae > Clusia > Clusia tigrina. Next base: position 27,816,905 of record OV050032.1, read on the forward strand.
AAGAGTAAAGACTGATTGAACCATTTGATAAAATACTTAATCGAACTGTGGTCAAAATTGATTGAAATCTTTCTGAAACGGTAAAGAGTGAAAACTGATTGAACCATTTAATACAACACTTAATCGAATTGAGGTCAAAATTGATTGAAATCTTTCTCAAACCGTGAAGAGTAAAGACTGATTGAACCAATTGATAAAACACTTAATCGAACTGTGGTCAAAATTGATTGAAATCTTTCTGAAACGGTAAAGAGTGAAAACTGATTGAACCATTTAATACAACACTTAATCGAGTTGTGGTCAAAATTGATTGAAATCTTTCTGAAACGGTAAAGAGTGAAAACTGATTGAACCATTTGATAAAACACTTAATCGAATTGTGGTCAAAATTGATTGAAATCTTTCTGAAACCGTAAAGAGTAAAGACTGATTGAAGCATTTCATAAAACACTTAATCGAATTGTGGTCAAAATTGATTGAAATCTTTCTGAAACGGTAAAGAGTGAAAATTGATTGAACCATTTAATACAACACTTAATCGAATTGTGGTCAAAATTGATTGAAATCTTTCTGAAACCGTAAAGAGTAAAAACTGATTGAACCATTTGATAAAACACTTAATCGAATTGAGGTCAAAATTGATTTAAATCTTTCTGAAACGGTAAAGAGTGAAAACTGATTGAACCATTTAATACAACACTTAATCGAATTGTGGTCAAAATTGATTGAAATCTTTCTGAAACGGTAAAGAGTGAAAACTGATTGAACCATTTAATACAACACTTAATCGAGTTGTGGTCAAAATTGATTGAAATCTTTCATATCTCTGTTATGCAATCAGTCTAACTTTTTACCGATAAATACAATGACTCTTCATAAGCTCCCGATAGAATTTCAAAATATCTCTGCTGAATTTGATTGGGGCCTGGACGATATTTACATGCAAATAGAAATAGAGGCTATTCAATTATCAGTTGAATAAAATTTATGTTGAAAATTATTTTATGACATTGAAATTATTGTGGAAAAACTTATCGCTGAAATGGTGGGTGGAGCGCATCTCGACGAGTTCCTGACTTATTTCGGTCCAGAGTAAGCAAATAATTCAAGTGATGTTGAGTGGTTTACTTGCAAGGACCAGAGATTTGACATATCCCCATAATATAAGAGTCAAACAGCGTGAAATCCATGGCCAGTTGATATCTTTACTCTGCAACGTAACGAATTCATTGAACTTCGCATATCTGTGCCCCGTGGTTACAGACTTGTTGAAACCAAGTGTTTGTTAGATCCGTATCATCCAATGTAGATCACAAAAGTCGGCTGTGACCCATGATCATATCTTACGGTCTGACGACTCGTCCGCACTAAAATCCATACCAAACACTGAATTGTTAAGATGCGCTCTCAAATTTCTTCGAGATTGGAGACGCTTGAACTACGGCTTATCGACATTGGTGCCTCCACGCTGAACATTATTTTTGATCCTGATCTTTTTAAAACATTTTAAGCATAATCATGCTTTTTTGTTGATGTGTTCGACCGAGCTGTCAATATGACAATCGGGTTTCAATCAACTCAATGCAGTTGTCATATATGACATCCTGTTTACAATCAACTCAAAGCAGCTGTCGAATATGGCAACGTAAGTGAAAGTGTTCTTCCAAACTGAACACCCTTTAGAATATCAAACGCATTATTTTACTGACCCAACCAACGAAAGTAGCTCGGCGTGGAGAAGACAACAACAACTTTCAACATATCGAAGAAAAAGTCCTCGTGCTAGTATCGTATGAAAACTTACTTCTAACTTGGGAAAATGTCAGTACACCAATTTGTTTTCGCTGTTCTGGGCGCAGTCTCGGTTTTCAGAAAAATATCGATCCATCCATCCATATACTTGTATCCGTTCATACTGGTGCATGACACTAAAGGACTAATGCACTATCGATCCATATATGATGGAGTCATCATCAATATTGCGAATCCATCGTATTTCAGCATTCCGAAAACTGTGATTTTGAATACCCCTTTATCTGCCTGACCGTCCGTGCAGCTGTCCAGAGCCTGCATTGTTCAATCTATTGGAACCTAACTTTGTCCTCAAGTTTTATTGGTATTTTTTGTTCTGGACTCTAAATGTGTACTGTAAATGTGGTTTGCTGGAGGCTCGAAACAAAACTCTTTCTTCATATTCGTGCCAAATCGAATGGTTTGGAGATGTAAAACAAGCCATCTCCTTGATCTTTCCCGCAAAATAAGAACCCTAAACATCTGGGATCGGGAGTTATTGTGTTGTCCTCATCAATTTAATGTCTTAGTAATACAGATCCGTGGAAATGCATTGACCAGAAATTGGGCGCCGCAATCTTCGCCAATTCGACAACGTTTCAGCTTTCGGTTGCAGTATTCTTTGCACAATCCGTTGCAGCTTTGTTGCTGCTTTGTACGTTGGCACGTGTTTTGCTATGAAAACACTTCCAAATGACGCGAGAAAACGTTACAAAATAACACCTTCTCTCTAGTCAAATGCTAAACGGTGTGCAAAGTGTGAATCTGCCAATTGGGAAATCTGTGTGCGACAGCAATAAAAAGATCGATCGCCTGTTTAAATCGCAATTATCGCAAGATTTTTTTTATTTTGGTGTTGTTGTTATTGTTCGCTATGTACTGCTAATTTTTTAGTCGACAGGTTTTTTATGCGATTGGCCAACTGTAAGAATTGGCCTTGAACCTCTTGTTCCTCTTTTGCAATACTTGCGCACCAAATGTTCTGCTTTGGGAAAACATTTTATTGGCAATTGGCAACTGCCACAGATGGGCGGCGAGGAAGCACAACGATGCACGTTTTCACAAATTTTAGATGACAAAATGATCGTAGAAACGACACAACAATATCAACAATCAATAGAAATTGAATCGCGGTGAGCGAGTGGCAATAATTCAATGGCACCATCTGGCGACGAACGATTAAGGAGGTCAATGGAGATCATTTCCGTTAGGCACAAAGAAATGCCAAATATTTGTAGATTTATTCACATTCAATTTAATTCAATTACATTTTCTGTTTAAATTGCACTTTGAATTCAACAGCTGATTAATATAGGCTCACTCAATTCCTCTTTAAGCTGACCAGTCTATGAGGGCCCAATTGTCATTAGCAAAGAAAGGCACTACATCTCCACACGTATCTGCCATATTCCAGTCCAGTTTGCTCGGACACACTACGTAATGCATTAAAATAAGTAATGCATGCGTTGGATTTGCCAGCGCCTACATTTCCTTAAAGTTGCGTCCCAGTTGTCCAGTAACTCATACAAGATGCACCGGAAATAGTCTGTCACTGATACAAGCTGTACCGGAAATAGTCAGTCACTGATACAAGATGCACCTGAAATGTTCAGTCACTCATACAAGAGTTACCGGAACTAGTCAGTCACTGATACAAGATGCACCTGAAATGTTCAGTCACTCATACAAGAGTTACCGGAACTAGTCAGTCACTGATACAAGATGCACCTGAAATGTTCAGTCACTCATACAAGAGTTACCGGAAATAGTCAGTCACTGATACAAGATTCACTGCAAATATCTAACCAAAGAGTATGCATATATAGAGCTCGCATGACGAACGAAGTTATTGTTGGTTTTCTAGTAAACCCCTTTTTTATAACACATAACATAAGACACTCATTGCATCTCGCTTCCGCTTGCCGCTCACCGATTTTTGTGGAATCGCCATCACATCCATTACACACAATTTTGAGGGGTTCCATCTCTATGTTTCTATACTCTTTAATCTAACACCTTACGACCAGGTTACACTGAGAAGATAACAGTCCCGCGATAGGTACTCTCTTCTCCACAAAAACATAGACGCTCTTTCAATAAATTTCGCTTCTTCGCAGTGTTCGCGCAGGAGTAACACAATTGTCCCTGCATGCTACGTGATTAGTGTATGGTGTTCACTATTGACTTTTTATTTGAATCGTTTCACAACTCAACTAAGTCCTTCAGAGACTGAAGATGAGTAAGTGAGTGAATGAGAGGCAAGTGGTACAAAACATCGCAAGAAGTACTCGTACTTTCGTGAATTGTTTCGCAGAGCTGGACCTCATTCGCAGTGGTTAAATGAGTTACTCATACAAATTATTTACTCACTGCAAATGAGTTACTCACTAAAAATGAGTTACTCATGCAAATGAGCTACTCATACAAATTAGTTCCTCACTGCAAATGAGCTACTCACTGCAAATGGGTTACTCACTGCAAATGAGTTACTCATACAAATGAGCTACTCACTGAAAATGGGTTACTCACTGCAAAAGAGTTACTCATACAAATGAGTTACTCACTGCAAATGAGTTACTCATACAAATTATTGACTCACTGCAAATGAGTTGCTCATACAAATGAGTTACTCATATAAATGAGTTACTCACTGCAAATGACTTACTCACTGCAAATGAGTTACTCACTGCAAATGAGCTACTCTCTGCAAATGAGTTACTCATATAAATGAGTTACTCACTTCAAAGAAGTTACTCATACAAATTAGTTACTTACTGCAAATGAGTTACTCATACAAATTATTTCCTCACTGCAAATGAGTTAGTCATACAAATGAGTTACTCACTGCAAACTAGTTACTCACTGCAAATGAGTAACTGCAGATGAGTTACTCATGGAAATGAGTTACTCATGGAAATGAGTTACTCATGGAAATGAGTTACTCATGGAAATGAGTTATTCACTGCAAATGAGTTGCTCATACAAATGAGTTACTAATTCAAATGAGTTATTCACTGCAAATGAGTTACTCATACAAATGAGTTGCTCATACAAATGAGTTACTCACTGCAAATGAGTTTCTCATACAAATGAGTTACTCATTCAAATGAGTTATTCACTGCAAATGAGTTACTCATACAAATGAGTTCCTCATGCAAATGAGTTAGTCATACAAATGAGTTACTCACTGCAAATTAGTTACTCACTGCAAATGAGTTACTCATGGAAATGAGTTACTTATACACTAATTTGAGTAACTCATGGAAATGAGTTACTCATGGAAATGAGTTACTCATGGAAATGAGTTACTCATGGAAATGAGTTATTCACTGCAAATGAGTTGCTCATACAAATGAGTTACTCATTCAAATGAGTTATTCACTGCAAATGAGTTACTCATACAAATGAGTTACTCATACAAATGAGTTACTCACTTCAAATGAGTTTCTCATACAAATGAGTTACTCATGCAAATGAGTTACTCATACAAATGAGTTACTCATACAAATGAGTTACTCACTGCAAATGAGTTTCTCATACAAATGAGTTTCTCATACAAATGAGTTATTCACTGCAAATGAGTTACTCATACAAATGAGTTACTCGCTGCAAATGAGTTGCTCATACAAATGAGTTACTCATATAAATAAGTTACTCATACAAATGAGTTCCTCATGCAAATGAGTTCCTCATGCAAATGAGTTAGTCATACAAATGAGTTACTCACTGCAAATGAGTTACTCATGGAAATGAGTTACTTATACACTAATTTGAGTAACTCATGGAAATGAGTTACTCATGGAAATGAGTTACTCATGGAAATGAGTTACTCATGGAAATGAGTTACTCATGGAAATGAGTTACTCATGGAAATGAGTTACTCATGGAAATGAGTTATTCACTGCAAATGAGTTGCTCATACAAATGAGTTACTCATGGAAATGAGTTATTCATGGAAATGAGTTACTCATTCAAATGAGTTATTCACTGCAAATGAGTTACTCATACAAATGAGTTACTCATACAAATGAGTTACTCATACAAATGAGTTACTCACTGCAAATGAGTTTCTCATACAAATGAGTTACTCATTCAAATGAGTTATTCACTGCAAATGAGTTACTCATACAAATGAGTTTCTCATACAAATGAGTCACTCACTCTGAAAATACAATAACAGAATTAACGATGTCGCTTAACTTAACGAATTGCGATCGGCTCGCTTAATAATTAGCGACTTAGAACTATGACGCCCGCCAAGTACGATTCTAATAGTTTATGCATAGAACAAATCATCATCTAAGAATTGTCCTTGATTTGGAAGAAGCCAAGATTTTATCCAAAATTTTATTCCTCAGCGTTTTAAATCTTTGCCACCGTTTTGGCATTTGTGTGGCAATCTGCTCCTTGGGGTTATGTCATGGGGTCGTCCGTTGTGTAGCAGAGCTCATTGCAAATTATTCAAATTTCTCGAAAGCGCATTTTTATGTACATATTTATTTATATAATTGCGGTCCAAAAATAGTCCACAAAATTAGCAAATTGAGAATATTTTCTTGAGAAAGCAGCTTTGGCTGTGGTCCAAATAATGAATGCATTTAAATGATGTTTTTGGGATATGACGTGGACACCATGACAACCTGGTCATCAAGTGCCGCCTGCCCAGCATACAATCGCGTCAATTGGATTTCTGTTCGATCCATCGATCGATCTAGCGTTTGGTTTTATTATACGCAGTATTAAGTAAAAGATGAGTCAATTGAATCTAAAAGAAAATTTGTTCAAAAAATCAGAGGTCCAAATGGGGAACTTTCTGCGTTTTAATCATCCTTGCCCAGACAAAGACTCTGCAAAAATGTATGGCATCCATAAATTATCTTATTTCTGGTGTGTTGATTCTGTCCAAAAGTGTTGTATATATTATTATGTATATTAACCAACTGTTTGTGTGTGTGTGTGTGCTTATGTTTGTGTGGGTAGGCAGATGTGTGTGTAGATGAAAATAAGAGAGCACCGATAATATTAATTTGTTTATTTTTGTCTTGTGCTTATATTTGCAGATATTTCGGAACTGTTGAAGTCTGACGTAAATGAACGAACCCGGCGATATTCCACTGACACACAGTAGCACCCCAGATACTCAACCCTGCAGCTTGACATCAATAATACCAGCACTAGGCATGTCATCATGTCGTGGTAGAGCTGAGGCGTTTGCTCGCAGATTGTCCTCCAAATTACGAACTTTGGGCTCCCAGGTATTTAATCCACTCTGCGGCAATATTAATCCAAACCGTCCGCAGTTAATGATTACTTATCTGATCTTGCGTTTCTTTCAGACTGACGATGAATCCACATCACAGGAGGACGAACCCATCATAAATGGTGGCTCCACAAATACATGGGTAACAACACCTGATTCCGAACAACCCGTTACCGACTTACAGCCTCTGCGTCACGAGTCTGACTCCTTCTTTGATTTCGATTGCGATCTGGAGAGTCCTGGCAGTCCGGTGGACGAATGCGAATACCTGCGACTGATTGAAACCGCATCCAACACTCCGCACAATTCTGTGACTGAATCCGGATATGCTTGTGCTTCAGCAGCCAGCAGCCATAGTTCCAACGATGGACCCTATTTTGACATTGCCAATACAGATAGCACGGTCGCCATAAAACAGCCAAAAGCGGTACCGATACCGGCACCAATACCACCACCACCACCACCTCCACCATCTTCATCAATGTTGGCACGTACCTTAATCCCGGTTTCAGCACTTCCCGAATATGTGAACTCAGTCAAAGTCAACGGATCTGCCGACAGACTATCCAATGGTGTCCACAAAGATGAAACCAACGAAAGCCTTGCACACATAACAGAAATCCAAAGCACGATAGATGCTCAGTCCAACCGCACAACCGATGAGACGAGAGCATTGCCAACCACCGGACCGGATGTTGAATCAATGTCTTCAGTGCCAAATTTAGCCGGTCGTCCAGAGCATCTAGATATGATAGTGTCAGAGATGGTCCGAGTGCAAGATGAGATAATCAACGAATTACAAAAGCAAAGCGAACAATTCATTGTCACATCCACACCATCAACTGACAATGGGCATTGCAACACAACCGATTTGGAAGCCCAAACAGAGGCAACTATGGCAGCACAAACTCCAGCGGAGCCAGAACAAACGATCTGTGAAATTGTACACACGATCACAAATGGGCATGACGAGGACGAAGAGGAAGTGTTGCAGATAGAATTGACTGAAACGGAAAAAGCTGCCACGCAAGCGGCAGTAAGCGAAGAACAGTTAGAAAAAGAATTGAATGGCAGCGAAGCGAAGGATGCAGAGAAGAAGAGCATTGAAACCAAGGAGATTGCGACAGAACCCAAAATCAAAGAAAATCAACAACTCGGACTTGATACCACGGACGATGAAGACGAGCTGCGACCTCAACGAGTGCGCCGCTGTTCATCACTGAAAACAGGTAAAACTCCGCCTGGTACACCAGGACGCAAGAAGATTGTCCGGTTCGCCGATGTGCTTGGCCTAGATTTGGCCGATGTGAAGACCTTCCTTGATGAAATACCAACAATACCAAAATCAGCTTTCGAAGATCTGGAGATAATGGAGTCAGAGCCACCCATCCAGCTCGGACCAAAATCCGATAAACTGCTAATGCCACTCTTCCAGCAGCCGGGTGGACTATCGACATTCTTAGATCTAGTGCGTGAGAAGCAGGTATCGCTGGAGAATGCCGCCGTCACTGAACATATCAACCAGACGATCACCGGTTCCGTGCGTGTACGTAATCTTGACTTTCACAAGTCCGTCCACATACGGTACTCGCTGGACGGCTGGCGCAGCTACGCCGATTTGCAAGCCAACTATGTGGAGAACTCGTGCGACGGCTTCTCCGATAAATTCACCTTCGTACTATTCGGCAATTCGCTGCATATTGGACAGCGTCTGGAGTTCGCTGTGCGTTTTCAATGCAAAGGTCAGCAGTTCTGGGACAACAACTATGGTACAAACTATTGCTTCCAGTGTTTGCCGTCGTCAAGCCCCGCTAGCAACCCCATACAGCCAATTGTGTCATCGCACCACACGAACCATTTGGTGGGCATTTTGAGTCCCACCGCCGGCGACGCCTGGTGCAGTTCGTTCTATTAGATGCGAATGAAAGGCCCTTTCTATTAGTAATAAATACTAAAATCGATGACTCTTCAAGTCAAGGAGAACATTACACCAATTTAGTAGAGTTCATTAGGAAAGTTCCTTGAGCGTTCGCATAGAAAACTACGAGGGTGCTGTAGAAAGCTCATATTGACGTACGCCAAAACGCTCCGCCGTTACACAATTCCGTGCGATACGATTATTGCCGGCAAACAAATTTTAGGTCTATGAAGAGAAGTTTAAGGACTTCAGTGATTGAAGATATTACCCGTGGAAGAGGTGTGGCAAACAAATGAGTGGTTTATTATATACTAAATAAATTGATTATGTAAGCATTGATGGGTCAGAGGATGAAAAGGATAAGTGCCATAGAAAGTTTTTGGGCGCGAAGACGTTTCGGTCAACGGTCGCCATTGTATGGTAATTAGAAAAGTATGCTTCTTCACCTTGCCTGTGGTGAGATTTTGGGTACTCTTGAAACCAGCACTCTTGGGAACTCTTGAGCCCACCACCCTTGGGTACCATATGGTGGTGTGCTTCGCTCTCCTATTTGCACAACAAAATCCAAATATCTCGCTATTCTGATTGCTGATGATGAAAGTGGTCAACATAAAAATGATATTCAGATTAGCTTTCCCTAATTACCGTATATGGGCTATTGAAATATGACCGTCGCCACTGAAGGTCAATCACAGAGAGCGTCAGACGACCAAAAACCGCATACCAAACAGAATGTGCGTGTACGGTCATGTGAGAATTTTTTGTAGCACCCTCGCAGCTAACATACATATTAATAGAAAAAAGAACTCCGAATTTATATTTTTATAACCGCAAAATTTATTTCTGTGGAACGCCAACAAACAATAAAACAAACAAACAAAACGAATAGAGCGAGTCCCAAAGAAACAACGCATGCGCATTAAGAAAGGGGATTAATGCGGTATGAAAGTGATAACAAATCGTAGTAAATTTTCAACAGCAGTATGTGTAATTTTTTTTTCTCCACGCAGAATCACACCCCAGGCCCAGCTGATACGGGGAGCTTAGAGGGGTGACTAACCAAACTAGCAGTGATGTGGATCTATATCCGAATATAGATCCCCGCTTAACCTGCTCTAGTAATTATTGAAACAAAACTATCTGAGCGCACACCAATACAGAAATCTGTGCAAACCTAATTGTTAAAAAGAAAAATTACTAACATGAAATGAAAAAAAAAAACATATTTATAAACGTTGTGTTAATATCATAAAAAAAACACAAAAAATAATATATGAAGTATAAGGGTAGCGCTGAAAGTTTCACCAATCTGAGGCCACCGAGTCAGACGCATGTGGGCGTTTGTGGGGTGAATTCGAAACATGTGCCAGAGTTCGCCTCCCTGTGTACTGCACTGCGCTGGCGTCAGCTGCGTACTTCCCACATGCGCTGCCTGACTCGTGCGCAACCATCAACACGCTTTAAAGGCGACGGCAACTTTACACATTGACTGAAGCAGCGAGAGCCGCGTAACTGGGAAAACTGAGTAACGAAAAGTCGCATGCAAAAGTAACGAGTGTATTCACGTCCGCACCTTTGTCGTTACTTTCACAGCTCTCCTTGCCAAAGCAGCTGCATTGGAGTCGAGCAGAGGCCCAACTCGCGGCGAAGCCAAGTCCAGCCTGCACACGCACAGATGTGGCCAAAACTTTCAGTGCGTCCCTTCTGCCGCACACGATATTATTAAATTATATAATAATAATTGTCGATATGCATATTTCTCCATGTAGCTTATTTATTAAACTAATTATTTCTTCGTTGTATTTTCTCTTATTATAATTTGTATTTGATATTGTTTTATTTTTTACCCATTTCTGTTTTAATCGTAATCTTAGGTTTATAAATGCTTCTGTAATTTACAAGTTTTTAAAGAAAATGTTGCACATACTGAGTTGGTTGTTTTTATTTTTTCTCTTGTAATTTTTCCCAGCCTATTTTATAATTAACAATTTTACACATACAAAAGAAACTTGGACAAAGCAAAAAAAAAAGAGAAAAATATTTACTTTTTAAATTTATTTGTTTTTAGTTTTTTAATTGCGTACATTTTGTATATTTTAAATATATCAAAACATATATTTTTACATTTATATATATACAGATATATATATAAGACATTATCTTGTCCTTTATTTTACAAATTGAAAAATAACCACACCCACATATATACAATAAATATTATGTCATAGTCCTTCTAATTGTTTATTTTCAGCTATGATTTCTCCCCAGCTTACTCGTAGTTTTGATTGCGTCTTCTTTTATGAGAGGTTTGAGCAATGAGTCTCTTAGTACTACATTATTAAATTTTTTAGATTATTTGTTTTTTTTCTAATTATAATTAAAATAATTATTTTAAAAGTATTCTTTTTTAATTTGCTGTCCAACCGCCACGTGAATCCTATGTGCCAGAGGTGGTCTAAGAAGCTGACACTAAGAAATATCCTGATCGTGTAACTTAACATTACTTTCCAATTCCTCTCTTCCTCTATCTCTCTCGCTTTCACTTTGTTATTCTCTCTCTTTCTATGTCGCTTTAAATATGATCCCAGTATTAAATTTCATTCTTACAGAATCTGTGGTTTCAGAATGATTATTTGTCCCGCATTAGTGAGGAGCGAAATATCGATATATCGATAGGTAGCAATATATCGATAGGTAGCAATATATCGATAGGTAGCAACATATCGATAGGTAGCGATATATCGGTAGGTAGCGATATATCGCTAGGTAGCAACATATCGATAGGTAGCGATATATCGATAGGTAGCGATATATCGATGGGTAGCAATATATCGATAGGTAGCAACATATCGATAGGTAGCGATATGTCGATAGGTAGCGATATATCGATAGGTAGCAATATATCGATAGGTAGCGATATATCGGTAGGTAGCGATATATCGATAGGTAGCGATATATCGGTAGGTAGCGATATATCGGTAGGTAGCGATATATCGCTAGGTAGCGATATATCGGTAGGCAGCGATATATTGATAGGTAGCGATATATTGATAGGTAGCGATATATCGATGGGTAGCAATATATCGATGGGTAGCAATATATCGATAGGTAGCGATATATCGATAGGTAGCAACATATCGATAGGTAGCAACATATCGATAGGTAGCGATATATCGATAGGTAGCGATATATCGGTAGGTAGCGATATATCGATAGATATCAATATATCGATAGGTAGCAATATATCGATAGGTAGCGATATATCGATAGGTAGTGATATATCGATACTTGATAGTTGCGAGACTTCGCCAATCCAAAAGACTGGTAAGGCCATTCACCTACTACTACTAAAGAACTGCGCAATATTCGCAAAGCAGACACAGGGAAAATAGTAGGTTTTCTATCAGGTCATTACTACCTGAAATATCACCTGGCTAAAATCCACATTCTTGATGATACGGAGTGCCGGCTCTGCCTAGAAGAAGAGGAAACCACAGAACACATATTGTGCAACTGCATTGCGTTGGCAAGAACTAGATTGAACATATTCCACCGCGACCAGCTGGCTCTGGAAGAAATAAAGATTGCTCCTATTATGGACATTCTCAAAATCATCCATTGAGCGGAAAAGATGATGAAAGAACATGACTTTCAACTACTTCCTTTCTTTAGACAAGGATCATCTAGGTAGAAAAGGACCTGATGACTTTAATTGTGACGCTTTGACATCACCAAACGAATGAAATGCTATGGTATTACGGAAGAAATGCTGGTACTAAACCAATAGGGCACAGTCGATCGGACAGTTGTGATCACATGGATCATTAATGACAAATGTAGTAAGACACAAAAGATCTTTTAGGTCGCAGTGTCGGCCATGGGGAAAACTATTAAAACTTAATTATTATTATACCTGAGACCGGTGATGAAGAGACCGGTCTGCCAATCAGCGACTTCTGTATATAACTAATAAGTTTAGTTGCTGGAGACTTTGCTTAGTGATGAATTTGTTTGGTGATGACTTTGGTTACTGATGACTATGCTTAGTGATAACTTTGGTTACTGATGACTTTTATTAGTGATAATTTTGGTTACTGATGACTTTAGTTACTTGTGACTTTGGTTACAGGTGACTTTGGTTACTGATAACTTTGGTTACTGATGACTTTTATTAGTGATAATTTTGGTTACTGATGACTTTAGTTACTGGTGACTTTGGTTACAGGTGACTTTGGTTACTGATAACTTTGGTTACTGGTGACTGCTTACTGATGACTATGCTTAGTGATAACTTTGGTTTCTGATGACTTTGCTTAGTGATAACTTTGGTTTCTGTTGACTTTGCTTACTGATGACTTTGCTTAGTGATAACTTTGCATAGTGATAATTTTGGTTACTGATGACTTTGCTTAGGGAAAACTTTGGTCACTGATGACTTTGCTTAGTGATAACTTTGGTTCCTGGTGACTGTTCTTACTGATGACTTTGGAAACTGATAACTTTGGTTACTGATGTCTTTGGATACTGATGACTGTTTACGGTTTACTGCTTTCTGATGATTTTGGTTACTGGTGACTGCTTACTGACTACTTTGGTTATTGATGACTTTGCTTAGTGATAACTTTGGTTACTGATGACTTTTATTAGTGATAATTTTGGTTACTGATGACTTTAGTTACTGGTGACTTTGGTTACAGGTGACTTTGGTTACTGATAACTTTGGTTACTGATGACTTTTATTAGTGATAATTTTGGTTACTGATGACTTTAGTTACTTGTGACTTTGGTTACAGGTGACTTTGGTTACTCATAACTTTGGTTACTGGTGATTGCTTACTGATGACTATTCTTAGTGATAACTTTGGTTACTGAAGACTTTGCTAAGTGATAGCTTTGGTTACTGATAACTTTCCTTGGTGATAACTTAGGTTACTGGTGACTTTGCTTACTGATGACTATGCTTAGTGATAACTTTGCTTGCTGATGACTTTGCTTAGAGATAATTATGGTTACTGATGACTTTGCTTAGTGATAACTTTAGTTACTGACGACTTTTATTTGGTTACTGATGACTTTGGTTACTGATGACTTTGGTTACTGGTGACTTTGGTTACTGATGACTTTGGTTACTGATGACTTTGCTTAGTGATAACTTTGCTTAGTGATAATTTTGGTTGCTGGTGACTTTGTTTAGGGATAACTTTGGTCACTGATGACTTTGCTTAGTGATAACTTTGGTTACTGGTGACTTTTCTTAGTGATAATTTTGGTTACTGGGGATTTTTCTTACTGATGACTTTGGTTATTGATAACTTTGGTTACTGATGACTGTTTACGAGTGACTACTTACTGATGATTTTGGTTACTGGTGACTGCTTACTGACGACTTTTTGTTATTGATGACTTTGCTTATTGATAACTGTAGTTACTGATGACTTTTATTAGTGATAATTTTGGTTACTGATGACTTTGGTTACTGGTGACTTTGCTTAGTGAAAACTTTAGTTACTGATGACTTTCGTTTTATATCTGCTACCGACACTACCAGTGTCTACAAACGCTGAACATTCATCACTGTAAAACTGATTTAGTCGCTTTTTAGATATACTTGACTTTCTAGTACATGGAGGCTAGTTCGCTGAAGAGCAAACTATGCTCCGTCACGGAATTTTGAATAATACAAAATCTCTGCCAGCAAATTTCCGGTTACCAAAAAGTCACTCCGCATCATCTTGATGTCTTCATCAACTGATCTGGAATAACAAAGTGGCCATCCTCTGAGTCCTAGATCACCAGGAAATAGAGGGCAAAGAGAGTCGGGACTGATGATATACATGTATGAAAGACGGTCTCATATCCAGCACGGTCTCATAACCAGAACCACGTTATATTGGGTGAATGATTTCCGTGCTGCAAAACTCGGGCTGTCATTCAGAAAGACTTGCCTCGGGACACATAGTTTCCTCAAACCTCACGCACTCATATAATTTTTTGTTATGTTATTATTTTTGTCCTTATTTTCAAGTATTGTAGATATAAATCTTGGGTTTTTTCCATTATGTTTCAGAATTCTCAGTACTATTCTTTGCTCCTGTAAAGTAGATAAAAATTAATATTGAAAGGAAAAATACCATCAAAACTGTAATTATTACAAAAAGAAACGTTTCCATGTACCTTAACAGACAATGAAAAATCGAATCCTATATCTTTATGTATTTTACTACCAGTACTTTTACTGCTTATATATTGAATATAACTATTTAAATGCATTTTGTAACTCAGAGTTTAGGGTACTTTTAAAGCAAATCCTAACCACTCGGAAATGAAACTACCTCGGAACAAAAACTGACTACCTCTTCTATTATTATATTAATAAACAAATATCTACCGGCTATTTTAAGTTAGTTCCTAATGTTAAGCAAATACCGGCGAAGGGACTTCAAAAAGTTTGCTCAGTTAGACAGATTCTAGCAGAAGTTTTGCGGGTATACGAGTCGTCGAACAAATCGAAATAAACTCAAAACTCAACTCTACAAAATTGAAGTCTCCCTCTTTTGGGTACACAGAGTCTTTGGGGAACTCGGGAAATTGTAGGAGTTTCTCTGTAGATATGACAATTGGCTAATTTTATGAGGAGTTGCTGAACGTGAACTGTTTGCAAGTGCCGTAAATAAACCCACAGACCACCTTCGTCCCTACCTTAACCAAAACTAAAGTGTAACTGCGTTCCATTCACAAAGTTATGAGCCTTCTCTCAAATTGTCGAAGCCCGGAGGAGATTCAACTTGTAATTAATAGCATAGGCAAAAAAAGTCGAAAGTGCTATCGAGGATTGCGAAATGCACGCCGCACCTTTGACAATCCTCTTCGTGAAGGTTGTTCTACCAATGCCAGTCGCTGTTGCTGTTTGTGTTGAAAAGTTGAGTCGCATGCGGGGTGCTTCGGGCATCTTTCAGCATTGGCATGAGGCAAGTCGAAGAGGCTCCTCCATGATTGGTAAGGCATCATGAATGTATGCCGCCATAGTGTGAAAATGGACTTGTGTCGATTGTTGCAAGAGAAATTCAAAGGGGATGGTAACCAGATACGAGACCTGGGTTTCACAAGAGAAAAAAAAGAAAGCAATAATCCAGGCGAGGACAACCCGATTAAGTTGTAAGAGAGCGCCTTCAGACTATGATCGTATCTTTTCTCATTGCGTCAGGTTATGTTGTCACAATTACGTCAAAGTATCAACGTAAACATTGACGGGTACATCATCATTTGAGATCCGACCATGTGCGAAAAAGTGCATCTCAAGCGTTCTTGAAGTCGATGAATTCCCCATCAACACAATGCACCGGCGTAGTTTCCTGATACATTCGGTGGTGGTCCTTCAGGCTCTAAGGCGATATTGAATCGATTGTTTCACTGTTTTAGTGTCTGGTTCCAAAGGACAAGCAATAACTCTATTTATGGATTTCCTATTTGTGCCTTTTGGCTGAAGGGAGAATTTTAAGTGCATGTTCGCTCCAGTTATGCCTGCTTTCGGGCCTTTCTTTTACCCAAATCGAGTGCACCCTTCAAATGAGTTTAGACCGCGAAAAGCACATATTTTTGTGAGAGAATGCCAGAGTTCTACGATAGAGGGTACGAGCAAACTTTTTGAAGCTCCATTGCGAACCAAAACATTTATAATATCCTTATATAAAACTATTACAATTTACACTTAACCAAAAAGGAACACCCAAAGGATAATATTTGGCAAAGGGCAAAACTAGTTTAGACGATGTGGGCATGAGTAAAATTTAGACTGACTGAGCATTGTGCTAGTGGCATTCCTGATACCGCTGGAGGGTCAGGATCAACTTATCACTTGCGTTGTGATGTGGAGGAAAGCATGTTGCAATTAATTGGGTAGGGAACGCATTCAAATACTCATACATATGCATATTTTATCAATGTACTCATAGAATTAAGCTGAAGAACAAACACAAAAAATGCATGCACCCATCTATATATAGAAATTTGTTGTGTTGTGTAACTAAACAGAGCAGCTATTAATGTTACCGGAGATGTCATCAAATGGCATTATTGATTGTTAAAGTTGGATTGTGGAGCGGAGGTGCTGTTTGAAATGTGTAACATAGTCAACATTATTATTAATAAAATTATTAAAAACAAAACTAAATTGCATTTTGTACTTCAGTGTATGCATTGTGTGGATGTGTGGTAGTGGAGTCATCTGAGCTGCAAGTCAGGGTCCACGACTTGATCAAAGATCCATCACAAGGCAAGTACGTGAGTCCAGATTTTATATTCGTAAAACCCATTAACATTTCGTAATTAATCTGTAAATCTCACATTGATAGAATTAGTCATAAAAATTTTTTCAGTTTTGGGACTGGACACGCATAAATTAGAGAATGGAGCAAATATATCGTATCCTTACGAGCAGTAAGCGATGTTCAAACATACAAGTACTGCCTTCGATATCAAGCTGAAGTTTTAAGACACATTAGGTTAGGTTAACGTGGCAGCCGGTTTAAGGACCAACTCACTCAGACCACCATGGGTCCATTGTGATACCACCGCGTAACAACGCACCTCCGAACTCACTCGTCGAACCATTTCGAAGCCCTAAGAAAGCGCAGGATTGGTTTGACCTTCGCGCTAGACACTTCTGTAAGAGAGCTAAAAGCGTATTTGCCTAAAGAGCCCGCTCTGCTTCTAGCCAGAGTTGCGCATGCCTTCTCGCGAGTGTATTTTAGGAGTTGAAAATGACGAAAAGCATACCCTAAAAGTATGCAACCATTTATGTTTCACTGAATTATCTGACGTCGAAGTGATTTCGTCACAATATGATTGTTCTCACTGCTTTCCGCACAATGTCAAATTTGTTGTGGAAAACTCATCAGATAAGTTACCAACATCAGAAACAGAGAGAGAGTCCCACAACCACTATTTCGGGTGGAACTAGAACCGGGTGACGTGAAACTGAAGAAGAACGAACCTCACCCCATTTATAACCTAAAATATTTGTTGCACCGTAGAGCTACTGTAGAAGAACCGCATAACCGTGCAGGACCCGTCCAATGCCTGAACTGCCAAGAATTTGGCCATACTAAGACTTACTGCAAGTTACCCTCCATTTGCGTAGTGTGTGGGGACCTACATGGTACCGCCAAATGTGTCAAACCATTAAAAAATGTAGCAATTGCGGTGGTAACCACACTGCCATTTATAGGAGCTGCCCTGTTTACGCGCACGTAAATCGATCTTTCACCAAAAAATCTATTCCTACACCCACTCATGAATGAATCTGCTGAACTCAAGTTTCCCAGAGTCAGCCCAACCATCTACCAGTCAATTTTCTTACGCAAATGTTTTAAAGTTTAGCCAGACTATAGTGCAAAAAGAGCTACCAACAAACGATATCCACAGCTTTAATTTCAGTAGTCTTCAAGCTGTAATAGAGACTTTAATTCAGTCAGTAAATAGTTTTACAACCAACATGACCTGCATGATGCAGGAAATGTTGAAAATGCAATCTACACTGCTGCAGGCGGTATTAAACAAACCATGGACCTTAAAATCTGTTTCTGGAACGCAAACGGCATCCGCCAACATAAAAACGAACTGGAATATTTCCTATTGGATAAACAAATTGACGCAAAGCTGATCTCTGAGACACATTTGACGTCTAGAAGCTTTTTTAAAATAAATGGATACACTTTATGCGACACCAAGGACCCCCGAGGAAGAGCTTGTGGTGGCTCGGCAATATTTATAAAGTCGCGACTCAAACACTATTCTCTGGGAGACACTCGTGAGGATTACCTTCAGGCAACAAATATTTGCGTCGAAAATTTCCACCAGGATTTGGTGATTTCATCGATTTATTCTCCTCCCAGATTTGCAATCACAGAAAGTCAATACAGTAAATTTTATAAATCACTAGGACCACGTTTTCTGGCAGCTGGTGATTACAACGCTAAGCATACTTTCTGGGGATCACGGCTAATCACCCCGAAGGGACGTGTTCTGTTTGAT
The DNA here is from genome assembly GCA_920105625.2 of Clusia tigrina. Taxonomy (NCBI): domain Eukaryota; kingdom Metazoa; phylum Arthropoda; class Insecta; order Diptera; family Clusiidae; genus Clusia; species Clusia tigrina. Next base: position 27,835,906 of record OV050032.1, read on the forward strand.
ACAATTACTAAAATGGGGTTAAAAGTAATTTCATGCGGACAACCAACCTACTGGCCATCAGATCGAAAAAAGACTCCAGATGTTTTTGATTTTGGAGTGGTAAAGGGCGTTCCCAGCGAAATGTTTCTAGTTGAGGCCTCACTCGAATTATCTTCAGATCATTCTCCCACTATTGTTACCATACAGAACCCCCGAGAAACTGGTGAGTTGGCGACGACAGTTACACATGTTAACTGGTTGAAATACAAGAAATACCTCAGTGCCCATTGCACGGATAGCATGCTGTTAAGAACGCTTGCAGACATACGAGTAGATGGCTCTATTAGAAAGCTAGATGCAATCCTCAAGAAAGCTGTTGAACATGCTACTTCTACCAATCGACAGGTCAGATACCATGGAATTCACTCTGTAAATGTGGAATGGCTATTGTCTGAAAAAAGAAGAGCTCGAAGAGAATGGCAACGATACAGATGCCCGCAGCTAAAAATTAGGCTCAAAGAATGTACCAAACAGCTTAGCAAATTATTTGAATATAAAAAATCAGCATTTCTGCAGAAATTTCTCCAAGATCTCGATGCAACGCCACAAACAGATTATTCGCTATGGCGAGCAACCAGAGGACTTAAAAAACCTGAGATATGTAAGCCTCCCCCACGAACTTTGGGCGGAGCTTGGGCAAGAACTGATACTGAAAAAGGGAATATTTTTGTAAACCATTTGAAAACCGTTTTCACTCCAAACATATCTGCTGATATACTTGAGCTGCCAACAGTGGTCGCGGAAGCAGCGATTCCTCTGAGATTTAATATTCGGGATATTGAAACCGCTATTGCTGGCTTAAACCCGAGGAAAGCCCTAGGTAATGACAAAATCAGTAATAAGATGCTTTTAGAACTGCCCCATATAGTAAAAAAAACAATTATTTTCATTTTTAATGCTATTTTACGCCTCCAACAGTATCCTACTGAATGGAAGGTTTCGTTGATTACCATGATACCGAAGCCCGGAGAAGACCATACGAAAGCAGAATCTTATAGACCTATTAGCCTATTATCTAGCAAGTCAAAACTATTTGAAAAACTACATATGAGCAAGCTGACCCCCATACTAAATGAGAATGGATGCATTCCAGATCATCAATTTGGATTCAGAAGAAAACATAGCACTATTGAACAAACACATAGACTTGTAAACATAGTTAGAAAAACGTTCGAAGAAAAGAAATATTGTTCTGCCCTCTTCATTGACGTTTCCCAGGTTTTTGATAAAGTATGGCATGAAGGTTTAATTTTGAAATTAAAGCAAAACTTACCCGCAAACACTCATAAGCTATTTAAAAACTATTTAACTGGACGAAAATTTATCATCAAAGAAGGTAATTTTCTGAGCACACCTCAACCGATTCAAGCCGGAGTTCCCCAAGGCAGCATCTTGGGTTCTATCTTATATTTGATATACGCCAATAAGCAACATTCGCTGATGATACAGCTTTCCTAAGCGTCCACGAAAACCCTCAAGAAGCATCCCGCAAATTACAGGAATATATATCTCAGTCGGAAAAATGGCTACAACAATGGAGGATGAAGGTGAACGAACAAAAATGTGTACATATTACGCAGGGAAACATGCCCACCTATCCATATCAACACCCAGACTATACCGCAACACAGCTAGGTTAAATACCTCGGTATTCATCTTGATCGTCGATGAACATGGAAAACCCACATAGAAGCAAATTTGATCCAAATGAAACTAAAAACAGTTCAAATTAACTGGCTTATTGGGAGAAATTCTACACTAAGCCTAGACTGTAAACTTCTACTATACGACTCGATTCTAAAACCAATATGGTGCTACGGGATTCAGCTATGGGGTACTGCCTCAGCGTCAAATATAGAGAAAATTCAAAGGCGACAAAATAAAATCCTCCGAATGATTACAGCCGCTCTGTGGTTCGTGCATTCACAAAGATCTAAACGTCCCGATGGTAAAAAATGTGTTTTCAAAACATGTGACAACGTATATCAAGAAGCTTGAGTTCCACCCAAATCCACTGGCCCGCAATATTCTAAATTATAGAGGTCAAACTCGGCTGAGAAGGAGGGACACCCTTGCTCTCAGCCGATTAGGTGAGACGTGAAAGACATTCACAGAAACAATCGTAGAAACTATATTTTTCCGTTTAGTATTGGCTGGACTTAATAATAAACAGTTTTAGAGTTAAGATTTGATTACATATTGTTAGTCCAATTTATATTGAAGATACAATAAATAATAAATGAGAGAAAAAAAAAAGAAAAAAGATAAATTATTAAGTTATTGGCGAGAAAGTGCATCTGCGACTACATTAGTAGTTCCGGGTTTATATATTATCTTTGGAGCAAACTGCTTTATGAAAGCATGCCAACGTTTTATTTTGGCATTTGGATTTCGAACGGAAGCAGCGAAGGTCAAACGCTGGTGATTTGTATGACCTTCAAGATCTGTAACACCATACAGATAGTTCCTCATATTTTTAATGGCCACACAATTGCATATAACTCCGTTTCATTCGTTGCATAATTTTGTTCAGTAGGGTAGAGTTCAACGTTTTTGAAATAGAGGTAATTGGTTCACCTTCCTGAGTTAATATGGCGCCTATGGCTATTGTATGGGCTTTTACTGGGCCTTAATATTTCGTTAATTATTTTTTTTTTCTTCTTTATTGGCAAACGAGTTTACAGACAGAGAATAGCGGCACTGTTTACTACATGTAGGAGTTCCAACAGTAGTGCAGATTTCCGCTTTGTTCATTTCATACTCGCAGTTTTTGAGTTATGAATATGTATGAATAGAGAGATTGAAAGTATATTTATTCCTCCCACAAAAAGCCTAATATGGTTCACAAGTGGACTACAAACAAATTTTGAAGTTATGTTATTCCAACGAAGCTTCGGTAATAATAATGAGATGTCGACAGCTGCTTATAGAGGAGGGAGGAGTGTCTATTACCTGATTTGGTTCATAAGGCAATCGAGTTCTATCCTGAGGAGCCTCGTTAGGTTTCAGTAAAATATCTGTAACAGTTGGCAAATATTATCATATTAAGTCGAACAGGATCTCTGGACAATAAATACTGTTGACAAAGGTAATGCTAGAGCAGTTAAAGACGAATCTAGTGGTGCTTCCACCTTGAATTCCATTTCATCATGAATGAGACATTCGTTAAAGACACCTCCTAAAAGTATGCTATCGTCTTATTGGCAAGCAGGAGATCTGCAATGAGTACATTCATAAATAATTATGATAGGTTTTGGAGGCACCAAAAAATATTCGTGTGCATTGCAACCTAATGTTATACTATAAAACGGTACTTCTACCAGAAACATAAATTATCATTTATGTTTCTGCTTCTACATGGACAACTATTATACTGTTAACTAATATACTGTTAACTGTTATACTGTTAATTGATGTACTGTCAACTTTTATACTGTCTGCTTTTATAATGTTTGTCATGCCTTCCTATCATTCCATTCCGACCCCTCCTTAGGCACTGGTCACATCAAGTTCTATGAGCTGTAGGTGTCTCCATCTTCTTAATAATACACAGACATTCGTGGTAGGGCATTCGTGATATTGCCTCTTCCTATAATAATATGGTCTTATATCGTTGGCACTAATGGAGAACTTCCTCGATGATTAGAGAACTTTCTGTGTAAGAATGTAACTATAAAAAGAGAAATCATAGAATAGCACTGGAGCAGTCGTGAGCTGAAATCATCAGTGGCAAGAAGTGATATAGAAGTAAAGCGAAACAAGTTACACTATTTCTTTACTGAATCATTGTTTATCAAAACTACTTTATTCATAGCTAAATATTATTATCTTCACATAACTAAGAAACAAATTTCTTCTCTCACTATTACTCTGGCTCTATTCATATTTCGACTGAAAAGGGAAGGAATAACCAATCACAGGCACACCAAGTGTATAATGCCTCTTACCGATCTGAGCTGTGGATATGCCAAAGTAGATCCAGTATCTGGTTAGCGCAAAAGGCGTGGCACTGGTAGTGATAAGAGTATGTCAAACGCGTATGTGGCGCTACGCCCAGTATGGTGTAACGCGCCTATCTTCCATTTGATACAATCAAATATCATATAATAATCAATGTGTCGTATTTGATACAATTCAACACAGCTGTCCTCGTCTCATTCACATTGTGCTGAAATGTCCTGGTTAGGCCGCAAATTGTTATGTCATGCACTAAAGAACATTGCCTGCAATCAGTCGACCACATTTCTTTCATGAACTGTGAAGTGAAACTCTCGATAGGAGCATACTTTTAGGGTGCACCATTTGCTTGTTTTAGACGAGACTAGTTTTATTCTCGTTCAGTGCAGTGAGGGCATTTACAATTTACGTCATTATTAAACAATGTAATGGTTGGGCAATTAATTGAACACAGTTAGAAACATATGCTGTGTGTGAAATCTGTCTAGGGAAGGTACCATATCTTTCGAAAACCTCAGATATGATTCAATGCAGCAGCCGTATGTGTTATGAATAAAGCTCTGGTTAGTTGGTTGTAAGTGAGTAAGCCACTCTTCGCTATATAGTCGAAATTCCGAGTGCTATCAACTCAACTAATTACCAGGCCGATGACTTGCAATTTTATAAATAGTTACCAGTAGTGATGATTACATGCATAACCAGACTCTCTCAGAGGGGCATAACTTGAAAGGCCGGGTCACAGAAGTATAACTGACACAGGTGGAAATTAGATTACCACAAAGTCGATGATAAATGAATAGAATGTTAGTATTTTGTATTTTATTTGTGTGTTTCAAGATTGGCAGATTGAAAATTTTACTGCTCTAATATATTTAGATCATATTTCAATAATTAATTCAATATTCAGTTGGAAGAGCCTGAAAAGGCTGTTTTGGGTGTTATTTTAACTATCGTTAGTTGATAGTATGTGTCTGGAGGTCAGATATGCATGCACAGATGTAAAAACATTTATATATGTAGATGAATATGAGCAGAGCATCAACGAATAGTGGGATATTGATCGATGGGCCTGATTTAGACATTCTATTATAGCACCCCCAATACCATACCAAACACTTAATAGGCCAACCTTCCATCTGGAGGAATTTGATAAATACATACATACATAAGTGCGTTTAAATAGGCTCACAATGCCGTTTGCAATTTTTTAGGTGCAAACTTAAAATGCACAACAATGAAAGAAATAAAATGCAGAATTTTTATATATTTCTTTTCGGAGAACAAATTTTTATAAAAATACTATACAAATGTCTTTGAAGCACGCTAAAACGGTCGCGCGCCTCTTCATGAACGTCTCTCCCACGTTTCCCACAATTCGATGATTTCGTTCCAAAAATACAGGCCGATACACAGCCGCACATAAAGGCACACACTCGCGCGCACGCTTATATCTGAATATTCACATGAAAAAGAAAATTTGGAAATTGCGCCTCACCCCTGCAGTAAAATATGAAAGTAAATACTGAACAATAACAAATTCGCTGCTGTTATATAAGTTTCTACTCTGGTTATATCAGCATTCAGTAATAATTGTCTGAAAATGATGTATGGAAGGATGAGTTGCGGTAAAATAAAATAATATGTTTTGGTCTGTGGTGTAAAAAAGTATTATTATTATTATTATTATTATTATTATTATTATTATTATTTTTATTATTATTATTACACTTAATTCTAATAAATTAGTTATTACAATAAATACAATTAATGAATACTGGCTGCCAGGACCTTCGACTCGATCTTAATCTATGATTAATTTAAATTCTATTTCTGTAATTTATACAACTTAAAAAGGTTGCTATTGATTTTATATTATCTAGAGACACAATTTTTTTATTAGCTGATGGCCTTTGTCGCTAGTGCTGCTAGTTTACAACTTTATTATTATAACTTGTTATTTTATAAAGTAAAATAAAATAAAATAAAAATAAATAAATTTTTAACAGATTACTAAAGATTTCCATACCAGATACATCCTATCTAATCGCCCTGAAAGCTCTGCATTTCTAGTAAGTAATTCTATTCATAATGAATTTATTATCTTTGATGGTGCACTTTCACTACCTACCTTCAGTTTATATTGTCTCCGATCTACTTGCTGTCAAACTGAGCAGCATTTCCTGGTAAACAAAGCACAGACTATATGCAAATTATATCAACTATGTTCGAAATGCTATTTTCGATATATTCTCCTCTTTCAGTCGAAAGCTTCAATTGCTAACATTCAGTTTCTCAAACTCTTCCAGACATATTTCAATTTAGTATAAGATACAAGAAAACGTAATATATGTATATAAAATAATAATAATTTGCTGATGATTTGATAATAATTGCAAGGTGCATCAGAACAATGTTCCCCTGTGAACTTTTAAGACAAAAGGTGAAGCGCAATAAACACTGAATAAAAAACATGGAACTTACAGCAAATAACACTTCATGCTGAGAAGTTGGCTTGAAAATACTTGAATGATGAGATATAAATGTTTATGTCTCCCCCTCTAAAAAGTGCGTGAGTCACCACTCCAATTCACTGCAGGGATGTAAAAAATATAGTCCCACCCAGCTGTTTGCTGGAATAATTTGGAGCGAATGCATATCTGGTCACTTGTCATAGTATGTAAATATGTAAATATTCAATGAATGAATTTTGTGTATATATATAAATATAGTATGTATATTGTACGTGTATTTTGTACTGCATACATACGCATGTATCTATGTATATATTCCACATTTCACTTCTTCAACTCACACCCACGTCAACGGTTAGCAAACCAAAAGAGACAACAAGCACTCAGGCCAGCCGGCTGCATTGTTATCAATGGATGGATGCAACAACGTGTGGTCTGTTCTTTTGTTTACTCTTCGTGTTGTTGTTGTTGTTGCCATTCTGTTCCTGTTCTTGTTTTTTTCGTTCTTGGCGCCTTCGTTTACGGCCGCGCAGTGTTTGAAGTTCATAACTCAAGCACTTGACCGGAAACTGATGTTAATTTGAAACCTTTGCAGAGAGCACAAGAGAGCAGTGTTTATATACATATGTATGTATATTTACTTATTCGATCATACATATGCATATTGTAACTTAAAGAATGCCTGGATCGGCAACGTGCATAAACACAGCTTATAAAACCTGAAACAATTTGTGGACTTTGTGAATGGGTTTTTGCACAGCTCGACAAATGTTTATAATTATCGACATATGTACATATGTAAAAAATATGACTGTGCTGTGGTTTCATACACAATATATGTACACACGTATATTGAAGAAAATCTTAATGCAAAAAGCTGAAAATGTGAACTAAAAAGAGGCCGGATAAATGGTATATGTAAATCATGATGAATTTATATAGGGTGAAGTCACTGCTAAGAGCGAAAAACCTCAGGCCAAAGACGATTCACCTGCCTGTCATCTTCGTTTCTCGTTTATATGGAACTTTAGTTTTTTTCCTCATGCAAAGAGATTGATATCACCGTATATAATTTCATCATGGTCCAGATAACAAAAGTGCCTGAATTTTAAACGGATAAAGCGTACGGATAAATTAAAAACTGGCTAAAAAAAACTGTACGGATATGATGTAGGCTCAAACACATCTCGTTCCTCTCTCTTTCTACTGTTTCTTCCACATTTATAATGCATTCGCTATTTCTGTTTCACCCTCCTTGCGTTCGCTACCTGATTTTACACAGGGTTTCAAGTCCACAACGTTTCCAAACCAGTTGGTCGGTCGCTAATAGGCAATGGAAAAGAGGAAATTCGAACGTTCAGTTGTTAAGAAGCCGCCTTCGGATATAGTGAAGTGTTGTTACGTTTAATTCATACAAATAATTCTTTTGCGTTTTGCATAACACAGTGAAAATTTGTGCTGTCGGCATTTTCTGTGCGACGCTGTATGTATACATAAGTGCGTATGGTTGTGTATTTTATGTAGAGCACACCGGAAGTGTGAAGTATTTGTTTGGTTAGCGTTTATTAAAAGAAATTTATGATTTGATTCGACAAAAATTGTGCAGTGCATTTTGAAATGTGTGTAAATAGTAGGAAATAAAGGAAAATCTACATTTCTTAAATTAAACATGCCGTCTGAAATTAATAAAATCGAATATGATCATAGCATAGCAGTCCAATCATTGAAAGGTTAGAATATATATTATTTATATGTACATATGTAATGATTTTCATATATTATTAGTTAATTGCTAATTTAATGAATATGAATGCCAATGCATTCGGCTTGTCTCTGTCGCGGCCTACACACATTCCCTTCCCCACACACATTTCCTGTAACACATAATATATTTAAGTTGTGGAGAAAACGAACAACATCGCTAGCGAACTGACGGCAACAACAAAAACCGTTGAAACTGCCAACAAGCCCCCGCTCCTCCCCCAGCCCAAAAAAGAAGAGCTACCAAAAATTTATGAATGAATACAAATTGCCTCTTGTGTCGTCTTCCCTGCCGCACTTGCGCAAACAGCAAATAAAAGGAAAAAAGCTAGTGCCATTAATAAAAACGTAGAGTTTAAATTTTCCAAGGATTCCACAGCAAAATATTGCTTTACGTATTTCCTGCGCCTCTGGTAGGATAAAGCAGTGCATGTGGCGAAGGACCCTCTACTTTTTGTATGTTTTATTTTTATATACATGGTTTCTTTTCCAATGCGTTTCGAAACCAGTTGGATTCAAAGCGGAGGCAGCAAATTTTTAGTCTCCCTTTTGGTAGCATGGCAGGCTTGTAGGGCCGCTTTTTAAATGCTATATTTCTAAGCTTCAGACAATTAGTTTCTCTAGAAAATATAAAAATTCCATATGGTTTGCCGCGTTTATGAAAAAATATGCAAAAGAAAAGGTCTGCTGCTGAAGGTAGAAAAAATCTTTCGAAATTTACAATATTTCAAGCCCCCTTACACTGTCAAATCAATAAATACTCCATTCGGTGAGCCACAGAGTGCAATTTTGTCTTGTGTAAACTGATGGTAGACGATATACTTCAATTTTTATTTAAAACACTTTTCATATTTCTTTTTGATTTTTGTGTATATTTTAATAAATATTGTAAATTGTAAATTAAAAAAAAAATAATGAAATACATTTATAACTTATTTGCACAGATGTAGCAATAAACGTAGTGATCCACACAAATCATGAAAAGGACTATATGTGTCCTTGGAGAGGTGACTGTTACAGCTTTCTGGGCTAAGCCAAAGAGATAATTAATAATAAGTCCCCTGGAACATCAACTCGGTCATAGCTTTAATTGACATATGCTCATAATTTAACTGACTGTCGAGTTTTCTGCTACAGTTTTGTTCGCATTGAATCGTATGATGTAATTATATACGGTGAAGTAAATCTCTCAAAGCCGCTCTTTCTTTTGTGGAAACAAAGAAATTATATTTTTCTTTGGCTGACCTGTCCTTGCTTTCCAGATTTCATCATATAATAGTCATAAGTATCATGGTGATCTACATTCAGAGGACATTTACGGTGACAAAATATTTGTGCATTTATTTTAAAACATACAAATTTATACATAAAAATATCGTTTCGGGTCACTTATATGTCAAACACACTTTTTTGAATACCCTGTATTATAAATACAAAGTCTACCTCATGATATGAAATGTGTTTTAAATAACATTTTGAAGTAGTAAATACCTACTCAGTTACTTTAAATATAGAATAAATTTATAATTTTAAATAAAGAAACGTATTTCTTTACCTAAAAGTAGCTTTTCTCTTACCTAAATACATTTTTCACAGAATCTACTTTTACCTAGGATCAAAAATTACCTGTTACAGTACTGAATACAGCCAAATAGCAAAAATGATTCACTGTTTGCTGCGACATTTTGTGACTTATACTCTGGAAGTCCGTCTGAACAAAGTGTGTCCCGAGGCGAACCATGAAAAAGCTATGTTTAATAATAATTTGCCAAAGCATTTCAACAAAATTGGCAGATGTTGTCTGAGTTGAGTCGGTCTTATCACTTTATAAATATAACTTTTAACGTAATTATTTTAATATACTTAGTCTTTATATCAATATCAATTAAAATATTACATATATAGAAAGAAATAAACAATTTATTGATCGAATGTGCGAACAGGCCCATAAAATATTACATATTTACTTCGTTTAAATTTAATATTCGTTTTTTTTCACATTTAATTTTTCAATTTAACTTGATTCTTTGACAAATGAAATCTGTAATAATAGTTAATTTACTATTTTTTTACATTTTAGATTTCACATTTACATCATTTTACATTTGAACCAAAAAAATTAAAGTAAATAATCTGACCGCAGATTCAGCAAATATATAATTTAAAATTCGAGCAACGACGGCAACACTAAGTAAAAATCTAAAAATTCCCCCCTGGTAGAAACGAACTGGAAAATGCACCTCAAAAAGAAACGATACATGTATGAGGAAAGAGACGACCCTAGTCCGGACAACACAAGCATTAGTTATGGATCCAACATGGCCGATAATACACGCGAAGTACGAATTGAAGAGCAATTAAAAATGAAAATTGGTATGTAATTTTGTGTATGTTAATGACGAAATCTATCGAAATGCGCGAATTGAACAAAGGTGCAGTGTTGTGCGTTCGTATTGTGGGTGTTTTGTGCGTTAAGCAGGGGTTAAAAGTGCGCTGGAATGCGGAGGGTCGTACATTATAGCGCTTCGTTCCCGTTGTCATGGAGCGTTCCGCAGTATTTGGAAAGTGGAACACATATTCGCAACGAACTTCATCCACTTTACACACACAAACCTGAATCAAATTAACTAAAATATTTAATATTAACGTCATTTAGCAACAATGTGCTGGTTGTTAGTGTTAAATTCGTTGTGAATAAACAAAAAAAATGCATTAATTCATTATTGTGGAGTATCTGCGGTGGTGGCGTTGGATTAGCTATCCCCCTCAGCCATACAGAGGGCTAGATTAGCGCTAGTTCAGTTGCGCGCACGCCGTTGATTATGTTTTGCTTTGACTGGAACGTAATGGAAGTGAAATGACAACGAATTCCAACACATAGAATATGCTTATGCTGGCTGGTGTGTGACTGCCGTGGAATTTGAATTTCCCTCTGCGTCCCTTTATGAATGAATTTCGTAAGCCATTGTGGTGTGTGTGCGTTGGTCGTGTAAATGCTGTTAATGTGTGGGTTTCATGAATGGAATTCGGATAGAGCAGGCGAACGTTCTCGTTATTCGTTTTGTTTCAGCTGCATGGGCGAATGTGTGTGATGTGATGTTTTTTGTTTTTCGGTGTTCGGTTTTCGTTTACTTGACTGCTTGTGCCACTGTGTTTTGTTTTTGAAACTGGTAAAATTGAAACACGAAATTTTATGAATGATCTCTGCTGGCGGTATTTTTGGTTTTAGTAGCCCCGATTATTTTTTTTTGTTTTTGTTTAGTTTTTACTGGAAAGCATTTCTCTCGTGTTCTTATACACATTTCTTGCCTTTTTTACTCCCTTGAGCACTGCAAACCATGGATGAAAAAATTTACGTATGGCGTATATATTTGGAATTTCTGCCAACGAAAGAAAAATTAAATACTTGAATTATGTTTACTCTATCCAGTGAGTCAAATGCGTTGACTAGGAAACGTCGTTATGTTTTATAATAATTGCATTATTCTTAATTATATTAGTAAATTGAGATATAATTCTCCAAATTGTATTTATACGAAAGTGTCGCCAGGCAATATCTATTTTGAAGAATTCAATAGTTTTAAAATGGTTTGTCCTGATCCAGAGAGGAAATATGCATATATTTATTCCATTCACAATTGTGTGGGTGGACTTTTACATAAAGATTTTCCAGCTCATTTGACAATTCAATGCTAATACAAAAACCTTTGAAATTTTGTAAATCTTCTTGTGAATCAAGCCAGCGAGTTTTATTTTACTTTCTTCAAAAATATAATAGAATGCTTCATAGACAGGTCCATTAGAAATAAAATTATTTGAAACCGGTGTGGAAATTGCCTTGGTCAATAATTAACAAATCCGATTCTAGCATATATGTATGTTAGAGGCTCGCTTTATTGCCAAATTTGCTGTATCATTGTACATAAATAAGGGCATTAATCAGAGAGAACGTTCACTACGTAGTCGAACAGAATGGCCAATCTCTGAGCACTCAACGCCAGTGTAATTCCAGCATATTTTTACAGTGCTTATTAAACTAAAAATATTTTTGTAGAACATAATGGAAACAGCTTCTCCTTATCCTAAATATGTGCTTTGTTGCTGTGCATGTGGTATTTACACGATGAAGTGTTCCCCGTGCTGACCCTATATTGGGGTTATTCATTCGCGTCAACTAAATGGAACGGAGCGATATTTTTAACTCAGTATCTACGCATATGCAATATTCTTACCTTGGCCGCATCAATTTTACATTCTCGAGACTACCAAAGTTCGACCTACAGTATTCTCCTGCATATGTACTTTTCAATTTGTTTTATTTGGGATATATGTTTATCTATGGTCTATTTGCGTCGAATTCTTGTGTACTTCAAAAATCTTCGTGTGAAAATTTAGCTTGAATATAAATCGTTTCATTTAACAACAGTTTTGCTACGAATTACTTGACAAAGTTTAATTTAACACAGTTTAACAATATTCACTATTAAATCACTCTTTTTGATTGCTGCTTTCAAGTTACAACTAACCTAAATCCTGTTGTTTTTATTCATTTTCGTTGCATTCGAGGCACAGAATTCCAACACTTTCCAGAATATTGCTCGTTAGTGCGAATGATATAGAACCATTGACGACACAACGCCTATGCCTCATATGAGTGTGAGAGAGACAATATAGCGATAACAAGAGAGCAACATGCAATATTCTATATATAGTTTGTAGGTATATTCATATTTAGTCATAAATATTCAAATGGCTGTGGTCAGGTCGAGAACTAATTTATTTAATATTGAAATTAAAAATTGTGAACAAACTTCATTGGAAAATTGTCTCTTCTTATAATAAAACACTATAAAGGAAAACAATTGAATTGGAATATTTTCACCCTCATAAGTTTGAATTTCGTTCACCCTTTTCCGGGGATGTTTAACAAATTCAGCACCATATTAACGTGAGTTTTTGCATTTAAATGTTTCTGTTGATATAGATTCTTAACAATTGTGTATGTATATAATTTTGAAAATGTGCCATTGTAGGTCACAAAGAAAATCGGCGACCTTCATATCAGCACGAAGAATAAAATTCACGCTTAAGCTTTCCAAATGACGAAACACATTTATTTACATATAAATTGCTTTTCTGATTATGAACTTTTGTTCTAAATTTATGCATATTTTTGCTTGTGGTGGCTGTGTAACGTGGTTTAGGGTAAAGTTTCTATAATGGGTGGGGGGACATGTAGCGGAATGCTTTAATATTAAATTTAATTTAATTTGCAAACAGAACCAGAACCATCTACAGATAAACTTATAACTCTCTGAAGGTACACTTTCGGCAGTGTGTTTGTCAAAGGCCAGAAAGGCGTGCGTAAAGTACGTAGAAAATTATAGATGCCAGCTGGATCAATCAGAAAAGCTGTGTTTGTCAATATTTCACCATTTTCAATCTCATATTTTATGTGGTGCGCCACCAAGAAGCAGTAAAATTGTTTTATGCCTCTCTCGGCCGCTCAAAATATTTATTTTCATTATTAATAATTTGTAAAGTTGACATTTTATGGCATATCTTGATCTGCTCAGTCACACTGTCTCACCTTCAAATGCTATTTTAAATGCATATACTCGTACACAAAATATGAACAACATATACTTATGTACAAAATGAAAATAGTTCAGTAATGTGATACGACAAATCAGTTGACGAGTCAATATTAATTTGCCCCAATTATCTTTGGGAATGTGATTGCAGTGCATGTGAGTGCGCATGTGTATGGGGTGCATATGTGCGGTTGTGTGAAATAGAGCTCATTCATTTTTGGAACTCCGTACATATGAATTATCTGCCGACCCCCTGCCCCTTTATACACAACCTTCCCCAATGCCACCAACGAATGCGGAAAGTTTCGATATCGATAAATGTGCATAGAACGTGGTGTTCAATTTTCATGAATGAATGCTTTTGTGTGTGTGTGTGTCTGTGTCTGTGTGTGCATGCATGCGTGCGTGCGTGCATGCTGGTGTGTTGGTGTTGAATGAACCTGACATATCCACACGCACTCGTATAGCTTTACACCACTTTCAGGGTTGGTTGACCTCATTTACCAAAAAACATAAAACTGAAAAGAGCGCGAAAAGTGCACTCGATTCGTCGCACCTGCCGCTCGCAGGCATACCTCTACCCTCTGAGCTCACCCCTATTTGCTTATCTGATCAAATTATGCACTTATTTAATGTGTTGCGTGTGTGCTCCTTTCTATGACGCCACATTTGTTGTCGACATCCTGAATTTACATATTTGTACCCATGTACTTATTTGCCTTGAAGAAACTGTGTACACAGTTCCCTTCCATTTTTCTCTAGATTTTCTCTTTCTTTGTTTTGCAAAGAGTTTTTACTTTTTTTCTGGAATTTTACTTTCTTACCCGCAGTTTCTATGCGGTTGCTGCCGCCTCAGTTTACCCAACTTCTTTTTTTTTTTTGTATAAATTTGTTGTTGCTTCATAAATTTATGCTCAGCAGCGGGGAGAAGGCATTCTCAGGCTGGCAGCTTTTGATTTCCGTTTCCCAGCACATGCATTTTCATATGAAAAACAACAACAGCAGCAAATTTAAGCCGACTTTTGTTTTTTATGAGCTTCTTCAGTTTTTTCTCGTTTCTTTTTTTTTATATATATTTTATATTTTGCATGCTTCACTTGGTCGCTTCATTTGCTTCTTAAACTCTTTTTGTTCCTTCCTTCACCGCACTGCACTCTCTTATCTTGACGTTTTTGTTTTGTTGTGTGCGTTTCCACCTTTTTATGTAAATTTTATTTTATTTATTTTTTTATTTATGTACGTACATATATGGCTATGTATATATCTACATACACTTATTTATTTAATTCACTTGGTGAGGCTCACATTTCATGTGCAGATACAATTTCGTGCAAATTTATTTTTTTTGCTCGTGTGTAAATATTGTTTCTGCGCTACCGGCCGTCTTCAGCAGTACACTAAGCTGCTCCCAATTCATTTGCCTTTTATTACAGAGAGCAACAACAAAAAAAAGAAAAAAATTTTAAAACAAAAAGAAAATAAAACCTTATTGAATAAATTTTCCTTTCGAATGAGCATTTGACACGCAAGTGCTATCGAAAGTTAAAATCTACAAATTTGCTTCATTTTTTCACTGCCTGCGAATTTTTGCTGGTAATTAATTGTACTTAAAATGTGGAAAATTGGCGTTAAAGTGAACCCAACTGAACGACCTGCCCTCACATAATTGACACCAACACCATCGACACTGGCCCGAAAGCAGCAGTGTTGCCAAAACAACTCTTGCCACAGCAAAAGGCGATAAATTTTACTTTAAAAATTACTTGGATTTATATATGAGATAAAATACAAATTTCTTCGGGTGCTCAGATGCCCAGAAACAGAAAATGTTTACCCCCATACAGCACGATCTTCTTGTATTCTATTACTTTTGGAACAAATCAAGGCAACTGTATCCCGAATATGCCAAGGAATTGATATGATTGAAAAAACCTGCCCATATTAACGATGGGGCTGGTTATAATGAAAGTAAGTTTGAGGTCATGTTGTTAAAGCTGTCAGTCGGTTACAATTAGTAGCTTGAATTGCTAACCAACGTATAAATTAGTATGCAAACAGTCCAAAAAGCTGTGAAATTGTGGTCAAATCAAATCCAGCAGATCTAATGGGGAACATTGGTAAATTGAAAAACAGGGGAAATGCACTGAGGCCCCGTACTGAACACTTTCCTACAGTTCGTAGCTGCCGCTCGATACACCGATGGTTTGCCGAGTTTAAGAGACAGTTCCGGGGAAACCCATACCGACTATTTTCTTCGATGGTTTTCACGTCAATGAAAAAGTGTTGGAAAATCAGTGTTGGAAAATCAGTGTTCGATCTCACACCTCTCGACGACCGTGCATGTACGCTAATGACAGTTTTCACAATATCCACTTAATCAGGCTTAACCAACATATTCATCCACGAATTTCCCGCTTAACTGTTCTTTAAGTTTCAGTTAGCAAAAGCGGTACTAACAGATTCATCCATGAGTTTTCCGCTTAAGTGTTCGTTGTGGCAAAAGCGGTACTAACAGATTCATCCATGAGTTTTCCGCTTAAGTGTTCGTTGTGGCAAAAGCGGTACTAACAGATTCATCCATGAATTTTCCGCTTAAGTGTTCGTTGTGGCAAAAGCGGAAGAGTTCTGTTTACTCTAACTTGCATACTAATAACATTTCTGCAACTGCCCAGCTAGTAGAGCAATCCGTATTTGACCATTAACAGACGATCTGCCATTCCCACCTCACATATTTTGTATTGAGTGTGTGTCGGCCCAAAATGATGGTTTAATTGTATTTAGGCTACAAGAAAGATTTTCTGGGAAAGATTAGGAGTGATGCAGCATATTGAATGCGTGGGGGAGTACCCGCTGGGCAATCAATTCAACTCAACACATTGATGTTGTGTGGTGTTCTACCGTTCCAGCCAGGTTCTCCACAATTGGCTTCACTGCTTTGTCAGTTACCGGAACATATATGTAATGAATCTACTTCTGCCTACTATACTTGGACAATCTGCTGTTCTCCATGTTGCTGGACGACTATACGTTCACACGAGTCGGCCCCTCCGCTGCTATGTGAGTTTTCTGCGATGCGTGACGGTGCCGCTCCCGCTGTCTTCTCCCATCTACCTATGATATAATTTTCTCAAGTATTTTACTGTCTTGTGCACCCACATTTAGACTGTTCCGCACAAAGCACTCTCGCGCCCAGTTGAACAGAACGCACAAAATATCTTGCAAGTGCGAAGTAGTTTTGTGCAGTTGTGAGTAAAACAAAAGAATGAGCAACGAAATATGGAAGTGAGAAATTTGCATTAGTCGGCAAATTTCTGCCAATTTATATCGTGTCAAAGTAATCTGAGTCTACGTTTATTGATTGGTAATTTATTTGTAAATATTTGCTCGATTTACAGTAGCCTCCGTACTGCGATTTCTGTTTATTTTGTTATTTCAAAGAGTATTCTTTCTTCATCGATCACTGCAAGCGGTCGACAGCTACAGCAACAACAGAACAACACTAACAACACCAACAACACCAACAACACCAACAACACCAACAACACTAACAACACCACCACCACCAACAACACTAACAACACCACCACCAACACCAACATATACAAATCTGTTTCGAAATGATGCCACCACAAATGCCATAAAAATGTGACACCCTAACAATGATGGATGGATGAATAGGCGTCACGATTAATATCAGCATTAATTTGACGCTTATGCCGTGGTGGCTTAAATACATACTAGTCTCTAAAAAATATGTACATATAGAGGATGAATGATGCCCGATTTTTTCATATGTTTGCTTTTAGTACCCGAAATTTGTAAATTTCTGTGAATTTCATTTTTGTATACACAAGCGTTTGCCTTCATTTCCTATGCAGAACATGAAGGCATTGATTCTAGAATGTACATAGTACAAATATATAACAGTTTTTTTTTTTTTTTTTTTGCCATTGAGGTACATATCGAAAGTGTGGTAGGGCGGAGAGAGTGCCTCTTGGCCTTGTGAATTTGGCAATTTGATAATTGTTTGCGTGCCATTTAGAAAATTGAGAACTTTTCCTTCACGACGAAAAAATGGCATAATCCCCCTGACCTTTTGTGGACTGACTAGCAGCGGATGAAATTAAGAGATTGGAAAAATGCCGCAGCATGACGTGAAATGTTTAATGTCTCATTCCCATAAAGCGACCAAGGCTTGCTTGAAGCACTTTCATTTAGTTTAAAGTTTGGGATGTGTGGAAAATAGATTTACAAAGCGGCAGTTACGAGCGGAGTATTTTCTCTGCTCTTCTTTCTACCTTGTTCAGATTGTTTGTGTATTGCTGTGCTCTGGTTTCTTTGACATTGCTTATTTTAGTGATTTTGTGCATCCTTGCAACCCGCCGCCCTTTGGAGCCAATCGAATGCATGTAAGTTCAGCATTTATAAACTGTGTTTAAAGCTTCTACATTGATATTGGTTTTGGTACATCAACGTATCTCTATGAATATATAGATACAAATATCTCGCAGACCTTCTTAAAAGCACTTAGAAAAATTTATTATATAAAAAACCAGACCATGTCTCATTTGGGGCCTTAGATATAGTCGTTCGAAACTATTTTCAGAGGGTGTGCGCTAAATCCATTGTTTCGCCAACTTGTGTGACATATTCAATGTTCTGTTTAAAGTAAACATGGTATATGCCATGTAATATGACATTAGTAGTCGGTTACTATTGAACGTTAAGAGATGGTCAGTTCCTGATAGTGGCCTGGTGAAACCCATGTTAGCGCCATAGCAAATTGTAACTCGTTGTGGATAGAGGGCTTTTGTTCAATCACTCGCGGATTGTCAGTTCAACAACGGTGTAGTTCTGGATCCGTATTCGTTAATTGCAAGTTCCAACCCGATATACATACATACATACATGGATGGTTAGCTGCCCTTTTGTGATCTTGATGAAGTTATAAGTTTGGTTGAAGTGTTGGGATGGTGACTCAACTCCTGCGAAGGGCTTGACATCAACAATTTTGACATTTTCTGCAATACTCTAGTGATGTAAATCTGTGTTTCACATCCGTAACTACTTATCCAAGACGTTCCATAAAGTTTGAAGATAATGGTTGAATATTAATTTTGGGTTTGCCAGTGGTCCATATCGTCATTCGTTAATTCCCACACACCCCATTTTATATCTGTGATTTCTATTCTTGGCTATAGTCTCCTAAGGTAGGGCATATCTCATTCAGCATCAACCGACTTCGAGCTTTCTTTGGTAGTTTTTTTTCTTACTGAATGTAGTTTTACTATTATTAAACTTTGATTGGTGTACTGTAAACATGACTCACAACAGTTTCTGTTATTTCTGCCATTACTCATACATACCGTGTACGGGTGAGTGGTGAGTATGAGTGTGCAAGTTACAAAAAAAACTATTTGCATAAAGACTGTTTTTTTAATCTCCTTTGTACTGATCGCATGCCACATATGTACCTATGTGCGTTAGTGCGCCGGTGTGTTCCTAGTTAGTCAGTTGCACTAACGCGCATTTGAGTATCACACTTAACCGCAAAAGACCAAAGACCAAGGCGCAACAAAAGCAAACCCAACCAAGCTCCAAGCCAAGCCGATCCAGACCACACATGGCAGATGTGCGTGAACAGCTTTAGTCACTTCTGTTGTGGTTGTTGTTGTTGTCGTTTCTCCTCTAAACAATCTTATTTCCAGCATGGAGGGACGAGAGCTGCGTGTTTCAAGCTAAAGCAAGTCAAACGCAGCTCAACACATTTTGTCACCACTACTCTTCCAGCTCTCAGCTCACTTCCCGTTCAACGAACGAACGAACGAACGAACGAACTTGAAACAGCTTCAGTGGAAAGTGCAGCCAGAACGGGCATAGAAGAAGCACAGTAGTAAACATTAATAGCGAATGTTGTAATAGGCAGACAGACACAACTTAAACACAGTAACAACATTAGCACTAACAGAACAACAACAACAACAGCAATAGCCATAAGCAATAGCTTACAACAGCATGGAGAATAGAAGAACACAATATACGAGTAAGAAGAACACAACAAGAACAAGAACAATAAATAATTTAACTAAAAAAGGCAATTAATTAAAAGGTGGTATTGCCACAGACCATTAGACACATGTATGCAACTTCAGTGAGTCCGTCCATCCGTCCGTCTGACAGTGTGCTCGCTTGTTCGTTCTTTTCACAAATGAGCTGTCACTTTGTTGCGTTATGTTGCTTGGCTTTTTTATATTTTGTTGTTGTTGTTGTTGTTGTTGTTGTTGTTGTTGGTGTTCTTTTGTTGTTGTTACTTGTTCTTGTTGTTAGTTTTTAGCAATTAGAATTGCTTTGAATTCGTAGAATGTTTTCACTTGAACTGAACCTACATTAATTAGTTAAATTGTGTGCTAGCCTGGCTGGCTCTCGCTCTCCATGGGCTTTATTTGGTTTTCCTACCTCCTTCCTACCTCACTTCTGTGTTTAGTTCCTTTCCAGACTATCTAACTCACAAGGTTTTAAGTGCTTCAAAAGCCATTTGTATGCCTAGTGGCCCTGAGTGTCCCTGCAGTGAAACTGACTGGGTCGGAACTAGTTCAAGTAGAATTATTACTACATCCCACGTTCAATTTAAGCTTCCTTATTTATATAATCATCTACTTAACTAGTGTGGCAGTAGTATCATATACACTTCAGTCAGCATGAGTTCTGATCGTAGAACCAACAGAGATTGCATTGCGAGAGTATTTTAACTGAAATTTGTATATGCACTTGTATGATTTTTTGATTGTTAGGTTGCAATATTGAAGCAAATTTGACAAGAACTGTTTCTCAAATTACACCTGATTACCATTACCCTATTACCATAAATTACCAATTCACAGTTGTAATGAAAACCAACGGTTACTTAATGGAACAAATATTCAAAGAATTATTGTAATGATAACAAATAATTTAAAGAAATGAACTAAATCAATCAAAATACAAAAATTTGTTTCAATCGATCGAAGGAAGGAAAAAATTTCAAACAATTATCGTCTGAATATTTGAAAAGCATTTTTCAACCTTCACTAAGATATATCCATATACTATATATAAACTCATACTAGGTAGAATTATTTCGGAATGGTTCTAACCTGATTTAAATTGATGTGTGTGTGTTTAAATAAACATTTTTACGCTGTTTAAAGTTGAGTTAAATTTGCAATTCCGGTGTAAAATATGACTAACTTAATTAATACTTAAAATTCGATCCAACATGGCACATGATTCAGTTTATATGTCTCAAGAACTCTACTTATGTATTCATAAACCCAGACAGCCAACGTACTTTAGTTAGGTTTTACAAAGTGTTTAAGGATAAGACAATAAGCATTTTCGGTTATTTCGCCATCAAAGAATTAGTTGCCCACTCACTAGTTGTGCACTAGCACCCAACAAGTTGCATTTGCAACAGACCCGGAACCAATTATTTTCTGGAATATGTTTCTAATTTTACTGCTGGGATTGTTCCTTCTGCGGCTGTGGCATATGTGTGCGTGTATGTGGTTACAATGTTGCCAGCAGCTACCTTCATAGAGCACATTTGTGTAATTAACGCAAGCTTAGAATTTTTCACAGAAATGAAACAAGCGAAGAAAATTACAAGACTATAAATACACACAAACATCAGTATTTTTCGATATTCAGATGCTCTACAGTGTTATGTCCATTCGATTGAAGCGATTTACAAGTGGCACATTATCTCAATGAACGTAAATAATAATAATGAGCGTTGTGTGCTTCAAACGTCCCAAATGCAAAGAGAATAAATTCTCCAATCAGATGCAATTTATGTGCAATTGTTATTTTTCAAATTTATTTGTTGTAATTTTGTCACTTAGTACCCAGAAAATTTGTCTCTCTTTGGGATGCACCTACACAGGCGTTACCTGCTCATTTTTTTGTTAGGCACCTAAGCACTGACTCGTATTTCGCTTGTTTTTTCCTATTTATTAGATGGAGTTATTTGTTATTATAAGTTAAACCTACTCCAGTAGTCCATTAAGTGTATTTCGTGGGTTCCCTTAAAAAATTGCATCCATGTGTAAAAAGAAAAGATGGACTTCAAAAACGCAGTTTCTTAATTCCCATTGTTTTATAATTATAAAATTTGTTTCTGTTCCTAAAAAATGTGCCTACTTTTACTATTATAAAATTTATTTAGTTCACTGATCGGCACTTACTCTCCTTGCTCCGGTTTCTACTGCATCGTCTATCATACTCGGACAAACCAGTTTCTGCAGCCACGCAATGACAGATTCATGCAGCAATTTTTGATGCATGAAAGTATTTCCCAGACTTTCCTTTTTCAAAGAACAAATTTTATTTTCAAGAAGAAATTTTAGCAAGGTCAGGCAATTGCTACCTTAAATACCATCAGAGCAAACTGCTCATGGGTCTGCCTCATGACTTAGAACAGCAGAACTGTCTCTAGAATCTACACTACAATACAACTGTTGAAATGTGGTATTAGGATACGTCTACAATAATTGACTCAGTCAGTGATCTAAGCTGAGTAACGGGAAATCGCAGGTGTGGTGTTGATCTTCATCAATAATGTTCAATTGGTGCGTTATATAAAATTGAGTGTTTGCTCATATTTATAGAGGTGAATTTTCCTTTTATTCGGATTCTGCAAAAAATATGGATTGTGCGTATTCCCGAAAGAAAAGTTAGAAAAATATTGTGTCTGGAAAAGTAAAAGAATTGCGTGTATTTTAGCCAATCAATGCGTATGAGTAATTTCCATAATTGCACAAATATTTCGTATCCGGTAAATTGGTGTATAGGAAATCTTTTGAAATAAATTTCACGCAAAAATCTATTGCTCATTGGACCTCAATAATACTTTGATGATTTTACGGCTCTCAACTTATATCTAGCAGGTCCTTTGGTACTGGTACTAGCGCGGTACCGTATTTATACTTGTCGAGAGCGGAAAAGAAGCCATGGCATTGGTTTGCCTGCCTTTGTTATTGCCGGTCATTAACATGTTTACTGTTAAGCCGCAATGGTAGTTACGCAACTACCATGCGGAATGTGCGTGTTGAGCCGGGTATTGCCTGTTCCACGTTCAAGTGTTCCGTAGACGGAGCTTTACTCTGTGCGGCGGTTGCGTTTATCATGGTTGAGCCTTTAGTTCCAGTTTCATTGCCACAGCACGAACACCACCATCACCCTCTACAACAGCAACAGCTCAACGAACATTGACTTGATGTTTACACTCATGCGGTAGTAGTGCCCTCCTCCGGGTCTGGGAGTGAATTTTCTAGTGACAACACTGCGCATGATTTACGCTTTGATGTACAGAAAGTGCAAACGTTCAATGGACGCATCGTGTCCCTTTGTGTGTGCGTGCACTGCCACTATTCAACTTATTTACACTTGACCCACCGGTTCATGCGGTATATATATATATATATATATATATATGTGTGTGTGTGTGTGTGGAGTATAGAGTGCCACTAGTTCAGAATTTGTTGACCTTAAAATTAGGGTATTGGCGCTGGCAGTGATACTGCCTTCGGAACGTTCACGAGCTTCTTGGGCGGCTGCCGGTGCTCTACTTTTTTTCGTGTGCATTGAATGCAAGGTTTCCTCAGAATTCTTTAGAGACATACCAGTATGTTTTATTATGCGAGTATATTTTTTTTCGCTTAGATTCAACATTTTTTCTCATTTTTGCATTAATATGCAAATTTTTTTTATTTAGCATGACGTGCGAATTAATGAGGCAGAGTAATTCAAGACCATGGCTGCGAAAATGTGCGCAATGCAGTTGCAAACATGTAAGCGCGCAAAAAGAAGGAAGCGTAACCCAGTTGGAAAGCGATTGGAACTCTCCATATATGTATATGTACATACGTCCGATCGGTGCAATCAAACATTCCCGCTTAGACAAATTCACTGAAGCGACTGCTTTTAAATTGACAAATATAACACACTGGCCAAATAATGGGTTACTCTCCTTTACATCTTTGCCGTTGTTTATAAGCGGTTACATGCGTACAAGTAGTGGAAAGTGGAAGCAATTCTGTTTTCAAGATATTAATGTCGAATCGAATGTTTGTATGTGAGTTTATGCTGGCGTGTGTTTTAAGACAACTCAGCGGACATTGTCGTCAACGGCAATGTTCCATATATTTTCCGACTGACACTAGAACCGTGCGTACGTACTCTAGAACTTATATGAGTGAATATTTATATACATACATATATAATATACACATCTCTGTATATAGCTAAACTGAAATGGAAATAAAGCAGCGGAAATGGAGATTATATTTTGTAGCGCATAAGCGGATGAGATTTACTGCTACCGTCTGCTGATGGCTCGGTGCTGTGCCTATCTGTCTGCAAAGCGGCTCAGCTACATACGTATGGGGGACTTTAGCAATAGCTCACGATCGCAGCTCGCCGCCGTGTACGTACGTGTCTGTAGTGGCGTTGCACGTTGGGCTTTATAGTTTGTATAAAAAATTCCTTGGAATCATTTGTATACATACATCAGTTTGCCAGAGATACACACTTGTATACAGTCGACAACATCTGGCCACATGCTTTGGGGGGCGATGCTTTTGGCATGCTTTACGCACGTACTCTCGCCTCGTTTCGTCAGCGGAAGAGCGCTGCGTTTGTTGCAAATGATGAAAAGGAAATTGTGTATTGCTGTTTGGATATCTTTGCTGTGATATACTCACGCTCCAGCATTGGTGAGGTGACCCCAGAAGAAAACCTGCAAGAGACGAAGATGTTCCATAAAAAATTGAGGGTGCTGAGGAGGTTTAGTATCATCTTGTGAATCCTGTGACTCCGACAAACGAAAATTGATTGCCCTATGTTACACTGAGTATGTGTTGTGTTATCGTCTTGCAATATATAAATAAGGATATTCGTTTACTTAAAAGGGAATAATAAGATTTCATATTTCTCGAAAACAGTGTCTTTTTGTTAAAATTCTTCCCTCAGTCGTTACTGAACCAACAATACCACATATTATACGTTATTCGCGCAAATTCTAGACTCATATTCTTTGTATGTGAAAATTGGTTCTAGCCACAGAGTCTGTTCACTGAACTCTCTTAGTCTTTTTTTATATACTACATAGATTTTGTATATAAAATACATACGTCTCGAGGTAACATGCCAAATCGTAGATTTTCTGCTGGCATGTTGTGTGTTGCTGTCGACCGGTCTTAGCACATGTTATTAAAACAAATTTTTATATAGATGGATTTTCCAATTGACCGTTCTGCCAACAAAACAACTAACCAACTCGGCGTTTTCTTCTAGACTATACCCAAGTACGCACAAACATACATACATAGATATATGCGTGTGTTGGTATTGGAAGTAGAACTGGTTTGTGTTAAGCATTTTCACTTGACTACTCTTCTTCGGTTGCTATTCAAAGGAATTGCTTATTTTTGCGGCCTTTATGGCCAACAGACTGACGATGAAATGAGTTCACTTTTCAAATTAACTTTATAAAATGGTTGGAATACACACACACATACACTCGAACACAGTGGTACACGTAAAACCACCAAAGCCTGACACACAGAAAGCAAAAAAATACAGAGAAAAAAACGCCAATGCAATCCTCCATGCAGGCCAGGCGCGCTTTGCTCCGGCACTCTTGTTGCTTTTGCATCTCGCTTGCAGTAAGTGGACTCCTCGTACGTGAGTTAAGATCGATTTCCGGTCTGATTGCGTTCTGAGCATGCATGCATACACACACACACACACACACACACACACACACACACATCCAGCATGCATGCATACACACATCCATGCATATGCTTTGTAATATGATGCAGTACGTTGCAGTTTGGCTTGAACACTCATATGATAAATCCATGTGTGCGGTTGCGCTGCGTTTGCTTTTACCAGCAGAAACGCGCGCGTTTTACCACCTTGTCTTCGTTGTAGTGGCTTTTCAATGACTTTGCAAGCAGGCAACACTTGCAGTGGAGACGTGGAAAAAGTAACGCTCCCATAACACTTGCAAAATATCGAAAGTACCTTATCACTAAAAGCAACCAACATATTGGCTCAATAAATTAATACTTCTTTTGAAACAACCATTATCAATTGTTAATAATAACATTATAGCGTTGAATACATAGGTAAGCCAGCGATGAGCAACCTGAGGCCCATTCTCGCCTTTGAGCTCGTTCCGTTATATGTGCAACTGCCAATTCGTAGAAATTCAAATTCGGAATATCAATTTCCATTCCTCAACCGGTTGTGCGTTCTCTTCAGGTGGCAAAATCATAAAAATGTCCATAAATAAAAGTGTTCAATCAATGCTTGTGTGACTTGCTTTGAGGTACCATCCTTCAATCCACAATTATGATGTGGGTTGTTGTGATTCTTGTGCTCCCAAATGGAATTCTTCTAAAATAATTGCTCACAATTGGTACTATGGAAATTTCCAATTAGTAATGTGATTGCGCATTTTACTCCTACAATGGGGTGGGGGAGTAGCCTCCTGTTGCTGTTGTTTTCGTATTGCTAGAAATCATTACTCAATAGCAAATCCAATATAACGATTACCTACACGAGGGTAACGCATTCAATAACAAGTACTGAACAGTAACGATATTTGACGCCACCAATTGTCAGACTTGGCCAGTCATTGTTGATATTATTCTCGTTGTTGTAGTTTGAAAGTTTTTAGTATTTTTTATCATACGTACTCGTATCAATTATTTCGCATTTGCATCTGAGTACATAAGCATGTGTGTCTGGTTTGTATCTGTATGAATGTTTTATTTTTATTTTTTTTATTAAATTTCGATTGGTTGCGGTTAAGAATAAATCTTACCTGAGCGATGACCACAGATAATTTGTGGTTGTTGTTACTTTTATGAAAAAATTTGCTGCGCTTGTGGCTTTTATAGATGCAATTACATACACACGTACATATGTTCTTCCTTGAGATTATGTCGTTTAATAGTGCTTCAGTTACATGTTGAGATTATATAAGACCATTTTAAGCTGTAAGTGAATTCCTCATATAATCAGATAGGCGGGATTAGGATACTTTTGTTTCTATAAATTTTCTCAATTTTATCAGCTGCTTTTTTCTTTGTTTTTAATACAGACAAATTTTTTATAAATTGCGTATTCATTATACACATATAACTTCTATATTCTTAGGTGGTATATTCATACAAAAATTATGTACGTAAATAAATGTATACATATCGATGTATGTGCATACGACGATGTGTTTTCTATATAGGAAATTTTGCTATCCCCACAAGCTCGCCTTGAAGTGAGTTCAGTGGGGCGCATACTGATAATGTATTTTTAATTAACTAGGAATTCGCCTTTCACGAGTGTTGTTTATTGTTATGCTTATAAATATTTATAAACAACAAAAAAGTAGCAAATTGCACATAATTCCGAAAATGGCCGGGTTGGTTGCTCTTCACAATTATAAATGTATTATCATTTCTACGTTTACCCACATTTACATTATAATAATAGTATACATAATAGTATTCATTCACCCAGTTACTTTTCCCTCCACCCACCCAAATATAGTAATAGCAATTCATAGTAACCTTCAATTACACCCAAAATAAGGCACGCACACACACACACACACACACACACACACACACACACGGAGAGAGATTGTCGAATCGAAGAGGAGCTTTAAACTTTTCGGTCGGAAATATTTTTAAAAAATCTACTAAGGTAGACTTTAAATCAGTGCGGAAATCGTGGAAAGGGTAGCTAAAGAGCATATCCCGGTCCGGTGAAAGTGTGAAGTGAAATTGTGGACGCGTTCGAGGAAAATAAGGCATTTTAATTGTCTGTTTCTGCTAGTGATTTGCGGCAGTTTTGGTTCTGCGTCGGTTTATCCGCACGGCAGAGCGAAAACAGCAGCGATCTCTGCCTGCATAGCGCCCAGTTGAGCAGTGGCTTGGTCCGAAAGTACCAGACCCCTGAACGGCGAAGCTTAGGCAGGTGGAACACTGCAGATGCGGCGAGTTTTGTGCCTAGGCAAATATAAGTTTATTTATTTAAACTTATTAAATTTGCCTTCGCGTCGCTAAGCAGTTTCTGCAATTTCCCGCCTCTCAATCGGATTATCCGAAATTTGAGAGAGCGCTGGAAATTGTGCACTTGGTGTGTGTGTGTGTGGTGCACTAAAGCCGAAAAGCAGAAAGAGAGAGAGACTCCAAAAATTAAAAAAAAAAGTGTTGCCAACGCGCCAAACACAGATAAGTATCGCTTTTAGTGTGTTTTACTTTTTGCTTTTTTTCCCCCCCTTTTTTCCCTTTTCCCCCTTTTTTTCCCTTTTCCACCCTTTTTTTCTCTTTTTAGCAATTTACAGAGTGGAAACAACGTTTAAAAGAAATTGCAAAATTCTGGATTTATCTCATAGTAACGAACGGATTATGAGTGTCCAGCGTTCGCCTGATTCGGGGCAAAAAAATCAGGAGGTAGGTACGAAAGTACTTGAAAAGCAGACAGTTCTCGAAGACCCATTCGGAAAGAACTCCAGAATGGCTCGCTCACCGGAGAGATTGGTGCCTGACGCGGGGCAAGAGCGTTCAAGCTCGTCACCCCCATGCATGGAGCATGTACCAACGATGAGTAAGGCGAGCACGGGCGATCCGTTCACCTTATTGGGCCAGAATCTTGAAAAGCTGGCTTCGATGATGGGTGGCAACCCGCCCCGCAGATCCATTCACCAGCCTATGAGGAGCCTGGTC
The DNA here is from genome assembly GCA_920105625.2 of Clusia tigrina. NCBI lineage: Eukaryota > Metazoa > Arthropoda > Insecta > Diptera > Clusiidae > Clusia > Clusia tigrina. The sequence continues at coordinate 27,864,505 of OV050032.1, forward strand.
GAAACATTACAAGATCTGTACAAGAAAGCAGAGAGGCAGTGGCAGTGCAGAGGTAACGCTGTACAGGAGACCAGCGGAGGTACGCAACCTTCTCTGTGGACAAAGTGTGCGCAATCCGCGAAGCGCCTGCGGGAGGATAACAATAGTCCCAAGGCGACGGAGGGGCAAGGCATCGCTGTAATTGCTCCCGCGGCCAAAAAGAGCCGTGGACCAATGCAGCAGCAGGGACTAAAGCTGAAAACGAAGTTGACGGAATCAGGGTCAAAATCACCAACAGCAAAACAGGTGCCGACGGGAAAAACACAGGCTACGGCAGTGCCTCGACCCAGCACTAGTGCAGAGTGGATAAAGGTGCAGAAATCGCAGAAGAAATTGCAGTCTACGGCTAGGACCATTAGACCAAAAACAGATGCGATAATTATAAGTGCGAAAAATGAAGCGATGTCATACGCCAACATCTTACGGAGCGTAAAGGAATGTGAGCAGCTGAAGTCACTGAATGACGCTGTGAAGACTATCCGCCGAACGCAAAAAGGGGAACTGCTCATAGAGCTGAAGAGAGCCAAAGAAGTGAACGCGGCCACATACCAGACGGCCATTGAAAGCGTGGTAAAGGACGCAGCCACAGTGAACGTACGCACGCACATGGTGACGCTACAGTGTAAGGGACTCGTCGCGGATATCTCTTCGAAAGAAGAGATCTGCGATGCACTGCGAGACCAGGCGAACATACGGCGCCCAGATGTGGAAGCAATTAAAAGCTTGATAAGAGGCTATGGTGGTGCACAGACGGCCTTTTTAAGCCTACCGGCGGAGGATGCCAAGAAGGCACTGGGATTGAAACATCTGCGGGTAGGATGGGCGAGCTGCCGACTAACAGAAGTCGTAACGCCACAACGCTGCTATAAGTGCTGGGGCTATGGGCACAAGGCGGCTGGATGCAAAGAGCCGGATCGAACTGGACTCTGCCGAAAGTGTGGCGAGACTGGCCACATGGCTGCGAATTGCCAAAATGAAGCAAAGTGCGCTTTGTGCAAGGGGGCGCATCCAGCGGGCAGCATGAAATGTCCACGACACCAGGAGGCATTGGAAAAGAAGAAGGTATGAGAGTACTTCAGCTCAACCTAAATCATTGTGAAGCTGCACAGGATCTTCTGATGCAATATAAAAATGAAGTGAAGGCAGATGTGGCGCTACTTTCGGAACCATATGCAAGGAAGGATTCCCCAAACTGGGCCGCGGATGAAACAGGCAGAGCAGCCATCTGGTCCATTGGGGAGACCACTCCTCAGAGCAAGATGGAAACCAGAGAGAGCGGTTATACCTGGGTGAAACTGGAGAACATTTACCTCTTCAGCTGCTACGCTCCTCCAAGTTGGACACTGAGACAGTTCGGGGAAATGATGACATCGCTGATGGAAGAAGCGAAAGGCAAACACCCAATAATTATTGCAGGCGACTTCAACGCGTGGTCTCGGACTTGGGGCAGTAGCCACACAAATGCTAGAGGACGCTTAGTTGAAGAATGCTTCGCGCTTCTTGAATTAGTACTGTTGAATGCGCCAGGTCACTACACATTCGACAATGGAAGAGGCAGGTCCATCATAGATCTAGCCTTTGCGGACGACACAACTGCCAGTCGAATTAGCTGGAAAGTCAGTGATATATACACGGGCAGCGATCACAACGCCATTATAATAGACATGGAGCGTAGAACAAAGCAGTACACGCGTAAGGCGCACAAAATTGGCTGGCGAAAGGGGGCGTTCGACGCGGAGTCGTTTGAAGTCATCTGGAAGTCAGCGTCTATTGTAGGCGAAACTGCAAGCACCATGGCTGCTGAAATCGCTAAGTACATTAAGGAAGCATGTGATGCAGCGATGCCGCGAAGGTCCAACAATACATCAAGGACTCCCGTTTACTGGTGGACCGATGAAATTGCTGCGATTCGGAAGAGCTGCCATCAAGCACGACGAAAGGCGCAAAGATCTCGATCGACACCGAATTTCGAGGAACATCAAGCAGTATACAAGGTACGCAGAAGAACTCTGAAAGCAGCTATAACAGAGAGCAAAAACAAGTGCTTCAGAGAGTTGCAGGAGAGTGCGGACCAAGACCCGTGGGGTCTAGCATACAAAACGGTCATGCGCAAAGTAAAGGGACCCAGAGCGCCTCAGCCTACATGCCCAGAGCTGATGCAGCGTATAGTGGTAACGCTCTTCCCCCCACAGAGCGAAACGAGAGCCGTCGTGACTCCAGACGTACAGAGGGGACCTATAGTCACTGTCGATGAGGTATTGTCGAGTATATCACGGGTCGACGACAACAAGTCTTCTGGTTTGGATGGAGTCCCAAATGTGGCATTCAAGGCAGCGGTAAGAGCGAGACCAGAACTGTTCGCAAAACTGTATGACGCCTGTCTGAGCGAAGGCATTTTTCCAGACGCGTGGAAACGGCAGAGGCTTGTGCTGTTGCTAAAACCCGGAAAGCCACCGGATCAGGCATCCTCCTATCGTCCACTTTGTATGCTGGATACAGTGGGAAAGATCCTAGAGCGTATCATTTGTGATAGACTGCAGGAGACATTCGAGAGTCCAGGAGGGCTCTCCGACCGACAATTCGGTTTTCGGAAAGGGAGGTCTACAGTCGACGCGATCAGAGCGGTAGTAGACATTGCTCGAGATGCGACGAGTGGCATTAGATGGCAGGGTGGCGCCAAAATGTACTGTGCGGTGGTCACTCTAGATATCAAGAATGCCTTCAATTCTGCGAATTGGGGACATATAATGCAGGCTCTGGAGATTTTTGGAGTACCAACATATTTGCGGCGTATAATAGGTAGCTACCTCGACAACAGGGTGCTACTGTACGAGACAGAGGAGGGCGCAAAAGCATACCAAATAACCGGCGGGGTTCCTCAAGGATCGGTACTAGGGCCCATGCTGTGGAACGCTATGTACAACGGCATCCTGGAGCTGAATATGCCGGAAAACGTTAATATTATTGGTTATGCTGATGATATCGCATTGGTAGTGGTGGCCAAACATATTGAGCACTTGCAGGTGGTGTGTAATGATGCGATCGCAAGGGTGCGTAGGTGGCTCCAATCAGCGCACCTGGAACTGGCTGCTCAAAAAACTGAGATTGTACTGATAAGCACGCGGAAAAAGCGGGAGGAGATGGTGGTGGACATCGGTAATCACCGTATTATGTCGCAACCAAGCATTAAATATCTTGGAGTTAACATTGACGCAAGACTGTCATTTAAGGAGCACCTGGTAGCGGTCAGCAAAAAAGGCTCTAAAATTCAAGGAGCCCTTGCGCGGATTCTGCCAAACATTGGAGGCCCACGTGAGGGAAGAAGACAACTTCTGGCGACGGTAACGGATTCCGTGATGCTCTATGCAGCACCCATCTGGGCAGGAGCAAAAATTACGCATCTCAGAGAGGCTTGCGCAACGCAACGATTAAGTGCGCTTAGACTCACCTGCGCCTACCGAACGGTCTCCGACGACGCAATTTCCGTCCTTGCTGCAAAAATGCCCCTGGACTTACGAGCGTTGGAGCTGCAGCGACTGTACGACCGACAGGGCGTAAGGCCTACAGCCGAACGAAGGCTAGAGGAGCGACGGCGATGCACCGAAGAGTGGCAAAAAAGATGGGAGCAGTCCGAGAAGGGACGATGGACATTCCAGCTCATTCCCAGGGTGTCCCAATGGGTGAACAGGAAGCATGGTAGTCTAAACTACTACATGACGCAGTTACTCAGCGGTCATGGATGCTTCAATGCATATTTCTACCGCTTCAAAATAACAGAAGACCCCTATTGTCCAAAATGCACGGGCGAATTCGAGAGCGCTAGGCACGTGATGCTTTACTGCTCACGATTCAGGACCTGGAGAGAGGAGCTGGGATCTGCCTTGGGCAGACCACCGACCACAACAAATATAGTGGCTGCAATGCTGGAGTCACCCGCTAAATGGAACGCGGTATCGACCTTCGCTGAACAAGTAATGGTGGCGCTACGCAAGGAGGAGCGGGAACGACAGCGGCTACTGCGTCAACAGCAGGTAGCAAATGTAGCAGAAATTTCGCCAAGGAGCGACAACCAGCAGCGGACTGGTTTTAGACTGACAATTACAGACGATTGAGCAATAATGCTCATGACGGCCTCCCGACGTAATCACATTATGCGGTCCCGGGAGGGTTCCCCGCCACGACAGTGAGGAGGTTTTAGTGGGTTGATGTCCCACACTGACTAATTGGCTTAAAGCTTTCCCCCTCGATAAAAAAAAAAAAAAAAAAAAAAAAAAAAAAAAAAAAAAACACACACACACACACGAGCAGTTCTGCTCTCACTTGTTCGTGCATTTGGTTGCGCACACAGCTCTAATGCACAAGTGCTGAAGCCAGGCGTTCACAAACATTTCCATTTCACTGGGGGTGTATGCAGACTTATTTCTGCTTTTGGACATTTGCCGAAAAAAACGAACGATGTATAAAAAAAATTTGAAAATGTGGCCAATCGATTGTCGACTTCCAGATGAAATTTAATTATTAGTTTTTTTAAATATTGTTAATCGATTCTCGACCTCCGGTTGAAATTTAATTAATTTGTTTTCGTAGTTTAAAGTCTGAATGACACATAATGTGTTTTTTTTTTAAATAAAAATGTTTGTCTACTGAAATTTTCCAATATTGCCATCTTCAGCATATACAAATTGAGCATAAACATTTCAATTTAAAAAAATAAGTTATTTGCCATTCAGACTTGGAAACAGATCTTGGAAAGAAATTATAAAAACAAAAAAAATTTAAAATATATATAAATACAAAAAATAGATATCCAAAAATTTGAAAAAAAACAATAAAAACATGTAGAAAAATAATAATAACTATTATTAATTAAAAATATTATAAATTAAAAGCGTATACCAAAATTTATGGGATATAAGGAAAATTATGAAATACAAACTAAATAATACAAAAATTTAAAATCTAATAAAAAAATAAACTATAAAATAGTAATAATAAAAATAAACTTTAAAATTATGAAATACAAACTAAATAATACAAAAATTTAAAATCTAATAAAAAAATAAACTATAAAATAGTAATAATAGAAATAAACTTTAAAATAAAAAATATATAAATGAAAAAATACATAGTAAAAATATTAATAAAATGAAAAACTTGCGTTGTCATAACAAAAATTTACCCTTTCAGCAAACGGAGGAAAGGTGTTAAATTTTTTTATTTGTCGGATTTGACATAATTAGGTATATGCATGTGATGATCAGATAACTCCAGCTGAAAATTTTTATTTAAAAATTGCAATTACGACTATAAAAAGATGAAGCTTATTAAATTGACTTAAATATTCGGCAGTATAACCAGAGAATACAGAGAAATTACTCTGGTTTTGCACACACTTACACATGTGCAAAACTGTAGTAGTGTGGCTGATTTTCTTCAGAATTCTGATTAACCAATGATAAACAAGCCTATTCGTATAGGCAGCTAATGATAAACAAAGATATTTTTTTTAAACGTCAGACAATTTTACGTTTAAGTGTCCCGTCTTTATGGTCTCTGGTTGAAAATAAGCTAAATTCATCGTTACAACCAGAGAATGCAGAGAAACGTCTCTCGTTTTGCATACACTTACACATGCGCAAAACTGTAGTAATGTGGCTGATTTTCTTCAGAACCGATAATAAACAAACCTCTACGGATTACCAACTAATGATAAACAAAGCATTTTTTTTAAACGTCAGAAAACTTGACGTTTAAGTGTCGCTTCTCCACATTCCACTGGGTTTTTTTTAAAGTGCCTAAAACACGTGTTCTGCGAGCGCTGTAAAAGTACACTACAATGCTGTAATTACATAACTCGCGCTTTCCATGCGAAAAAGACATACCCAATTCCTTTCTCATAATAAAAAAGTTAAGAAATTGCTAAAACAAGAACAGTAAAATCCAATTAGTATATATTTATATATATTATTTATATAAATATTTTGTCTCAATTTTTATAGAGATACGCTAGGGTATCAGCGTATATTGGTCAAACCTTCCTACAGAGATTTTAATGTTAATCAACACAAAAATACTTTTATGCGAGCGCCTAGTACGGCTTATAACATCGTTAGTGTGCTCGAATAAAGATGGCCACGAATAATATAACAGGTGTGTCACAAACACCATAACAGTATCAACGTATAGTAATTTCTAAAGTTATCCTATTGTGTTCCAACATTGGTTTGACTTAGCAATATATATGGACCTCCTCTATGTTTATGTTAGCCATATTAGACCACCGTAGCCTCCTACAATATAATTTATAGTGGTGAAAACAGTAAGAAACCAGCACCACCATGTATTATTGTATATTCTAATAGGGCTACATTTTTTGTTTAAACTGTGACCATCATCATAGAAATGTGATAAAACTCAACGTACTAAATTTGTGATCTTCCCCCTTTATTTGATTGTTATCTATTGAAAATTTCATTAAAAATTAGACAGTTCTTCAGTCATTCCTGCAGAATATAGATCAATTGGTGAGTGTAATGATTTCCAACTTCTTTCCTATCATTTGATTTAATTGCAGATTTTACTCTTTCACCTTTTCCTTGACATTACTTACTGCTCCAGGACATTATAGTTAGAATGTCGGTAACTTGACAGACAATTAGAACCTTTCATTCCACTATATAACAGAAAAAGAAAAGTGTACTAAATGCTTGGTAGCCAGGCGTTTTAAAACTCGTTGGGAACTTCTGACCAAAATTTTTATTGTTATGTGGTCACATCCGTACTTTAAATGGCATTTGTTGTCTACGCTAGCAAATGAAAAGAAATTGTCATTTTATTGTACTCTCCTCGTATTTTACTTATTTATTAATTCATTTTTTCACAATTTTTACGCCACGCCAGCAAATTCAAACGAGCGCACCTGCCTAATGCGGCGCTTCCATTGCGAATAAGAGGCATGTGAGCGGAATTGTTGAAAATCTAAAACATTTTCAAGTAAGGTTTTTTTTATTGTTTAATAGTGCGGACACAGTGTCATTTAACAATAGCACATAAATAAAATGCTTATTGTAAATTATAAATGATTAAACAATTGAATTTTACCCAATCTTGCTGTGCGGTCTTCTCGTTTGTCATTAATGGCACGGAGACAGTTTGTATTCAAAATATTAATTATCATCGTGGATTGGATGGCACTAAGAAAACAACGGCTCAGGCGAAATCGAATGCTGTGTGTGCTGTGCGTCAGAGGAATTTCTTGGAATTATCTAGAATGGCATGTACGGGACAAACTTCACGTACCATGCCACGTGAATTCTGCCCACCGAGAGCAGCTCCCTCTAGTAAATTATGAGGGTAGCATCGGAAACAATTCTTTGCAAAGGGGTAATTCTTTTTATTTGCGTATTTCAGTGGCATCATTTTACTGACAGCGTGTCCCCTCTTTCTATTTGTCTCTCTTCATTTCATTCACTCCCTTCATTTTGTTGGCTGCATTTCATACTCCTTAAGCTTTGTTCGCTGCATTTCATACTCTTTGGATTTGTTCGCTGCATTTCATACTCTTTAGCTTTGTTCGCTGCATTTGAGTGCCCTCATTGCATACCCCTTATTTTTCTCTTCCTTCATTTCGTGTTTCCATTATTGCACTCCCTTCATAACAACCCACCCGTCATTTCATACTGTGCAATTCCATTCATGGTATTTCATTCATGCCTTCATTGCATCTCACTCCCTTCGTGGCCCTCTACCTAAGTTCATTCATTGCCTTTTCCACCCCTTATTTCATTCACTGCATTTCATTCAATTCATTTCATTGAACATTTTCGTTTTAAATTTTCAATATATGTATGTACGTGCACCTGTTCATGATTAATGTTCGGCTTACGATTGCATGTCATTTGGCCTATTAATTCGTTCATTACGTTCTACTCACTATAACTGTCTCATTCGAGTCACTCGTCTCGTGTTCCGGTAGAGACCTTAATCTCAGTTGATTAGATATTTCTTACTATTCTTACTTTTTATTCATATGCAACCATTAAGGGTTTTTTCCATTGCGGGTACGCTGGTATCGGAAGCTAGTGTCCAGAATCGTTCTGTTAATGACTGAAATCATATGATTTTTGCCGCTATATACATAGCTGACTTCTGTTCCCGATTCTACTTCGTTGTAAAGGAGCTTAGCAAATCAAGACTTCGACTAAAATATGAAAAATCATATCAACTCAAATATATCGCGTCGTACTGTTCCGTAAGCTTCTCGCACTCCTTCTGTATGCTAATTCACAACTGCTCTGCTGTCGCCATTTTGCTTATGATGATTTAAGAGCATCATAAATAGAATATTTGTGAATGGTTAAAAATTTGAAAACATTAATTGTCCCATTTTCATGTAACTGGCGTTGTTATGTGTGGGCGTGGCGTGGTAAATAAACCGGTTTTGTTAGTGCAAAATTGCAACCTGAATCTACCAGCTTGCAGGGTTCAGTGTGTCAAATACAGCATTGATAAAGAAGATACGAGAGGTACTATTTATATTTAGGGAATAGCAAATAAAAGCAAACATTTTTAAATGAAAATGGCTTTATTGTTTTTCAAACTATTCCCCTTGATGATCAATACGCTTTTGCATTCGTTCAAACCATTTGTCATAGTAGTTTTTCCATTCCTCTGGAGACACCTCCAAAACCTGGTTTTTGAACGCTTCAACTGCTTCTTCGGCGCTCGTAAATCGTTGACCGCACAGTTTACCTTTGGTATTCAGGAACAAGAAGAAGACATTGGGTGCCAAATCAGGACTGTACGGAGGATGAGTCATCAATTCGATGTTTTGACTGCTCAAAAATTCACCTGTTTGACGGGATGAGTGGAGAGCCCGTATTGTCATGATGGAGAATGATTCGTCTTTGGCGGTTGGTTTTACGAATTTCTCCGAAGACTTCCGGCAAACAAATGGTCGTGTACCAATCAGAGTTGACATTCCTACGTTGCTCAAGCGGAACAGTGGCCACATGACCCATTCGGCCGATGAAACAGGCGACCATTTGCTTCGCTGTGCTTCTTCCACGAACAACTTTTGTTGGATTTAGCTCGCCTTGGAATACCCACACGGTCGATTGTTGTTTTGTTTCCGGCTCATACGCATATATCCATGATTCGTCACCTGTCACGATTTTATACACGTCTTTTGAAGCACCACGGTCGAACTTTTTAATCATTTGCTTACACCAATTGACACGAGCCTTTTTTTGAGCGATTGTCAATTATGTGGGATCCAATGCGAACAAATCTTCTTTACAGCCAAATGTTCATGCAATATTGAATGTATGGAAGTGGAAGTAATGCGCAAAGTGTCCTCTATCTCACGATATGTCACATGACGATCTTGCATTATCAGTTCACGCATTGCAACGATGTTTTGTGGCACAACAACCGATTTTGGACGACCTTCACGGAGTTCGTCGGCGACCGAACTACGACCACGATTGAACTCACTATACCAGCGATATACTGTGGTTTTTGATGGTGCTTTATCGCCATACAAAGAACTGAGTTCATCGACACATTCTTGTTGAGATAATCCACGTCGAAAGTTGTGAAAAATAATCCAACGAAAACCTTCTCTTGAAATTTCTATTTGTTGGCCAAATTGATTTTCTTAACTCACTGTAAACAAAACAAAGAGCACTTGTACATCAACACGTTGTGAGTACGTTTATGCTAAAAAATGTGAAACTTTATTTTGGTGTTGCCAGATCTTAGCTATTGACATTAGTGTTGCCAGTTCCAGAAATATAAATAGTACCCCTCGTATTAAAATCAACTACTAAATAAGACTTTGACGGCACTATAGGCGACATCGTAATGCAGATTGTTCAACCTACAAAGACTTTGTAAGATTCTATTGCCTCATATAAAGAATGGTCAATAAAATTTCTGGGTTTCCTGATAGAAGGGAAGTAGAGAGGAAAAATTCTCACTTATCTGTTGTACTAGTTTTTAAGATTTTCGCAATTCACTCGTTAATTTTTATTTGGTCCTCAGGTGATAGGTGGGTAGAATATCGAAACTCGAGCAACGAGTACAGACTTTCGGTAGGTTCGCCAGGGGTGCGTTATGTGTATTTTTGGGTCAAAGATAGAACCAAAATAACTTATATATATATGTACGTATATCGTGTAGAATCCTGCCCAAAACGCCAAATAAGTCTTCGCTTGTGTAAAACTCGGATAACGTTAGTGGGAAGTATATCAGTTTGCCGATGCTAAAGGATATAACTTCAGCGTTCCTCATTTGACGAAACTTAACGAAACTGTTTACTGATATCATTGTTTTGGTCAGAGAACACAGAGTAAGGAAAGTCTTTTTCGCTGCCAGCGTCCGTAGCGGACACTCCACGATTTTGAGTGGATTCACCACGATTCTGAGTGGATTCACCACGATTCTGAGTGGATTCACCACGATTCTGAGTGGATTCACCACGATTCTGAGTGGATTCACCGCGATTCTGAGTGGATTCACCACGATTTTCAATGGATTTGTGTACAATGTCCGTCTGCTTTATTTCGCTGCTTTGCCGTTTGACGTTTAAGTTTCCTTTTTCTGTGTTCTCTGGTACACGAATCCACTGAAAATCGTGGTGAATCCACTCAGAATCGCGGTGGATCCACTCAAAATCGTGGTGTGTCCGCTACTGTTCCTTTCTCTGTGTTCTCTGGTTTTAGTACCGCTAAAATAATCAAAGCAATCGTCCAAATGTTTCATAGGAATGCTTTTAGCTGCTTTCCTTTACGGTCTGTTACTATTTATCGCTCTTCGATTTTCTGTTGTTTTTTTTGCAAGTTTTTTAAATTGCAAATTTGTAAAAGTGCAAATAATTTCGCAATTGCTGCAGACACCTGAATCTTTCCTGTTTACATTAGACGCTGACCACGCGTTGGGTCGATTTTGAGCACACTCGCAGTTAATTTCTAGACTGCTTTTGCAATTACTAAAAATATATGCAAATAGTTGAATATGAGCAAATCTATGAACACAGCAAAACAAACAGAAGAAACAGACAATTAGAAAAGCGAAGAATAGATCAACAACAAAAACAATAAAAAAAAATAAAAAAAATAGCAGTAGCAACTACAACAACGCCAACAACAATAGAAATAATCAGAAGCTGGCGTGTTGTGTTACACTTTCATTCATGAAATTTAATGATTGTGCACATAAGATTGGAAGAATTATACTGTATTTGAAATTATCTCTCCCAGCACAACAACAACAACAACAACAACAACAACATTACAACAGCAGCAGCTATGATTGTAGAGAGAAAAAAATGGAACAAAACAAAACAATTGTAAACAATTTGCAAATAAAAAACAACAATAACAAAAAAAAGTCAGTCACATTGGCTGGCGGTGTATATGTGTGCGTCGTTGTTGTTGTTGTTTCTGCTGCTGCTGCTTGTGGCGTTACTATAGATAAGACCAAGACCGAGGCATGGTCTCTAGCACGGCACAAACAGCTGTGACAACAACATTAATGACGAGTACTGGTGGTGTCGTATACGGTACTTGATACTATTCTCGTTACTTCCATTTGGAGTACAACGTTACAGCTTTTGCGTTAGAGAGATAATGTAATTGAGTAACGACATCTTGCAATGCAGAACGACTTCGCTAAGTTTGATTGTAATCCCGGGAGTTAATTCAATATATGTATGTATGTATGTATGTACAAACCTAAAATGTCATTGAGACCGAGTCGAACCCGGTTAGTATTAACAGCAGAATTGGTCAGGAAAGTTACAAAAAGAGTATATTTTTAAATAAATTATATTGGTTTCCCGAAGGCTCGGGACAAACACTGACACTCGTCTGACACAGACACTGATAATCGGTCCTGAAATTACTCAAGAGGTGTAGCTATTTACGTCACACACTCGCGACCTTTCGTTCCCACAAGAAAATAGTGGCTATAAGCGGGTCTTATCACTGAAGTACACTGTGCTCTTGGCAAAAACTTGGAGTTTTTACAAATTTACTTTTACATATGATCGTAGCGGAATATACACAACTTGTACCGTCATTATGCTTCAGCTGCCAAGAAACTTCGTATGAGATGTAAATATGCGTTCATACTTCACAAAAACTTCATATGAGAGATTACCGAGCTACCTGATATATCGCCTTTTGGTTTCCTAAATAATATCACTTGGACGTGGAGAAAGTAGTGCTCGGCGTACGTGTGTCTCCCCGACAAATTTCACAATTTTATGTCTGTTGAAGCGAGAAATCAACAAGTCCAACTTAGTCCTGCTGATTGTAACATACTCCAAGTAAAAAGCTCTTAGTCAGAGAACACAGAAAAAGGAAAGTCCTTTTCGTTGCCAGCGTCCGTAGCGGACACACCACGATTCTGAGTGGATTCACCACGATTCTGAGTGGATTCACCACGATTCTGAGTGGATTCACCACGATTCTGAGTGGATTCGTGTACAATGTCCGTCTGCTTTATTTCGCTGCTTTGCCGTTTGACGTTTAAGTTTCTTTTCTCTGTGTTCTCTGCTCTTAGTGTCTGTCAGTTTTTCAGGGAAGAGTGCGTGTTTTTGACAGGTAAGACTGCGGAGAGAGTGTGTTTTTGACAGGGAAGAGTGCGGAGTGCAACTTGCTCCGGCAGGGAGGAAAGGAAATTGAAAATGTTTCCCATTATTTGTGAGTGAAGTGCTGCAAGATATCATTCCGTACACTCGCCCGCTGGGAAGCGACCGCTTCGCTTCGACCACTTTAGTCTATTTAATCATATTCAATCTAATCTACCGGGGTTGTTTCGTGGCAGGGAACGATTACTAGAGTAGCGCAAATTTGCTTCTTGGCATCGCTATAAAACTACACTTTCGCTATCTCTGGCTTAGTAGATTGTGGGGTCTCTAGCTCACTTGGTTCCCTGTTTTTAATTATGTTTTATTACACATTGCAGCCTGCGCCGGCGATTGAAGATGATTGTGCCTTTCGCTTCGTGTTCTTTCGTTTCCGCTTGGTTGCCATATTGCCTATATTCCATTCATTGCCATTTAGCGTTTCGCTCTTATCTGGACATTATGGACGCCTCTTCGCCGCTCAGCGCCAGCGTGTTGACATTTCTTGAATGATTTTTTAGGAAGTAGCATAGCAAATAAATAAATAACTGATTAAAATAAAAAGCCCCTCCCCGGCTTTTTCCGTTACCGTCCCCAGGTGGTTCGCTTCAGTTGCGGCATTTGCGTCGTTGTCTGTGCTTTGACTTTATGAATGACTTTCAGAAAATTCTTTCGTGCTGTGTGTGCCTGCGTTTTTGTTTGTTTGGCAGGAAGTCACGTTTGCGCTTCCTTTTGACGTTGTTGCTGTTGTTGCTGTTGTTTCTGCTGCTGCTGTAGCTGTATTATCGATTTTAGCTTCCGACTCTCATTCACATTGCAGCACACAATCTTACGCTGCTCGTACACATTCCAACACAAATGAAATTTCCAAGCACTCACTTCACTGCCTTAGTCAAAATTTCTCCGTATACTATTTTTGATGGTCACACTTGCATATAGATTCCTACATATAAATGTATGTCTTTCACACACACACATATATATATATATATGTGTGTGTGTGTGTGTGTGTATTTGCTTAACTTTTTAATTCTATTATAATGAATTTTTGGTGTGGCAGCCGGGCCACGTTTGCAGGTATGTCAAGGTCGCCGAGTAGAATTTTGCGCACCAGCACATGGGGGAAGTAGCCTTGTAATTAGTCAAAACAGAATATATTTAAATACAAACGAGTATTTGAGTAAGTTTCCAAAAGGAAAATCAATATAAATTGGAATGTGACCGGGGTATGTGTGGATTACGTGGTGCCACACACCTACAAATCCCCTACCGCCTCGCGAAATAGTCAAAACTCCCACGGATAAAATGTTGGTCAATGAAGTACAGTTGAGATAATCTTCGAGGTTGTAAACGAAATCATGTCGCTGACTCTTGCGTAGACAAAGCTACGCACATCAAGGCGAATTTGGGATAGCACTCCTTTTGCTGACGAATTGAGGTGCCACAAAACAATGACAACAAAAATTGTAAACAAAATTCTCAAATAAATTATGATAAAATGGCACTGATAACATTAAATCTTGATCGAAAATAGACCAAAATTAAAAACGAATTGCTTTGAAAGTGAAAATGTGAGATAAATTAAAGAAAACCTAAAGTACAGGAATAAAAATCAGCTTAGCATGACGGAGTCACTGTTTCGTTTAACTTACACATTAGATGATACCTCCAGTTGAACATCTTTCAAATATCTTCAACGAATCGTACATCATCATTGGCCCTTTAATCCTTGGCTGGGAATTGTTCAGGATTATTTAGAACTGCTTGAGCAACATTAGCACCACACTTCCTAAGAAGAGATGACTCGTCCAACCGAATTCAGGAAGACTTGCCTGGAAAGAATAGTTGTTTCATTATAAACGGAAAATTTGCAGGACATTGCAGGAATTCTATCATCTCAGAACAAAGATTAATATGGAATATGTATGTATCAGAACCCCATTTGCTATAAACACGATATCAGAAACGATGTTTTGCCAACTGAAACGAACTGTCTGCAAAGATTTTTCGGAGCCTTGGGTGGATCAATAACTGAAGAATTCCATTGACTACTATGGAACATGCCCGTGGTTTGCGTTCTATGTTTCTCTCCCGCCGATGATTTTAGTTCCATGTTCTATGCTGTTCTCAAATGAAAAGCTTAGTAATTTTTTGAGTTTGTTTTACTGATAAGAATATTGATGGCAGGCAACCTTGAACACCACTCTCTCGAACTTATTTAAAAGTGGCTTTTATTATGAGAGCTCTCACTATTATTGTATGCAGTGCAGCCTTCTTTTGGGAAGTGCACTGAAAGCCTTCTATATAGTTCTAGCATAGCTCTTTGTTCAAACTCATATTCTATATGTTTGGATATGTAATAATAGTATTTCTTTCAATATTTTATTTATTCCAATAGGAGAAGCCAAAAACCTTAGCAGCAGAAATGCGGCCAACACAAGCTGCAGTACACAAGGCACCCGCGATGTCTATTGCACGATCGCTCTCGATCAGGAGGAAATCTGCCGTACACCCACCATTGAACGTACGCTTTCGCCCTTTTTTGGCGAGGAGTACCAATTTAAAATACCGCGCCGCTTCCGATATCTGTCCGTCTACGTGTGGGATCGAGATCGGCATATGAAACAGGATAAACCGATCGGTAAGATAGCGATTAAGCGCGAAGAACTGCATATGTACAATCACAAGGATCACTGGTTCTCATTGCGTCCCGTTGATCCTGACTCCGAAGTGCAAGGCATGGCTCACATTGAGGTGCAATTCGAGGAGGTGCAGACGCCAGTGCATGATCAACGAATTAACTTGATGCGACCGGTCGAGTATGATCGCGATATGATTGAAGATATTAACCACCATCAACATCAGGCGCATCAAAACGATTACAAAGAGAACAGCGAATTAAGTAATATACAACGGAGCTCACGGGGATCACGTGGCCTCTTCGGATCTCAGTTGGAACACAGTGCAAACTGGAAGAATGCGCAAACAGGCAAACACGCACGCGTCTCGATACGTGTCCCAGAGTGTGTAGATCTCCCAAAGAAGAATGGCACTTGCGATCCTTACGTGGTATTTACTGCATTCTACTCAAACAAGCGAACGATCTCTAAACGCACTAAAGTGCGGAAGAAAACCGTCAACCCAGAGTACGATGAACTAATGTATTTTGACGTGTGCATTGACGCTGACTCGACTTCTTCGGCGAAATCAGCAACGCAACAAGACACGACCACCGCCACCACCACCAACTCTAACAAAGCCTACACAATTTATCCTCTGGGTGGCGCTGATCTTTGTGAGATCGCAGTGACATTGTGGCACGATGCGCCTGGGATGGCGGACAAAGTCTTTCTGGGCGAAGTTAAGATCCCACTACGAAATAAACAGCAGCAGGCAACTGTACAGCAGGCTGCTTGGTATTTCCTACAGCCCCGCTCATTGAGTGCATCTTGCCGCTCCCTGGCTGCAACGCCCCGCTCCTGCGCTACTCCACCTGGTACTCGCCTCAGTTGCGACAGCACCATTGGCTCGCTGCGCCTAAAACTCCTGTACACTGCCGATCACGTCTTTCCGCTGGCCACGTACGACGACCTGATGAACCTGTTGCTGGAGTCCGTCGACCAACGGCCGATCACATTGTCGGCTGTATCAATACTCGGTGAGCTGGTGTCGTGCAAGACAGATGTGGCGCAACCGTTAGTGCGACTTTTCACACATACCGGGCGCATTGCACCCATTATTAAGGCGCTGGCCGACCATGAGATTTCCAACCTTACCGATCCGACCACGATTTTTCGCGGCAACACGCTCGTCTCCAAAATGATGGACGAGGCGATGCGGCTGTCAGGCTTGCATTATCTTCATCAGACATTACGTCCGGTGCTGGCACAAATACTCGCCGAGAAGAAACCTTGCGAAATTGATCCGTCCAAAGTGAAGGATCGGTCCGCGGTCGACTCGAATCTGCATCATTTACAGGACTACGTAGAGCGCGTGTTCGATGCTATCACTAAAAGTGCAGTGCGCTGCCCAAAGGTGCTCTGCCAAATCTTCCATGATCTCCGTGAGTGTGCCGGACGACATTTTCCACGCAACCGGGAGGTGCGTTACTCAGTAGTCTCCGGATTCATATTTCTGCGCTTCTTTGCGCCTGCAATACTCGGACCGAAGCTGTTCGATCTGACGACAGAACCATTGGTAAGTGTCACTACGCAGATGGTATGATTTAGAATACGATTAAGTATATACAGAAATTCCCACAGGATTCTCAAACGAATCGTACACTGACGCTCATTTCAAAAACCATACAATCTCTTGGCAATCTGGTCAGCTCTCGCTCCTCGCAGCAACCCTGCAAGGAGGAGTACACCGGTCAGTTGTACAAGAAATTTTGCACGGAGAAACACGTAGAGGCGGTGAAACACTTTCTCGAGGTAATATCCACGCCTGGGGACGATGCTCATCTACAAAGCGAGTCTGGTGTAGCAGCAGGATCAGACGGCAGCCTGGAGCCAGTATTACTGAAGGAGGGGTAAGTGAAACGCTGCCTTTCTTTGCACGGTGCTTGTAACATTTCTCTCGAATATTATAATTGAAAGCATTATTCTAATCATTCTCTCTATCTCTCTGCTTCGTTCTCTTCCTTCACACATACACATGTACACAAATACTCTAACAAATGCTCCCACTCAATGCTTACATTCCTCACATCAATAAATAAATAATTCAAAATAAATTCAATTAAATTACTAACTTAGCGAGGGGTAAGAATAATTTTACTAATTTGCCATTGTTATTATTATATTATTATTCCTCCTTGAATTTGTTATTTGCTACGAGTACATTGGAACTAATAAACGAAATTTTAATTATAATTACTTTCTACCCTTTTCCCCCACCCAGCATGATGACGAAATATCCGCAGTGTCGCAAGCGTTTTGGCCGTCGCCCCTTTAAGCAGCGCTACTTTCGGCTAACCACACACACTCTGAGCTACGCGAAGTCGAAGGGCAAGCAACCCATCTGTGATATTCCGCTTTCGGAGATTGAGCGCGTGGAGCAATTGAACGAGAAGAGCTTCAAGATGCAGAACTGCTTTAAGGTGAGCCCAAATAATGAGTACAATCCCAAAGTACGGCAATGGTGTACGTGGCGGCGGGTATAGCAATCATTGAACGTGATTTTGTGTCTACGCCGAGAGCAGCGCTGAAACGGTGCCGCACCACAATTTCGCCGTATGTACACATGCACCTCGAATATGCGTGGAGGCAGTTAACACGTACCTACATAAGTATCTGACATTTGCATTGCATAGCTTTGCGCCATTTGTGGAGAACGATATTAGTATTTGTTGCTAGCGTTGTGTCCGTTGACTGGCATTGCATTTGAGTGCGCTTCCAACGTCGCAATACATTTTTTGAGTGTACACTGTAAGGAGCAATTGTTGCTGCTTTGCATTTTTTAATAACCTGCAACAAAAATGAATTGAAGATTATGAATATTTATGTGTAGACGCCTGCTTACAGTGCGCCCACCTACTACTATCTGCCGCACCGTTCCTCCGTATCGGAGTGCGAGTTAGCGTGAGTGTATCAAATCAATTATGCAAATATTGTGCTACGTACGAAATGAAATCGAAAAACGATCGCTGCATTTCAAAACAATGGCCTAGAGATTATTGAACCTACCCAAAAACAATAACAATTACAATGTCATATTCCGAACGAATATGTCACACTTTGTGTGAGTTTTGTGTATCCTGTGGCCAGCCAGGCTCTGTCGATTATAGTTGATAGTGGTAGGTGGGACCATTAGATGTCCTCGTCTTAGCTCCAAAGCAAAATTATAGTTTTCCTAGAAAAATAAACAAATACATTGAGACAGTCGTATGTATGGCTCCACAAAATGCAGTATTTCGGTTTGTTGGACTCTTTAGGAAACCGCACAGATAAGTTTCACACACAGCACCCTACTGGTCTCAGGACTCCCTTCTCTATAAAATTGCTTCATCAGTTGGCAATGGATGAAGAAACGGCATCAGGGTGGCTGCAACTAGTCTACTCGTATTTAGGGTGGCAGTAAATGTGGATGCATGACTAGCTGTTTTCAACGTAAAAACCATCATAAACACAAACACTGTATCTACAAATGCAGTTATTGTTGAATTATAAAAACACTTATTCATCTGCCTCCATATTTCGTGGCATCTGTAACATACTAATTGCATCTAAAACTACGCTAAGGCGACTTCTGGCACAATGGTTATATGCGTCCTGGCCTGCATCCTACAGAAAAAAATCGGTTTGGAACATTTGTGAGCTTTTCTTTGAATATTTCTTCCACGGACTCTACAAATTGGCAAATCCTTCAACAGTTTAATTGTGTGGAGAGCGTCAAAAAACAATGAAGCCCTTTGGCACTTAGTCGTCATTACTGAATTGTGTAAAAGGTTCAATGAGTTAATTCCAAATTATGGTGCCTACAGATAACAACCAGAACTTCACCATACGAACCGGTCGCTGGTCGGTACAGCAGGACTTTACGTGTGATTTGAATACCATACGATACGATTGAGTACTTTATCCATAACTCCGAAGAGCCCGATAAAAATTATACACATCCATATGTATGTATATAACGCTGTAGCTTATACAGCGTTGCCACATTTACCCTGTAAAGCGTTCCTTTGTAGTAGGCATAGCGGGCGGGTGAGATTTCTCAAAGATATGAAACTTTCCCCGTTGCAAAGATGTTTTCTTTTGATTTACCATATCTTATCTTTTGAATAATTGCGGGAAAGAAGAAAATTTCTAATTTCGCTTTTACTTTTTTTTTGTATTCTTTTTCTTCTATACAAATGAGGAAAATTAGCGTAAATTCTTAAAAATAATTCAAATTTTATTGTCTGCTTTTATTTTTTTATTCTCATGCGTTTGCATTGAATAGGCATACATTTAATTCAAAGCTGTTCCAACTGAAAAAAGAAATCTCAAATCTGTTCGTACGTGTACCGTCCGCCCACCACAAAAAACAGAGCTATCGCATCATAGAAAAGCAGCGGTAGTGAAATCTGCACAAATTATGTTTTATGCTGCGGAAACTGCATAATACGCTCGCACGCTATCAAAAACAAACAAATACAAAAACAATGCATTGCATGGCATGGCAGAGCTGGGCGCTACTAATTCTGTCTGTGAAACCAACCCACTCCAGCAATTTCAATTTTACCCATGTATGTGTGTATACAAATGTCTACTCACAGTGGAGAAGAAGACGAGGCAACCTAAGAGAAGAAGCAGTACTAGCAGCGATAGTCGCAGTAGTATTCATAATGATAGTAGAAGAAGAAGAGCAGCAGCGTGCTAAATACTTAAGTCGCGTATGGGTATTTCAAAATTTCCCTTTTACGCGGCCAACTAAACTTGCTACTACTACAATATACCTCACTGCAACAATAATAATAATACCAACAACAACAACAGTGTGCACCTACCAACCTACTCACACCTTACTGTCCGTTATTTGATGTGCGAGTGGTGAGGTGTGGTGTAGTCGTGTAGTGGCGTCGCGCTGTGGTGTGCTTTTGGCTGGCGTAATTGGCATGGGATGAAATAAGTGACGTCGGATTTGGGTTTCTTTGTTTTTCTGCTCGTATTTTTCTCCACTAGTTGGTTTTTACTTTTATGCAAACTGCATAATTATTTTAATTGCTGAGTGTCATCATCTTTGCTGCCTTTAATCGACTTTGTAAGCTACTGATGCAATGTTGTTGTTGTTGGTTGTTATTGCTGCTAAAACCGCGTTTCATTGAAATGGCAGCGGGGCATAAAAAAAAGTTCATGTTTCGCATTTGAAGAGTAATCAGTTTATAATGAATTAAAATGGGGACAAAATGGTAACGGGTTTTTATGTGAATTTCACTTTACTCGGGGCACACTGGCAAGAGAGTCCGGAAAATGTTTTCACATTTTGTTGTGGTTTTTAGGCAGTATTTTGGTGAAGACTCAGTGTCCTTTAAAAACAAAATTGTCATATTACGATTTGATATGCACTATTTCTCCCCCTCTTATACTATTTAGCTCCAGAAACAAAAATGAAGTGGTAACTAAAATAAGTGTGTTCCGAAGTTATCCTCCTTGTCAGACTAATGTCAAAATAAATATAGAAACAATTTTTAATAAATTTGAAAGTCTGCTCTGCAATGTTAATTCGTAACCGGAATTGTTTCTTGTTGCGAAGGCGTAGGAAAATTATTCGGGAGACAGTTGCCTTAATTATAAGGCTGAGGGCCCCGAAATTAGATCGTTAAGCAAGATATGCATACAGATGTAACGAATACAAAGGAGTGCAAGCGTAATAAATTCTCTCTCTCTCTCTCTCTGTCTGTTCCTCTTTTCCGTTTGTTTACCAGAACTGTGGTTGCAAGAGAAAGAAAGAGGGATTCTATTGAGGCGCGGTGTGTTGCGTTTCGGGGTGTTGCTTTGCATTCTTCATCACTGAGTCTTTATTGTATCCAAATTTATTTACCAATGATCGTTGCTTAGCAAGTTTTTTTTACATACACATTTCTTTCTTTCTCGGTTCCCTTCTGTGCTACCAGATTGTACGCAAGGATCGCTCTCTTATCGTGCAAACCACCAACTGTGTTGAGGAACGGGAATGGATTGATCTGTTGCACAAAATATGTCTCACCAACTCCATCCGTCTGCAGTTCTTCCATCCGTCCGCTTTCGTAAATGGCCTTTATAGCTGTTGTACGCGTTCGGACGAGAATGCGCCCGGTTGCAAGAACGTTTCTGCCGAAGCCATGGACTACTTTCAAATGGATCTGGTGACGGCACTCGATCCCGCGCTCGATTTGCAACGCATACATACGTTGATCATGTCGCATATGACGCAACTGGAGGCATTGCTTGATCCGATCGCATTTCATCATTTGCAGCAGCACAATCCGCTAGTGCCCACTGCGCTGGCCCTCCAACAACAATCGGTACAGGCATACGCCGAGTTCCAGGGCACTATTGAACAGCTACGCAAGGTTGCGTATGTCATCGATAAGGATCATCGCGATTACAAACAGGGCATAGCGCGCGAATTGATATACGGCAGCCGGCAGGCACCGATCGGCGATGACAATTATCTGCATATGATGCGTGCAGCTGGACACTTAAATATGCATCACCAACAACGCCAACAACAACAACAGCAGCAACAACAACAACAGCAGCAACAACAACAACAGCAGCAGCAGCAACAGCAAATATTGCCAAAAATGCAACTGGTGATGGCATACCCGTATCAACAACAGCAACAGCAGCAACAACAGGCACAACAACAGCTACAAAATGCTCAGCAGCAACAACAACAACAGCAGCAGCAACAACAGCAGCAGCAACAACAGCAACATAGCAATTTGAATGCATATTTCATGCATAATTTGCAACCACAACAACAGCAACGCCACGTGCAGCAGCAACAACAACCACCGCAACATCAGCAATACTACCAACAGCAGCAACAGCAGCAGTTACTGCGCGCCTCAGCAACTGTGCACAACACAAATAATGCTTCCTCGAGTAATTCTTCCACATCTAGTGCAGCAACAACAACGACTCCAATGGTGTATCTGCGCGAAACAGCAGCGGAGCGATACGCCAATAAGTGCTAAGCAACAAAATACAAACAAATATTGTATGCAACGGAACATTGTACCTAGATAACTTAAAAAGCAATAGGTACTTACTTATGGCGGAAGTTGTTGGGGCTTTTGTTGGGATCGACTTGATTAGTGGATGCATACAATGCACCAGGCACCATGCAAAATAATACTCTACAATTATAAATTGAAAACGATGTTAGTGGGACGGACTGTGGGGGTGGGGCTGGACACGGAGGTTTCCTGGATCACTTTGCATATTGGCACTGGAATCGTTTTTTCTTTTTTTTTCTTTTTACGCGTACGACACACATGCGACGCTCCGCATACCAAGAATTATAACTTCCTTACAGAAAGCTAAATTATTTCATATCTAAACGCGTGTTATAAATGCCGTTGTTATTCTCGGACATACATTTTGAATTTTGTAAGACTTTCTTTTATATTTCATTCGCATTTGCCGTACAAGTTTATAAAAATTTTCGATACTTTTATAAATTTGTTTATCGGTAGTTTTTGCCCTTCCATACTTCTATGTCCATAGAAAAATTCATGCTAAGTTGTCTCTTAACTCTTTGGAATAATGCACCTCCTTTTCTTTTTTATATTTATGTAAATTTTTATTTTGTTTTGCTATAACTTTGTAATTTGCGCTAGTATATTCCTATTTCTACATACCCATATGTGTACTCGATTTCAAGTACTTATGATCTATAAATATATGCATATACATATATACATATATGCTAATAATTGTTATACAATGAAAAACACCTCGCCTCCGTCTAAAAGGAGCGCCCAACAACTTTCACCATAAAAGAGCCAAGTTCAATGTAAAATTATAAATATACTTATGTATATATATATTTTTTTGTGTATACATATTATATATATATATATATATATGTGTCAATATATATTACGTATTCATATGTATATATAGATATGTATATATATTATTTACTTTATATATATTTATACATGAAAATGAAAGGTATACTAAAATAGAGAACTATTTATTTTATACAAGCTATTATATACTTATATATACACACATACATACATACATGTCATGTGTATTTAATAATTTATAACTTATAGTTTTAAGCTTAACGCTTAAGGGCGTGCATGTATGTATGTAATTACAATACTTGCATATACTATATACATATTTATATAAATATATATATATATATATATATATATATAAATATATGTATAAATATATATATAAATATATATATATAAATATATATATAAATATATATATAAATATATATATAAATATATAAATATATATATAAATATATAAATATATATATAAATATATATAAATATATATAAATATATATATAAATATATATATATATATATATATATATATATATATATAAATATATAAATATATGTACATATATGAATATATATATATATATATATATATATATATATATATATATATATATATATATATATATTTATATATTTATATATTAAATGCCGTAGAGCTAAACAAAATTCTAAAGAAAAAGCATAACTCCAATTTAATGCATTATTTGCTAATAAGTTAGTATTTAAGAGAATACGCCGAGATATGTAATAAGAAATGAATTTTTACAAATGCATATATACAAAATATATGTATATGTATATAAATGAATATTTGTATATATACATATACATATATGACTATATGTATATATATACAATCAAATAGGCGAGCTGTATGCTTGCTCGTTAGCTGTGTGAATGCGTGCGTGGTTTAGTGTGGATGGTTGTAAAGCGTAACTTATATTCTAAAGAAATTATATTGCAAATCGAGCAAAACAAAAATTCGAATGTTAGTGACTATTGAAAACTATTTAAATGCGAGTTTTAATTCAAAACTAACATCATAAGTGCGAACGTACGCTTTTAGGTACACATACGAGTACATCTCATATGTGCTCACATTCTCCATCGAAATCAGTTAAGCAATCAGTTTTTTGTTTTTTTTTTTTGTATTTTTTTCGTTTGTTTTTTAGCATTTTAAATATTAAGCTTAATATTAATATCGACACGATTGTTTTTAAATGTTTAATTAACAAATTCTTAATGAATAATATTACTTTAGTAGTATTTATTTAACTAGTATTTAGTGAAGTATGAGTTTTGCCTCTTCGATTGTTTTTTCCTTTATAATTTTTTTTGTTTTTGTTTTTTCCGTTTATACAGAAATGCATTCAGCAAATTTTACTGACTGTGTACCCCGATCGCATACGTTGCATATTGCGTATACTCGTATGAATTGTGTTCATAACGTTAGCGTTATACTTACAAATCATATACATATATATACAATATATATAAATATATATATATATATATATATATATATATATATATATATATATATATATACATATATATAAATATATATAAATATATATATAAATATATATATATATATATATATATATATATATATATATATATATATATATATATATATATATATATATATATATATATATACTTATTACATGCTTATGTAACAAGTTAGTGAACCATATTTAATGGCTCCCTTTCTGACTTCCTTCCGGTTATCCTTTAATTTGTTTTGTCCAAGCACTCGTCAAGGCTTATTAGGTTCGTCTTAACGCTTGTGAGTGTGCGTGCGTGTGTGTGTGCTCACTATGCTCGCATACACACTCATTTTTTTATATACATATACGCATATACATACATACTTCTATTATATAAGATCGCTTCCAATTCCGGCATTTTGAACAATTCTCCTCTGACGTCTGAATTTAAAATAAAAAGTCTTCCCACTTCCGTTGCCGCAGCCGCAGTCGCGCCGTCGCCGTCGCCGTCGCCATCGCCTCTGACTATTAAATTGTTGCTTTTAATAGTTTCGCATTTCCGTTAAAAGTAAACAAATCTATCGCATTTTTCGTTCGTTCGTTTGTTTGTTTGTAATGCATTCCAATTAATTAATTCTTTTTTAGAATTTGTGCTTTATTTGTAGGTCACTTCTTTGCTGTTTACAAATAAGCATAATTTTTGTTTTTTTTCTCAAATCTTACAATTTCGCTTTTGTCAACAGAGAAATTCATTTTGAAAATTGTATATAATTTTTATTTAATTTTGTTTATTTGAAATGTTTCTGTTTTCTCCGTTTTTGTGTGTTTACCTGTTTACTTTTGGAGTTTCGAAGTTACGTTTAATTGTTGCAGTTGTTTTTTGAGAACAAATTTGGAATTAATTTCTGATTAACAGCATTTTCAAATGTACCCAAGTAAAATGAATAAATATTTTTTAATAGCGTTAATGTTTATTTTAGTTTAGCTATTATTAATTATGTAAATTTTCAACTTTTAATTAGTTTTTTTGTTTGTGTGCAAGATGACACTTCTGTATTAACTTTATATATTTAAGTTTATAATTTGGTACAAAATTTTTTTAAATAAAAAACTTTAATATTTCTTAAATTAAATTTTGTGAGTTTTATTTTTGATTGTTTAGTTTTTTTCAGCACAATGCACTATTTTTGTGATATTCGACATTTTGAAATGGTTTAACCTAGTTTTTTAGTACCTTACCTTAACCAAAATAAACGTGACCTTTCTAAGTGGGGCTTAGGCGTAACTATTTTGAATTAAATTCAAATATGCAGTATAGATTAAGCAATCTCTTAATTTATTATGTGATTAACATAAAAATTCAAAGAACTTTATACAATCAAACAATTCTAAATATATATACATATATATAAATTATATATATCTATCTTAAATAAAAAAAATAAAATTGCAACAGATCAATGAAATTTTACTTCGGTTTACGTTGGCGTTGGTTATGATTGCTCTATAAAAATAGATTCTCAGTATTTCACATAGAAATGTAGCCATATCAAGTAGCACATTGAAAGTCATTAACCAGAGCGCCTGATTATGAAAAAACGGAGTGTCGCGCTTTTGTCAAATTTCAGTTTTGAATTTTCATATTCAATTCGCTTCTCATAAACCAAGCATGCACTATTGTGAATTCAGCTGAATAGCGGCACTTAGCAACGAAATAAACTATCAACAGACCTTGTACCAGAAACATAAATGATAGAGACATCCCATTTCCCTTTTTAACATTTCTTCCAGTGAAATCGCAGGGAGGAAAACATGTTTCGGATACATGTATACATGTTCCTTAACTTAAATCAACATATTCCGTATACATTTTTATGAACAATTTTGTATACGCCACATTATAATTATATATATGTATGTATGTACGATTATGTATGCTTATAAAACTTTTAAAGCACCTGTGTATATTAATATATGTTATGATGGTATATTAATAAACATAAATATGAAAATGTGCATGCACGTGTCATTTGTACGTGTCTTACAATTTTTAATTGGAATATATATTCTTTGATTTTTTCAAATCAATATAGGAAATACATAATTTTTATAAAAATGTTACATATATAGAATTTTGGAATTTTTATATATTTTTAATATGTATGTAGATTATATTTCATATACAAATGCTTCTTCTTCTTTTATGTTTCTGGTTTCTGTCTCTATCATCTATGTTTTTGTATTGTAGAGACGAGTGAAATGGAACGCACTGTCATAATACGAAAAAAGCGACGCACTTCGCTTCATCGGACTTATGTGCTATCAGTTGCGGGACTTGGAACCTGGCAACATGTATGAGAGACAAAAGAAATAGTAGTCGATTTAGACCAAATTGTAGTATATATCACAGAATACAGATAAATGACTCTTGTTCTGCACACACTTACAAATGTGCAAAACTGTACTAGTGTGGCTGATTTTCTTCAGAATTCTGGTTAACCAATGATAAACAAACCTATCCGTATAGGCAACTAATGATAAACAAAGACATTCTTTTTTAAACGTCAGAAAAGTTGACGTGACTCACGGTCGAAGATCATACTACGTGATGCAGTCTACGGACGTTTACGTTTTATATTAAATCTGATCCTTCTACAGCTCAAGGATATCTCAGTGATATTTTCTTCTTCATTAACTGTCCGTACGAAATAAAAGTAAGGAATGTGTTCCGCAGCTGTACTCTTTCTCCGTCCAAAGCCGTACAGGCTCCAGAAGATGGGTCTTTTGTCGTGTGAACACTGAATCTTGAACGCAGCTGTTTTGGTAGTGCCACGGAGGAGCGGATTAGGTAACTTCAATACAGATGTCCACTAAGCCACAGTTCATGGAATAAAATGTGAATTTTGACGTAATATACAAAGTAAGGAGAGATAGTAGCTGATGAACAAGAACAAAACGAATTTTCCAGATATGGTGACTGAGTATATCGATTTAAGACTATTGAATAATAAATATATAGAGCAAACAAATTCATTTGGCCTTCGAGAGATATGTTCCTTATTCGTCATGTGTGTTTCACTCATACTCGACCTTTGTCATTCATCACATTTCAGTTTTAAACCTTTGAAGAATCAATTTTGAATGTCGCTTCATCGCACAATATTTTGTTAAACGCCAAAAAGATTATAAAACTATTTCGTCCTGGTACTAAAATAGATTATCAACAATATTTTGTTGTTGTGGTGTATATTTAATATATAATTGAGAAATTGAGCCCTGCAAATTTGTAAATTAGCCAGAATCCAAGTATAATTGAAACAGGGGAAGTTACAATTTCACTAATATCCATCATCTAGAGAATATTTTACGAAACAAAAGATTTCCGTGTTCTAGAATTTTAAAAACCTACCGCGTGATGTATATTACGAGAATACTTGAGAGACCGGTGCAGAAAACAGAAAAGAAACTCAATTTCGCTGCCAGCGTCCGTAGCGGACACACCACGATTTTGAGTGGATTCACCACGATTCTGAGTGGATTCAACACGATTTTCAGTGGATTCACCACGATTCTGAGTGGATTCACCACGATTTTCAATGGATTCGTGTACAATCAAATACGATATATAGAGAGTATTTGGTATTTGTCCGGACCGGTGTTTAAAAAATTTTTTTCTCACCTTTCAATACAAATTTCACCACTGTCGAACACAACAAACAGGCAACAGCGACATCTGCACACAAATGATTGTGTAAGGAAACCTGTGGTTTGTGTATCGAATTCCCCTTTCAAAGTTCGAAATCACACAGGGTGACGGAAAAGAGTTTCATTTACATTTGAAGAGAAAAATTTTAAATAATGCGAATTAATTTTCAAAGCCACCACAGAGGTGAAAATCCTTCCTCAAAAAAATAGCATAAATAAAATGAGGCGAAATTTATATTCTAAATTTTGCTACGGAAAACGCTAGATGGCATTTTGAGGAGGAAACTCAATTGTCGGTATTGTAAATAGTGAAAGAGAACATGAATAGAGACACCATGAGGATATGTGTGTCTAACATCCGGTAGATGGCGCTTATCGTTTACTAGCGCTTCCTAGCCTGCAATTAAAGAAGCGTCACTCTTCAAGTGAATTTTTTCTGCTTCTTTACGATTTACACAAGTAGCCTTTGGGCTTCTTCTTGCCAAGGTCTGCTTGTCATAGTATTGCAATTTTTGTAATATCCTGATTTCTGTGTTTGATTAGATGTGCAGCCATTTGCTCTAGAACAAATGCAGGATTTTGAGAAATTTACATTTAGCTTGATATGAATTTCTTTAAAATCAATGGAAGCGAGTTGGATTTGGGAAAGGGGAAGCCCAATTTTCTACGACTACTACCAAATATGCGTACAATATTCTCCTTAAATGCTCCAATTTTTTTTGGTTTGTTGGCTTAGACGACCACAACAGCTAACGCAATCCCATCAGAGGAGTTTAATGTCGTCACATCACTATCTTCCCGATTTCGCGAATTTGTAGTTATGGTATCACTGAAATCTACGACAAGTCGACTGCTTCGAATACGCTGGAAAAGCCACTACTATCGGTAGGATTAAAACGAATATCTTGCAAACTGGGCCAAAAGAAATCACGAATGATTGAGCGCTAAATTTCGGCGGTGATAGTTGTTGCTCGTCTTTGCTCATCGTCACCGAAGAGCGAACAGATAACGTCACAGAACTAAACCGCACTCGAAACAGTGAGTTTTTTTGGATGTTAGGTACAATTTTGTCCAGTTCCGTCATAAAATTCAAAACTCTTTCTTAGTCATCATGATTCGTATTAGTCCATAACTTTACGGGTAGGCCCTGGCATGGTTTGTGATTAGGGTTGATTTGCAATAGAAACCCGAATGGAAAGCGAAGGATATGCGTTGGTTTGTCCTGATGTTCCAGTATGATACTTTTGCCTTTAATTATTAGAGAACTTCTCTAAACAGGGAATAATTTGCTTTTATTTACATATAATTTGCTCAAAACTCCAAGAATTCAGGGGTAACAATGCGAATGAAATGTGTTAATTCATGGAAACCATTCGAGAATTTTGAACATATATTGTAATTCCAGTGTAGTGTCTTCCTCCAGGTCGGTGCAGTGGATAGCATTCATAGTCTTATCCTTTCCATACTTGGCGCGCAGAGTGGACGGATGCAACAACTTTCCAATGAGCTGCAATGGATGAAATTTCAAATCAGTACCCAATTCAGTGCTTGTTGCCATTAAAGTACAAACTGACCGGATCCAAAGGTCCGCAAAGTCTGCGAAATTCGTCGTAACTACTCTTGTTCTCGTCCACGCAGGCTATTTCCATAGCCAAGCATATACCGCTGGCAAGTTGTGTGACCATATCCTAAAAAGGTGTAGCGTAGTTTCGCACTTGAATAATTTCACTGTTTTTGAGGCACTTACAACGTATTCCGGCAGAACGCCACGGTAAATCTCGTGGAATTCGGCACAATTCACAAGCTCCATGAAATGCGTGCGCATGGCAGTAATCTGAAATCCATTGTGCAAAATGTCGTGCAGGAGATGGCCCAAGTTGCCTGCAGGAATTGAAATTATTGAACAGGAGTCCACTACAGCAAGGACAAATAGATGCGTGAATACCTTCTTTGATGCAATGCGGTTTCACAATGGCCAACGTTCTGTTCCTCAAAGTAATTTGATCTTCCAGGTCATTCTCCTGATTAAAGAAGTATGAAATGTCCTAATGGGGTGGGAAGAGAACCTAAAAAGCCGTCTCATCTTTTGCCCTGAGACACTTACCATAGAAACGTCTTCCTCGGTTTGGGAACAGTACACGCCCGTGCGTATCTCCTCACTCACGAAAAGCTTGTACAATTGGTCAGGTATAGCGAACCTACTGGAAACGTCCTCCTTGGATTGCTTGAAGCAATATATCAATTTGTCGATGGCGTTCTCAGACACCATTTCAAAGGCCATCGACGGACCAGATATTAGTGTACTCATTAAATTGCTGCATATGAAACAAGCAAAATGCCAATATTCAATCACGAGTATAATCAAGTGAGTATTTCCGCGGGCACACTTACGAAGTCTCAAAATCGCTCTTGTTTCTTTCACCCAGAAACTCCCGAACTTTGTCAATGTCGAAGCGTCCCATCAGTCCTTTCGTAATAATATAGTCGCTCTGCAGAAACGCAGTGACTATCTGCCCAAATCGGGGCATTACTGTGTGCTTTATAAGAACAAAGATACTGAAAAGAATGCCAACTGAGTTACGAGCGACTTCATTTGGTTTCAGTTTTGCCTCTACCTTCGGCGATATTTCAGCAGAGTCCGCTTGGTGTACTCATCTCCATAGTCCACGATGTCGAATTGGCGACCGAAAACGTTTATTTTTGAGCCAATGTAGAAATCAATTTCACACAGTTCCGGCATCTTGGTGCGGTGCAGGAATATTTTTCTGCTATCATGGAACTGCAAATTATGAATGTCAACGGATTCCCACTTTCTTCAAGGACACACGCACACTTACTACTTCGATGGCATTGTCTGCACTATAAAAGCAGATCTTGAATGTTCTAATGATGCCGGCTTCCTTCTGATACCACTCGGCAACAAACGACAGGCACGGCTTAGCGTTTTCCCTCCTAGGAACTTTCGAAGTAGACATTTTTGATGTCCTTGAAGCTGTCGTTGAAAAAGCTCCTAACTGAGTCTAAAATAAAGCAGAATTAATTCTTTTGGCAGCTCGAACGAAAATTCTATTTCTTCTGTTAAATAAGTTGGTGTTTTATTTTCCATGAAAAAATGATACAAAACGGAGCTACAGTAGTGAATTGCCTGCTACGGTAGGAAGTGTGTCTTACTAGAGTACAACAATTTAGAAGTTGTGGGTGGTAATACCTGCAGGTATCGACTGCCATCGCTGAATGTGTGCAGTGGATCGGATGCAAGAGAATCCAGAAGGCGGTATATGTAGATACGAGTATCATAACCAGGCGATGTATAATTCCTCACCCACTCCACACAGTACGAGGAGGAAGTGTGGCCTCCGGAGTGTCGGTTTTCAACTTTATACGGAACCAGCCCTTCTCATGAGAGCCTTTCCGAGGTGAACCTTACCGAGTGAAGTTGATAATTCTATTAGTCCTCGGATTCATTTCCCAGACGAAACTAGCAGTTAACAGTATATCATTGGGCCAGATCAAGCTGTTATACACACCATTATGGATACTGAAAGTAATTGCGTGCCTGACTTGACTGATGGGTCAGCTGGGTTGAGAGGGTTGTCCTCAGGGTAGTGATATGCGAAATACAGTCCTGTATTGGAACCTTGGCCTATACTCGATTAAGACCGCGGGGTTGAGAGGGTTGTCCACAGGGTAGTGATATGCGAAACACAATCCTGCATTGGAACTTTGGCCTATACTCTATTAAGACCGTTAGTGCGTGACGATTGAGTCACATTCTGCTCGAGGTGACTCTGAACACCACTTACTGAACACAGCGGAGCTAGACTGGAGAGTCAATAAGCAGTTCCCTCTAATCCATGGTGTTCTGCGTCACCGTGCCCATTGGAAGAGTTACTTAGACTGTATTTAAACGGCGCCTCTCCGAAACCAGGCCGCATCGCAGAGTAACGGTGGCCTATCCACGGCATAGGGCTCTGTCGGTGTGGACCGCCCTACGAAGAGCCTTGACTACCCAAACGTTCGGGGGAGGGTAGTCGCACGAAACAGATGGATACAACAATACAAAAAAACCACTCCGGTGCCTTGCACCACCTACTCAGAGGATGAGTTGCTGGTCTCCAGTCAGGAGACCATCGATGCCGGCTATAGACAGACTACGTCGGCAAACAAGAATACCACTGCTAACAGTGCAAAAACATCAACACCAACAACAATAAAAACAGCATCCAAGTCGGTGGCGGCGAAGTCAAAGTCTATAAAGCCAAAATCTGAGGCAGCGGTCAGGAAAAGTCAGTACCATAAAGCCCTCTTCATTTTAAACTAAATTGCCAAAACTGAGGCGAAAGGGTCGGTACATGAGTTTGACCAGGCAGACAAGACCAAATATATATAAAGCAGTGGTAGACGGAGACAGAATCTCTCTGCCAGAAATCTCTCTCCCAGAAAAGGCGACGAAGGGGAATAGGTCACAGGATATGACATTTTAGGCTTCCAAGGTCCATAATGTCGCCAAGAGAACAACATCAACTGACGGTCCATTGACGGCCACCAGAAGACCATACAGCGAAGTGGCAAGGACGAGCTACATGTGGCCCTTATCGATGATATATCCAAGGGCGGAAGAAAGTTCTGGAAAAATGGCGGGAGATTGAAGCCAAATTGGGTGGGATGGTTGCGGTGGTCCCATGGCTTAAAGGGATATATGAAGCATGAATTCGTCTGAATTACATCCTACTTAGTTGGAGGAAAGTAAAGGTGGGTTTCATTCCAATGGCAGGAAAAATTGGCCACGAGTCAAAGGACTTTAGACCAATTTGTCTTACATCGTCTCTTCTAAAAACGATGGAGAAGGTTTTAGAAATCCATCTTAGGCATACAGTGGATCAGTTTTCCCTTTCGAAATCGGATCATGCGCACCTCAAGGGTAAATCTACTGAAAGATGAGGTAATTCGATCAGTGGAAAAAACTATCCATCATAAACAATACACTTTAGCAGCCTTCCTAAATATAGAAGGGGCTTCTAACAAGTAATAACGGAATCCTCAACGCTCTTAACAGGGTAGGTGTAGAGAAAGTTCTTAGGGACTGGATAGTGACAATGCTTAAGACCAGGATCATTCAGTCAGAGCTTGGCAACACAGTTCTCACAAAACATGTCAGTAGAGGAACACCACAAGGCGGGGTAATTTCACCGCTATTGTGGCTACTGGTCATTGACAACATACTTAGTACACTAGACTCTATGGGGGTTAAGACGGTATCATATCCGGACGATGTAGGGATAACTGTATTAGGCATGTTTTCTAGCGTAATAAGTGCTATTATACAAAAAGGGGTGGACAAACTGAATTCCTGGGCCACAGAAAGTGGAGTATGTATGAATCCGGAAAAGACAGAATTGATACTCTTCACTAACAAGATCAAAATTCCGATCTCTAGGCTTCCGACTCTTAATGAAAGACAGCTAAAGCTTGCAGAGAAGGCCAAATACTTAGGTGTTATACTGGATCCCAAGCTGAATTAGAGAACCAATATAGAGTTACGGGTCAGGATGGCCTATGTAGCCTTCTACTCATGTAAAAGACCGTCGTCTCAATAGTTTGGTGGCCAGCGCTAGATAAGGGATATATTGTTCAAAGACTCAGTAGAGTTCAAAGCGTAGCTGGTGCTGGCGTTGCAGGGAGCCTGCGAACATGCCCATCGGAGGCACTCAACGGAATTACACATCTGGTCCCTATTGACCTTTACATTCAAAATTCGCGCTGCAATAGTGCACCAAGGTTCAAAGCGACAGGTTGCTGGGTTGAGCGACCGTGTGGTCATGGTAGGGTGCTATATGCAGTGCCAGGGGAACTAACACAAATGACAACAGATTACATAGTACCACAACTACACTTTAAAAAGGACTTCACGGTTAGATTTCCCTCAAGAGAAGAGTGGTCAAGGAGAAAATGAAGTACGAATACCCATTTACAGAGACGGGTCCAAAATGGATCTGGGAGTAGGCGCTGGGGTATTCAACCAACATGCTACCATTAATTTCTGCACACGCCTACCTGATGAGGCTAGAGTTTTTCAGGCGGAAGTACTCGCAAACAGGGAAGGAGGCGTGTCGCCAAATCACAGAACGCATTAGAGAAGGAGAAGGTTGCCATTTTTGTCAGACAGGGTAGGGAGGAAATTAGGGCGCTAGGTCTTCATGCGCGCATCACAATCTTCTGGGTTCCAGGCCATAGAAATATCGATGGAAATGAGAAGGCTGATGAATTGGCGCGCAGGGGGACCTCTCTCGACCTATCCCATACAGACCCAGTGCCTATTTCTCTGGGTGCGCTCAAGATGGGCATCCACCTGCGCTGTCTCGCCTTGGCGGGCGGAAGATGGAGGTCAATTACAACGTGCAATACATCCAGGCCGAGCTGGCCAGTTTACAATATAGGTAGATTAAGGGATGTTATAAACAGGGACCGTAGAGACACCAGCCGACTCACGGCGGCCTTTACAGGTCATTGGTTAGTAGGTACTCATGCGGAGAAAATGCAGAGACCTTTCACTACCCATGGGAGAAGTTGTAAAAACTCGGACGAGAGGGAAACAATAACTCACTTTCTTTCCTTGCAAATGCCCAGCTCTGGCGGCTGCAGGAAATAGAGCCACAGGAAACTATTTTCTGGCAGGACTATCCGACCTCTCTCGGCTGTAGAACCGAAGGACCTTTTAAAATACCTAAATTCCACAAAGTGGATCTAGATAACAACCCATCTTTTTTCCAGCACTTAGGAGGGGTAGTGATTTTAAAACGGCGCTAAAGCGCTAATTGTGATTCAGGCGAGGATGTCGTGGATCAGCGAACGAATGAGGGGTCAGCACTATGTCGCTAACTGCAGATGTCCAATGGAAATTAACGAAATTGGTGCCCGATCCTTCTTAAACGGTCTGAATCATGGACTAATTTAGACCCTATTGTAAGAAATATTTGCCGAAGAGTTGCCGGCCATTCGTGAATTGCCATCGTGTGATTGTCAAGATGAACTGTACAGTTTTACGAGATTGGTGCCATATATATAACAGATCCAGGTCCCTGGTCTATCTTGGAGCCATTCACGTAGCAAGTAAGCTTACCTGTGAATAATGGCGCCTCTTCGCTCTTCATAAGGAGCCAATTGTAACTTCTAACGCTACTGATAATATCACTGAAACTGGCTTTAGGTTGTTTCACATGAACCGATTTGAATTTTTTTGACATTGAAATTATCGATGACTCGTTATTTTTCAGATACACAAATTTGGAGTGATAGCTTCCTCGCTGTCCTCATAGATTTCTGTTCGGAAAAGATACCTGCCATTGCCTTTTTAAGCCGTTAGCTGGGAATTTGACAAAACCAGAATCCGTGACCAGCGTCATTGTCCTCAGTTTAGGTTATGGTGGTGATAATGGGCATTTGGGTTTGGTGTAATGCTCTTCCATAGTGCTGAAAGTAGCGAGTGATTTCCTTCAATTTGGACCGTATAAAAAAGTGTTGTTGTATTCGTGCCTGTGTTGGCTCTCTTTAATACGTGAGAACAACGCGTCTGCAGATTTTCCCTAATAAAGCATTTTCTTGCTTCTAGGCACGTTTTTAATTATGGTTTTGTTTGTGTTTTAAATAAGATTTGCCAAATACATTTTCTAAAGTTGTCAAAATATTGCACGCGGTAATTTCTCAAATGTCACTTCACGTTTTGATTTGGTTTAATGGTTGTCACCGGGCGTTAATCTTTGACATTTCATTATTCACGGCCAGCAACGGCAACAAAAGCAATTGAATTGTGCGAACAGTGACTGACGACACGTACCAAAGCGGGGGACGGACAAGCACAGCACAGACTTAAAGTATTTTTGTCTGAGGCGCATGGCGTCGGCTCGTTACTAAACGTGAGCGGAAATATTCTCCGGTACACTCCACCAGGTCGATAGGAACTGAAAGATTGAATCATCAGCTCAGGTGCACTACCCAGTTCAGGTGATTTTAAATAACGCCAAGCGAAATAATCGCCGAATAATAGAGAATAAATGCTCAATATTGGGGTCTTGCATCAAAATGAAGGAATCTCCAGATAAAAAAAAATGTTCGGTTGTACCGAATTTGTACGGTAAGGTCGTTGTGTTGACTATATTCGGTTTCATAATGGGACGATAATCAGATGTGGCTAATATATATAGTAAGTAGTCCGATCACTGGATTGTATTAAGTATCAAAATAACACATGTTTGCTAATTCAGAGCTTGATGCGAAGTGCTTCATCAATATTACAAAAAACTATACTCCTATTTACAAAGAAATATCGCACAAATTCACTCTCAACAACTGGAACATTTCTTTCACTGATGTTTCAAAAACAGACACAAACAGTTCTTATGCGATAATTAACTCATCATTTATAGTTGAAAAAGCTTGCGATCTTGGAACAGCTTAACTCAATTTTTACAGCGGAAGCCGAAACACTACTTTCTGCAATTTATCACCGTGAAACGCTTCGTGGGAAACACATAATCTGCACGGACTCACTCTTAACAATAAAACCTGTCCAAAATAGTAACCACCAGAATGAAACAATATCCACAATCAGAAATATACTAATCGAAACAAATTTAAAATTATGTGAGTTCCAGGAAACGTCGGAATCGAATGAAACAATCTTGCAAAGAATCAGTTAAATTTGCAACAACAGCACCGATCGTCATGCAAGCCACTTTCAACCGACAGGATATGCTAAGGAACATCAAAGAATTCTACTCTGAATGTAACGAATACTACTGGACATAATATAAAAACCACCACAAATTGACTAATCCAGAAGGCAAACCTCCAAGGTATCCCACTGACATTCAAACTACAGAATTAACAAAGAATGAAATACAGAAAATAGTAAAATAACTATAGAAATATTTAAAAAATCCAATATTTACTACTAGTTTAATTACAATATATTAAATAATTAGGGCCGAAGACAATAGAAATTAGTGCTTAGATGCAAGTTTGTTTGTATAATTAATTATAAAAATAAATGTAAATAAATAAGTAAATAATAATACTTCCTCTGCGGCCTGGATGGCACTCAAACCCTACAACCTCTCACAAACTTGTACACTCGAGCGGTCGTGATCGAACTTCGCTTGAGTGTCGTGAGCTAAAGTGGGTGTGATGCTCGCAACACATGTTCGATCGAAAATTTGACAGTATTCAAACTAAGTTGGTCCTAATGGTGTGTATGAGATGTATCAGCGAGCGAACAATCGATCACCTGCATCTGGTCTGTTCGAACACTGTTCGGAGCAGATATTATATTTATATTATATTGAAACGTGATAGCTCAGTGAAAAGGGATTGCATACTTTTAGGATCCCATCTGGAGAATGAGTGCCCCCTGTGAGTCAAGATGCGAACTATTCGAATAAAAGCTTATTCAAGAACCATCCGTCGGTAATATCAAAAAGAATATTCTCGACTTCTGTCGAAGAGGATAGAAGCTTCTAGAAACTACGAGAATAGCGTAGAAGTTTCTACACCAACCATTCGAAAACTATAAAAGCGACAAGACTGTTAAAAGTCGAAGACAGTAGATCAGAGATCGTAAAAGTGTATACATCAGGCATTTTTAATCTAAGCAGCAGTATTAGCAGTATTTGTAATTTTGCAAAGTGATGAAATTCATTATTAAATAAAGTGATGAAATTACTTATTAAATAAAGTGACTAATGGTTTGTGAAATAAAGTGCAAATAATAACTAAGTAAACTTTAAGCCTAATATTAAATGTGTAAATAACAATAATTAAATAAAGCTAATTATTTTAATTTAACCAGCGATTGTTTGATTACTACACAATCCAGCGGTACGAGTCCGAGTACAGATAGTTAGAGAAATTGTCAGGAGGGCAATTTTGTAACAGAGTAAATTGTCAAGAGGGCAATTTCGTAACAATTGGTGTCAGAAGTGGGATTGTGTATCTGTAATAAACAATGGTTAAATTCGAAAAACTGAGATTGGAGCAGCTCAAGAAGGAGCTTGAGCGCTTAAATTTGCAAACACAAGGGCTTAAAGCGGAGCTGCAGGTGCGATTAAGAAGCGCTTTAGAGGAGCAGGGTATAGATGTCGATGAGCATGAATTCCAATGTGAAGAGCCAACGACATCTCGACACGAAGAAACACCGCAAGAAACTAACACGGGTAACTTTGACATGAGCGCACTTATCGGGATAATGCAATCCTTTAAACAGGATATGCAGCAGCAGTTACAACAAAATTCTCAAGCAGCCGATGAGAAGATGCAGTTGCGATTACAACAAAATGCTCAAGCTGTCAGAGAGGATGTTAAAGAACAGTTGGAACAGCAGCTACAGAAAAGCGATGACAAGTTGCAGCAGCGGTTAGAGCAGAGTGAAACACGACTTGCTCTACTAGCGGAACAAAACTCACAGCAGATGAAAGAAATGTCCGAGATGGTAGACAGGAAGGTTTGTGAAATTGAGACACGGCAGGAATCGTTCGAAAAATCTGTAGAACAAAAATTAATTGCGAACGAGCAAAAGCAAAACGAATTAGAGCAAAGAATTCACCTACTACAGGAAGGTGCATTGCCTGTGCCAGCTTTATCCTCAATAAAACTGAAGCCTCCTACCTATGATGGAACCACGACATTTAGCGTGTTCAGAATGCAGTTTGAGACTACCGCTAGCACAAATGGTTGGAGTGCTCGCGAAAAAGTGGCTGCATTAACCGTTTCATTGAAAGGTGCTGCCGCAGATGTGCTTCAAACTATCTCAGAAAGTGAGCGAGACTGCTATGAAAGCTTGATGAATGCCGTTCAGCGCAAGTATGGTAGTGAACACCGGAAGCAGATGTACCAAGTAGAGTTACGAACACGGGTGCAGAAGAGTGGTGAGTCTCTACAACAGTTTGCGGCGGAAGTGGAACGGTTGGCTCATCTTGCCTACCCAGGAGAGATCACTGAGAGGTGTATGATGGACACCTTTGTATATGGCATTCGCGATGCGGAGATAAAGCGTTCTGCAATAACTAATCCGAAAGCTACATATATGGAGACAGTAGCTAGCGCTTTAACTTCAGAGACAGCAGCCTTGGTGTGCCAGCCAGTATACAGAGCCCGTCAGGTACAAGTTGAAAGCGGCCAAAGTTTCACGGGCAAATGCTTCACCTGCGGAGAGGTCGGACACATGGCCCGTAATTGCCAATCGAGACGGAAACGTTCTAGATCACGCTCACCGGTAAGACCTCCAAAGCAAGTCAGATTCCAAAGTAGGGAATCAGAAAATGTTGAAAAGCCGTCGACAAACTAGATGGAGTCAGTCTCGAGGGGCTTGATCTGACTCCCACAACATGTAGCCCCAGAATCTTCGTTTCTCAGATGGCACGGAAAATCAACAGCCTAACTGTCGACAGCGTAGTAAATGGAAGAAAAATCGTGGTAACATTGGATACGGGTGCATCACATTCCATAATTAGAAGGGATCTCGTTCGGGGAATCGAGCCGCTTCTGGGAATAAGATTGCGTACGGCAACTGGAGATGATGCACCGGTACTGGGAAAAGTTACACGGAAAATAACTATCGGCACCACAACAGTGACGCACGAGTTTGTAGTTGCGGATATTGTGGACGAATTAATCTTAGGTGTGGATTTTATGATTCGGAATGGATTCACCCTAGATTTGAAATGCCGAATGTTGAAGTATGCGAACACCGAAATACCGTTATCCGTTGGTGAGGATAAGTATGGAGGTATCCGACAAGCCATTGTATCGCGGCGGACAAAAATCCCAGCAAAGTCAGAGGCAGTCATATGGGCCAAAATGGACGGAGATGTGGAGAAGAACAAGTTGTGGGTTGTGGAGACGGATGAAAAATTTGTACTGGATGACATCATCATTGGAAAAACCCTCGTAGAAGAACAGCAGAACAGAATAGTGCCAGTAAGAGTGGTCAATCTTGCAAATGCCGCTAAAACCATAGAGAAAGGACAGATAATTGGAAATTGCCGGGCAATTTCGGCAATTGTAAACTGTGAAAGCCAGCCTCGAGACACAAAAATGAAGATACCAGCTGATAAAAAGGTACTCGACGATCTTACGAAAGAATGGAGCAAAGACTTATCCACAGAGCAGAGGAGGACTGCCAGCCAACTTTTGGCAAGACATTGGTCAGTATTTGCTGAAAAGGGTAAAAACGAAGGCAGAACAAAGACGGTGAAACACACAATCAACACTGGTGATGCCAAACCCATTCGTCAAGCGTCAAGAAGAGTACCTCTGGCAAAGAGAGAAGAGGTGAATGTATTGCATCAGAACAACGTCATAGAGCCATCAGCGAGCCCCTGGAGTTCTCCAGTGGTATTAGTCAAGAAGAAGGATGGCTCCACACGTTTCTGTGTAGATTATCGTAAACTAAATGAGGTAACGAAGAAAGATAGTTATCCATTACCTCGAATCGACGATACGTTGGACACACTTTCTGGTTCAAATTGGTTCTCAACGCTGGATTTACAAAGCGGATATTGGCAAGTGGCAGTAGACGAACAAGACAAGGAAAAGACAGCATTCAGTGCCGGTGATGGACTATGGCAATTTTTGGTGATGCCATTCGGACTGTGTAATGCTCCAGCTACATTTGAACGCTTAATGGAACATGTGCTAAAGGGTCTTCACTGGAAAACGTGTCTGGTGTACTTAGATGACATCATCGTTATGGGAAAGGACTTCGAGGACCACTTGAAGAATTTGGAAGAAGTATTGATGCGATTAAGAGCTTCAGGGTTGAAGCTGAGCGCAAAGAAATGCTCGTTCTTCAAGAAAGAAGTCAAGTACCTTGGACATAAAGTCACACCTGAAGGAGTACACACAGATCCAGATAAGATAGACTCAGTAAGGGAGTGGCCAAGACCAACTAGTTTGCATGAGCTACGCAGCTTCTTGGGTCTTTGCACCTATTACAGACGCTTTGTTCCAGGCTTTGCGGACGTGGCTGGTAGTCTGCATGCATTAACGAGGAAAAATTGTCCTTTTGAGTGGAAAAGCGAACAGGAGAAGGCATTCAACAGATTGAAAGAGCTATTGTGTACAGCTCCGATCCTTGCGTATCCAATACCTGGCGAAAAATTTATTTTGGATACAGATGCAAGTGGATTCGGGATTGGAGGTGTCCTGTCGCAAGTTATTGACGGACATGAAAGAGTAATAGCCTACTTCAGTAAGATCTTATCAAAGCCAGAGCGAAATTACTGTGTAACACGGAGAGAACTTTTGGCGGTTATGCAGTGCGTGAAGCACTTTAACAAGTACCTGTATGGACAAACGTTCTTGTTGAGAACGGATCACGCTGCTCTGCGCTGGCTATTACAGTTCAAAAATCCCGAAGGTCAGGTTGCGAGATGGATTGAGAGACTCCAAAGCTACGATTTCACAATAGAACATCGCAGAGGCGGAAACCACGGGAATGC
Source organism: Clusia tigrina (assembly GCA_920105625.2). NCBI lineage: Eukaryota > Metazoa > Arthropoda > Insecta > Diptera > Clusiidae > Clusia > Clusia tigrina. The sequence continues at coordinate 27,906,373 of OV050032.1, forward strand.
TGATGCACTATCACGACGTCCTTGCAGTATGGAATGTAAGCACTGTTCTAAAGCTGAAGGGAAAGAAGGAGTAGTCGATGTGCGCTTAATGGCTGTTTTACCAGACGATGAATGGACAGCGGAAAAGATAAAAGAAGAACAACGAAATGACCCAGATTTGGCAAAAATCGTATCAAGTAAGAATGAAGGAAAACGGCCTGATTGGAACGAAATCTCGACTGAAAGCCCCATAACTAAAGCATATTGGGCTCAATGGAATAGCTTAAAGCTGCAAGATGGATGCCTATTCCGCCTGTGGGAGAGCGAAGATGGAAAAACCACGAAGAACTTGATTGTGGTACCCAAGGCAAGAATAAGCGAAATTCTCAAGGAATACCATAGTGGGCCAAGCGGAGGGCATTTGGGAATAACAAAAACAGTCGAGAAAATTAAAACACGATTTTATTGGGTTGGTTGCCAGCAATCGGTAGTTAACTGGATTAGTGTTTGTGAAAAGTGTACAGCTGCCAAGGGACCGAGCCGTCGCAGCCAGGGGAAGATGCATTTATACAACGTCGGAGCGCCATTTGAGCGTATTGCAATGGACATAGCAGGTCCGTTTCCAATTAGTGATTCCGGCAACAAATATGTTCTCGTCGTAATCGACTATTTTAGTAAATGGCCAGAAGTATACCCCATTCCCGATCAAGAAGCTAAGACCGTTGCAGATGCATTTATCAATAATTGGGTCTGCAGATTCGGAGCTCCCCTCGAGTTGCACTCGGATCAAGGCAGAAATTTCGAGTCAACAATATTCAGGGAAATGAGTGAATTGATGGGCATACGCAAAACTCGTACAACCCCTTTGCACCCACAATCCGATGGAATGGTTGAAAGATTTAATCGTACGCTTGAGGAACACCTAAGAAAAGTCTTGGACAGAAACCAGAAAAATTGGGACCAACACATACCCCTCTTCTTAATGGCATACCGATCGGCAACTCACGATACAACATCTACAACACCAGCTAAGGCTATTTTCGGTTGTGACATAAGATTGCCTGCAGATCTGAAATTCGGTGCCTACTCATCTACGGAAGTTTCATGTAGCAGTTATGTAGCTGACAAACGAAGACAGCTGAATGAAATTCATGGAACCATCAGAAAGCGCACACAACTGATGAGTGATAAAATGAAAGCCAGATATGATCTACGAGCAAACTCCAAAGGATTTCAGGAAGGGCAGCTAGTTATGCTTCATAATCCGCAAAGGAAAAAGGGATTATCGCCAAAACTGCAAACACACTGGGAAGGCCCTTATAAGGTGATAAAGCGGCTCAACGATGTAGTATACCGCATCCAGTTGGCGAGAAATGCCAGGAGCAAAATGAAAGTCGTTCATTTAGAGAGGTTATCTCCTTATAAAGGTTGCAGTACTATCCTTGTTCGGGACGAACAAGTTTAAGCGGAGGGCAGTGAAACGTGATAGCTCAGTGAAAAGGGATTGCATACTTTTAGGATCCCATCTGGAGAATGAGTGCCCCCTGTGAGTCAAGATGCGAACTATTCGAATAAAAGCTTATTCAAGAACCATCCGTCGGTAATATCAAAAAGAATATTCTCGACTTCTGTCGAAGAGGATAGAAGCTTCTAGAAACTACGAGAATAGCGTAGAAGTTTCTACACCAACCATTCGAAAACTATAAAAGCGACAAGACTGTTAAAAGTCGAAGACAGTAGATCAGAGATCGTAAAAGTGTATACATCAGGCATTTTTAATCTAAGCAGCAGTATTAGCAGTATTTGTAATTTTGCAAAGTGATGAAATTCATTATTAAATAAAGTGATGAAATTACTTATTAAATAAAGTGACTAATGGTTTGTGAAATAAAGTGCAAATAATAACTAAGTAAACTTTAAGCCTAATATTAAATGTGTAAATAACAATAATTAAATAAAGCTAATTATTTTAATTTAACCAGCGATTGTTTGATTACTACACAATCCAGCGGTACGAGTCCGAGTACAGATAGTTAGAGAAATTGTCAGGAGGGCAATTTTGTAACAGAGTAAATTGTCAAGAGGGCAATTTCGTAACAATATATTACCCTATTATAGAGTATTTGGTTCGAAGCCCTAGTCTAAAATTTTTGAACTGCAGCTTTGGCAGCGTGTTTGTAATGAGTTCTGATGTCCCTCTTTCAATATTATGCCAGGATATAAATATGGTAATTAAAACGGCAATCAACTAATTGCTGGCGAACTCTGTATTAGAGAAAGTCTTTGTTCGATAACACAAACGTTTGTTTCATTTTACCGCATGCTGGTCATTGTGCTGTACATGATAGGCTCGCAAGCAAATATCATCTTAAAAGTAGTTGCTCAAAGGCACTTTTGCCTTTCCCCTCTTCGAAACTCATACGAGAACTTACCGGATGCTGGGCTGACATGTTTGGCATTGAATGCTCGCACCTGAATGAAAATTGAAATGCATGTTTGCTAATTGGCCACAAATGCCAAATGTGAAAAGTTGTGTGACAAAAGTGCTTTTGGCACTCTTTCCACAAAGAGCGAGATGTGAATTTCACAAACAGGAGCACACACACACACACACACACACACACACACACAGTCAAAGTCACAGACACTTTGTTGTATTGCGAGTACATACGGATTTCACTTTATGACTTCATTCCCGACCTGCCGTTTTTATGCAGCACCAGAAAGCAGAGAAGTGGACAAATTGGCAAGTGGCAAATTGCTACGAGTACTTGCGAAAATGCTTGAATTTTTATTTAGTCCTTTTTTGTATATTCAGTACCAGTCTTTCTGAAGTTTATTTAGCTGTTCCATGACAGGATACACCACAACAATGCGGCCAAATATCTTCCTAATTTGTGTTCAAGCACAGATTCATGAGCATTGCTTCGGTTAAATAATTTTCCACAAAATAAGAATCAAAAATAAAAACAAAAGAAAGAGAAACAAAAATGATAGAATAATAAATAAAAAAGGTGTTTTCTTAAATATTCCTCCACTCGGGGCTGAGAAAATGTTTTCTCAGTGAGTGCACAAGGGCAAAAGTAAATCTAACTTGACGTGAACATGTACGACTAAGTAAACAAATGGACAGGGCACAAAGTATGTACATAAATACATAATTTGGCTCGATTCTGAGCGCCCTCTGAGTTGATGTCTTCACATATTTTTCCTCAAATTACCTCCGCTTTTACCCGACACTGGGCATCGCTTTGGCTTCTTCGTTCTCCTCGCTGGCTGGCGTGTTGTTATTTTTCTGCTGCTGTTTTTGTTATTTTTGTTGGTTTCTTTCGTCAAAATTTTATTGCATTTACATAAATTCAACCTTAGAGATGCCCTGAAGTATTAACATTGTTGCCTGTGAGGTCACCAAAAGGCATTTATTAAAATGACATTCACCATCAACCATAATTGGATGCTTTGGCTGCCTTAGATGCTTTGACTTTCTGAAGTTAATAATTTCTGCCCCTCGCAAAGGGCAAAAGTGCACAACAAGTGCACATATAAAAAAGAGGAATCAACGAAATTGGAAAGACTCTTCTTTATTCGACTCAGCATGAAACACTCTACAATGAGTCGAAGCTGCGTCTGCCAAACCTGAATGGACTACGGAAACTATGGATACACAAAGCAACAGACGGCTCTTTTAGTCCACGGAAATAGGCTTATCTCGTAATGCTCTACATACACATGGCCCAGTAAAGTTCTTATAGTGAAGAAGAACTGTACGTGGGAGCAGTTGGTATGGTCTCACATGATTCAGTTCTGGAAAGCATTGTGATGACCTCGATAGTCGCCGTGGTTAATAAAAAGCGTATGCGTTGGTATGAGTATGAGTTGGTAAAATGTTCTGCATTAAGGTTTCTTATCAAACGCTGATCACACAGCGGTGTCATGGACTCATCTGATATGACTATTTAGTATTATTCTGTTGCCATTACAAGGTTTTCTCTGTTGGAATGGGTGTTTCGAGAGCCTTGCTAATAGCCATATATGCGCCATCATTCCTGCAGTGATACCTGCCTTTCATAGCATACTCCTCAGCATGTCTCAGATAAATGTACACAGCGAACACGGCGTCATTCGTTGAAGTAGAGTGCATAAACATATTTAATTCTGTCGCGGCAAGTCTGCGCTGCTGGCAACAGGCTCTCGAAATTAATTTAAGCTTATGCAATGTTCTGAAAATTGAAACTTTATGAAATGTTATTCAAATTAGCGCTACAGGGGCAGGGTGCACACAGTTCAAACGGGAATGAACACAAGCACATAAGTATCATATAAATGTCCAAAAGTTTGTGACAGTTTGAGCAAGTAAGTCCACAAAAGCTTGTACATAACGTTGGAGCACAGCCGGAAACGAGGCTATCTTCTAGCATTTCGCGCCTGAACGCACTTTTGACAGCCGCCGAATTTCTATGCCTGCATACTTAACCGGAAAATACTTCGCTGCCCATAAAACTGAGTGCTGCCAGTTAATTGGCAGTAGTTGATACTCACACATACCCATATGAAAAATCTGCGAAAATCCAAGTTTGTTAGCTGTGTGTGCGCAAAGTACGGCTGAAACCTCCTCAATCGGTTGGGTCGTAGCTGGAGATATATCTGCGTACTATCACCAAGACTGTGGTAATGATTACTCTGGGCCATATCAAATAGTACCCAGGAAACTCAATAGAAGGGAAGCCAACAGTATTTGGATAACTACAATTGATGTTAATTGACTTTTAGAAGGACTTCGTCATCGCCAAGTGTAATTAGAGCAACATATTCGTAAGTGATCGTGTCTGGTGCTACACGAAGGTAAGTTGACAGAGGAATTTGATGTTTACAACGATGTCAAACCGGTTTGTCCTGTATCACTGTATCATCAAATCTTTAGCAATCATTTTGGTTGCAATCATACAAATTGGCATGGACGTAAAGCAGATCGAAGACGCAACGGTCGCAATCCAACGAGCATTCGAACAAGTTCGGTTTCTAAATATTTTTTAAGTTGCAACTCAAGAATGAGAAAATACAAGATTTGGTTGTCAAAAATGCGACCTGAGATTGGTGTTAACTCCAAATGTGAGGCACTTTTCACAATATTCGATTACAACTCCTATGATAATGTGCAAAAGCATGTGCTTCCAAAAAACTGCGTATATCCATCAATCTAAAAAAAGTTATGAATAGTAAAAATTTTGAAGAAATTCATAAGGATAATTAAATCTCTGCCACAACCACACAAAGTTGTTTTCCAAACACCTTTTGTTAGTTTTCATATCAAATAAAGATTAAATTGTACCACGAAGGAATAGAAAAGTATTAAAATGTTCTTCCACGAATGGTCCGAAAAAAACTGTACGAATTATCGTTGCGACTCTCTTTTGGACGCATTGGTACCTTTTTTTGATGTTCTAAAGTGAACAAAAGTTACAAAATGTTAATTTGAGCATAAAAAATGCTAACAAAAAGTTTTCAATAAGATAAGAAAACTTTTTTGTGACGTTTTTTTTTTGATGCTGAAAAGAATTGTGACTACTTCTGTGTTATTATTGTGTAAACACGAACAAGTAGATAAATGGGAAGTGAACTCAAAAGGCATCGCACAACAATCACTTCCTTAATTGCCACTCTCTAAATTGCTGGTACCATTTTATAATATTTTACGTAGGAACAACAAAAACAACCACGATAAAACGACCTCAGCCAACAGAGTAGTAGTGCCACTCTCTATTGAAACAAAACTTCTCCGTTAATTAAGTATCTACAGCCATGCCACAAAACGAAGTCATTACAATTTCCAACTGACTTTTCCAATTGGTTAGACAAGCAGCACATTGAAAATTCATTCGGAACAGAGTCCCGCAGTCGCACCATACAGTGGGCAATACGTAGATATCTACTGGAATCGATGATATAAGAGAGAGGAGATTTCGGACAGCTGAATTTTTTAACATTTTTACCGCTTCTGGTTGCAAATCATAATTGTACTCAACGAATGATGGTTGAGTTGATGGTTTAAATTGTACTCAACCATCATAACATTTTTTGTATTTCGGTTGCTTTCGAATACTTGCCAACATATTCTAACACTAAGTCCAAAAGATTGCATCGTTTATGACTAGAATTTTAGTTGCGAATGAGTGAAAGACCCAACATCTTGTATGAATTATCTCTACTGACCATCTCATTCTCATTTTCATTCGATCCCAACAGCAAAGACTCCTAAATGCTAAAAATGCTATTCATCAGACTATTTTTATTCCTCGAAGCAGCACTCTTATCTCAGAAGAATTACTAATATAGCATTTCGTATCATATGACGGGCTCAATACTTAGTTCTCTTGTAATCAGTTACCTTTTCCAGCTAGAATTTTAATTTGTTCTCCATTTAAGCACCTTAAAGTTAAAGCAATAAAGACGAGGTGGAAGGTGGATTCACTATTCCTCGGCATTTTTAGGAATACTCATTTTAAACCAGTTTTAAACAAAGATGAAAATGTGAATAATTTAGAATTGAATTTCATTGAACATGATATTTATTGTTCTAGAAATGTAGGAGTCTACTTTCTAAAAATGGATTGGTGATAGTCTTCCACCATTTTATCGAACGATCGAAGGCCCGACTGTGTCCGTATTTAGGTTGTTCATCATTATCTTATTATACTACAGGACTACTTTCTAAAAATGGATTGGTGATAGTCTTCCACCATTTTATCGAACGATCGAAGGCCCGACTGTGTCCGTATTTAGGTTGTTCATCATTATCTTATTATACTACAGGACTACTTTCTAAAAATGGATTGGTGATAGTCTTCCACCATTTTATCGAACGATCGAAGGCCCGACTGTGTCCGTATTTAGGTTGTTCATCATTATCTTACTATACTACAGGACAAACAAATAATATGAGTATATATCCAATGGGATGATTTTTCAAGAGCATTTCATTCTTTAACCATAACAGCAAACATTCTAAGTGTGGGGACGTTTCGTTTAGTTTAGTTTGGATTTTACTCAATTGTAAGATACAAGTTTACAGAGATAATAAGCTTAAGGGTTAGCGAGATAAAAATACCGTATCTATCTTGGGGTGGGACTCTGGGACCTTTGATTTCGCACACTACCACGCTTTCTCCGCAGGTGCCGAGGCTGATACTTTGAGAAATTTGGAAGCATAGTGTCAGTTGTCATTTCAGAGTCACGGAGTAACCGTGTGGGATGGGTTAACTGGGCGTATATTTTTTCAAGTAACCAAAATTATTGAGATGGTGTATTTTGGAAAAAGTACAAAGTTACAGGAAATGGGTGTGGGTCCCAATAGGGAGGTAGTTCCACAAATATTTTTAATAAATATGACATACATATCTACGAGTGCATGTGTATATGTGTATAGTAATATATATTACACATATATCCCACAGAAAGATTCTTGCGTTCCTCTTGATCTATATATGTTTTGCATATACTTTGTGAAAATCTGGCAAAAATCAAATTATACAAAGAGTAAATAACCTTCGATACCTTTCATTGGTATCTATTAGTATATACAATGGTATCTATTATATATATAGGTATCTATTATATATATAGGTATCTATTATATATATTGGTATGTATTATATATATATTTAGGTAATCTCCTTTCAATGGTATCTATTAGTAAAGGTAATCTCCTTTCAGGTGAAATTTATAGAACTCATGGTCAATTATATGAGTTTCATGGAAAATTCATAAAATACCCCGATTTCCTGGCAAGGATAATCAAAACAGGTAATCCAAAAGAGACAAAATTGGCAAAATTCCTATATTCGAATTCATTAGTTATTGCTTGATAACATGCATAGGAAAAACTGACCCAACACTTGCAGAGTTTCTCCGCAAAGTCCCTTTTTGACCACTGTGCCACTCAGGGCAGCGCAGCGTCGCGCAGCGCACTGATTAAACGTAAACTATGACCGGTTGAGTGAGTGAAAACAAAATGGCGCACAGATTGTGCGATTGTGTTTCCACTAATTGTAAGAAAATTGCAATTTGCAAAGTCATAATTAGCACGAATTGATTTTTATTGGCAGCACTTAATTGAATTAATTGAATTTTTTGTCGATGGCCACGGAGCAGCCGGCACAGGAGTGCTGGGCATGTAAAACACGTGCGAACAAAACCAGAATCGAGCACACAAAATACAAAAGAAGAGAGAAAACGAAATTAATTAGTTTTCCATGAATAGCCGAAGAAGCTAAGAATCAAATCAGCCAAACATTAACAACAAAAGAGCTCTAATTGGTTTCTCTGGTTGCCATTTTCATTGTTGTTGTTGCTGTTGTTGTAGTTGTTGGCATTGCTGTGGTTAATTAGATTCACCGCAGCAACGCGGTGCAAATTGTAATGTGTGTAACAAAATCTTTGCGGTGATTGCGACAGTCACACATGTCTCAATTGTTCCATATAAACTCTGGCACACGAATCTATTGACGCGCAATAAAGTCGTCAGGGTCAGACGTGGGTGATGAAGGTGGCGCACACGATAGCTCAGAAACACATGAGAATGTGTAAATTGGAATTTTATTTGCTTGCCTTCGGCAGTCAAGAATCATAAGCTTCACAGCACAGAAAAACTGATTGTTGGTGCTCGTAAAACTGCCATTGCCATGGGATTCGGTTGGAAAGCGGTTGTTCCAGGTAGGAGCAGTTTGATAATGGATAATCTTATTGGAGGAACTGGGGCCTAAAAGGCAAATAAACTTTCCCAAATTACAGGTTTGTGTTAAATTCAGGCGTTCTGCAATCGATGAGGAAAGCTGTTGGGGTATTGCTAATATACCAACTGATATAACAATTTCTAATCTCCTTATTCTCGATTCCAGACATAATTACGAAGATATTCTGCGAAATTTAAGTTTTCTACTGGGTTATTGCTAATATACCAACAGATATAACAATTTATAATCTCCTTATTCTCGATTCCAGACATAGTAACGAAGATATTCTGCGAAATTGAAACTGTCTTATTTGACCGATGCCACAGCTGGAGAGACGCGAAGTTACTCTTATTTTATTGAGTGTCTCTTATGGAAGGGGAAAACCCGCTGCAAGGCAGCTACATTTACTCCGCCACCAGAATCATTTATGCTTAAGTTAGCAGATTGAGCATTCTAAAGAATACTCCTATTGCAACAGCTGCGAGTATCTCTGCCAATCCTTTGGTTGGATTGTGTAGATTAAATAAATAGTAGTCAGGTGCCTTGATTTGCGGAGTTCCAGTATATCAGAGTTTCTCTTCGGGTAATGTAAACAACCTCACTTACGTATTGTGCGGAGCGGTGAGTGCTTCTTCAATCACCTGCATATGAATACATGAATGTCTCGACATTATTGTAGAGCAATTTACACAAAACTTACATTAGTACTCATATTCGGGTTCGCAAAGCAAATGGAGTTAAAAAGACCCACCCAATTAGGCTGCCCTGTTAAGGAGTAGGCAACGGTCTGCTAATTAAGTAGCCAATATTAACATTGAAGGCCGTAGAAGGTGTTATATTTAGTTGGGCGAAAAATTGGTTTGTCCACGGCATAAGAAGCAATACGCGCTTAGGAAGAGCAACTAAAATCGTGGTGCAGCTCTGATTACGAGTATATTGATTATTTGATTGTGATTAATTTCTTTGTCCTCTGAACTACTCATTTTTTTGTCCTTTTTGACATCTGTGATCTGATGATTTCATATTTTGTGGTTTCTAGTTGATGTTAGAAAGCTCACTGGCATTTAAATGCGGATTTCCTTAAACATTTAATAGTATCACCTCCTTTGAATTTGATAAGACTGACTGCCAGAGGGCTAAGGCTGTCTTTCATGAAATCCGAGTATGTAATGGGGATGCTCCCACTCCCACGTGGAAGTGGTCATGTTATCGAATAATAGACGGGTATTTATATCAATTCCTTGCATAGCATATTCTTAGTTGATTATAGTATATCCTTACAGTCTGGCGTGAAAGATGCTACTCGTATTTTCAAAACTAAGTGGAAGTGATATTTTGCTTCCAACATAATTTTCAAACCATTTGTGAACCAATTCAAATGTTGAGTTTGTGAATGTGTTACATCGTGACTCCACATTTCTCGGTTTCTACCACCAAATGTGACAGATGCGTTCTAATAACACCAATTAATGTCCTTGATACACGAATATATTTTTCAAGTAGATAGTTAAGCCGATAGCCCTGGCAGCTAGTGCTTTTGTTTAATTATAACTTTAATTGTAATTAGATTATTAATAAATAAATAAATAATAAAGAAGATAGTATCATCCCGCTCTAAGTGGAACTCGTTCAACTCCACAAATACCCAAAATTGTTTCGGAAGCATGGATAGTTTATTTACATCATTTCAGTACATCAAACTCAAGATGCGCATGAGATAATGGGAGCAACCGGAATAGTGTAGGCCGAAAATGCCATATGAGGGCTTAAGTGACAAGTTTTGGCATATTCGTAAATCGGGCGATAACATCACATGGCATCGGTGGACGGCTTTATTGACATATACAGACAATTTGGTCTCCTATAAAGGTCAACTTCTAGATCTGATCTGCGATTCTCTTTACAGTTCATGTTTTTTTTTTGTAAAGGGATTCGCAATGTTGACTTAACTGCTGGTGTACCAGTCAGCGACTGTCCTTAAGATCGTCCGCATATATCGAAGAGTGTGTGGTCAAATCTGCCCCTGCCCCACAAGCGATCAAAGTATATACAAGTATCATATCTCTTAAGTAGATCATCTGTGTTTCCAGATCTCAACAACATTAACAATATATAGCAAACATATGTGGAGACCAATTTCCTTTGTTCCAGCGTAGTTTGTAACGACTCTTTTCTATAGCTGGGGTAAAACTCAGCGGCTCCAGGGGTCGTATACAGAAAAATATAAAATCCTGTGTGTTAAATTAATTTCAACGTATTTATTTAGTGTATTGATTATGGACTCTTGTTAGTCCTTGCTCAAAACAATACTACTTCCTTAACTCTATACAAATCAACTTGCTTAGTGTATAAATAACTTATTCAATGTGTACTTGTTTTTACGTCTCTACGTCCCGGTAAGTGTGTGTCTCTGTGACTCAGTGGGAGAACGATTAAAAACCAGAAGCTCTCACTGAGTTCCTATGGTCTCTGTACGGCGTATGACTTAGTGGGAAAACGATTAAAAACCAGAGGTTCCCTCTAAGTCCCTAAGTCTCGGTGGCGTATGTGTCTCAGTGATTCAGTGGGAGAACGATTAAAAACCAGAGGCTCTCACTGAATCCCTGTAGTCTCTGTCTGTGTATGGCTTAGCAAGAAAACGATTAAAAACCAGAGGTTCTTGCTAAGCTTCCTAAGTCTCGGTTGCGTATGTGTCTCAGTGATTCAGTGGGAGAACGATTAAAAACCAGAGGCTCTCACTGAATCCCTGTAGTCTCTGTCTGTGTATGACTTAGCAAGAAAACGATTAAAAACCAGAGGTTCTTGCTAAGCTTTTTATGTTCGTATGGTACTTTGTAGAGCTGTTGCTAGTCAGGATGCTGGTGTCCGAAGAAGAGACCTACTGCCTGGGCTACGTGGTTTATATAGTCCCAGGTCGCAGCGGCTGACACATGTTGTTGTTCGCAGGCCACCGTTGTGTGATTTTACTTCCGTTGGCCAGTAGTCGATTGTTGTTGTTGTGGCAGGCTTGTTGTTGTTGCAGTCAGGCTTGTTGGTGTTGCCGTCTTTTGCCCTTGGGCCACCTTCAACTTCTGGCGGTCAGCTACCTCACTCCAACGGTCCCTGGTTAGCCTGCAGTATTGTTGCCTGCCAGCAGCGCTGTCCGGAATCCAATAGTGTTGTTGTTGTTAAATATTTAATTTAACTGACAATCAGCATTTCCCTCTTGTGCTTCGCTCTCGTTTCTTCGTGTTGTTGTTAAATATTTAATTTAACTGACAACCAGCATTTCCCTCTTGTGCTTTGTACTTGCCGGCCGTTGGCGTGGTGGTGGTTCTGTCGTTGTCCCTCTTGTGCTTCGCTCTCGTTTCTTCGTGTTGTTGGTGTAAGATTTCCGAGCGAGCGCACTCGGCAAATTCCACCGCTGAGTTCGTGCACTCACCTTCTCTTGTCCGACATGTATTTGTTGTATTCCTCGTCGCTGTGTTTTTCCTCGCTCTTTGCAAGCATAGCGCTGATTGGCAAGATCGTTGGCTGTGCGTGAGGTTGCTTTTGTTGTAATCCTAGTTATTATTCCAACTGGTCTAATATGCTGCTACTGATCTGCGCTCCTACCACGGCCGCGCTAATTGGTTACAATGCTTGTAGTTTTTTCGTTAAATTTCTAATGTAGTTGCTTCGGTTCGGGTATTTTATCGTGATGTGTGTGTGTATATAGTTTCGTGGCGACTCTGTCATTTGTAGTGTGGGCCAAAATTTCCCACAGAAGATTTTGGTTCTTACATGCCCTCCCCACTTTACCGACGATGAAAAATGATGACAGCGTCACGGTTGAGGGTCACTCTGTATGCGTCTCGCCTAAATCGTATTCGCCCTCGTGTCCGTTTTTGCTGAGCCCCTTTGGCTATTTGCAAAACTTCAGCTACCAAGTTCTGTGGCAGATCACCTCCTTTTGGTCCTTGTAGCTCTTCTATGTTTTGGAATGTGAATAAGGTGCCTGTGTTTGTCGTATGTTTCTCTGTTGACTGCCTCTGTTGTTTAATGCTGTTGGGTTGGTGGCCATTGAAGTCACGTTTATTCCTCTTGTCATCGCTTCTGCTGTGTTTGGTGCACTTGATTGCACGGTGGTTGTCCCTTGATCTGTCACGTTGTCTACGTGGTATGTTTTGGTTGTTTCGCACTGGTTCTGACTTTGCGACGTGATTAGGAGATACCCTGATTGCTCTGATTGTATTTTGACTTAGCTGTGCCAGCTCCTCGCGTTTGGTTGCGCCTGCGTCCTTTTTCCGAGGCCCATATGCTGATTCATGTGTGGTCCTTCTATATATGCTTTTGTGGGATTCGCTGTGGGATTTCGCTGGGCATAGTCCGTGGCAGGTGAATTCGTTCGTATGAGTCATCTTTGTTTTTGGTGTTGTGTGTTTGCGAATTCGTTGGTTCTCTGTGTATTCTCTGTTGTGTTTCTTTATCTGAGCATTTTTGTCGCTGGCGTGCCTCTTGGAAGTCGTTGAATGGATTTGTGTGGCATTCTCAACACGAATTGTCGTGCACATTGCAATATCTCGGGGTTGCACGCAATTGTTTTGAGGTCCCAATGTGATCTCCTGTTCACCACACTTCACTGTCATTCCTAGGCTTGCCATGAAGTCTAGTCCAAGGAGTAGCTCATTAATGGAATCAGGCATGATAAGTAGCTCTTGCTCGCATGCCTGCTCTCCAAGCCTTACAGTTGCCGTCAATGTCCCACTGACTCTCCTAGCACTTCCGTCTGCCATACGTGCTCTGGTATTGGATTTTCCAAATTTGCTGGTGGAAGAGCGTAGCTTTCGTGCTAGCTCTCTGCTCACAAAACTGTGAGTTGCCCCTGTGTCCAGTGTTGCTGTGACAGTTTCTGTGCCAATCGAAACGGTGGCGCAGATTCGTTGTCCGTCACAGTGCAATAAGTTTTCCAATGGGGAAGTCTGCTGTCTCTCCTTTGTGGCATGCTGTGTTTCTGTCGTCGGTAGCTCTCGATCGGTTGGTGCTCTTAGTTTGCAGCACTCTATAGTCCTCACATCCCTTTGACCACACTCCCAACAGAACAGGATCTGTGCGTTGCGACATATGCGTGCTATATGACCATTTTGGCCACAACGCCAGCAGGCTGTTCTCGGTTCTATGGGTGTCTCTCTGCTCTCTACCGTCACCTGACAGTTTCTCACCTCTCGTGGTGGACCTTGCTCTCTTCGCCGTTGTATGGGTGGCGCTGGTAGTTGTTCACCTTCTCTCCGTATGCTCTCCAAGTCTGCAGCCATTTCTATCAGCTCTGCTAGCGATGTGAAATCTCTGCGGCGCACATATAGCTGGTATTCTGGCAGGCTGTTCTGGAAAATACGCTCCAGTTTCTGTTCTTCGGAATAGTCCAAGTGCCGCATTAGATTCTGCAATTCAACTACAAACTGCTTGAACCCTTCTCTGGGTCTCTGGTGATGCTGGCGGATCTGGTCTTCGAGTTTCTCCATGTATCGTGCTGGCAAGAAGAATTTTAGAAAGTCTCTCCTATATGTACGCCAATCCCGCCACGCTCGATTGTTGTTTCTGAACCACATGAGTGCTCGTTCTCTCAAGAGTTCAGGCATAGTACGCGGAAGGAAATCTTTGTTTATTTCGTACACATCTGCCAATTCCTCGACTCGCTCTATAAACGCTAGCGGGTCACGCCCTCCGTCAAAGTTAAGGGACCACTTCCTCACCTGGTCAATCACAACGGCGTACTGTACAATCCCGTTGTGCTGTTGATTCATTGTTGCAGGTGACACGGAGCGATGATGTAGTGTTCTCCGTACCCCTGAGTTCTCTGCCGTTAGTGTTGCACCTGTGTATGCCTCTGGCCTGTCCACTTCCAGCGTTTCGCGGGTAACTATGGACACAGCCGGCCTTGGGGATGTGCTCTTAACGTACTTGGATTGTAGCTTCTGCAATTGGTATTTCTGATCCTGAGTCAGCTCTGTTTCAGTGAAGAAGTCGGAAAGACGTTTACGGACTTCATCCACGGTACCTGTAGCCTCTACACCGAATTCATCAGCAAAGATCACCAGCTCATCCTTGCATAACAAGTACACCCAGCTTGTTTTCACCATCCTGTGAAAGTCTTAGGTGACGATGAAGACAATCTGTGTGTGTATTATAAGCTGGCGCTTATTCGGCTGTATTATGCGTGACTGCGTAGACGTAGCTTTCTCTTTGCCCTGGTAAATTCTCTCACGAGCTGAGCTTCCTTGCGATTTAGTCTTTTTCTTTTTCAAAGTCTGACGCGCTGATTTAGTTTTCTTTAACTCAGAGTCCCTGCTCGGGCGCCACTGTAACGACTCTTTTCTATAGCTGGGGTAAAACTCAGCGGCTCCAGGGGTCGTATACAGAAAAATATAAAATCCTGTGTGTTAAATTAATTTCAACGTATTTATTTAGTGTATTGATTATGGACTCTTGTTAGTCCTTGCTCAAAACAATACTACTTCCTTAACTCTATACAAATCAACTTGCTTAGTGTATAAATAACTTATTCAATGTGTACTTGTTTTTACGTCTCTACGTCCCGGTAAGTGTGTGTCTCTGTGACTCAGTGGGAGAACGATTAAAAACCAGAAGCTCTCACTGAGTTCCTATGGTCTCTGTACGGCGTATGACTTAGTGGGAAAACGATTAAAAACCAGAGGTTCCCTCTAAGTCCCTAAGTCTCGGTGGCGTATGTGTCTCAGTGATTCAGTGGGAGAACGATTAAAAACCAGAGGCTCTCACTGAATCCCTGTAGTCTCTGTCTGTGTATGGCTTAGCAAGAAAACGATTAAAAACCAGAGGTTCTTGCTAAGCTTCCTAAGTCTCGGTTGCGTATGTGTCTCAGTGATTCAGTGGGAGAACGATTAAAAACCAGAGGCTCTCACTGAATCCCTGTAGTCTCTGTCTGTGTATGACTTAGCAAGAAAACGATTAAAAACCAGAGGTTCTTGCTAAGCTTTTTATGTTCGTATGGTACTTTGTAGAGCTGTTGCTAGTCAGGATGCTGGTGTCCGAAGAAGAGACCTACTGCCTGGGCTACGTGGTTTATATAGTCCCAGGTCGCAGCGGCTGACACATGTTGTTGTTCGCAGGCCACCGTTGTGTGATTTTACTTCCGTTGGCCAGTAGTCGATTGTTGTTGTTGTGGCAGGCTTGTTGTTGTTGCAGTCAGGCTTGTTGGTGTTGCCGTCTTTTGCCCTTGGGCCACCTTCAACTTCTGGCGGTCAGCTACCTCACTCCAACGGTCCCTGGTTAGCCTGCAGTATTGTTGCCTGCCAGCAGCGCTGTCCGGAATCCAATAGTGTTGTTGTTGTTAAATATTTAATTTAACTGACAATCAGCATTTCCCTCTTGTGCTTCGCTCTCGTTTCTTCGTGTTGTTGTTAAATATTTAATTTAACTGACAACCAGCATTTCCCTCTTGTGCTTTGTACTTGCCGGCCGTTGGCGTGGTGGTGGTTCTGTCGTTGTCCCTCTTGTGCTTCGCTCTCGTTTCTTCGTGTTGTTGGTGTAAGATTTCCGAGCGAGCGCACTCGGCAAATTCCACCGCTGAGTTCGTGCACTCACCTTCTCTTGTCCGACATGTATTTGTTGTATTCCTCGTCGCTGTGTTTTTCCTCGCTCTTTGCAAGCATAGCGCTGATTGGCAAGATCGTTGGCTGTGCGTGAGGTTGCTTTTGTTGTAATCCTAGTTATTATTCCAACTGGTCTAATATGCTGCTACTGATCTGCGCTCCTACCACGGCCGCGCTAATTGGTTACAATGCTTGTAGTTTTTTCGTTAAATTTCTAATGTAGTTGCTTCGGTTCGGGTATTTTATCGTGATGTGTGTGTGTATATAGTTTCGTGGCGACTCTGTCATTTGTAGTGTGGGCCAAAATTTCCCACAGAAGATTTTGGTTCTTACAAGTTTCAACCCAGTTTACTGTGTGAGCATCCACAATTTTAAGCTGGGGAGGTAATTTTCTCATAGCTAAAAGCTCCTTCCACGTAGAGCATAGACACATTTTCTTTAATAGAAATGGAGAGGGTGCAGGTAATCTTCTTTTTGATTGTTTCTCGAATATATAAGTCCCAAAGTAGTGAGGAAGTAGAACAGGGACAGACCTGAGATATGATTTGGGGAACTGATTAAATGTGACGACATATTTTAGAATATAATATAATATTGTTACGAAATTGCCCTCTTGACAATTTACTCTGTTACAAAATTGCCCTCCTGACAATTCCTCTAACTCTCTGTACTCGGACTCGTACCGCTGGATTGTGTAGTAATCAAACAATCGCTGGCTAAATTAAAATAATTAGCTTTATTTAATTATTGTTATTTACACATTTAATATTAGGCTTAAAGTTTACTTAGTTATGATTTGCACTTTATTTAACACTTTATTTAATAAGTAATTTCATCACTTTGCACAATTACAAATACTGCTGCTTTGATTATAATGCTAGATGCACACACTTTTACGGTCTCTGATCTACTGTCTTCGACTTTGAACAGTCTTGTCGCTTTTATAGTTTTCGAATGGTTGGTGTAGAAACTTCCACGCTATTCTCGTATATTCTAGAAGCTTCTATCCTCTTCGACAGAAGTCGAGAATATTCTTTTTGATATTACCGGCAGATGGTTCTTGAATAAACTTTTATTCGAATAGTTCGCATCTTGACTCACAGGGGGCACTCATTCTCCAGATGGGATCCTAAAAGTATGCAATCCCTTTTCACTGAGCTATCACGTTTTAATATAATACTTTACATTGATTCAAACAAATCCATGGATTGTACTCGGATCTTCAATTGAAACTAGCTGAAGAAGCTATTCAGCTCAGACAGAATATATCCTCTTTGCAACAAATTTTTACATCGGACCGAATTTTTTGATCCGTGAACCACTCTCCAGACAAGCTGTCAAATATAGTTGTGTTGCCTCAGGTGCCAGTGTATTATTATGTAATTCAATTCTTCTCATTGGAATGCCCTGAAGAATGTAATTTGAGTTTTAGTAATTTTCGGCATTTAACAATGTGATCATCTCCGTCCACCTAATTCACACTTGACTGGTTATTATTTATCCCTGCTGGTCCCGTTAGCATTATTTATAACGCAAGGATTTGCGGGCGTTTACTGCAGATGAAAATACAAATAAATGAACTTTAAGTACTTTAGCGAAAAAGTAAATCTCAAGTTTTAATCTCTAATTTCAGTTGCACGAAAGCATGAAATGGAAACCAAAGCTGACGCCGGACATCGAAGGAGCGAGAGTGAGTGCGTGAGAGTGGCTAAATTGAAAAACAAACGCAAATGTTGAACGTGGCGTATTGAGCATCGAGCACTGAGCACTGAGCATTCAACGTTGCGGCAGCACAATAAAATGTAAACAAAGGAATTAATAGGCAAACACAAACAAACAAATACAAACAAAGGCACAAATCCACAAGCGCACAAACACAAAGGCAAAGGCAAACGCTAAGACAAACACGAGCCGAACAATGGCAATCGGAAATGACGCCATTACAATACGACGACATGTTGGCCGCGGTTCGACAGCACAGTGCTGCGATGCCACACAATAAGCGTTTATGAAATCACAAAAAAAAAATTGTGGAACAAGTGCCAGACTTCGTAGTGCAATTTCATGCGCGTCAGTTAGTAGAACTAGAAGTAGCGGGAGCGACTGTCGTGATACCTTCCTTTCTTGTACGCTGCTCTTTCCTCGAGGCTAATGACTGGTAGGTCACAGTTCATCTCTTAATTCCTGGCATGAATTAATGGGCTAATGCATGCATTGACTCAATTGACGTTCAACAACCAACATTTTATTTTCTTTGATTTTAGTTCTTCAAATCGCCCCTTCAATTTCACAGTCCGGTCGTTTAGACGGAGACTAATGCCACAAAAATGGTGAAAATATTTCCATATCAAATCTTATTTCAGGTGCCTTTCAAGATGGATTGATTCATTACGTTTCTTTTTGCGGTCTTACGTGTAGAAATGAGTCCATGTCGACGGTCAGACAGAAAACGAGAAATGTCTGAAAAAGCTGCCCCGGTTTGGTGTAAGCGGATTATCAGCTGCAAATAAGTCCGCGGAGATTATTATTATTTATTATTATTATATCTTACACCATAATTAATGATGAGTGCAAGGTGTTGGGGGATTGAGTATTAGCTACAGATGCCTTCGACTCGAAGAGAAAAGGATTTTATAGAAAGAACTTACAACTATGATTTTTTTGTCTTGAAATTACTCGTAGTTCGGCTTTCGGGGCCCATAATTTGGAGAACACAATTAAAAACTTTTTAGTTTGGAAGATTTCCTCTCAAATGATTGCCAAACAATTTGTCACTCGCGGAGCTGAAAATTCTTCCAATTCTTTCTATTGAACGAATCACTGTGGGCGGTATCGTGTGTTTATTCGGTAGTGTGTGCACGTTTCCGCTACGACACTGCAAGTGAGGCGATGGCGGCTGCCTGTGCAAATACAAAGGCAGACCATCCTGTGACTGCATGAGTCGCTGGATGTGTGTACGTGTGTAAGTGTAAGCATGCGGGTTTGTATGCTTGGCAATGGTACCGCCGCAGTATTGGAGCGCGAGGCGGAAATACAATAACAGTAGAAGCATTAGCGTTGATATGCAGTACCGCCACTAACAGCAGCAGCAGGAGCAGCAGGAGCAGCATTAGCGATTTGGCTGGAAGTTCGTTGTAATCATTATTCTGGTTGGTGCTGCTGCTGCTGCTGCTATCACTAATGCATGCAAAGCCTCAACACAAAGCCTCGCCGGAGCCCAAGTAACGCGCACACTTGACAATGAAAAGGGAATCTGAACCGTTCAAATGTAGGAAACGAGTGGAGAATCAAGCACAAAAAATGCGAACAACAAAAGAAACACGCGACAACTTGAATTGCCTAATTGAAAGGTAAGAATCTTGCGGCAAAGCCGTTTGAAAATCTTGGAAAGGGCACAGGACTAGAGCGTTGCCTTTCATGGGGAACAATAGATAAGAGTGAATTTAGTGCTGCTATCATGGAGTCCTTAGTTAGGTCTTTGAAAAATTCAAAGCGCATTTAAATCTTTTTGTTTGCAATCAGGGCGAAAGTGTGCCAACTGCTTTTCTTAGCCTTTCCTCACCTCTTTTTGTGCCCTGTTTGTTTGTTGGTTTGTTTTTGTGAATGCAATTTCGGAGAAAATTCTCTCAGCAGTCGCATAATTTTAAAGTATTCAGCATTCTTATTATAAAGTTTGGCTCCAAGTAGCACCCCAAGCAGCACCCCAAGTAGCTCATCCATTTCGAAATTTATGAAAGAAACCCAAAGTTGGCGCTTTGCAACAATCTGGCAAATGCTTGAGTTGGAGCGCTGAAGCATTGCTGCAGTGTTGCCAGAATGTAACATAATATTCACTTTAATGTACGACCAACATTGAGCTTTCATCTGCCGTAAATACATTACAAGAAACCAGTGCAGAGCTACCCACGGTCCAGGGTACAAGCGAGATACTGATATCCTCAGCAAAGCACTTCCATGCAAACACTGCGGGGAGGCTAGCAAATTTCTGTGTTGCAGGACACTGTGCCGTAGCAGCAAAGTGTTCAATCATATGGAGCAGGTTTGTGAGTCAACTTAATAGCCATTTAGGAAAACTATCAAAATTTTGTTGCAAATGGTGGCAACCTTGTAAGAGCAACTAACTTCCAGCTCTGCATACCCCAACATTCATCTAAGGCGTTCTCCTGCTGCTCTTGTTAAATTGGCATTCTACTTTATAATTCATATTTCTGTACTTAAGTCCTTACGCCGCAGCGCGCATAGACACTGTAGGGTCCTGTCCTGCCTTGGCACACTTGTTGTGTCAGTCATGGTAGTGTTTATTAAAGTGCATAAACCGGAAGTTTGGTCTTAAGGAAAGTTTCATCCAGTGCTTTGTTTTGTTTTGTTTTGTTTCAAGAGGATTTGCGAAAGTTATCGGTTGGGAAAGTCAAGTGACCGCCCAACAATGGGAAGTGCTGAAAGTGATTTTCATTAGGGAGGCCAGCACTTTCTGCAGTTGCCGGAAGTGTGTGTCAAGTTGAAAGGTTGGCAGTGGCGCCACCACTCAATACTGTAATTCGTGGTACTGAGCGGCAAAATAAAATATTATTATATTCACACGCACAAACTGTGAAAGAGAGATAATGCATTGTTAATTTTCGATTCTTTATACAAAATATATTTATGAAAATTGTTTAATGCCAATAGTTCGCATGACGGGATAGTTCAAGTAACACGAAAGTCTTGCTTTGGTAAGTGCCTTTAATTAAAGTACTCATAGGTAGGTAGGTAGGTAAGGCGGCCACTTAGGCCAACATTGACCCTTTGTGATACCGCCTGAGACAGCAAGTCTCATCCCTTTCAAAGGTCCAGCCATTTGGAGCTTTTATTGAAGCAGTTGATGGAGCTAATCTTTTTTTTTTGCGATATCTCCCAAAGAGTCCTCATAGATCAATTTAACATTAATCCACCTAAGAAATGCATCCTATTTTACAGTGTCATATTTAATTTCCTCTTAAGTTAAGAGTATGTGTGAATAGTAGGCGTGGCTGTCTATGCATACACCCCAGATTTTACACAGAGTATATCACTCATAATCAGTAAACTAAGTTATTGTGCACGAGTATATACAAAACAAGTTATTTCAGTTAATTTTTGACTGTGGCGTTTTAATCGCTGAGCTAGTCGAAATTCCCAATTGTCCGTAATTAACGTAACTGCGCGTAATTCTTTGCGGAAGTCAGCACGCGATGTCGCTGTCGTATTTCCCAATGTGGTGCCTGCCTTGGCAACTTTCGCCATTTATCATACTCAAGCAGCAGTTTGCAAGTTCAGTTCTGGCGAAAATTTGTAATGTTTGTTGTCGTTGTTGCCTTGTTGTTGTTCTTCGAGCTGCTGCTGTCATTTGTATAGTAAACTTTTATGTTTTATGCTACTGTTGGTGACTTTCGGAAACGTTTACGAGTGCTTTATAGGATTCCCACTATTAGATGTGAGACGATTCATTTCGTTTTTCAGGAAGCTAAAATCACATTTCGGGATGAATCAAAAGAGCTCGCTTTAGTCTTAAACCAGAGAGTATGCGATTTCTCTTTCAACAGTTCTTTGCCAACTATGGAAAGATGTGATCCTGGAAACTAGTTTCAAATGGTACTCGTAATTGCACAAGTAGCCCTTGCCAGTCCCTCCCTCAGTCCCTTCTCAGGACTGAATTCTTTTATTCGGATACTTTTCTGTATCCCTGTATTAATTTCTTTGCACTGTAGGAGCCGCGTCTACAGCACTCATTTCCATTGTCCGCATTGGTATTCCTAAGAAACTGCTCCGTTTGTATAGAGCAGCACTTGTCTTGTGTAGGAGTTGAGGCTCCCTTTTCGAGTTTGCTTTCTCAAATTGATGGCAAAAGTTGTCGTTATTGTTGTCGTTGTCGCCATTGTCATTGTTGTTGCGACTGTTATTTATGTTTATTCAGTTGATGAAGTTTTCGAATTGAAATTAACTGCAACGAACGATTTGTTTGCGTCCGTGTATGCGTGCTAGTTTCAGTATGTGGCTGTGCGTGGGCTTGTGTGGATGCGTGTGTGTGTGTGTGTATGCTCGTGGGACTGTGTCGACAAATAACGTAACTGAAAAGCGTTTCCCTCTAAGGTGCTGAAAGTATGTATTTACCTTATAATTTATGCAAGAACTCAGGGACGTGTTTTGCCACTTCAATTTCGGAACACATCAAGAAACGAACAAAAAGAAAAAGGTGAGCTCTGGATTAGTTTCCACATTTATCATGTGTGTGTCCAGAACCCCAACAGCGCCGTTTGCTTCACAAAAGAGTGTTTCAGTGGCGATGGCATACATAACCATCACTCGGCCGCTGCGTTCATTTTGCACTTCGTTGCTGCCACTCCAAATGTACAGAGGCGAATCCTCAACTATACCCACTGAGTATCGCAGTCAGACTTGTTTGGCATTGTGCAGCTCTAAACCCCTAATTTGAATCCGCGCTAATTCGCACAGCAATCCTTGGCTGCCCCGCAGTTGAAACTTTCTCCTCTACGAGTTTTCATTTTTTGTTGGCCGCTGTATTTGAGTACAGAAGAAAATATTTTTCAATTAAGCTCCACTGTAATTCAATTTTAAGTTCATTTTACGTCAGTTAAATAATTTCTCACACTTTCTTTGCGAGAAGATGAATTTGCGTAAAAGTTGCTGACTTTGCAAAAAAGAAAGGCCGTTTGTGGAATATCGCTTAATGAAAAGTTGAAAAGTACAAAAATTAAAATTTGCGAAACTAAAGGAGAAAACATAAACAAAAAGAGAACAAAAAGTAAACGCACCAAAAATATTCCGTGGCAGATTTGCCGTTAGATGAAAACAATCACAAGTTATTCTGTGCGCCCAGAGAGACCTCAACCGATCCAGTTCACATCAGGGCCTTATTGGAAAGGGAACAGTCTCAACCACTTCGATAGAGAGTTGCCTGATTAGACGTTTTCCAAGCAGAACTCAATGTAATTTAGAGATGTGGCATGGCTCGCGGAGATTCCAACACCCTCAAAATAATTCATTCATATTCAGGACGCACTGAAAGCGCTGACGTGTCTACCATTAAATTGTTAAATGGCATACCTCTACAAGAAACGATGATCGCCCATTTCCTAGGTGAAGGATCACAAAGACATTCCAGAGAACTAGAGCGTCGATGAGAATGTTACAGAAGCAGAATCCTACGCCTACTTACTCCGACACGGAAACTTCACCTAACAACAATGATTGCAAGTTACATTTTTAGACATAGGTCCCGTCAGTGGTTTCGTAAGATAAGATAAAGTAGAAAAATGCATGCTCTCATTTTTCTACTTCACCTTGAACAACTTAGTAAAAGGCGTAGCATCATACTATTTACAGAACCGCCCTGAGATTTCATACCTTGCGTATTGCGAATTTGTGATGCTGTGAGAAATTTTTGTTTATATTGCTTCCATTTTGCTCGAAATCGGTTCCTAGCGCTGTGAACAAATCCTTAAATTCAATTTCTTCTCTTTCGTAATTACATTAGCAGTCAAGCACAAAAAGCAGGGAACTGCTTCCAGTGCTGCGTGCACCTCTATTGAAGTCAATTGCGGCGTTCATATGCAGCTCATCAATCAAGATCAAAGTGGAATGCGGGTATTTAATCCAACCTTGCAACTTTCGAGTGCGATGTGCGAGTGGCAGCAGCGGCCGCTTTTCCTGCATCAAAATCAGGCATTTGCAATTGCTCCGAACGTGCTTAATGAACGTTGACGGAAAGTTTCATATTAGTGCAAAAAAAAACAAACAAATATAAAAACAGTTTTTCATCGTCTCTTAAATTCTTCAACATTTTCTTACTTTCTTATCTTCAGATAATCGTTAGGAGACGCACTTAGACACAATTAAGCACACTAATGCAAGCTTAATCATTTCCACACCCACATTCATATACAAACACACACACAAGTACACACACTCGCGACATACGAACACACTCTAAGGATTTATTTAATTATAAAAAAGAGTCAAATTTCGCTCGCATGAATTTTTCTTTTCATATTCTTGCAAATTGTGCGCATTTTTAATATTTACCCTGGATGTAATGTAAGAAAGAAGAGGCTCGCTTAAGCATCTGCACACAGACAAAAACGCACACATAAATAAACGCTAAAGCTTCCCAGCAGGAAATAGTCTTTGAGAGGGCGAAATCCCAATTATATGAACGCTTTCGGCTGATTGTCAATGCAGTCAGCAGACTCAAGGAATAAACAGAAAGAAAGAGAAGGAAGAGAGATAGAGAGAGATATATATAGAGGGAGAGAGATATATAGAGGGAGAGAGATATATAGAGAGAAAAAGAGAGAGATAGGGAAAGACAGAGAGAACTGGAAATGGAGATAGTGAGCGATAGATATATATATATATATATATGTATGTATATATGTAGAGGGATACAAAGAGAAAAAGAGAGAAAGAGAGAGTAAGGTTAAAAAGGGGGAAGGATCACAAGTAGGAAAGATAATGAGAGAGAAAAAGAAAAAAGGGATAGATAAGGGTAAATGAAGAGAGATGAAGAAATACAAAGTTAAAGTGATGGAAAGAGGCAAGGACAGGAGGAAAATAAGCAAGTAAGACAAATAAACAGAGAGAAAAGTGTATAAAGAGAAGTAGAGAGATCGAAAGAGAGATAAAGGGCAAAGAAAAGAGAGTTTAAAGGGAGACAGAAGGGGAAAAGATAACGAGGGAGAGATATAGATGAGAGAACGAGAGAGGAAAATAGAGCAGTAAATAGGGACCGAGAAATAGGGGAATAAAGAGATAGATAAATGTAGAGATTGCTGGGATTAGAGAGGCATGAAGAGAGACATGAAGTGAGATACGAACAGAAATAGAGTTAGAGATATGGATAGAGAGAAAGATCGCTTAAAATAGGAAAACGGGGAAAAGAGGTAAATAGTTAGTGGAAAATATGCTATAGATAGCAATACTATATAAAATGGTATAGAAGCAATACTATTTATGATCACATTAACGTGTCAGTCCCATCGACAGCAACAAGACATTTGTCGTGGATTGGTGAATCCTTTCCCATAGCATTTCCAACCAAAGAGGCTTCTCGTTCTATGGTTTGGAAATTTTGCTCAGTCTTTGATCATATTTGCTGATAAATCAAATTGTCTCTTTCCGCACTGGTGGTATATTTAGGATTTAGTTATTGTGGGCACGGTACGATCGGAATAGTTATGAGAATCATCGAGTTAGCATTTAATTATTATTATTATTATGATTATATCTTACACCATAATTAATTATGAATGCAAGGTGTTGGGGGATTGAGTATTAGCTACTGAGGCTTTCGACTCGAAGAGAAAAGGATTTTTTTATAGAAAGAAGCATTTTGAAGACCAAGCCCGTGGCAGGATTTGAACCTGCGACCCTCGGGGTGTGAGTCTAGCATGCTTACCACTAGACCACAGAGGGTGGCTAGCATTTAATTATATAGTACACCTAACTCCACAAATGGTTTCACGAGTGTTTTCCGGACGAAACACAGTCTAGACTATATATACAGGAACCACCCGAATCTTCTTAATTATTGTGTAATTGCATTGCTATTAAATTATCCTCCTTGAGATGTAAATTCTCGGTCCAGTTTCTTGAATTACTTATCAATCCTAGAGAAATATATGAGTGAAAAAAAGAGTGCTACAACTCAAGCAGTTTGCACAGTTGAGGCCCGTACGTGTGAGCCTTGCAACATATGTTTCCACATTTTCACCTTCGATTGAGTGTGATACGAAGGCAACATGCAAGAATCGCATTAGCAGCGAGTTTCCATACACACAAATTGAACGCTTTTGCAGTACATGCCCTTGAATACGTTCCCTCTGGGTCTATAAATTTATATCAAAAAGAATTCAACATCTAATTCTATTTTTCGGTACTTCGGTCTATTTCTTTTGTCGTTTTGATGGATTCACGAGTGAAAACAGATTTGCCTCTTATCAATTTCATTTCGTGTTATCTCTCTCTCAGTTTCTTCGGCCTCCTTTGTCGTAAGTCAGCAATTTCTGTCACACACGTCGCAGCAGCAACTCCTATTTGCATTTGAGGATTAATTCCGTGTTACTCATACGCTCAGTAGGACGCGACGCATCGTTTGAATTTTGAAACTCGTTGTTGACGGTACCGTTTGTTCGTATTTTGCTCATTATTCTTTGCTTGTTTGTTATTGTTGTTATTTTTTTGTATTTTTTCCTGTGATGGTCGTGTTGATTTCATTTTGGTGCTTCCATTCTCTCTTCAATATCAAATTGCTCGTACCTTTTGTTGATTTTCCAAGATGTATTTGCATGCGTATGCATGTGTGTATTAGTGTGTGTATTTGAGTGTGTATTAGTGTGTGCGGATCTGTATATTTGTCGAATATTTTTGCTATTAAGAAAGTATTTTTCCATCATCCGTGTATTGCAGTTTACTTTAGCCACGCGGTGACATTATGAGGATGTCGTGGTAGTCAAATTTTCCCCACAGAAGAAGAACACGTTACAGCTTCAGGGGAGCAGTTATTTCAAGTTTCTCTTCCTCTTACGTTGTCTCTCTCACAAAAAAGGAAACGAAAGAGGAAATGGGTCCACTGAAAATGAGGACTCCTCTGCCCAGAACTGCAATTATGATAAATTGTCTACCATGACCCTTTCGAAGAATTCGACTACTCCTGGTATATTCATAGCATATGTTTCGACACTACAATATGTTGATATTGCATAGCATAATTTCAGTTAACTGAAACCACATAATATGAATTCAAGGTCGGGATAAATGTACTTCAATGTACGCTTACTTCTATTTGATACTTGTGTATTTGTACGAGTATAATTGAGTATTTGAGTCAGGCGCGTAAGAACATCAAAAAGCAATTTTATTATCAAAAGGCATTTTTATTTATTCATAAAATTATGTGCACTCTACACTAAGTAGAATTACACTTTGGTGCATATACTGCATTATGCTACACAGTATTTTTTATAGGCCCAACTAAAACAGTATACTCCGGTGAGAAAAAGTGCTTCCAAAAATAGTACTAAATAAATATGACTTTTCACAGTTAAAGTGGTTCTTCTCTTCATTTCACATAGCGATCGCTTTGATGCGTTCTACTAATAAATGCGTTCTACTAGTATAACAATTCCCCGTTGGAGAGGAATTCGCATGGACCAGACGAAGGACTCGTATGTCACTCCCAATTGCCACATTGCTTGAACTCAAGTAAATAATTCGTTTCAAATGGGGCAGACAGGCCAACCAAGGTGCCGGCGAGCACGCGAGAATTACCCGACACGCATTTGTGTAGCTGTATACGTGAGTGCGAGTAGGCGTGCGGAGGGTATACCAGGATTTGTTTGTGCTTTATATTTTCGAAACATATGAAAATGGCGCGCGCCTCAAACAAAAGTCACGGCATTCAAATAAATGTTGTTATACATTTTTTTTTAAATTTTATTTGTACGTCATTTATAAAACATTTAATGGCAAGCCCTGGGGGCGGGTTTTCGCGGGTGTGTGTTTGCATTTGGGAGAAAAAGGATTTGTGCTCCCTTTTAATTTTGCTAACTATTTGAATGAACGATGTGTGCTGCCTTCGGAATATTCATAGTTGAAACTGAGAAATAAATTATATCTGAAAAATGTGGGGCAAACCCAGCTACAGAACGTTCAGGATACCATAGAAATGAGAAACATGTATTTTCATTTGCTTTTTTGTATTACAGGCTCCAGCTCCTGCATAATTTCAATAAAATTAAAAGTGTTTGTCTATGAATCCTTTTGGTGCTCAGAAAATTGCGTAAATTACTTTCCAGAGATCAGAAATACAAACAGAAAGACACTGTACGTATATTTATTCGAATTTAAGATATGCAATTCATGTTGTGTTTGTGTCATTCTATAAGTGTTTCCTTAATCCACATAACTTGGTTACCCCAAATTTACCCACCAAGTCATTCTCAATGGCTCACACCCTCTACTCTGTATATATTGTAACTCTCCGACAGTGACCATAGACCACATCCTTAATGACTGCTGCATTGAACCACATCAGGTATAATATAATCTCAATCTTAACTTCCTCAAATTTCTTAAAATCCGTGAGCTCCGATACCATATCCGAATTGTACAACTTTTGTCGTCATTATTATTATTATTATATCTTCCAATCATAGTTAATAAATTTTTATTTTCTTCTAACCACCATTTTCTTATTAACCAGTATCGTTATTATATTAGACTAAGCATATCTATGTCCGATACATAATAAAACATTCAAAGATCAAACGCCTAAGCGTGGACACGTACTTAATACACAGCATAAATCTATTTTCTGTATTATATTGTTAGGAAATTGCCCCCTTGATAATTTGTACTAGCTCTCAATACTCGAATTCGTACCACTGGATTGTTTAGTAATCAAACAATCGCTTGGTTAAATTGATATAGTTAACTTTATTTAATTATTGCAATTTACACAGTTAATCTTAGGCTTAAAGTTTACTTTAAACAATTTTGCACTATATTTACTTATGTATTCATTTAATCACTCCATACTGTTACTGTTACTATCACGATGTACACACTGTTACGATGAATGTTCACTTGTGTTGATTTCAATTGTGTACCGGCTTATACCTATCATGTGGTGAACCAAAACATGCCAGAATATGCACAACACTTCGAAAGAAGTTTCGAGAAGATTCCAGAGCATGCCTCCACGCATGTGCTAGAGCATGCCTTCACGCATGTGCTAGAGCATGCCTTCACGCATGTGCTAGAGCATGCCTTCACGTATGTGCCAGAGCATGCCTCTGAAAGAGATGAATAGAGTATACCCTAAAAGTATGCAACCATTTATGTTTCAATATTATTCAAAAATTCACATTGTTCTTTGGAGGACTGGAATACAAATGAACCCAATGTACCCATTTCAATGGACTATATATAAATTTATGCGTATGAATGATTGTACAATAATACCAGAGAATATAGGGTGACAAAGAAATCCAACCAAAAAAGTGTGTGCAAATGTATGTATGCATATAATGGCTTGTGACTTTAATTACTGATCAAAGCAAACCTTTTATAAGAACAAATGAGAGCAAAAAATGTTAAGAAAACGAAATGAAAGCAAAGTCCAAGTGTGCGTGGATAACACAGGGGAACACTGATTCTGCGGCATGGGATCTGTCAGACAATTGAAGGTAATTTTGGTCCGCTGAATACAATAATAATATTTTTGTTGAATTTACTCTAATTTTTGAGATAAAGGCAATCCATTTATACTGGAAATTAAATTTGAAAAAGGAAGATAATATTGTTTGAAACGTTTATTTTAAAATTAACAAATGATTTCAAACAAACAAAGTGCTATAAATGATACAAATAATAATAAAATTCATCAATATCGAAAAGATGTTATTAATACGCCAGGCTGAACGCAATGCTTTTCTTTTAGTCTTGACGCAAGAAGCTCAGCTGATTTCTTAGATAAAAAATGTCGAATCAAGTCATTTAGCTCGCCCTGAGAAAAACCTTGAAGTGTAGGACTGCATCCGTCGAATTCACTTTCACTTTTGCTTTTACTCTGACTATCTAACATTTCAACATCAGAACAGTAATCGTCTGATAAGGAAGTAAATAACGGTATTGGCAAATCTTCATTGTGCGGCATTGGTGGCTTAGCGGATTGCACGTTTGGGTAAACCCAAGAGAGCTTGTGGATCGATTCACACCTTTTACATCCATAGCACAAAAGTAGCAATCACCAAAAGGAGGTTTCTTGGCTCTGTTCATGTCATCGGTAATCCAACCGTAGGCCCTTTTTTCCTCCTTGACTCCAATATCGAAGTGACTTTACAAACTTTGTGTGGGGCCTAATATTTATCTTGTGGTCCATGTTGTTTCCCACAATACGGCCGATAACTTTGTTTTACGAAATCTCATATATACTTGTTTGCTTTTCTTGACAAAATTAACCACATATGTAGCAGAAATGGTCGGGGCTATTAACACAAGAGTTGCGTGAAGAGCTCATACTCTTTGTAACAATAACGTCAAATAAATTATAAATGTATTTGTTAAATTTCACTGTTTAAATTTTTAAGTTTCACTATTTCACTCTCCTTTTCTCTCTCGTTTTTTTTTATTGAAAATTACTACAGTATTGGTTATTGGTTCCCTTAAGCGAAGCTTAGGTATATTTTTGTGAACAACATTTTCCGGTGTTGTTGTTGTCGGAATCTCGTGCGCAATCATTGTTGTTGCTCCTTTATGGAAAAGATACTTTAATGAGGATAGATTTGTAAAAAGCGAATATTTTTTATAGAACGGTTTATCATGAGAACCAGAGTCAGTTCCAACAAATTAATTTATAGGCTGAGTACTTCATTATGAAATGACTCAGTTTAGTCCATAAACTTATGCCGCAGAAAACCAATTTTTTTTTGTTCCCCCGTGTTCTATGGGGAGATTACTTTGTATTGCTACTGCCATGACTAAAATTAACCAATTTTCATTACTGGGCCCCTCCCTAAGCCGGATTCATCAACGAAATTTCACACGAAGGTTCAGAGTTCTAGTATAAAACACCAAGCAAAAAGTGTCCTCTATTGATTAATATATGATTAAAACTTAGGACCCGTGCAAAATTCTTGGACCAAATTTGATATTTGATCAAGTATATTGAAGCTACTAAGCCATTCACAAGAAATGGGGACCATCAGATAAGGGTAACGCCTTCCTCCATTATAAACAACTCTGGGTACCCTACCGAACATTATCCTAGATATGCCCCTATTGATGATATATGAATAAAATGTACATCGCCATGGTATTACGGCATGCCCACCGAAGGATAAAGGGTATTTCGAAGTTGGTCTAACCCGACTGCAGCTTTCTTCACATGTTTTTATTAGTATCCGTTTTTCTAAGTGGACTTGAATTTATCTACACAGTTTATTTATCAACGTTGCATGCAGTCGTGTTCAAAAGTTGCTATTCCTCTTGTCATTGTTTTCGTTGGTGCTGTTATTGTTGTTGCTTCTCCCATTGCTAGCTTTTGAAATCCATCACTTTTTCATTTTCAAGCGTCTGCAACTGATGTGCGACAGTCTATTTGGGAAATTCAAATTTGAAAATACGAAAAGTACGCACCCGCTCCCATTCACATAGACACAAACGAATACACAACCCACACACATACACACACGGTCCCATGTGCACTTGTCCCGTATTTGAAGCATGCAAAATGTTTTCGCTTGTAGTTGCTTTCCCAGAGTCGGTTACTTCTCATGCGTTTTCACAATTCATACTCGTGCACGGCACAGAAGCAGGAAAAACGCGCACTCACGCTTACGTATAAAGGGTCATCCATAAGCAACGTTAGGATTGCTTTGATACAAGATGTCATTTTTCAGAACTTAGCGATTATTTCTATTTCCTTAAAATATGTGGAGGCTGCCATTAGACATAGAACACAATCTCTGTCAAATCGCCGTTAACATATCAATTTCGATCAATTTTACATTTCAGTCTGTGTCTAGGCCACTTCAAATATATCTGCAAATATATCTGCCTTTTAAGAACATCAGTGTTTCAATTTTGTAGACACATTCTTTGTGGTAGTCCCACAAGAATAGGTTTAGCGGCCACGAACTGGATGGGCTATTCACACTGCCAGATTTTCAAATAGCACGGACTTGAGAACTTCTAGTGCAAAAGAGTCATTGCTGAGCGAGCTGCGTGGCAAGTGACAGTGTCCTGTTGCAACCACATGCCATCCAGATCAAAATTACACAAATCTGTACAAAAATAAATTCGTATTTCCTGCGCATATAGAATGGTTCTTTTGTTCACTGATTTCAGGGAATTTAGGCTCAACGACACTACGAGCAGTATGAGCACATGTTGCACTAGATACTTACTTTTGGTGCCTGCAGGGGCACTGAGCGAAATGTGAACCTCATTGCACATCAAAATTGTTTCGAAAAATCGCAATCTAATCGCTCTTGTCAAAGAAACCGATCCGCGGATATGCTGCTCTTTTCAAGTTCTCAAGTCCGTGTTATTTTCATGGACCCTAGTTTGCAGTTATTGCGTTGACAGAATCTTATAAGGATGTGTTTGATAATCTAGTTGCAAAGTATGGCATACGTTAGGTCCAAATGGTACCGTGTAAATTTGCTCTTGCGGCAACACCTCCACTCACAACGGTGAGATTGTCGGTCGAAGGAACGTGACACTGGTTTTTAAATATCTGCCATACTTTCAGTCTCTTGAAATTACGTCCATTGCGACCTTAATTAGCTCCTCAGAATTACCGCAGAATTGCATTTCTGTTGTTAACTTGATCCCGGTTCCCAAATGATGTAGGGAACACGTTAATTGGTCTCTTTGATGGCGACAAAATTTCATCAACAGTTTTGTGAAATCGCAAAACTCGAAATAGTTACCCTGTATATGCATGCATACAAACACACACACAAACAACATGCATACGTACCTACATTCACATGTGCACACATTGAAATGTGAACATTTGATTTGCGTATTTTCTTGTTGGCAGGACAACATGAAAGATGCAATTAAATTTGTCTTTCTGTATTGCTTTGTTGTGTGCACAGCTCTCGCCTCCCCTCTCAAACAGCAAGGCAGCTCTAGGTGACAATCTGTAGTATCGTTTGGCTTTCATTTTCTTCCGAGAATACGCAAAATTGGTTTCGGGTAAGTTAAATTTTCACCATTTGATTGAGCAAATTTTTTTAGCCCGCCATTACTGATTCATACTTTCTGTGGCAGGTGTGAACTTATATAGTATTGTGAACATATATACAACTTCTTGGACGATTTAACTATATCCAATTATTGTCACTTATTTGTAGCGAACAATCAAAGCGGATATTGGGCTAATATTGATTTCGGAAAGAATGAATAATCAAGAACAAACGCAGTTCTTTCGTGGGTATGCAACTAAACCAGTACGGAATGTTTATAGCCTGTCGTACTGACTACTGGAAATACTCAGCACACCTTTAAAAGCGTATATTAAATGTGAGTGCTTTAACTGTGTTTAAAACACCTCAGAAGAGGCGTCCGTCTATTGTCAGATTGTGTCATGCCGATAGAGATTATGAAAATCACAGATATAACAATATTGCAATGTGAATCCAATTGGGCAAAACACACGCCTACCTCCTATATATGCCAACATCTAATTTTAACTAAACAGATCTGAACTTCAACTGATTATTTAAAGACAAAATTTGGCATCTTAGATATGTAGTTGGAAGCGGAGTGTTCTCACGACGATGAAAGGTTCCTCCTACTGGAAGGTTCCTTCATTATCTTATCAAAGTTGATTGCTGCGCATTGTTTAAGGAAGTTGCTCTCCATTGTGATTTGAATAGTTGTCCGGCATGAAATCAAAGTGGTCTACATTTGATTTTCTTTCAAAGTCGTGGAATACGCCGGCCAATTGCGGCTTTAGCCTACCTGCCAAGCATCTTTAAAAGAGCAAATAGCGATGTGGGCTGAATGTGCAGCATGTCTATTAATCGATTTACGTCCACTTTAACAGAGATAACTGTACCAATACTGCTCTCAAGTTTCTCTGTTCATTCTACTCTCTGCTCTGTGACACACATTGCCGTCTTTTCGTTAGCTGACCCGGGATCAGGGGTTAGACATCAATCCCTCCCTCCCTAACGAAAAAAACAGTGTTAATTAATGCGAATAGCAACAACAACGTCAGAAATTTTGAAATTGCGAAAACATGTTTTCGTTTGCTTTTTGCATTGGAACGCAATTTTCCAGACTGCAACTACAATTCCCAGCACTGTTGTTGCTGCTACTGTGTCGCTACAAATCAGTCGTGCATGTGTTTGAGCTTTGTGGGCGCCGCTGCACGCATAAATTTAAACATGAAGCATCCTCGCGCGCCACAAATATGCACCACAGCCAGGAGGAGGATAGCGCACAGCACTCTCTCCAGTGTTAATAAATCACACGAGCACTATTGATATATAATGTGAAGTCAATAAAATCTGATCAATCCAATTTCTCTCAGGGACGACACAGTTCATCAAATGGAAGTGGAAATAAGGAATCGTTTTTTACTATATCAGCTTTTTTGTTCCTTCATCGTCATCGTGTGGCACTACACCAAAGTCAGCGTTTTTTCAGCGGTTCGCAAGCTGCTTCCAATTATTCTTCACAGGTTCCTGTCTTGGTACTGGAATGTCCTCCTGATATGTCCTAGACTCCATTAAACGGACTTGCGGTCGACTCTTTCCACTATCATGACACACTTTGATGATTTCGACATTTCTCGTTATACCTACGTAGATATTTCTCCAACTTCCGCTATATTTGGTCCACATATTTTGAGAAAGATGTCGTAATACAAGTCTAAAACTATTTCCATTTCTTTCGTTCATTGTCCAAGTGTCGTCGTGTCCATAGGTTAACATAGCACATATGACTGATTTATGGTCCTCTAGTTTTTCAGTGCTGGTAAATAATCTGATGATATCTCCTGTGTTTTCTCTGGTAAGCGTTCTATACGATTATCGTTAGAAATGTGTGAGGATCAAGATAGGTAAATCTCTTCATGCGTCAGATCTAAATTGTTCCTTATAATTCGTCTGGTTTTCGTTAAGTTTCCAATGCATTTTACTTGTATCGATGTACAGATCCTCGTACAGCACCTCTACTATTTTGCACGAGAACAAAGCAGTGTGGAACGGCGTCAAGAGCGCATTGGCTCAAATGCCAATCTGTAGAAATGCATTTGAGTATGCCACGAAACAAGAGCCATTTCCACTGACAGTGTGCATAAGCTAATTAAGTGTTGGGCATTCATAGAAATGCAAACGCGACAGCTGCTTCGGGGAATGGTGGAGTGGCGTGCGCCCATAAAAGTTTGTAAACAAAAACAGAATTTAATTTTAATGAAATGAATTTTTGATATTGTTTATTTAACTTTATTTTTTTAATTGTAGAAACTTTACAATACATAACTAGTATGCGTGTATATGCTCGTACTCATGTACACGTGCGCACACACTCAGTAGGAAATTGGTGAGTTGATTGTTTCTTAAATCCACGACTCCTTGAAGGAAGATAAGGCGTAGGAAAACGAGGCCAGAATGGATTACTCATATGACGCAGTTAGTCTGACGGGAGGACCAATGAACGCATGTAGGTAAGTAGTAGTAATTACTTTAAGTTCAGATCACATGTTTCTCCGTAGATGCCTGTTTTTCCTCACTTTAACCATCCGACGGTTGAGAAGGTCCCTGGGGTCCCTTTTTCATTTTCCAACTGAAATTACTCCATGATGGTCCATGGGAAGTATACCCGACCCCCACATGTATTCCAAGGAAATTTTATGAAGAATCGTTTAAAAAATTTCAAAGCGATCCGACCAATAGTTTAGTTTCTATTGAGATTTAAATGTGATGACGATTTCACATATCAAGCAAATTTTCATGTTGATGATTCGGATGCGGAAACTGAACCACATATAGACATCAATGATAATCATTAATAATGTTATATATAAAAAATAATTTTTTTTTCTAACATTCATTATACATGTATAATTAGTAAATAATAATAAATCAAAACAAAAAAAATGTAAAAAAAATGCGTTTTCATATGAAATTCCATACAAATAGAGGTTCCTGAGGACCTTGTACTTCGTATAAGGGCAACGGATGACTCAACCGTCGGAGGGTTAAATGTCAATTTGCGTCTAAAAAACACTGAAAGTGTCTTTGGTTTATATTTGATACGATTTCCGAGAAACCCAGTTCTTGAAAAATTGATTTAAACCGCGAAAATATCACTGGAATAATTTTCAAGGTCTTTGAGCATGGTCCATTATGAAATTATAAAAGGGTAAAGTCGTCTCTGAGAGCCGATATTTTCTATCAAAATCTGGTGTTACATATGAATTAGAAATGAAATTGAATTACATGCTGTTCCCCTCCCTGAAGCTACGTCATGTCTATTATTGATTTATGGACTGGGGTAGCTCGCTGAGATTCTACGAGTATCGCTAAGATTAGGATGGTTACATGCCTCATTTTTGGGCATTGTAAAACTTTGGTAAAACGAATGCGAAGGTGAAGTTGACTCTCGCCGGAATACACTCGTATATATATCGCTAACGACGAGTATACGAGTATATATACATTTTTGATAGAACTATATAATGTAAATATGTATGAAGTATACATGAAAGGCTGGCTTAGTCAATATTAAACAGCTTCTTAGTCAATATCCACAGTCATAAATCGCTTAACATACTGCCTCTAAACGTTCAGCTTTGAGATTTGTTGGGTTGCATTGTCTGGGAACGTGAGTGGTGGAGTTGCGTAACATCCTAACACATGCCAATGTTAAAAGTTCATTTACGAGTATGTCAAATGCCTAGATGACAAATTTTGAATTCGTTTGATCCTTTTCTATTAAGGTAGCTGCATGAAGCCTCATTACTTAATCAATTCTCTCTGCATTACTTTGCCATCGTATGTGCAGAATCCTCTCATATTCCAAACTGTAGATTGTTATACAGCTGCAGCTGTATTTAATTTCACTACTGGACTCTCAGTCACATTTCCGACAAGGGCATCGAATCAACCAAGCGGCAAAACTTTGCCAGCATGTTGGCAATGTTGGCAACAACTCCCACAGTTCATTAATTAAACAATTCAATTGACACTTTGTTCAAATCATAAAATGCATGTGTGGGTGGGTAGTGTGTGCGGGGATGTGTCTCTAATATGTGTGTGTGTGTGGTTGCGTCGTAGTGTGGGAGTGCTGCAAATGGAGTCTTTTTGTTCTGTGCACAATTTTAATTGGAATTTTAACTAATGCCATTAGTTGGTGCGCATAAAGTTGGCAACTTTTTTAATTGGCACATTTATTACTGCATTTCATTCTGAGTTATTCTAAAGGCATCTAACTAAGTGAATTGGCTGTCAATGTTGGTCTTGTTCTGGGCTGCTTTGATATTTATTCATTTCAAACATTTAAAACTTTAAGTCATCTGTTGTACAGATTCATGTGTTTACTTGTTATGTTATTTGAGCAAAATGAGTTCTCTTCTGAGCTTTGAACTGGTAAAAAGTGTTGAATGTAAACAACTTCATAGACGAATAGCTAAACTTTTTGATTCAACCATGAGCAATTGCCAAATGAATTGCACTTGTTTGGAGTGTGGTCAGACCTGTTCCCATTGCATCGATTACTGTTTTGAAGTCGTATTCGTCGGATTCGTATGGTTACACGGCTGGGCCAACGTCAACAACTTTAGACGGAGAAACATAATACTGTGACGCAAAATGGCATATCGGTATACATGAGGAAATAGGAATATACGTCATAATATGCGCCAAAACTATTGCTAAATTTTGCGTTGATTAGAAAGAATGGACCACGGAATTCTGGTTACTACTTCCCAGAACATTTATTTGATTTTCGATGCTGCAACACACTCAAATAGTTGCATACCATATGTCAAGAAATGCCGT
Organism: Clusia tigrina; assembly: GCA_920105625.2. NCBI lineage: Eukaryota > Metazoa > Arthropoda > Insecta > Diptera > Clusiidae > Clusia > Clusia tigrina. Next base: position 27,944,227 of record OV050032.1, read on the forward strand.
ACAAAATGCCTCTACTTAACTTGAACAATTTACTTCAAGATTGGCAGCAGAGAATGTACGATAATGCAATTTTGTACGAAGTTTTGGAGTATCCTGTTGGAATGCGATCGATGCATAAATATGGAGTGACCGAGAACAATCAATCCAAAGTTTAGCATGGTTTCTCGCAGTACCTTTTGCAGCTTTCGGGAATTGATTAATATTATCCCAGTTAGTCACTTTTTGCTGATATAAAATATATTTATTTCCATGAGAATTATTTGTTGAATTATATGAGGGCACAGGGTACGAGTACCCCGAGTCGGTCTAATCCAACTTCAATCTTCGTTAATCGACGAAAAGCAACATTAATTCTATTAATGCGGTTGCAAGTTAAGGGCAAACACGATTTAAGCAGAATTTGCGAGCACCATTTTATAATGCCGAATTGTTTTATTATATTCTTTGACAAAATATACAGTGAAATATGCATGACTAAACGTGAATAACGTTAAATTCAAATCATAAACGTTACATTCACGATACGTCTACATCATCCTATTGCAGTGCTGTTCCCATCTGGGTTTCTCTAATGTCATCAGTCAATCTTTTTGAAAATCGTGATTTGGTCTATTTCTTTGATAGGATGCATCGTCAATGATTTTGCCTCTTTCCCAGCAATGGAAAATCCAATCCATGTGTGGTTTTGTTCTTGAAAGAAGCGATACTATGTGACAATGAGAGAACTGTTGAGCCATGTGTTCTTTGTTACACTTTTTCGCAGAGCAGTTGCGACTTGAAAGCCGCACTGATAAGACTGATGTATATGGCAATCATATTTAACTTTTGTAGTGCATTGAACTTTTTCTATGATTTGATTGATATGCATTTATGTTCAATTAAACTCTTTAAAAGTTAAATCTGAATTATAAAACAAGTATTTCATTAGTGCTCGAAACAATCCAGTGATCCGAACTATTGGCGTAAACGATTTGTTTACCTACTATGTATATAAATTAAACGTCTTTAGTGAACTTGGGACATAGTTTTTAAACGAGAGTTTCCAATATTTCTTGATTGTTTATTTTTTTTCATTTCAAAATTAATGAGGATGAGTTTTAAATGCAGAGTGTTATGAGTTTCACTCTTATTATTCTCTTATTGTATACTTGTATACAATTTTGTATACATATCAAATATACAAAGGACTCCTGGATGGTGGGTAATGGCTTCAATACTTTCTTTTTACTTTACCATTCGCTTTGCGATGGATTAACAACAACCTTTACTCTTATTTCTATATGTGTAGTTCATCTTAAATGTTCGCATTAAATAAATTGAAACGAATCTCATTAAAATAAATAAGCAATGAAGCACCTTTGTCACAATGCATCATTAAGTGCTTAAACCCTTTTATCGTGTGTCTCATTAAAAGGAAACCCTTTTGCGGATGCACCGAAAGCAACAACAAATTCAAACTCAAAGTAATTGTGAACAAGAGCGGCAATTTGCTTATAATTAAAAATATATTATTTATAAACAACATATGTACGTGTGTGTTTTTGTGCGCTTGAAACAGACTGCCGCCACATACACGTACCTATACAGACATACACCTACACATACACACACACATCTCACACATGCACAGCTATAATGATTAATTAATGATGATTTAAGACAAAAGCTCATTAAAATTTTATGCGCTGTTTTGATGTGTTCCAAGCGTATATGTACGACTAATCAAAAAGAGTTTGTGGTTGCTTGTGCGCCTATAAAGCTGCTACAAATTTTCTGCGATATGAAAGAATGACAAGCAAATAAGTGAAATGCTTGTGCTCATCATGACCCTAGCTCATGTTCATCGTGCTACTGATTAACAAATTTTAATATAATTATTGTTGAACGCGATTTAAGCTGGGGTAGGGGGTAATGTAGAAGAATGGATAAATTGCCGCATAGCAACCTCACACAATAAGGAGAGAAAACTTGTGTGAAAGTAGGCAGGGAAAGAGGCGATACAAGTACTTGAAGTGAAGTGCGTGCTAATTAGCCGACACCAGTCCATATTTTATGTATACAAGTTTTCTTTTCTGGATCTTATTTATTTAATATTTCATTAATTTATAAAATACTTAATATAAACTAATACTTTTTGTAATTTTGATATATTTTACACTGAGTGATCTGTTGCGATGACATTACAAGACTGAAGGTCAAAATGCATAATTTGCCTACGGCTCAAGCAAGCAGAGGTCGCAAGCTGTCGATCCCGCGCTTCGCGTGTTTTGTTCTTGTATCCGACAGCAGCCGGGCGCAATGTTTCAGTTAAGCGCAGAATAATGATCGCAAAGTCCCAACGACCACGCAGAGAGGCCGCGATGATGTCAGTCGCCGCTCTCACTAAGCGATCGTGTTAACTTACACATGTTTGCTCATGACGTCAATGCCGGAAAATAGGGCGTGCTCACTAATAAACTTCTTCATTTTTGTGAACGGCCAAGAATCAGTTTCATTTGATTGCATCTCATCGTATCTTGACGAAAAATTACTTTCAACTTTCAGGATTGAACATAATAAACGTTACATTAACATCAAAAACAGAATATTTAAGTGAAGTATTAACTTTCAAGGTAATGCTATAAGTCATTGTCATAATCTTAATGCTACCTCCATCATACACGAGTCAATGATTATGCGTACGAATAGATTTAATTACACAGTGTTCCTGAATATAGTCGATAGATCTTGGAAGTGGATAGCTTGATCAATTGTACCATGAAAAAGTAACAAAAGTTATAATTTTCCTTTATTTCTGTTAATACTTTTTTTGCATTACCATCGATTACCAACGATATTTACTTTCATTTCTGTATATACTTGGTTGGTTTGTTGGTTGGTTTAACTGGTGATGTACACACATCCAATTAGCGCAATAGCACCGTTTTGGTACCACTCTTTTGGTTTGTTATAGAGGTGTCCTGCTAAAAATCTCGGCCGACTAAACCTTATAGCCAGTTTGAGAGGTTTGTGAATGCAAGAATTTCCCCTATCTTGCAATGCGCGATCTCCCTAATGTTGTGGAATGTCTGTATATACTTTATTTCTACAATTGATTTTCCTAATAATGTCCTACAATCTCAGAAGAAAAGTGTTGTTCCCAGATGCAAGAAAGTAGATAATTAATAGTATGATTGTGGTAGCTTCGTCTATTCTTCGGATAGAATTAAAAGAAGAGTTATGCAGAATTTCAAGATTTTATACAGATATACTCGTATGCCAGTGAGGCTTGCTTTAGGGAATATAGCACAAGGAAGACAATGGGCTCTAGTATTTGAAAGCACAAGTATTATGTGACAAGCGGCTCTCAAGGTCCTAAAATTAAAAATCAAGAAATCAAGGTTTGTCAATAGTTGCTTTGGTATTGCTAACCTATTATAATGGTACAACTTTTTAATAATAGGATAAGTCCCACAGTATGGTGTATGTGGTGGCAATGAAGAAACGTTTGCTCCTATATCTCCTGTGCATTCTCTAAAGATCGTACAGACGAAGTGCTGGACAAATGGGAGGAATTCAAACTCATTTCAACGATTAGGAAAGAATCTCCGAAGCAAGCGTAGCAGCTATGTATCTTAGCGAGAGATCTATCACAAAATCTCCTAACGTTCAATCAAGGAGCATCTTCGTAACCTCACGGGATTATCCTGTTCAATTAATGAAATCGGTTCTCACTGACACTGAGGTCTGCCGACTGTGTGGTGTGTAATTTTATTTAGGAGTAAATTACTTGCGATTGGACTCATTAAACTAAGAGGCATCGTAGCGCATTCATATGAAACTTGAATGGTGAGGCCCACCAAAGTGCTGAAATTCGTCATAAGCCCACCATCGATGGATTGAGTACAAGTTGTAGCTCAGGTGGTATTGCATAGGAGATATTGGAGACGTTTTGAGGAGCCCCATTTTGTCAAGTTCCAATAGCAATTCGTTTGTCATATTTCCAGGATCCATTACAGTTTACTGGACTTGGACTAAAGTTTTGACTTGAGATTTTTATGGGATTCATCCAAATCACCATAAACTCAAGTTAAGAGAACTTAGAATTAATAATTCAAGGGAACAATTTTCTAGCATATCTTTTCAATGAGTTGGTTAAGACTCGTGTTATAAGGGAAATTTAAAACTGGATGAGGAAAACACACTCACATATTTTTTAGCGATCTTAATCTAAATTTAAAATAAAATCGAAGGCCCTGGCCCTCATTAATTGTATTTATTGTAATAATTAATTTATTAGAATAAAGTGTAATAATAATAATAATAATAATAGCGTCTTTATTTAACTTATTTTTAACAAAAAACGCTTTAAAGATTTCTGTCTTCTTCCCCTTTCCGTTTTCAACTCGCCCAAAATGGCGCGTCCCTAGGAGGGTTGCTATTTTTTATTAGCTCAGCTGATTTTTTAAGGACAGGCATTGCTGTGCTGACAACAACTCGTCATTTGCATTCTAACTGTCCTCGCAATTCGTTTTTATTTCATAGGTGCATATTGACTAATGACACAGTATTAGGCCACCAATTATGTGCGGTTACCGAAGTGACAATAATTTAACTAACTTCCTGCCGACGGATATTTACCTCACATACTAGTATCTGCTGACTGTGTTCCCGTCTACCATAACTGTTGGCCAGGATGGGTTTAGGCAAACAAATCACAATTAATATGAACTTATCCTATTTAGCCTTCGATTGTGTGCTGTGGCCGGAAAAACAGCATTATCAGAACACCAACACAGAGATTGCCACAGGATTTTCATTTAATGCGCAATTAACAGCTTAAAATAACGATTGTCACTTTGTCTAATTACGTCGCCGTGTCTATACCTCCGTACCCCCATAGGTACATGAGTGTGTGTCTGTGTATGAGCAGAATATAATGGCCGGAGCAAACATTCGTATTCTCCCACTCCCACTCCCACTCCCCCTCAACCCAGACTCACAACCACACACAGTTGAAAGTATGCATACAAAAGGCTCATTAAAATTACAGTCGTAATGAAAATTATACGAGTTTGTTCAATATAAATTCGCGCGAACGAGCGACCGCTAAAACTAATTTGGCCGGATTTGCGCCATTTTAACCTAATTGATTCGTAATATTCATCATGCACAGGCAATTAACATTTTTTGTTGCAGTTGGCAATAAAGTCGCACCGGCGAAACCGCAGTAGGACAAATTGACAACGCAGCACTGGGGCAGCGGCGACCACCGTTACGGCGCTGGAGACTGCAGACATGATAATGGTGGGCAGGACCAGTCACGCGTATCCTCTGTGCTGACATTGAGCAATGTGCGAAGTTTAGGCGCACACGGGAATAAAGCTCGGCTGCAGCCAAAACAACAACAGAACAAGGGGACAAGGTTGACGACGTGGCAGCGAGCTCATGAAAGTTTCCCACGTGTTGGAGTTTGGGGAGTTTCCTTGGCGCTGAAGTTGTCACCGAAGCTACAGCTGCCAGTAGGAGCTAAACGAGCTTTTCTGTGGGGAATGTGAGCCAGCAGTGCAGCATCTCGTGTGCTCTGTGGTAATGATTACGTCACGTAATCCATTACAAAGGAACAGTAATTGCTCTGCGGTTGTGGGCATCAAGAAGAAGCAACAAACCAAAAGAAACAAAAAAAAACACAAAATATTTTAATAATAATAAAAAACCAAACAAACTCAAGAAATGCGAAAAGCGAAGAGATTCAAGCGTCTTAATTGGTTGTTTTGTGGCGTTTTGCACACGATTTAGTGTCGATTTGTTGCTGCATTGGTGAGACTACTATAGCGCCAACGTCGACGTCGACGTCTGTTGGCATGTGCGTGAGGCTGTCGCCCATCGCTTAACACTCTGATGCCTGCCTGTGAATTTGATGCCGCATTAAAGTAGCGACAATGGTCGCGGGTTTAACGCCGCCCTGTTTGTAAATACTGGGAAACCTCTCTCTCCGTGACCCTGAAACGAGTGAAGTATTTCAAAGGTTTGGATCTATTAACTTGCATCTATTAAGTGTTGGGAAGCCGCAGATGTCGATGAAGCTTTAAATCCCGCTAATGCAAACGCAGTATTAATCCCTCTCAATGTGTGGGCCTAAATGTGTGGCTAAATAGAACTATCACAGCATGCACGTGCCGGCTCGGTCACTCGTTCCGGCAGGTGTTGTCAACCGCTGGCCACATACTCGTACCTGGGTATGTGAACTTTTGGGTCCAAAGTTGTTGGCGCAAGTGTTGTTTACACTTTTGTTATCAGACCCATGCAAGTTTGTGCTTGTTGCCGAAGTGCTTTTAAACTGCTTGCATATTCAAAAGCACTTAGCAAAGTTTTTCTCCGCCTTCAACACGACGGATCTACACTCAGCTGCACATTCACCATCCGCACAACCACCCAACCATACAACCGAACAAACGCTCTGCGGTTGACTATATTCGCAAATCTATGCCGTTAACATGCAAAGTATATATCATTAATATTTAAAAGATGCTTCCTTCCACCGCTCTCTCTTATCTCTTGTATATGGCCATCCCAGTCGGAAATCACACCAAGCCCAACAAAGCGAACAAATGCTGCTCATTGGTGTTCGATGATATGGATACTTGATAAGCTATACATCGTAACAAACACATTAGAATTAACACTTCAAAGTTGTTTATGTATAGACTTTTGCAAGCACAAGTGACAATTCAATATGAAGGATAATTACTATATTTAGACGGTGTGACAATTGTCAAAGTTCAATTACTCATAGAGAAGGGAACAATTCAAGTGATCTCAATTCAGAAAAGAAAATGTGGAACATAAATGATTACAGCAATTAGTTTTTAAAAATTGTTCATTTAGCTGAGATTGCTCTTGGTTTGCTTGTCGTAGATGGAAAGACAACGATTCCATAGCGCCCGGAATTCTATTCTCCGGGAGTGTCGAAACATATTCACATTTAAGTGAATGCCCGGAATATTCAAGTGTGAAAAACAGAGTTAATGGTCACACCATTTCATATGGCATTTCCTACAGGGCTGTGTGTTTAGCTGTATAAGGGTGTTAGTATAATGTACATTTGAAATTTATATTTTTCATGTATAAAAATTTGAAACTCTTACTTTATGTGTTTTGCTTTTAAACAAAATTTCCTTTTTAGCTCGCACACAAGCAAAAATAACAACAACAAAATCCATAAATTCAAAAACCTAAGGAAAAGTTGAAAACGGCTTTCCTTTCCGTATATAAAATTTAAGCTCTGCTCGGTTTATTATTTTAGGATCGCCGACTCAGTCAGCATGTATATAGTACATGTCTGCGGTTAATAGTTCGATCACTGAATTTATCGAGATACTTTCCGTGGTTTTTGGTAGCTTCTCAGAAGCTCACCCATCTACATATATTCTTTGTATCGAGATGGGCATCGCTGATTTAGATTATATGAACGACATTGTACTTCTCCTGTCCTGGAAACACTCTTATATCGAGTGGCCAGTTTTGTAACTCAACATAGAACAGTTTTTGTGTTTATTAATTTTAACTATCCCACATATTTAGCTATAGACCAATGGCACTCCGACATCGCAAATAGTTTGAAAGTTATACACAAACATTTATTAAGAAGACTATTATTTTTATTATTAACGGGGGATCTTCACTCCGACCTTGGAGATATGTGGTGCGCCTTCATGGATTTTGAGTCCAGTTTCCTTGATAAATTTTAGTATTAAGCCTATTTTGTTGAGTGTTATTTCTTCATCCGATATTTGATGGTGAATGCTTCTTTCGTTTGTGCATTGGTGCGTTGCATGAACCCAGCAGGTGTTCCGCGTTATCATCCCATCAAGAAGAATATTCATCACAGATTAACTTTAAACACTTATCCAGAATAGTTTGAAACACTACTCACACGGATACATCGCAATGCCTGCCAAGCTGCAACTGGTACGCAAACAGATACAGCGTTCAGAATGCTCGATCTAGTGGCGGTCACAGCACAGTTCAATAAATATAAATTTTAAGATCAACTTTAAGCTTGCTTTAGTTTCCGATTGCTATTCATAGAAAATATCCACGGCCGACCATAGTAAAAATCTATCTACAGCTGGGTCCGCATATGTTGATAAAGGCAATAATACATTTTGAAATGGAATGACGCCGGTGGAGGAAGTGGACAGGACATAGGCTAAGACACCCCTGATATAGATTTTCAGAACGAGTACCTTAAATAAATGTATCTTCTCAGTCAGTTATTGGTCTTGAAGAATGATATTGTTGTAGAGGATCCTTCGCTTTGTGGTTACACCTTTGCATGCGAAATAGTTCCGAGCTGTACCATGATTAAGGCTGTCGAACACACTTGATGTCAATTAGAGTCAACTGCTCTATTATTATGTAGACGAGTATTAAGAGGATCTTTGTAGTCTAGAGATAGCTAGTTATTGTCACAATTTTTATGATCGAGGCGTCGACATCCTCTTGTTATGGGCGTGCTGAATTATTTTATCTGAGTCTCACCGGTTTTTTAATTCGATGTGATTAACCTTGTTTGGGAGCTCACTGATTATGCTTTCCTTCAACTCTCAAGGTGCCTCTCTGAAATTCACAAATTAATTGATTTGTGTGAAAAAGAGGCTGGGCTGGGCATGAAGATCGTCATTTAGGCACTTGGGCGCTTTGTTGTGTGGACCAGGCAATTGCATTATTTACTCGTAGGGCTTTTATACCGCATAAAATATCAATTAAGCCAATATCAGGAAAATCCGTTCGCATGTAAAAGGTTTTCGAACAAGAGGTGTTATTTTGAATCACCCCGTATTTCGGTAGCTGTCACTTTTGAAGCTTTTATTCTTTGACATTTGAAAAGTAGAAACTACGCCATTACTAAAAATGGAACGATACATGCTTAAACAATGCACTGAATTTATTAAAATTCACTACAAAAATGGTGAAAATCTTGCAGTCACAGTTCGCAAAACTAAAGCATTTTTGGGTCGTCGTGAAGCACTTTGTACAGAAATTTGTGGAAAAATTCGAGCTGTTGGGACAAGTTAGTGATGTGAAGAATAAAACCCGTGCACGTCGCTCAAGAACAACTGAGAATATTGCTGCTGTAGCCCAAAGTGTTGAAGAAAACCCAGGTTTGACCATTCCTCGTCGTTCTTTGGAATTGGGCATTCCACAAACGTCATTACACCGTATTTTGCATAAAGACTTGGGTCTAAAGGCTTATAAAGTTTTTTTCTTTGACGACCATAGGCAAGTATGCTTGCCCAGGGGTTTTCGCCACTTATAAGACTTTAGGTAAGATATAGAGTAAATGTGGCTAGAAGTAGTTTGTAGAGGGGGGTTGGGGCAACAAAAATATATTTGGGGGTAAGTCCCTATATATCCCCCCCTGCCCGCTAGGAATTCTCAAAGTTGGTCGAAAAATGGTCTTTATTTACGAAGTGGCTACGGGGAAAGGAAGGGCAGTACCTGGCTAAGACTTAGGTATGTTTTGTGTTCATCCCTTACCTTTCGAAAGATGTAGGGGTAGAGTTTGTGTGAATTTCAGCTTGCCCCTAGGAGCCCCACAATTGCTTGGCAAGTATGTTTGCCTATGGGTTGAAACAGAATAAAACGCACACAAAAAAAATCTTAGTAGGTTGTTTTTGTTTTGTGGCAGAGTTATGCATCATGATAGTGGAGCAGTCCAATTTATATGCCCTGCAAAAAGGGCGCATTTTTACTCTCTCTGTGACTGAGTTTAAGGCTTTTATGGGTATAATCATACGCATGAGCCTAGTGAAACTACCCACAATTCGTCTATATTGGTCTACAGATCCGACGTTTCACCAAGCCCAAATCGCAGATATCATGCCCCGGCTTCGATTTGAGGAAATCATGGCTAATCTTCACTTTTGCGACAACGACCAGGCTGATGTCAGCGATCGTGGATACAAAATCAGGCAAATTATAAGCCATATAAACAAGGCTATGCCGGCAGCGTATACCTATTCAAAAGAGCTGTCAATCGATGAACATATGGTCAAGTTCAAGGGACATAATGCTATGAAGCAGTATATGAAGAACAAGCCTGTGTCATGGGGCTTCAAACTTTGGTGCTTATGTGAGTCGGAAACTGGCTATTTATACAACGTTGACATCTATACCGGAAAAAAACAGTTTGTTGAATATGGTCTGGGTGAGTCTGTTGTTTTGCAGTTATGTGAACCGTTGGCAAAAAAAGGGGTTGAAGTGTATTTTGACAACTTTTTTACGAGCCTGGACCTTATGTACATACTCCAACAGAATGACATTATGGCTTGCGGAACAATTCGGAGCAACCGGAAACATATGCCTAAGCAATTCCCTGGCGATAAAGAAATGAAGCGTGGTGACGTCAGTTACTACATATCGGGTAGCATTTCTGTGGTGAAGTGGATGGACAATCGTGGTGTGTATCTGGCCTCCAACTTCATCGATCCAACTGGGGTGTTCAAGGTTAAGCGGCGTGTAGTTGGAAAAGCTGACAAAATAGATGTCAATTGCCCTTTGGTTATGCAGCATTACAACAAGGGCATGGGCGGTGTGGACCTGATGGACCAAAAAAAGGTTTATTACGAGTATGATCGTAGGAGCAAATGGCGATTTTATATTCGTTTGTTCTTCGATCTTTTCGAAATATGCGTCCATAACAGCTACATAATTTACAGCAAGCTGATGTTAGCCAACTGCTCCTCGACTAAAGTAACATCAATAGAATATCGGGCAGCTTTGGCTAAGGAACTGATAAATGATTTTAGTTCAAGGACGCGCGAGTTACATACAATCAAGTAGACAAAATATGTGTTTGTACAAACACATACTTTGTTACCTGTCTGTCTGTCACAGCAAACCCAAAGGTTTCGTATTGCCCTCAAAACCATGGGAATGCTTTCCAACTCATTAGAGATAAGTTTATGCTGAATTGCAGAATAGCTGCAATTCATATTTTGTTAAGGTAGACTAAGAACAAAGAGAATGAAATAAATAAAGAACAGTTTTAAAACTGAATTCAACGTCTTAAGTACGTAATTCGCGCATTTCCAGGGGTCACCAGAACTGGTAGTCGCTTTCTGAGCAAACCCAAATCGTTGCACAAAATGGAAAAGCAGGAAAATTGGAAGCGCTGCGCTCATTGTGCCGCAAAAGGGCAAGTATAGTCGCACAAATGTATTTTGCATTCAATGTAATGTCTATCTTTGCTTTACTACATCCCGTGACTGCTTCGGCATCTACCACGCACTACAATGAATATATTTTTTTGCTTAAATTCATAATATTTTACTTTTTAAGTAAATCAAATACATAAATTACATTTAAAAAATGGTATTTTTCAATTTAAAATTTTAGGGTAAAAAGTTCCCTTTCAACCCACAGGCAACTATATTTGCCAAGCGAAATGGGGGGCAAGGAGGGGGTCTAGAGGGCCAATTTTTTGTGACATAACTATTATTAGATCGCAGATTACGAAAATCAAAAAAAAATTAAAATCGCTTCGGCCGAAAATGTATGGTCGTCAAAGGGTTAACACAAGAACTCAAGCCGGCCGATCATCAACAACGTCGTGTCTTTGCTGATTGAGTCCTTGAAATGCATGAAAATGATCCGGAATTCCATCGAAAAATCATCTTGACTGATGAGGCCCACTTCCACCTCGGTGGCTACGTCAACAAGCAAAATTTTCGCATCTGGGGCTCCGAAAAGCCAAGAGTTATTGTTGAGAAGCCTCTCCATCCTCAACGTGTGACTGTTTGGTGCGGTTTATGGTCCGGCGGGGTCATTGGACCTTACTTTTTCGAAAATGAGGTTGGATCAACAGTTACGGTGAATAGATTGCGCTATCGAAAGATGATTAATGATTTTTTATGGTCGCAGTTGGATGTTATTGATCTGGACAACGTTTACTTTCAACAAGACGGCGCTACGTGCCACACAAGCAACGAAACCATTGCTCTTTTACGGGAAAAGTTTCCGGACCGTGTTATTTCTCGAAGAGGTGATCACAATTGGCCACCGAGATCTTGTGATTTAACACCTTGCGACTTCTTCCTTTGGGGCCACGTGAAAGATCAGGTCTACGTCAACAGCCCAGCGTCGATTCAAGACCTCAAAGATAGAATTCGTGAGGCTATCGAGGACATAGGGCAGCCACTTTGCGATTTGGTTATGGAAAATTTCATGAAAAGGATATGGTCTTGTAAGCGTGGTCGTGGTGGCCATTTGGCTGATGTTGTTTTTCATTATTAACGGCATACCTTCCTCTTTATTATGAAATAAACATTTGATCATTTATCTCAAAAAATGGCATTTTTCTTTGAATATCAAAATAACACCTCTTATTGGAAAATCCTTTATTTCCTCATTTCCTGTACTCCGCACTCAATGGGTGCCACGATACTCAAGTAGCGACATTGATAGCAGATTAAGTGTATTACATCGCACAGACTTGCAGCATGCCGTCTCATTGCTGTAATGAGTACACCGATCAGTTCAGAGTACTATATGCTCATATGGGTTAAAGGTAATAAAATAATGTGGTCATATCTCTGAACTTTTGCTAAGAAGTAAACTTTTTTATAACAAAAAGTGGCATTTGCTGCTGCTCAGCAATGCAATACTCTTACGAAGATATGTGATGGTAGTTTAAGTGATACCGCGTCATTTTCCTATTCAATATGGAGGGTATTGAAACTGAAGACCATCCCAACATTAGGATAGCTTTGCTTATGGCGACGGACATAATAAGCTAAGGATGTGCGGTATAGGCAGACTTTGCAAACTTCGCTTTCCGCCGGCCTCTAATGCACTTAAGGGGGGTAGGGGTCGATTAACCTGCAAATTTAAGCTGAGCATTATTGTACCATATCGTAAATTGCGCCGACTCACCACCGCCTCCCCATGGCTCATTAAGTTCACACACACACACACACACAAACGCACGCACAGATGCATGTACACATAACACATGCATACCGCACATGCAGTTAAATGCAATGCCCAGAGCTCTAAGTAATTTAGGGTTTTGTTCTATGAGCTCAGGTGCTTACGAAACTATTAACTGCAATTACAACTGCTGGCGCTGCTGGTGCTGATGGTAGTGCTGTCGCTTCCAGTGGCAAGGCAAAAGGAGCCAAGAAGGAGGCAAGAAAACAAAAGCCAAAAATGGAGAAGGAATTACGAGCAGCTCAAAATATGCACATAGCATGCGCCGAGGCAAATGCGGCACGGCACGTACGCGGCAATTAAAAATGTTAAATGGCTCAGAAGCGGAAGCGAAAGCAGCGAGACAGTTGAAATGGTTCCGCACACACACACAGTCACGCACACATAGAAGCGAATCCATTGCCACACGCAAAGATGGCTGCATTTCCGTCAGCCGTAATGGCTGAGCTCAGAACTGAATGCACCGTCTGAGTAGCAATCCGGGTGTGGAAGCGGGGTGTGCGGTGTCTGCAGGATACGTACAAGGGAATCGTTCATATGCCCAACTGTGCTTTAAAGAATTTTTGCTGTTATTATATTAAAGAGAAGTAAGCAACAAAAAATAACAAACAAAAAAACACACACACGCACACACACACACACAGCAACAGCCACAAAAAAGCAAAGAATGCATTTTTAATTTGCTTTCGGCGCTTCGTTTGTCCTAACTGCAAAATTAACAATCCGTATTTACTTTAAAGGACATCGCTTGCGGGCTGTGTGTGCAGGTGAATGTGCCTGCATGGACACATGTATGTGTGCGAGAGTGTGTGTGTAGTCTTTGTGTTATTTTTTTGAGTTTGTCTACGAATTAAGTGCATTTTTTTCTCGCTTATTTGCTTTGACTGTGCTGCTTCGCTTTTGGCCGTGCAGCCAAGTGCAAGTGAACATGTTTAGGCGGCTTGGTGCTCCCTTCCACTTTGCTCTTGCCTTTTCATTAACTTGAATTTGCTTGCAGTCGATCAAGTCTACTGGAAGCACTTGCCATGTCTGCCCGGGAGTACACTCAACACAAATCGTCTGTGCACTTTTTGTTCAAAGTGAATTTGTTGGGAATGAGGTTCTCAATTTGATTTCACTGTTCTGGTATTTCCTCAAATTTAATCGAATTCGAAGTGGGCTTGTTTAAATGTTTCCATGCTAGCATATGTGAATCTTTGGCACCATTTGTGTGATTCTGGTGCTTCACTTTGAGTGTAGTTGTGGCAGCAATAGTAAACCACTTCAAACGGCCCTTGAAAAATTACCGCCGCTCAGCGTGGGGAGGAGTACACAATTTTCCAACTGTGCTTGACTGTCATTGAGACTTTAACTTTGCAAATTCCATGCAAACTGCGTAAAGGACATCCAGATTTTTTTACCCTCTCACATATGACTCACAGCTGTAATTCATATCAGAATTCTACAGCGCTCTGCAGCCTCATTGCAATTCGACGCATCTCAAATCATCTGTAGCTGAATGCTGAACCAGTAAAGAATCGTGAAAGTGGATAGCTCAGACTTGTACCTTCTACCCTAAGATACTCGCAATTTATCCAACTCCGCTCTTATAAATAAAGTGTGGAATCGAGTTGAACTGGGGCGCTATTGAATACTCATAGCTTAACACTAGGTAGGAGTGGCAACCTTCTACGCAAAAGCACACTTAAGCACATACAATGGCTCGTTGTGGTAGCTTAACACTAAATATGATACTTTGTAGGACCTTTGTTCATATCGTTGCATTTCCTATTCAGGTAGGCGTGGCAGTTGATACACTCCACATTGATTAGAAGTTCCATACTCGACACTTTTTACTATTATTGTAAATAATGTTTATAGATCTTGTATGGACATTGTGCTGAGTAACTACGAGTACGTCTATGATGGGTGTGGCACTGTTGATGCTGTCCAATATGGGTTTCGGCGAAAATTCGGAAAGAAATCTGTATCAGGCCATTGTTGCTTAGCGTAACCGGATACGTTAGGGAGGTGGATTCGGTGATTAAAAATATCACTCTCGGTGAGGTGGGAACCTTCTTGTCTTTTAGAAGATTCACCTTCCTATGGAAAACAATAAAAAATTAGAAGAGTTTTTGAAGGAAAATCTTTGGGCTTATATAGTATACATAGTAAAATTTATAAACTTATGTGAGGACCTTGCGTTAACATAATAGGGTGAAAACCACACCAGTGTCAAAGCCCGTTGTATGAGTTGGTAATGGAGTTAAGGGAGTTCAGTGTATTTACTTGAATGAAATAGAGAAGAAAGCGATTTTGATGAAATTTGTTCGGTTGTGGGGGGCCAAGGGGGGCAGGTTCACGTTAGGGTTTCCTGCTACTAACGGCTCATGTCTCTTAAATCTTCCTACTCTCACCTCCACGTGGTGCACCCTGGTAACCTGAGCAACCTAGGTGAAGATGTGGTAACCAACCCATGTGGGATCCTTGGTCAGGGCCAACGAGAGAGGGAGCTTTGGTGAGGCCACTCTGACATATTCGGTTTAAGGATTCATCAAAGTGTGCGAGGCCAGGTGGGGTCTCGCATGTAGGAACGGTGGCGGAGGAGTACTATAGCTACCAACGGCAGCGCCCATACCCCCGAAGTGGGTTACCACTACCAAACAAAAATCCCTAGCTTAGGGTTGTGCGCTGGGCTTGGAACCCGCAACATAAAAAACAAATAATCCAGTGAATATAAGATTGAAGCCTCGGATGAAATACCCCACAACTAGATCAATTACGCATTTTCAATACCGAGTGCACACTCCTGCCCGACTGACTCAATGAGTGAAGTCTGCTGCTTTTAGTGTGTGGACGGTAGCCTATGTCTTCCGAATGAAGCTATGAGTGCCATGTTTCCACCCCTGTCGTTTTTCCTTGCATTCCGAGTGTATTGTTATGGCCACTATCATGTTAGTCGAATGGTGTCGACATTACAGCTGCGTGGGTATGATTGTGAAAACAATTCTTGATACTTATCAGACACTCCTCCGAGTGTGCTTATGAACTGTTCAGACATTCTTGATACTTATCTGACACTCCTCCGAGTGTGCTTATGAACTGTTCAGACATCCGTATAATGTTAATGAATTTCTTAATGCAGGAATGTGCATGCTCGTAGGCATTCATTTTCATTTTTGTCGCTCTTGTCTTCACTGGCTTTTCACGATGCAATCCTTCGTCCTGCACACAGTCACATATTAATTTTTCCGCTTCTGACAGAGAAGAACTCTTTTGTGGTTTCAAGCTGTGGAGACAACTGGGAAATTTCTTATTCTATAACTAAGTATTTGTGACATACATTCTCTCTCAACTTCGTCTTGGATATCGCCTTGTTTCAAATTCGAATTGAAATTTTCTTTGAATAAACCAAATAATTATGTCAGAGTTTATCATAATCTCGCAATCAAAATACTTCGTCGCTCGAGTCCCTGAATAATAATACTCAGTATCATTGTAGAAAGACTCAGAATCCGAACAATTGTATCGTCCGATTCTGCCACATCGTCTTCCTTTTTCTATAATGGCAATTGTACTTTCTTGCAGAGTCCTAGCAGTATCTGGTATACCTATGTTAGTTATAAATATAAGAGTGCTTCTTGCGTTCTTGAATCTGGTCTACGGTGAGAGTTTTCACAAACATCTCAAATTGCTTTAATGTTCGTGATTCGTAGTCAATTGGGTCAGACTTTGCCTTCCAAGTTTTTTTGTTGCCTGCAGCCGGCTCCATTTGTCCCTCGTTCTTTGTGCCAGGCTTATGTCCTTTAATTTCTATTCAAAATATGCTAATTAAAACATTTCTCTTTATCTGGTGTTTTCCATTATCTTCGTTCCTCTGCAGGTGCGCGAAAGTACGCAAAAAATGATCAGCGTCGTGATAAGTGGCACCCTGGTGGCACTCTGCAAGGATGCTGCCGTAGTTTGTAAGGTTCTTTTTTACTCCAATATTACCAAAGACGCTCAGAACGGACTTTTCTATTGCGCTGACTGCGGCGACCGCAATTGAAATCGTTTGTTGGGCGTGCAGGGGCTTTGCTTGTCATTTCCTTGAGTTGCATTGTAATTTTTTCCCTCTTTTTTTGCATCCTTTTCCTCTTTGTTCTTTATTTTGTTGCCTTTTTTAGCAGTATCAGCGTCACCATGGAGCTCGTAGGCAAACAATCAAAGCAAAATATTTGCACAAGTGATTTGTTCGAAATATGAGAAAGCAGAGAGTTAAGTGCGGCCACAAAGCAGAAAATAGGAGGTGGTCGTGTGGAGGGCCGTTTGTGCAAATGGTCAGTGCCGGAGACAGCAGCAGTGAGCGATGTCAACAAAAGTGACTGGAATTGAATGAGCAAACTTCTTAATACGCGCTGCCTGCTGGAAGTGGCAGTGATGGTAGATTGCCGAGTGTCGCGTGCTCAGCACGCCGAAGTGTCCACCAGCCCAGCCCAGTCCTGCCATGCCCTGCCCGCCTTTGCTAAAATTCAGTGCGCAATGTTTGCCACTTTAATTGAATTTTCCATTTACTACTCTCGCTACAAATTTAAAACAAATACCAAATGCTTTGCTAGCAGCACCCCAACGCCAGTCGCAACGAATCCAAGCAGCTTCGCATCGCCTGCGAAAGGAACAACTTTCTGGCATATAAATTCGGACCGCATTAATGACGCCAACATATGTGCACAGCATTTGGCTTTCAGATGACGAAGCCAATTGCAAACAACCGCAAAATTCAATTCCGACGAACACTGCTACGACCACAGCGTTCACGACGAGGGCGCTACGGAGAGTGTACTTGCTTTGACTGTCAGCGGCAATTGTCAAACGGCACTGCAAATGCGCCACAGGATGTGGCAGTTGTGTGTATGTGTGTGTTTGTGTGTGCGTGTGCGCGTGTTTGCTTCGCCAGCAAAGCCTCTTAACTATGCTTAAATTTGCATTTCCTCGGACTATGGCAGATTTATGTGTTATTTGCTTAAAATCACAGCTGAGGCGACTGCCAAGGACAATGCAACCACCGAGCCAGCGCACCAGGACATGCCAGGCGAAAGTTTGCAAAACGCTTTCCAAATTGAGTGAAATTTTTCGCTGCTGCGCTTTGTTGGATCCTCGCTAGAAATGTGGCCAGTCGGAAATTTGGAAATTTTGGAGATTCTGGAAATTATGCTATTTATGTGTGGCGGCAAATGCAACAAATCGTGACCGGAGCAAGTGGCGGAAAAATTAAAATTCATTTTAAAACAGTCGCTGTCCAAATTAAACGAAAGAGCAAAAGTTCGGCAAAACTTTACACACTGACGAAAGCCAGCGCCTAGTGGGGTGGCATTAGCATCAAATGGCTTAAGAGATTGGGCAAGCTTGCATATTTCAACAGACCTCGGTTTATGCATCGCCGGAACAGCAGGAGCACATGTCGCAAGCAATTTCAGCAGCAGCACCTTTCAGTCGCATTAGCTAAAAGCCAGCGGGAAGTACTTGGGACCGACCGAGCAGCTGTGACCGACCGCAGCCAGCGATACGAGTCCCACTCACCACTGGAATTAACCGTGCACTTGTGATTTATGTGTGCACATGCCGCGGTGCAGCCACACGGCACAAGCTCGCATCTGTCCTGTCGCTGGCGAATTGGGAAAGCAATAAGTAGGGAGCTGGTGCTGCATTGTCTCCACTTCCTGAGCGGCGGTTTCGAAAGTGGTGTATCCAAACAGCGCTTTACTCTGTTTGAGAATGCGGATGTGAGTTGAGGTATTTGTTGCTCAGTTGGCAAGCTCTTCACAAGATGTATGCGAATGTGCCACGTTTGTTAACAATTTGGATGGAATGGGTTTCATGAATTTTCGCTGGCGGATTGACTGCGGTTCACAATAAACAGAAGAGAGAGCCAGCCACTTGCGGCTTGGGTGGAACTTTAGGGTCTCAACAGTTTATGGCAATGAGGAGACTAGCGGACAGAAGTGGGAAAGGTGCCAACAACCACTTTGGACAACCAGTAGGAAACTCTGTTATGAACCTACGTCTTTTTACAAACATTTCAAATTAATTCGCAAAAATTACAGTTCATTGCTTTTCTTACCTTCCCACAGGATGACTGATAGGAGTATGTTTAACTGCTTGACAGCTGGTTGGGCGCTAATCATCTATGGAGTGGATGGAGGCTTCGCTGGTTACGCCCATTTGCTTGCAGGCCGGCCCTGAGCCTGAGACTGTCTGAAGCAGTTCCCTGGAAGTCGTTACTGTCCGCATGCATATTTTCTTCCTTTCCAACCGCAACACAGTGTTTATCTACATATAATTGCTCTGTAGAAGTTATCTAATTGCAAAGAACTCGAATACGCTGCCAAGTGTTTGCAATTTAGAAAATGAAAACAATTCGGATTCGCATTTGCTGAAGCAAACATTTGTGAATTGGGTTTTGCAGACTTCGAATGACTTGGGTAGGAAGCGTTTGCATTCGTTTTTCTTTGCCGGAGAAGTGTGGAAAATTGTCATCAGTCAGCGGCAAGTTTATTATTCGCACCACTAACATCAACCAACTCTCATAGTTATTGTCAACAGTGCAGCGGCGGCGTTGGCAGTGGTGGGCGGAAGTTTCCACTGCTGTTAATGGCCGCCATAATGGCTGCATTTCCAGCTCTTGTCTCTGCTCGCTGCGTATTGTTGACAGTTTCTGTGGGTTGTGCTGATGCTGGTTGGTGACTTCCCTACCCTACCGTAAGCTGTGCTCGCTTAAAAAGCTTTTAAGCGGTTTTTCTCACAAATGCGGACTAATGCCATTTGCTATTGTTTGCTTTGCGCGCGGAATCATGAAACTGGAATTATAAAAAAACTTTTCAAATGGTTCATAATTTTTATATTTCACATAAAGCGGTGCGGAAAAAATGATAACAAATAAACAAACAAACAACGAACCAGAAAAAAAAACAAACAAAACAACAAAGAGTTGCAAGCTGCATTAGCAAAATTAATGGACAACGCAGTTGCACAAGCAGCAGAGCGAACCCAGTACAAATATTCGCAACTGAAAACCACAAATAACGAAGACTGAAGTCAATTTCCAGCGATTGCTGGACAAACCACACCAATTGAGTAATGGTAGAATACCCGCAGGAGTAGCGGACATGTAAATGAGCCAGACTTGAATTTGTGCTCGTATGTGTGAGTGCGAGCTGTCTTCTCTCTTTAATTTCCTTTAATCATTTTGGAAAAACTAAAGTTTGAAGCAGGAGATACATATGCATAGAACTCATTGAAGCAGGAGATACATATGCATAGAACACAAATGACATAGAGAATGTGATAAGACCAACCGACTTGCAGCATCCAGTGCAGAAATCTCCTGATAACATCTCTTACAATCAAAACAGCTTCTGAAATGCATTGCCAATAAAGCCGC
Source organism: Clusia tigrina (assembly GCA_920105625.2). Taxonomy (NCBI): domain Eukaryota; kingdom Metazoa; phylum Arthropoda; class Insecta; order Diptera; family Clusiidae; genus Clusia; species Clusia tigrina. The sequence goes on from OV050032.1 coordinate 27,964,601, forward strand.
CATCCAATACGAAAATTCTACACCGAACATGAAGTGTCGGGAACCAAAGACGAAACACCGATAATTTTGTCTAAATTCCAAAATGGAAAATTTCAAGCCCCTTTCCGATTAGTTATTAATAAAATTGGTTCCTAGCTGGAAACATTGCTGCAGCCACAAAGGTGTAAACACCTTTTGAAATCTTTAAACGATGTCCACAAATCATTTTAACAGATCCTAGGAATCAGACACTAGCTACATAACATACCAGGTTAATTGGGAATATGCAGCTTAAAAGTAATTTCTAATATCAGGATATGAATATAAATGCAAACATAGTTTGAAGATAAATTGTGTGAAAATGTGAACGTATTGTTCCAGTGTTAAGTGTTCAACACGACAGAGTGGTCCTCATACAATCGTATCTAAGTATGAACGTCTCTCATGCCTCCTGTGGCCAACAAAAATGTACAAACCCACGAAGTGGCAACATTCTGTGCTCGGGTTCGCGGAATCAACATTGAAATGTGTAAAATAACAATAGCGCCGAGAATGGCAGCCAACTATGCGAGGCGACGGAACAGTTCCCAACCACTGCAATTTGGTACTCTACATGTGAAATATTCGTATTTGTACGGTGACATCAGGGCATGGTTCGGAAGAAATCATCCGAGCATATAACCAAAAGTGAGCTTTGGATATATTAATATCACAACATTTTCTTTATGAAAGCACATTCATTCCAGTATTTTTAAGTTTGTCATTTGGATATTAAAATGCGCCCTAAAATATGCAACGGCAACGGTAACGTTAAAAGGGATTTTTAAATTAGGTGAACTTCAGCTGGCTGAGGACTGCTGCTGAATTTAAAATGCGTTTCTTGTGACGCGCAGAATTTCTGTCATCTACACATGCTCTTTTCTCGTTGTGAGATGCCGTGATTTGATGTCGCCTAAATGTATGCTACAAAGGAGAAAAATTTCTTCGGTGCGCTCACAAGAAGTGCTCGCATTAAAAGATGCATGATGCACCTACAATAATGTGGCAGTAATAAATTTCTTTGGTCAATTTGGCTTGGTTAGCGCCACGACATGCTGGCCAAATTCACATTCCCCTCGCTCGCCTCCCGGCGGTTGTAAGCCGGTTGCTACCACACAGCCCTGGTACATGTATGTACATGACAGGCCACCAGCTCCGATTTTGCATAGAACCACTGCACTGGCAGTGCGCGCTTTAAAGAACAATAACAAAGCAATGCGGAAATTTGAACTGCGGGTCAGTAGCACATTTCTGCCAGAGCCTCAACCCATGCTTGGCTTGCTCCATGGCAGAGCACTGAATTGCGTGGCGTTGTCTTACACTGACGCAGCCAAAACAACATGAAATATTTGCAAAGCCGCAGTTAGTTTTATCCTTGCAAATTGTGTAGCAGCATATGCAAAATGGCGCTTTTTCATGCCGGTGTGTGCGCCTGTGTGCGCCCGTATATGTCTCTGGTGCGGGTGGGCGCTTGGGTGGGAGTGTGTTTGTATCCATGTTTGTGGCAAAGTAAACGCTGTCTCCTTTTCCTTATTCACTTTTTTGGCAGCACTTTAGTCTTATCCTGGAGAAGCATGCAAATGCAGAAATAAAAAAGTCGCCTCACTACGCCGTAAGCTAGTCTAGTGAAAAGCTTTAAAAAAACTCAAAGAAGCGGAAATTTGTCCTTTCTTTTGTGTATGTGTGTGTTGGTGTGTGTGTACTTTTTGGGATATATGTGTGCCTTCTTATTTTTTGTAAGCTCTGTAGCGCTGCGTCAGTGCTTTAGAATGTCCTGATCCATGTCGTTTCGCTTTTGTTTGCATAGAGTGCATGGAATACGGAATAGGGAATGCGCTGAGCTGACGTCAGCGTCGGCGTCGGCGTCGGCATCGGTGCTGGCGGTGGCGTTGCTGCAGATGCGGATTTTTGTATTGTACAAATTTGCAGAGCATGGCTTAAGATAGCAAAGCGCATTTGAGCGTTTTTCCTTTTGTGACACAAAGGGAGACGCTGCTATGCTCAGAAAAATATTCATGTGCCAAGTCCAGCGGCTTGCGAATTCGTGGCCCCAAATGTGGCCGCACCACCACCACAGATTTGTATAAAAGCATTAAATGCGAATAAATTGAAACAGAGTTTTTAATTTTTAAACTTTTTTCAGTTTTTTGTTTGTTTATATTTTAGTTAAAATTTATTTTCATTTACAAACATTCAAATAATGCTGTGAGTTAATGGTAAACGCGCGTCCAATGCCTGCCAATTTATTCGGCCATTGCTGCCAACAGAATATCAAACACGCCACCTGTCACCCACCCCCGCTCCCACGCAGAGTGCACTAATTCGTACAAAGTTTAAGTTTGCTGGCAGCGCGCAAACATTCAGCTCAGCTCAGCTCCGTGCAGTTCAGTTCAGTTCAGTTCGGCTCGGCTCGGTTCGGTGCGGCTCGGTTCGGTGCGGCTCGGTTCGGTTCGGCTCGGTTCAGTACAGTTCAGTTGCGTTCAGTTTGCAGAATGGCTGCTAATTTCCAGAAAGGTTAACCGCACACTTTTGGCAAACTATTTACAATTAGTAAATTTGCTTATGCCAAAGGACTTTGTTTGGTAGTGCGAATTTCGGTAAATAGAAAATGAAAAAACTAAATGAAAAGGGGGAAAACAAATGAAAACATTCATGAAATTGCCCAATCTCAATCGCAGTGACTGCAAGGGCTCTGCCCACATTAAATTCAGGCGGAATTAAGTTCTGGCTCGTAAATGAGGCATATCCTTCTTGCATCCTACAGGCTCACAAGGAAAACAAACAAGTTTGTGTGTGGTTAAGCTGTGCTTACAACATTAATTCAAAGGAGGAGTGACAGGAATGCATATATTTATACTCGTATATAATTAATTCTAAGCTTCTAAGGACTGTGTCTGGAAAATAATAATAATAAAAAACCGTCCAAAACGAATTCCTGGATGTGTCCAGATATTACTCAACAAAGAATCCTTGAAAGAAAGTTATTTTGAAGAGTGGTTGCAGTGAGGACACTTGAAGCAAACGCAGCAGGATTGAAGAAATTGCGCTTCAAGTACGAGCCCCTTTGAGTGACTCTGAGCAGTGTTTGTAGTGATTTGAAGTTGTCTAATTTTCTAAGCATTCACAGAAGCCAATGACAATTGCGATTGGCATTCTGTGAAATTGAATTTGTTCTCTGCGGTGATTTTCTTGTTATCTGCTCGGGATCCACTTCTATACACGCACATCAATGTAAAACTTTTTCCCAAATTTAAGTTGGTAACTCATCAGCTGAAGTGGAAAGTAGCTCGACTGCAGGTGACAAGCGAAGAAATTCTCACAAATTCAAATCACACATTTCGAAGAATAGAATTGCGGGCCGATCAAGTTCTGTGCTGTGGTGTTCGTAAACAAAACAAATTTGTTCAACTTGCGGTGGCTGTTTAAATAAATCCTGCCAGATTGTCGGGAAAAAATTAGGCGACAGCAATTAAGGCAAAACAAAGGAAATTTCGCTTGAAGCAGTAAATAATCGAACACTTTCTCGACGGTCTGGCCAGCATTCTGTAAATGAGATAGAACATTAGTGTAGATCCAGCCAATATATGCTGCTGGTTTGCCAATAGACGGAACTGGGAAGAGTCATAAACCATAAAGGAACTGATAAATTGTTTACGCATCTCTTTAAGAAAACGCTTTAGTAATTTAGCACATCTTGTCTGCATTTACTAGAGAGTCCGCAGTGTCATGACACCCTTCATTATATATTCCATTCCATATTTACGTATGCCACGTGTGCCTTCAACGCAACCTAAGATACTCGCATAATGAGAGAGAACAAGACGCAAGCCAAAAGCAGCGTGTATATGTGGATGCATGGTTGGGAAGATGAAACAAAAGCACCATGCATGCCTGAGTTAGTGTCTGTTGCTGTGAAACAGTGCACATAAGGACTGGATGCCTCTGTGTCTCTAATAGATTTTAAGTTGCACACCCTCGGCAAGTGGAGCAATCAACCATTACCCCGAATTCCTGTGCCCTCGTATTGATCACTGATACGCATTTCTTCTCTTTTTTGACTGATTATTATGTCCTTTGAAGGCGATAGTCCCTCTGACAAAATCGGTCAACACACACTTTACACTGCCCAAACGATAATACGGACCATTGTGCCTGTGCTATCATCAATCAAAGTTGGAAGCTAGTTCAACCCACAATGCGGTATCGTTATTACGTTAGTTGCCAGCAAACACTCGGTTAGCAAAGTGGCAACAGCCGTCACGACATGTGCTCGTACAACGATAACCCTTACATCGACAGAACAACCATTAGATTAATCAACAGGACCATAGTCATTAGGATAATCAGCAGAATAATGAACCAGAGAAATAACCTGTGGAATAGACACCGAGACCCGTCAACTATAACAGATTCGTTTCTGCTTTCAGTAGTGAGTCGCGGCACTATAAATGCACCCGAAACTTCCAAGTACGCTGTGGATATGAATTATGATGGTAATAAGTAATCAATAAATGGCATTGTAAAAACGAACTCCTCTTGACTAAGTATACCGAAGCCTTGTAAAGTCCATTACAACAGAATCATCGCTGTTCTAAGCCACGCGGATGATAAGCTTCGGATACATGCGTGAAACGCATCTCTTGGTCTGGGCGTTGATCCACACCGCGATGCAAAAGCAAACTTGGCAAAACGAAGTGCCGTATGAGTTGCTTCGTTTGGTTTTGAACCGCGATTTGATATTTGAGTCCTCAGGGCTGCAATGGAACTCTTAAGTAAACATTCCTTAACTCAAGTTTTTAGAGAAAATAGCGCCTCAGGATTTCCCTCGTGATACGCTGAATTTAATGCACCAAACTTCTGTCAAATTGTGGTCTGGAAGTCAGGAAGAAAGCAAAATCTAAAACTAAAATGTCTGAAGAAGTAGCTGAGTTGCTCTCCGAAACAATGACAAATGTTTGTGGGCGGATAATTTGTGAATAAAATAATAAAATGTAAGTCCTTTTCAAATATTTTGTTCATTCGATTTTGTTCCTACGAGTATTGCAAGACACATTTCGATTAGTATGGGGATTTAAAATACATACTGCAATCGACTGAATGCGCGGCTTTTAAAGCCACCAATTCACTCTGCGCAGGTAGAAGTCTTTTCATTCCTTCCAAATCATGTCATTTCGCCAGTAAACAAATATTGGAATTGCACGCGTGCCTGTGTGTGTGTTTGTCTGCAGTAAATAATTTGTGTGCTGTTATTAATATTGCGGAGCGCTGAACAGGGTCGCGCTGAACAGAGTCGTGCTGAACAGGGTTACGCTGAACAGGGTCGCGCTGACCATTCATACAACCAACTGAAAGAATTTTCATTTAGATTGAAGTGCCCGCAGCAGCAATAAACTGCAAATGCACACATCCACGTGCAATCCCCTGCCCGCGCACTACACACACCCTCAAACACAGGCAGCCATATATTTGTGCAGGCGATCCCGTGAGGATTCGATACGGATACGTTGGTACATAAAATATGAAAGCGATAGCTGGGAATTTTCGAGCGAACAAATGGCTGAGCCATGCAAGTGACCAACCATAAAGTAGTGCTCTGCAGGATTCTATTATTCAGTTGGCGAAGGTACACACTGAGACGAAATCGAGCGAAATCCCTAATTCAACCGAAATGTTGTGAAAAGCATCGATGGTTTGATGGTTTGCTCGCACATTAACCTGCAGTTAGGACTCCAAATGATGGTACAACCAGGAACTGCCCCTGCCTGTGTTGGCTACCTCAGTGATTCGGGCAAGTGTTGACAGGATTTCAACCGGATATGACATTATACGAGTTAACAGAGTTGGGGAAGATTTGTATAAAGCTGGACCTCGATGCCTCAGCCCCGGAGTAATACCAAGTTCAGTCTTGTTGTCAAACTTTCGCTTAAGACTAAAAGTTTCCTACAAACCGCTCTATGTGACAATTCCTGACTAACATTTTATTACTAACATTTTATGACTAACATTTCTTTTGAGGTGTACAATTGCACGTACTTACGAATGTGGTCACATCATTTACAAATGAATTAATATGTCAATTGCACGCAATTGGTAAACCTCTGAAAAGGTGCATGCAGGGCGCAAAGTATCAAAGCGAGCAGCCAGCCAGCCACGCAACCGCAACTCCCCTCCCGCTTCGCAAAATAATAAAAACCAATAACAAGAACAACAACAGCAAAGGTACGACCTACTGCGACACATGGACTGACCGCTCCATTCCGGCACGCTAAAAGTTAACGGCATAATTAAGACATCGAGCTCAGCCGTTGCGAAATCAATTGGCTGCATAAGTGGAGCCCACTCTGGCGTATGAAAAGGTACATTCGGATTTCCCCCCGTCGCCACCTTTGTGCGCCAGATTTTCGGCCACGTATGTGAGCAGTGTGTGTCTGTGTGTGTGCTTTTTTGTGTTTTACTGCATTGCATTGAAACGAAAATTTAATTTCCATACACAAATTTGCTTGCCCCAGCACGGCCTGTGAGCCTGTGTGGGGGCATGTGCGGACGTGCGTGCGAGTGGGTGGCTGCGTGTGCGTTGCCATGTGTAATTGAGCACGGAGAAAATACTCTTACATACTCACACATGCATTGCTTTTTTTGTACACTCAAATTTCTTTTTGTAGTTTTTTTGTGGCAATTTGCGTATTTACACCCACATAAAAAAAGATTGGTAGCAACAACAAAGGCTCACAAGAAACAGATCACAAAAGCAAATCGCACCGCAAAACAAAACTTCTCGTAAAATTAATATGCAAGAAATTGCTAAAATGTAATTTATCCCGCTATCGCAATAAAATTGATGGTGCTGCAAAGGAGGGCCAGCGCGCCACCGGGCATGTTGGACGTGTGCGTGCGGGGTAGTGTGTGAGTGTGGTTTTGTGGCCTTTATTCATGCAGTTGCTCACGGACGTTCGAAAGCCGCCAATATAAATGTGTGTGCGCTTATTGCGCGGCCATTTCGTTTGCTAGTTCTGTCCACTTCAGGGCTGTCGAGCATCAATCGACAGAGCGAGAGAGAGTTGGGCGGGTCGGTTCTCGTGGCTCATGAAGTGCATGTTCAGTTCTGTTAAATAGCCATGCTCCCATTCCGAAGTGGCACTAAAGCGGTAAATGATTTTCTCGTTCGTTTAGGCCAACTTCTGATTTCGATCATAAATCTTGGAAAATTTACTTTTATTATTCTGGCCTCTTCGACCGCACGCACAGGCCGCCAATAGGGTGGCATTTCTCATCATGCAAGGCCGATTGTTTCAAGAAACTACGCGATGCTCACTACTCACATTTTGCTTCCACATGTACAAAACTAGACGAAACCTTCGACAATGAAGTATCCACAAAGGAATTGAGCTCATGACTCTAGAAGGATTGGTGGATTTGTCAGCTGTTGCAAGCCTCTAAGAAGGTACCCGCAATAGTACGCATTCTGGTACTCGTATTCATTAGTTTTCTCTTCTCTGCTTACACACTCCTGTTAACTAGTCGAGTTTTCGGAGGCACCACCCCAAATTGCCTTATAAGTGTCTCGACTTTTGGGCTTCCATCACAATACAGATAATGATTACCTGATGGCTTTTTGTGGCTGCAGCTTGCAATGTTCCGTCATGCTCTCACTTTATCCTTTCTGCGTTGCTCCGAGCTTTAAAATTGTGCTTTTGTCCGCTTAAATAAAAAAAATGTTATACTTGTAATTAGAAATGAGCAAAAAAAGGTATGATTTATTGGAACCTAATCTCAGGTAATAAATTAACACACAGAAAATTCGGTTTATTTTGAAAATTTTGCTGTATGTGTAACGGAGCAGATGAAAATTGCGAGTGAAACTCCGCTAATTAGCTTCATTGAAGAGTGCAACGTCAGCTGCAATGCCACGGGACAGTTTCGTACTCGCACTCGCTTGTGTTGGCGGCGGCTGTTGCGGATTTTGTGGGATAGCAGCGGCGCCACAATCGCTCCAACTGCGAGCACATGCTAACGTGACCGACTGCCTGACAGTCTGGCGTGTCCCTCTGACGCTGTGTGTTAGTGTTGCTGGTCACAGAGTTGTGAAAAGTTTCACAGCGTTGCTGGGTACTTCGTGCGAAAGTTTTGAGCAAAAATTGCAAAGTAAAAACGAGAGCACAGAAGTATATGTTAAGAACTAAAAACTGCAAAGTTTACAATAATAAATTTTCCATGGCTCCGTGTAAAGGCGCTGTTGCGATGCGACTGCTGCGGTGTCCTGTCTCAGAGCCACGCAGACAACTTATCGCCAACCGCTTGCTATCGTCGTCCTCATCTTACTTCAGCTCATTTCATTTCAAATGATTGTATTCGTACTGTTGCTACTAATGGAATAAAAATGCTCTATTGTGGCTGGCTTGTAGTGTAGCGGGTATCCTTTTTACACACCCTTTCCACTTTTTTGCTAAGGGTTGCGACTTTTCCATATTTAAATCAGAGTACTCATAGCATTCAAGAACTAATGATTCAGAAATACCGAGTTTCCATTGCTGTCTCTCAAAGGAAGGTTTATTCATCTGTCCTTTAGAAGTTTGTGAATGGAAATTGATTCCATTGCAGCCAGTTGTGATTTCAGAAAAAACTCCCAACTTGCAACTAGGATTTTTGCAATTTTGCTCTCTTTGAGGTGTGATCACAGAGCATTTGCATGAGCCGTAGCCATTTGATGTCAATGAAGAGGCTTCATAGTATGTCAGTGGCTTCAAGTAACACTCAGTCCAAAATTGGATCGAGCCGTAAAGCGCAGGCTGCATTCGCAATAGAATTTAAATTATACGCAGACATGGGAGAATTTGGCATGAGTGGTACATTCTGCCATTCCATACAGATTCAATTGGGTGGCAAGTCTTCCAAATGATTTGAAATATTTTAAGTGACTAAATTGTTTATTGAATGATGATTTATACTCTCAGTCTCTTCCAATAACTTCTGGTTGCCTTAAGGCGATTGCCAATCATTCCTTCTTCCTCTGACTTCCAGCGAAATCAATAAATTGATAATAAGTAGATCAGTAAAATAATGGGATATTTCATTGAAGTCACATTCGCTCGGTAACTTTTTGTGAGTGCATTCATTGCAGAACTTGCTGCCTCATGGTTTCAAAAAGGATTACAAACATGATTTCAAAGTTCATCAAGATTGTGATAAGGAAAACTAATCTATTTGCTGGATAAACTGCAGAGCTCATGGCTAGTTATCAATTGATTGACTCAACTGAAGCTCAATTTTCTTCTTTAATATTTGTAGAAGCTTCTCATCTGTTTCTGTCCGACCGGTTGGATTTCAAATTCAAAACATCACAAAGTGTAGTGGCAAATCAAAGGAAGGGGTCTTGTAAAAGAGCAATTGAAAAGTTTGTAATGTCTTTAAACTGAAATTTTCGCCCAACGTGGTCGAGTCATAGTGGGTTGCTCTCTTGGGAAACCTTTGCTCTTCCAGTCGAAGGTCTCGAGATGCCCCAACAAATAATTATAACTGAAGTGAAATTATTATCCACGGATTTCCAAATGAATGATGATGTCATTTTCTCTGAATACCAAGCATTATCATACAAAAATAGTTGATTTCCGAGCAGTATCTCCAATTATTACTTTCTTTTGCACCTCCATTTTCTGTTCCACTCGGAAGACAAAAATAAAATGAACTGAATGGGTGGAATCAATACACTTATTCTCCAATACGATTGCATTTCATGCTGTGCCTCAAGAAAGCTGCAAAATGCTAAGTATGAAATGCTTGGCCAACCCAGATCCCGGACAGCGACGCCTAGCATGCTTGGAGAACGTGGCCGTCCTGTTCTGCCGGTTTGGCGGCGCACGTGTCTGCCGCTGCTGACATACGGGCACGTCGCTTAGGACACCCAGCATATGCCGAGGGACGTGCCACACAGTGCTAAAATAATGCATATTCGTCTTGTCTTAGGACTGGTTATTAGGCTACTGGGGGAGGAGACCTTCGGCGTCTCTGGCAAACGGCATATTTTTGCATTTCTGAGTTCGTTTCGGTTGCCGTTTATTGAGTGTCTTCTTTTCTTATTTTTGTCTCAAAATTTTAGACAGAACAACAAATTGAATTGAATTTGTTTCTGCTGAAGTGTGATCTCGATTTTTTTTCGCTAGTTTGCAACATTGTTTCTTCAGCTTGAAACTTTGCGGCATTTACTGCAGCTGCGTTGTTTTGGTAACTACTTTTAAATTGTTGTCCAATGCTGCTGCTGCCGCCTTTGTTGTTGTTGTTGTTGTTGTCAGTGTAGTTGTATTCGTTATCATTGTTATTCTTCTTGGTCGTCAGTTCTCAACAATTTACCACTATTTGCGCAGCACAAAAGTTTTTCACTTAACAAAAAAACCAAAAAAAAAACCAAAAAAAAAAACCAAAAAAATAAAATTCTAAAGTGAAAAAATAACAGAAAAAAAACCGAAATTGTAGCGCAGAATAAACTTTAATTTTTCGAAAAGTTTTTAATTTCTCTCCTTGACTCGCTGACAAAGGAAGTTTCTCATACTTTTGACTTCTGAGCAGTAAGCGCCATTTCTTCTTTTCTTCTGTTCTGCGTTTTATTTCGTTTCTTTTCTACTCATTTGCTTTGTTTTCCTGCTGCTGTTTCTGCACTTTTCTTTGCGTACTATTCCCATTTTCATTCCTCTTATTATATGAAATTCTCTTTCATTTTTCATTCATTTTGTTTTGTGTTTTTGACGGCTTTTTTTTGTTGTTAATATTTTTGAATACTCTATTTTATTTGGTAGCTTTCAAGCACCTTATTTCATCTTTTGCTCTGGTCTTCCTTCTGATTGTGAGCCATTTTTAATGAGTAGATAAAGTGCAGCTCTTTGCATCGGGGGCAAGAGAGCAAAAACAAAAAAAAAAACCAAAAAAAGGGAATATGAACAAAAAAGAAATGAAAAATTTAATGAGTTTCTCCGCCGTTTACGCGTATACTGATGACTATTCTTGCAGAAGGAGCAAAATAAATTAAAAGCATTTAAGCCACACAAGGAGAGATAGGAGCGCTTTTGATATATTATGCGAGACGAGTAGTTAAGGAACCTTTTGGCAACTTTTTAACTCGATAAGCCAGTTGAAGTTTGCTTCATGAAATGCAATTCTTGTCTATGAAATGTTAAAAACTTTTCAAATTTGTAGCGATGTTGAACTAAAAGGATACAACAAGACCAGCAAAATTGAAAGGCTTCAAAGCAAATGCAAAATTTATGCGATCTTTTGCCAACGAATTGGAGCGCCGCTGTCGCAATTCATTGAAAGTTTGCAAACCATTCGGACTACCGGAGCCAATTTGACTGCTCGCACAACTCGAGCTTTTCTCGGTCATCTTAATGTGGCCTCTATTCGTTATGTGAATAACTTCCCGGGTGCCAGGGAATTATATTTAAATGAAAACACTTTGAAAATGATCCCCTTTGTCTCCTTAATCCAACCTGTGAGGGAATTAACCGTTGAGTAGAAATAATGCTGAAGTAGTATTGCCCTCGCACCATCCTGGATGTCGCCACGGTATGGTTTATTAATGATTATTTATCCCTATAATATCCAGGACAATGTCTCGTAGCGATATCAGGGTATATTTCATTCATGTTTCATATCTACTGAACTACTGAAATAGACATATTTGGTCAGAAAATAAGCAAAATAATAAATAATGATGAAAGTGTGAAGAAAAACCGGGATCGATTAGCAAAAATTATAAGAAAAAGTCCACAAACGGTACACCTAAAAAGTGTTTAGTTCAGAATTATGCATTTATCTGCCAATCGAAAACCAATCGAAAGTGGAGGCAGTCTTTTTCGGTGCTTTCGCCTACATAAGTTGTCAATGAGGGGTGATTTGTAAATGTAATCTCAGAGAAAGGAAGTTCCAACAACCACCACTCTGACTCCACCCTACTTCATCCATGATTTAAATAAAAAATAATTACTTTCCTCACTGAATTTCATAAAAGGGTACTTTGAAATTTCTTTTGTAAAACCAAATTTGGCGAAGTTCCTCTTTTCCCAGAGCACTCGGGTAAATTTTAAACCAATATTCATATACGAATGGCTTACTTAACATACTCGTACAACACTAGAAATTCCCTGAAACTGTTGTGCCTGCAGATATCAACACCATGTCCTTCATGTGTGAGGCGGGTCCTGGTAGCGGGAAAAATGAGAATTCCTCTGTTATGTCAAAGAATTGCCTTTCCCATGCCTACGAGTACACACACACACACACACACACACACGCTGCCGTTGGCCGAGCTGGCATCGTTGGCGTATGACTGCTTTGCGGCCAGCTCTGTTCGACACTTTTTCGTTCAATGCGAAATTAACTCATTAATGGGAAAAGTCAATTCGTAAACAATGCTTGTGTGTGCGAGCCTGGTGTGGTCTGATGTTGTTGGCTGCTTTATAGCGCCATGTCCTTGCGTTGTAGGCACATCGTGTGCTGTGGTTATCACTTGTTTGCTTTGACATTAATTGGGTTGTTCTACAAATTCCCAGAACGTAAAAGGCACACTGACGCCTAATTTATCACTACCGTATACAGCCGTAGTCATATCCACATCCGTTGTCGCTGGCATGAGTCGTGCCAAAATGCTCACAACATTACCCAGCAGAGAAATTTAATGGGTTCAATATCTTGCTCCGATATTCGATCTAAAGGTTATCTACAAACATCCGTCTACTCCGGCATTTTACACAGCCTTTGGAAATAATTCAGCGTCCATTGCCCACATACTATCACAATTGTCATATCTATATAGAGTAACATGTCTTTTTCAATTTTTCTGCTGGGTGTTCAGATAATTTTTCATGTTTATTTAATCGGAAAATTCGATTAATCACTTAAGGCACTATTCAGCAACTTAAATAAGAGTTGCGCCGAAATTGTTTATGACTTTTGTGTACAAAGAAATACACAAGCGTTCTATTTCAATTCGTGTATAAATTTTCATGGAGAGGGTGTGGCCAGTGTGGGGCAGTGTGCGCCAAACTATGCAAGTTCAACTCATCAACGCACTTTTGGAGTGTTTTAGGCTTTCTGCTAGTTTTAGCCTGAAGGAAACCAAATATTGGCTGCGTTCACTTAAGAAATCGTGAGGATGCAGTCCTAAAGTAATAAAAAAGTGCTAATTAGTGGGAAGATGAGAGAAAGCCGCAATATTGACAATCATATAACGCAACAGGCATCGGGATTCCTGAGTTGACCCATCAGAATTGTATTGAGTGCAATTCGAACGGCCCCTATAATGGAGGTGGGCAAAAGTATTACTACTTTAGAGATCTTATGAATCTTTTAAATAGCAAAAAAGACAGTAAACTGCAAAACATGCTCATACAGAATTTGACAAGTGAAATGTTCAGAGTCAGTCGTACCAATCATTATGACGATGCTATTCATCTGTGAATCTCATATCCACATAAATTTGAGGTGAGTATTTATATGCATTCTTCCAAGCAGTCAGGACCGACAGGTGGAGAGGCACACAGGCGGGAAGATTAACACATGATCACTGCTTAATTATTTCAGGAAGTGATTCTCATCAAACATATTTATATTTCTATATACTTGTATTCCTAGCTACCATGTGTCCTTTTGGGAACTATGCTCGAATCCAATATAGCTCAAGGAAGTATGTGTAGTACGTACCGCAACCTGAGAGATCTATTGTGCAGCCTCGTGTCCAACTAAAACGATTCTGGACTATTTATAAACCTCGCAAATGCTGTGGGCTTCATTTTAACTATGTGATTTGGAGATAAGAACCCCCTGCCGAGGTAATTATGTCTGCGTGTGTAAGCTAATTATGATTGGACTACATAATTTAAAAAAATATGCAACTTGCTTCTCACGGCTGCGCTAGAGGTAATGTCAGCACTTTTAGCGGATGCGCGTGTACTCAGGTATTTGCATGCATTTTGTTGCGCTCGTGCAAGTTGACGTCTGTGAAGCCGAGATATTGGTTGTCAGCTAATTCGGCGTTAACTTGTACAAGTGTATAAAAATCACCTCACAATTCATTGAGGGATTTTTTAATACTATTTTATTATTTAGGACTTTATTCATCTTTTTAGGACTTTTTCAGTTCCTCTGTGGTAAGTTTTTCTTAAAGGCCCCCGAGAAGAACAGGCGGAAAAAATCCGAATCTAGATTCTCACCAAAAACAACAGCAAATTTGAAAATTGGCCAACAATATTTTATTGCATACAAAAAGCATTTCATTGAAAAGGAAACTGGTCGTTGTGTTAGTGCCGTTATTAACAGGAATCCGGCTACAAAGAGCAAGGACACCAATTTTGCCAAAAAGTGGTCACATTGCATCGGAGTTGTGACCAGTGACGGGCGCGTGACGGGGTACTTTACACACCGACAACATGTTGTTAGAAGAAGTGTGGTGTCTACCGAAGTTAGTTGGAAACCCTGAGGCAAGAACTTTACGGACGTTGTAACTCTCTCACGGCACACATTGCAAATCATACTCAAGCAAAATCTTGTATAGGTAGGTAGGTAAGGCGGCCGCTCGAAGGTCACACTAAGGCCAACATTGACCCTTCGTGATACCGCATGAGACAACAGGTCCCATCCCTTTCAAAGGTCCATTTGGAGGTTTTAATGAAGCAGTTGATGGAGCTAATCTTTTTATTTGAGATATCTCCCAAAGAGTCCAGAAAGTAGTCGCCTAGGAAAGTCCTTCTGGATAGCGCTGGACATTATGCACGTGTCCAGCGGTGTCCAGAAGGAGGCGCACTTTCCTAGGCGACTACTTTCTGGACTATTTGGGAGATATCTAAAAAAAAAATGCAATGGACTCTTCCTCCGCCTCTTGTCTAAACTCCTCTGCAAATAATTATAATAATTGAGCGATGCTTGAGTATATTTTTATGCCTGATAGATTTGTTTCTATTCTAAAAATTCCTGGATGACACTTAATAGTAGATTCCAGCTGCCAATTTTACATTTGTCCTATTGGTAGCGCATACAACATACATACGCAAACGATAAATTCCGTAACCAGTCTCGAAATGGGAGCATATTGTGTTGACATCAACGCACTGCAGTCGACATATGTAAAGGTGTCTGTCTTTCACTCTACAACTGCCCAATTTGAATGCATGCAACTGCAGGTGCATTCAGTCAATCCCAGTGCATGCATTCCGCAGCACACACCTAGACCTACGCCGACCTGCTGCGACTAGTGCTGCAGGCGACTGCCTGCAAGTGCTCGGACACAACCACACACTCAGCAGCAGCATACACTGTAGCAGCAATGTGTGCTACTTGACCGCTCCCGCTTGCGGGCTTTGTCTGCCTGGCTGATGGTCTTTTTACTGTGCTCGACTGCCGTTGACATCTGCCGACCATCCACTGGCCGATTCACTGTAAGCACCCGTTCCTTTCATAAATGGCATCATTTCGCATTTGCCTCCGGTGTTGTGCTGCATATGATTTCCGAAATGTCCTTTTCGTTGCAAATTGAGTTGAATTTTGGTTATCCGTTGTTTGCTGACTGCGTGGTCTGCTGAGGTATGTAGTGGATTCGTCTTTTTTTGCTTCTGCATTTATAAGCAGGCTTAATGCCAATCTGCGTACAACGCACAGTGATGCGTCCCATATGAAAACTGAACAGCAACCCGACATAGATCTCTTCCCTTCTACAAAGAGAAATTTATTTAAAATGTGTGCAAGACGCAATTCTTACTAAAAATGACATTTATCAGTAATAAGTCATTATTGAAACTGGAAACTGTCTTTCAAATGAAGAAAGGAAAATAAAACAATTAGTTTCCAAACGAAAGGTTTAAATTTTTTCATTTTTACCAGATTTTCAGTTAAAATTGATCTTCCAAATGCTCCCAACCAATCGAAAATTCATTAGGCAGCAATGTTGGGTAGGCGCAACTAACGGACGCTGTTCCTCTCGGCTTATACAAAGTACCGAGAGCTGGATACTGGAGAACAAGGACTAGTTGACTTCTACATGATACAATTCTTGTATGCTTCAGGGCACATATGCATACTTATATTCAAAGATGACGATTATTATTATTATTATGATATTTAAGGGGATAGTTGCACTGTGATCTTTACATCCATTGTGCCACAATAAGAGTACAAGGTTCTTGCTTGGGTCCTACATTCAGGATATGGAGTAGAATAAGAGAGAGGCTACAGACTTTTCAGATGGAACCTTTGAAGGTTCCCAAGTATCTACCGTAGGCATGAATTCTGACAGCACGTATAGGGACATCTCTTCTTCAGAATATGCAATAGTTTTAGGAAGTTATATTAATCATTATACTATTGTAAATTCAATTCACACCATATTCATCAGGTGTGCACTGAATTTACAATAGTCTGTTGGCAGGTCTGTCAATATTTTTAAGCAGAATTGTTAAATTATTCCTGCAAATCTTTGTAGTGTCTTGTGTAGTATGACTTTAGTGTAAGTGCCCCAATTCAGTGGGCATTCTTAAGGTGTGGTTTACCAAGTGCTAATAGAATAGAAATAGTGCCTTTTCCCATTCCGCTAAAAGGTTCCGGTCCAAATAAGTGTGTAGAGGCTCCGTTTCTTATTAATGCATTTGGCCAATGCAATAGTTGTCTCGTTACACTTTACATACCCATAGAATGGTAATTTTGGTAAACAAGCAATGAGCATGTTTTAGCCATTGACCATGCCAAACATGGTTTGTCGATCCCGCAAGTGGGAACATAGAACCCGTCTTCTTCCACATTCCGAAATTCGAATGGGAACGTAGTGAATTGGATGATATGATGCTGTAGCGAGTTACTCGTAGATCAGAAAACATTATCCCTCAAATATTGAAGTCATCGGAAGTGTGAAAGCAGTGACGAGAATGTGTGAGACAGCTTTGAAAGAACAAAGTAGAATGGAATAGTCGTGTGGGAGTGTAAGAGGACATAACCTATAAATCATATAGTATCCTAGTAGTCAATCACACCCTGCAATGGTGCGGTTAACGGCGGCACTGCGGGAATGTGTGATTGAGAAATTTAATGTTTTTTAGTGTGTTAACATCCCACGCTGCAGTTAAAAGACGGGAGTAGGAAAAAAACTCAAAAATAACCTACAAATTCGACAAGTTTTTCTTATGATATTTTGGCCCCACTTTGGTGAGGTATGACACCACTGTGCAGGTACCGGGGTAGTACATGAGCTGAGGAACGTTTTGCCTGTGGTGCAGCAATGCAGTGTATTGTAAAAGTAATCTTTGACAATATGCAATTGCATAAAGACCCAAACAACTCGCCCTCACCTTCATTCTTACGCACTCGCACACTTTCACACACACACACACACACACAAATACACCAATTACATGACTTCGGTTGTGTATTACAGCACTAGCCTGGATTAGCATTTTAATTAAAAAGGACTTTCACTCATCTTTGGCTTCATTATTGTTCCTCGTACGCTCGTACTACGGAATTTATATTGCTTAATAAACAGCCCTGACTGAGTTGGCTGGGCATTCGAAAATCCATTTCCTCCGGAATAATCACTTTGAGTTTTGAGTGCGTGAGCGTATGCATTGTACACGGGCAGGTACGACTAACGAAAGCCATGAATCTGTTGATTTCCCCCACACTTTTCCACTGTGTCCCTTTCAAATTAAAATTTTGTTTACTTATTTCAAACGCTTTCGAGTGCCACGAAATATTTCGATAAAAATTTCAAGAAAAATTGCTGTTCATGAAGAATCGGGTACAATGCATCTGCACTGCAGTCTAAAGAAATGCCAAATATAATTGTCCTGAAAGTGTCTGTTACAGGTGTGTGGATATGATCTCAGTATTTGGTATCATACCTCGAGAAAGCAACTAATGTGGTCAACTCTCAGGTATTAATTTGTTTGATGTTGTGTACAAACAAATCCGGCGTAATCCGATTTGTCAGGAAGTTTATGTATCCGTGTTTCCATTTTGTCTCTTTTGATGTAAGGTCCTTTAATGTTTTGCTAATACCACATTGAAGAAAAATGTGATATTTTCTTTTTTTTACCACTCACTGTAAATATTCAATGTAAATGTGCTACTTCGAATCCTTGAAGAGATGTTGACAATAATTTTAAACCAAAATATATGGAAGAGTCTTAAATTAACCTTCAAGCTTTCCTTTGTGAGCAAATTGTGAGCCTCGAGATCTGTAAAGGACGTTCGTCAAATCAATGATGATATTTTTCAGCGATTGTTTATGATCTCTTATAAACATAATTGGAAAAATTTAAGGAAATACTCGTAGTTTCTTGCTTTAATTCTTTAACTAACCAGAACAGTCTAAGGATGGGTTTATGTGTTCGAGGTGCCACTACGCTTTTAAATTTGGAGACAATAAGAAGTTTTCGTTAGAATCGTACCATGACCCGAGAAAATAGGTGCGTTGAGAAACAAGAGATGGATGTTTGTACAACGGAGATGGATATTTGTACAACGTATCTGGCGTTAAAGGAGAACGTGTGGAAAAGAAAAATCTGCAAAAATCGGCCACAAATCCGCATTGGAATTATTCTGTATTTTATTGTGTATTAAAGCAAACGCAGCTGGAATTTCTACACCGTCGGCTCCCCTCCGCAACACTTGCGAATGTGATCATTAGAAGTGCCAAACTCGGCAGTAGTCGCTTCCAGTGACACTCACAACAAAAATTTAATTTACAATATAAATATGCAAAGTCCTCAGTTTCATCAGACTGCTGATGAAAGCAAACAATCAACTACTTGCACCTCGCCTACTTGCCCCGCTGCCGATTCTGCGGCTGGTCTGCTGCCTGGCAGCTGTTAATACAACTTAGCGGCACACAATTGGGCGAAAGGCGCTGCGCTTTAAATTTATTTGCACGCCCCCAACAAAAAAGAGAAAGAGAAAAAATTAACTCAAAAATAACAAGCCTGCTCAAGCATAAAACGCCTGCAAACAGCACATTTAAAAGTAAACTTAAATTCACCTTGAGCCAGAGGCACTTACTACTCAGCTCGCCTGCCAGCTAAGACACTTGCCGCTTCGTGGAGCAGTAGCGCCCCGCCACCCTGCCTGGCGCTCACAGGGTACGTGACTGGTATGCAACAGCGCAGACGGCTAAAAGCGGCTCGGAGTTGGGAGTTGGCAGGAGCTGAGCGCCCGGCTCGGCAATTCCAGGATTTCAGCTAGAATGACTTCAGTTTACACATAAGCAACGCCCTGAACAGCAGCACCAGCAGCGACAGCAGCAGCAGCGACAACAGTAGCAGCGACAACAGTAGCGGCAGCAGCAGCAATTTCTGACTTCAAAAGGTACGCAACCACACTGCCTTATCTTTGGCGGAACTTTGCTTGCGTTCGTCATTTGGAAATGCTTAGTTACTTTTTGCGGAAAAATACACAATATTCGTAGGCGAGGCTCTTCCTCATGTTCGCCGCAAATGAAAAGTCCAAAGAATTAAATGTGGAAAATCACAGCAAAAGAAACGAAAATTCAATACATTTACTTTTCCACAACATTGCATGCTTACACTGATATACGAGTGCCACACAACATCCTGCGTGTGTGCACACATGTATTCATGTGAATGTGTATGGCTGTGCCTGTGTGAATGTGTAGGCGTTGATTTGGCATTATGTCAACGTCTGACAGAGTCAAGAATTGATGTTGTGTATTCTGCGGGTGACGGCTGAATGCATGGAAGCGCCGCGCAGACGAAGAATACTGCAGAGCGTCGGAGGAACTGCAGGTGAGGGATTTGTGAATTATTGGCACCAAGCTAACTATGAGGACTGACGGAATTTGGTAGCCAAGCCAATTACTCGTTTATTTGCAACCATGTTTCCGCGAAAGTTGAGCCTTCATGTCATTCCATCTACTCA
Source organism: Clusia tigrina (assembly GCA_920105625.2). NCBI lineage: Eukaryota > Metazoa > Arthropoda > Insecta > Diptera > Clusiidae > Clusia > Clusia tigrina. Next base: position 27,984,521 of record OV050032.1, read on the forward strand.
TACGCATGTATTACAAGTTCAGTCCCTGTGAGACGAGGAATTTAGTATGTTGTGATCGTGCTTCCGCTTAGGCCACTGATACCCAAGCAGTAAAGAAAATTTTCATCCAAGCTGGAGGCGGGGGTGTGCAAATATTGTGTGTACAAAAGCATCACCCTAGTACTCGTACTAGGGTGGTGTAATTAACTGAATATGTGTTCCATTTAGCTGCGTTCCATTCGCCATCGTCAGCTTGGCAAATGTCGCTTATGCTGACATTAGGATGGGTTTACAACGCTATGTTTAATGAGCTGCAATTAGTTCGTTTATATAATTAACGAATTGGAGCTGTGATGCCAAGTCTGCTTTTTTGTGGTTTGTGCTTAGAACGTAATTATTCATAGACAAACAATATTGGCATAGCATTTGTTGTCAGTGCTGCCAAATTTAGAGAAAGCATCGATTTCTGACTTGGTTGTTTTTTGGCACTTTGTAACGACTCTTTTTCGCCGGGGTAAGCTCGCCGGACTGCCAGGAGTCGTTTACACATTGCTATAATTACTCCCGATGAAAATAAGCTGGTGTCAACCAGAGGCCAGTACATTTGACTCGAAAGTCCAGTCATTTGAACAAAAATATTGTTTTCGCTCATTTAGCAATGAGCCACTAGCAACAGCAGACAAAGCTAATTATTGCATTGTTTCACTACCAATTTCCGCGACGTTGCTGTTGGATGTGCCGCATTATGTTCTGTACCAGATGCACAAAATATTTGTGGCTGTGGTTATGTAAGATTTGGTCAGGTGTTGCTGTTGGAAGTTTGTGGCTGACACCAATAATATGCTCTGAAATGAAGGAGACTCTTCAGTCATGTGGGAGTACCGAAAGGGACCGGTAGCTCTGACAATTAACAGCAATTAGTCTTGTGCTAACAAGGCTACAAAATATATTGAAATAGAAGTATCAAGTGTGGATGCTCAAAGCGAGAGAGAGAGAGAGGGACAGAGTGAGGGGGACAGAGAGAGAGGGACAGAGTGAGAGAGAGAGACAGAGAGAGAAAGGGACAGTTAGAGAGAGAGAGGGACAGATAGAGAGAGAGACTGAGACTGCATATCATTAGTGATTAAATATATCGTGTACCCTATTGAGGGTATAAAAGTTGGCGTGACCATTATGGACCGATTTCTCTATTGTTATGCAAATTAGTTTAGTTTCGTTCATTCACTGGATTAATTCAAAGACACTCGTCAGAAAAATAACTGCTAACTAAAGTATTTTAATCTATGTAGTTGCAATTCACTGACGTAGGTTGGTAGGTAGGTAAGGCGGCCACCCGAAGGGCGCACTTAGGCCAACATTGACCCTTCGTGAAGCCGCATGAGACAACAGGTCCCGTCCCTTTCAAAGGTCCAGCCATTTGGAGCTTTTAATGAAGCAGTTGATGGAGCTAATCTTTTTTTTTGAGATATCTCCCAAGGAGTCCAGAAAGTAGTCGCCTAGGAAAGTGCGCCTCCTTCTGGACACTGACGGAATAGTGAGCAAAATGAATTTACTCTCACTTTAATATTTAAACAAGCTTCACTGTACAGCATTTCTGCTTTCAAGTCACAACTGCACATACGCTGCAAGCTGCATCTTTTTCTTCTTTGTTTCTGCCGCCTTCGAGTCCATTGCAACACGTTCTATAACTAAGTCCATTAGTGCGAAAGCTACAAGACTCACTATAAACTCTGGCTCGTTGTTTATGACTTTGGACAGTCATGTGTCACGAATGGCATTTTAGTAGCATTTGAAAATTCATACATATTTTGTTATGAATGATAACCCAACCTGTTATACGGGTCGGTCTTTTGGTGGCAAGCTCTCGAAAAAGTCTGGAATATCAAACCCTTCGATAAAATCAGAAGATCCATTGCTCTACTGATCACTGGCGCTCTTCGTAGCACACCTACGGAAACCCTTTTTGCCATGCTGCACTGGCTCCCATCGGGGCTCCTGGTTAAGCAACACGACAAGTTGACAGCGATTAGACTTAACGCTCTTTCGTCCTGACGGGCCATGCCTCTATTCTGAATCAGGATCCACCTGTCTCCAACTTTATCGATTATATGTCGGTCTATCCCGATTTGAACAGGGAATTCGACCTCACTATTCCAAGCAGAAATGACTGGACTTCAAAAGACCGAGTCGTCGGTGAAACGGTCGAAATCTATACCGACGGTTCCAAACTTGGAGGTAGAGTCGGCAGCGGTATCTTTTCCGACAAACTGGACTTAAACCTCTCCCTACGTCTCCCAGACCATTGCAGCGTCTTTCAGGCTGAGGTCATGGCCATTTATCACGGTCGACATATCTATCTTCTCAGACAGTCAAGCCGCAATTAAATCTTTTTTTGGCTCCACGGCCATCTCAAGACTCGTTCATGAATGTCGAACTTCTTTAAATGAGCTCGCAAGTTACTCTCGGGTGCACCTAGTCTGGGTTCCCGGACATAGCGAAATCCCGGCGGACGAGCTTCCCAAGGCAGGCACGCTACTGCACGAAATTCAGCCCTCCGTAAACATCGGCATTCCACTGGCAACAGCCAAGCTCCAAATCCTATCAACTTCTTCGACTTGATCGCGACCACTGCATACTGGGACAGCACGCAGAAAGACTGGGCCTACCCTCAAACGATTTTTGCTGAGGCTGTGGTTACGAGGGGGAGGACGAGACGGTTTTCCGCCTCTTATGCCACTGCCCATCCTTGAACAAGCATTCACCCCATTTCTTACAAGCCTGACCGAGCTGTCATCCTTTAATATTAGGGACATAGCAAGGTTCATCAAACTAGCAGGATGGTTTCCTGTAACATGCTGGGGGAGTCGTGCCTTTCCCGGCGTTGTCCTTGCGCTGACTATCACCATCCCAAGTAAGAGAACTTTTTAGTCAGTGCTTGAACGTATCACAATGGGCCATTATGTGTCCTCAAGTGTCCTTTTGGCCAACTAGGCGGCCACTCCTGCCTACCTACCTAGTTATGAATGATGAAAATACTATTTCATTGCCATATACTCGTATATCTGTGATCAGCTTTACTTCCTGAGTCAATGGCCTTTTGTCAGCAGTTGCCTTTTCTGTGTACTCTTTTATTTTCCAAATTGATATTTAAAAGATATATTTAAGTGAATGGTCATAAAGAAATATGAATTAATAGCCAAAATAGGGCGGCTCTCATTAAAGTTTCTTCAATAGTCGGATGTAGAACTTATTGTTTCGTAAACGCGTTCTTAGTTCGATCACTGGATACCGTCAAGATAATAAAAACACTTTTTTTGATGATTAACTCGTGGCTCTAATTAAACTATTCGAAATTGACAACAATTCACTTAAGAAATTGTTAACAATGTTTAATTGAATACAACAAATCTATTTGTAATGCTGCTTGTCACTCACAACTGATTCGCTGCAGTTCCACTGTGCCCTTCGAATACTCAGTGTCTGATTTCCAGGATGCTTTTGTCTAAACGAGAAGTTTGCTTATTGTGCAGACGACACTTTCATGCCTCATAGTGTAAGAGAAGGAGACACCAAACCTAAACATTTATTACAAATTACAAATGTAATTAAAAATAACGATCAATAGCAAAACACATCGAATATAGAACTTAGAAAGATTTGTAAGGACCATGTATTAAACATATTCGCAATCACCGTGTGAAGGGTGGCCCCTTGCCCGCTTGACAAAAGGAATCAAATCATTACAAGAATATTGAAGAGTTCTCCAGCAAGAACACTTAGCAACAGAAAAGTGCAATGTGGCAAAGTGCAAAATGGTGACGAACTAAGGCTCAGGTGTCCGCTCTTAACTGCTGAGTCGAAAAAACTTAAATGAGATTGTGAAGGAAGAGTGCCAAGTGCAGTCAGCACCTGACAACTGCAATTGCAGCTTCAAAAGTGTTCAAATCTGATGTCATTGGAATATAATTTTGGCCATGAAGCGTTCGCCGGAACGAAGAATTTTCAGAGTTTTGGAGTTGTCAAGAGATTGATTTTCTGCTCGTTCTTCTGTTACTCAACTCTTAATTTCTTTTCTTTTATTTTGAGTTGAGAATTTTGACTGCAATTGCGTGACCAAAATACCAAAAATTCAATTTGCAATGCAAACGTATGGCAACTGCATTAAAAGCATCAGGGAAATGTGGAGAAGGCAGCGGATAGTGGAAGGCACGGTGGTTGCGAGGAGGGTGTGCTAAAGTGGCCGTGGTTGAGGTTGGGGTGACTGAGTATGGTAACTGAACAAATGCAATGGTAAAAAGTTAATTTCCTGAAAGCGCATGAATTCTCAGCATGCAAGTCATTAAATTCCCCACTCACTGACAGTGGCTACGTGCAAATCTAGTCTGACTGGGCTAGTATGTGTGTTCGGAATGAATTTGTGTGTGTGTGTGCGTTTGTTTGAGTGTGTGTGTGTGGGTGTGTGGCAGTTGTAATCTTGTCAAAAACATCCACAAAAAATAAGCTTCATTTCATAGCATTTCGTTTCATTTGATTTCATATCGCGTCGCTTTCAAGCGGAAGAGCTTAACTGCTTTCGTATTTTAGTTGATTAAATCCTGCAGCCGCCACTCGTACACAAAGGACGCCCATATACGAACGATACCAAAATCGCTGCAATGCATGCGCACATTAGAGACAAAAAGAAACCTCATAAATGCACATACATGGTTGTTGTTGTTGTTGGTTTTTTTGTTACGTAGCATAAAAGCCGGCGAGAATGAAAATGTGGCAAGGACACAGAGGAAATCAAAATTGTCATGCACGCACTCGAATGGCATGTTGCAAATTCATTATTTGATTTTCATTGCATTCTGCCAAAACCCAAACCAAAACCAAAGTCATTGGCAGAGGCAGACGCAGCGGAATCCTGCTCGCATTTCACTTGCAGCTCAACCACGAGCATAAGAAAACATTCCCTGCACGGCCATTGTCCGCACACAAAATTGGCTGCAATATTTGTGGTTAAATGCGCCCTTTGTGTGCGCTTGTAAGGCTGCGAGTGTGTGTGTGTGTGAGTGTGGCTGCTAGCCAACGAGTCAGTCAGCCAAATGTCAAACTCATTGATAACATTTGCAACGCAACAGCAGCAGCCAAATCGAGATGAGCATTTGACTGGTGATGCTGTTGCTATTGCTGGTGCACTGACTCGACTGCCCTTTGATCTTGCGTTGGCACACCAACGAACAGTGCGCTGTGACCACATGAAAACGCAAAATAATAGAAGCCTTCGCAAGGCATATTCGCATTGAATGAAAACGCTTTCCATGGAAGAGGTAGAGGCATTTTGACCAAGTTATCTTTGTGTCTATGATGAAGATACTCATTTTACACACCACCGATATATAGAACTCAGCAATATGAAAACTTGCCTGTGAAGACATTGTGTATTATTATGTTAAATGTATCCAACATCGCCTTGCTTTAACTTCCATGCCAACTTTATTTGCATGGGCATTTTATCTTAAGATAATTAGTATTGCGAAGTTGGTCTAAATGAATCACCAGCAGGAGCTGACTTACGATGAACAGATGGTTTATTCCCCTTCGTTTGGTAGTTGTGATTTGCTCTTTTGCAGTTTTCCTTGCCTTGCTGCTCTGACTTTGCGTGCTCTCTTGCGCTGCTATGCACGTTGAGGTGCATTGCGATTGCCAAACCCACAAAATTCGGAGCAAACAAGCCACACAACTGCAGTCTACATTATGGACTGGAAAGGTTTGAGGTGAAAACTGCGAATCTGTCGGCCAGTGAGAGCGTTGTGTCTTCAGATTATATTAATATAGGCGGTGGTTTCAGTTAAGCGCCTTATTTCTGCACAGAAGTGTTGCCGGGTACTAGTAAAGTGGAACTTTTGTGTATCGCTGTTAGAATAGCTCTGATTGCAATGAACGTTTTCCTCACTTTAACAAATTTAGAAGCTGTCGTCAACTCAAGTGCTAAGTTTGCTCCTCATCTTCCGCGCAAATGCTTCTCTATTTACTTAAAAATCGCATTACTTTTTGTTCAACACAATTTTGCTGTTTACCTGCGTCGATGGCTGAGGAGAAATTTTGTATTGGTAATGAAATTTACTTAATTGGAAGTAACCCTAACTCTAAGCCACCCTACTACAGATATATTAAAATATTTCAATTGAAAATAATGTACTCTTAAATTCTTGTGGGCAGCCAAATCAAGAATATCAATGCAGGTGAGATTTTAAAGAGGTTTGCGCCTGAGCAGGACTTTACCTACTTATATAACGAAATCAAAACCTTCATCTACTCCCTGACAAAGCGATAACGACAGATTAATTCCTACTTTTCGTTTCCCTCCGTCGTTAAGATTCTACATGGTGCTCACATCTGAATAGTATAATCGCGTAATTGTCTCTGAAAGATCCATCATGAAACGATCCATCCCTAACGAATGCAGACTTTTCCGATAAATTTTCTGCTCTTCGATTATCTTCCAGATGAAGCTTATAACGATTACTTTTATCTTTGCTTGGGATTGTACGGCAGCTTTACAGCACAGGAAAGCTGAAAATTTTCTATGTATAAGTTGACAAGTAGCTCACGTATTGACAGACGAAAAGATGGGAGAATATGTCGCAATATTGAACACAAAAATTGTTCACTTTCTTGGAAATCTTGAGCGCGATTTCTAACAATTGAGAGACTTCTTCTCCTCGCTATGAGATTTTGAAGCAGAATTGTCAAAAATTGATTATGTGAAAATTGTCTCTCGCACCTACGCTGCATTATGCCCAGTTCACATAAGTTTGGTCACAGATTTCGAACGCGGTCAAAGTATCGTAACCACAAAATGCACACATTTCAGTCAACGAATCGCTGAGTGACAAATACGCAAAGTTAACAGAAAAAAGCGAGTAACGCTTAATAGCTTAAGTAGGTATGAAGTTTAGCTGCAGAGCCTCACACAGCATCCAGAATAATCATTTCTTTGAGGATAACAAAAGGAGAAAGCAAGGATAGTACGCAGTTCAATGATAGTAATAAGGTAAGTGGACCCATCTGTTTGCTGAAGGAAGAATACGCAGTCTTCATAAATTCACCATGTGGAAACCGTTGAAACAAAATTATTTTAGACCAGCGTTGACGGCAACTACTCTTCATAGTGAAATTGAAGACGTGAGATAAATTTGTTCAAGTGAAATAGTATAAACTTCAACTTCCTTCTATTCCTTCTTTATACACATATCCTTCAATAGCAGTACATCCAAACATTCTATAATCACCTACAGGAAGCCTTGATCAGCACAGGTTCTTGTATCCTGGTTGTAGTGGTATGGCCTAATTTTGCTGTAAATTGACAAATACACAACGGAATATAGTCCTGAAAAAGGATTCCGAAAATTTTATTTTATTTTCATCATTTTAGTTTTCCTTTACATTTTGAAAAAAACATTTAAAGGAGCTTCATCTCCAATGAAATAGGTCCTGAGATATCCTGATTTCCATTCGAATCCTTCTCGTCGAATTCTAGCACGATCAAATCTGGGGTCATTGAATAACGCAAACATATCAAAGAAGCGTGCCTGGCAATAATCTTGTAAGGATTCCGATCACTGGAAAACTTCACAGAGTTCGTTCCAGGTCAGCTGCTCGAGAAATGTTCCCACAGAATTGTGTTGAATAATTGAATATTATATTTTACATTTGAATATTTTTCTATTCTTCAATTTGAATTCGAAATTTTTTTGTTCATTTTCTCTTCTACGAGCAGGTGCACGGGAAGGCAAGTTGAGTTAAACGCAAATCGTTTGCCGTGTAACTACCTCCCTTTTCCACGGTTTGGAGTTCTGCTCCTTCTTGGCTGAGTATTTGTTTTAGTTACCAACTCCTTTAAAGCGTGGTTGGTTTAGTTTCAATCGCTTCTATTGAAATGGCCCCTCATATGAAGTCGTGTATTCCGATCTGACCCCGCGTGTGTTTATTGAGAGTACCATCGGCAAAAGTTTCGTTGCCGGTTATGATCATTACTGCACTTGATGTTTGATAGGAAGATAATAGGAGTACACCCTCGAGTATGGAGGATCTATAAATCACTTCTAATTGCCAGCAATCGCATATAAATTTATTCATATTTCCACAAATTGATTTTGCGATTCAAATCGCGATCTTCTTTGCCTGACAATTTGCCTTGCTGGTCCTTTTATAATCTTCAAGAAGACACTAACACTGACTTTAGCGGCACTTCAAGTTTAAAATTAGTTTATCTGAACTTTAAAAATGAATACTTTAATATTCTGATATTCGTGATCCTCCGGAGCGTGAATATACGCGGCACTACGCAGAGTTGAGGTCTAGTGAACTTTGAGTATTAAATGTGGAAACTAAAAATCATTCGTCGACCTTCAAGACACCTCAGGTGCAGGATCTTTTCATTAACACACTTTAACTAATGCTTCAGCATTTTTTGTCGTTCGTTGACGAGTGTTTGCTTGTTTTTGTTGATGCATCAATAAGGGTCGGTTTGGAACTTTCCCCACCTGAGCAAGCCGACGAGCCATGGTGGAGTTTAGCAAACAACTTTGAGCACAATCAGTTCGCTATGTTTGCAGAAGTGTCTGCTAATAAGGCAAATATTTGATAAAAAGCAAACAGCTAACAAAGAGGCACATTTGGACCGAACGAGATGCGCATTAGAATATGGCGACTACAACGTAGATTCATTCATATCACAGTCTTTCGACAATATGTTTTTGATATCGAGAAATCGGCCTGCCAATTGGTATCCAAAACCGCACCTCTTGATTATTTTTGGTCAACTTCGTTAAGCGACAGGGATAATGCTAATAAAACAACATTAAATATACCTTTGGAAGTCAATATTGTTCGATCTATTTATACGTAGTTGACATGCGTTCCGCATTGCTCGACGAAAATTCGCAGAAAATTGCGGATTCAGAATCAGCTTCAACGGGAACAGATGCGGTAGCCGCACATGTGGAATCACCTTCGCTCATCGATGGCCTCAATTGACATTATTAAAGGAGAAATATGGATCAAATATTTTACTTATCGTACTTGTTGCTTTGTTTTGAACTTACATTCGCATCTTCCTTAAAAAGCGCTCACTCCGAGAATTAATCGGACATGATTTCTTCTTTCGTATTCAAAAAAGGTTGCATACTTTGGGGGTCAATGTTTTTAAGCTTCGAATTTCTTAGGCGAAGGGTGTTTCGACTAAATTTTTTTCCGTTTCCGAGTGTTTAAGGTGACTCTTACGATATGATCCGGGCTCTAACAATATGCATGTACACTTAGAGCTGCTTTAGAGAAATCTACAGTTTGTGGCATGACAATGGAAGTGGCAGCTGCGACTAAACAGTGTTACAGTCCAACAGCAATTTAAGTGAATGTCCATCAAACATTAATTGTATGATAACTATCAGTTATTTTAGTATTTGTCTATGTGACAGAGTACTGTGCAATGCCTTTGAAGAATACTGCTAGCGTAGTTAGTAGCCCAAAGGTGGGAAAGACGGAAGCGTTGGCACTAGTATTATATGAGTATATAAAAGTAGCCAGGATCCGCTGTGTGGGAGCTGCTTTTGCCGTTTAGTGTCGTAACTTTAAATGTTAGTGGGATTTACGATGCGCTGACTCCTGGCACTACCTCTGCCAGCTTGACTGGCTGATTGCCTGGATGTGTAGAAGATAGCTACGGATAAGCATGACTTCTGCTAGTTCTGAAGCCGCACACACGCCATTACACACAAACCCAGCCACCTTTAGCGATCACGTTTGCAGTATTCGTTTGCAATTTATTGCGGCCGCGTTGCACACTTAATTGAGTTGCTGGATGCTCCTTTGCTACTGGTACTTTGCGCTTGTTGGCTGCAAGTTGCCCATGCTGCAGGCCGCCAATGCTCACTTTGACGCAAGCGAGTGCCTTAGCGGCGTCTTTGGCCTGCTGCTCGTCGGAAGATAAGCGGCTGCCAAAGAAATGGCACCCGTAAATTATGAGTAACTGCGCAAGGATGCTTGGAGCGCATTTCCAGCAGGCAGTCTTTGTAAATTAATTCCAAACATATTAAATTAGAGCAAATAAAATCAAATAAATAAAACGAAATGAAATCAAATTAAATTAAATTGAAATTAATATGCAAAAATATGCCTAAATAAATTCCGCATTTATTCAATTTGCATTTATGTGTAAATATTTGCGCTCGAGCGAACAGCGTCGAGTTGCATTTTCTGCATGATTTATGCACGCTGCGCACACGTGTGCGTGTGTGTGGCTGCGTGCGTGCGTGCTTGTGTGTACACGCATTCCTATTTACGGAAATTGGTGCCTTAAATGTTTAATTATGAGTTTAATCGCATACGCACCAGTCCGTTCAATTTTAATTTCAGCTCACGTCCCGCATGCGAAATTTCTGAAATTCTGAATTACATTATTTGTTCAAATTGCAGAACTCTGCGAATCTTTGCATGCACGCTGGCAAATTAGGCCCTCCAGATAGCCCACGTGGCAGGCAGTGGTGTGCAGGTATGTGGAATGTGGCTCAGAGTTGTCTCGCACAGTGCTTACACTGATACTCGCACAAGCAGCTGGCGTGCGGTCTGGCTCTTATCTATGAGGGGATCTGTGCCGTACGGGCTGCCCGTCGGCACACACTCAAAGGCATATCCTTTGTAAACTTTCGGCTCACACGAATACTTGGGGTGTTCTTGCTCTCAGAGTAGCACTAAGCCGTTTTCTTTACGGCAAGACAGCAAAGCTCTTTATGAGATTATTTTAAGCCGTTGGCCTTTGTAGCCTAAATTCTGTTGGAATGCCTTAGGCCGCTGTGAACTTAGCCCTGTCTATGTTGTGCCTTGACATTTAAGACCTGGAGTAAATAAAGTTTAAGGCGACACTTGAATTAATGCCGTCATGAAAATATTTAAAAACAAAGTTTGCAAAATGATACTCCAAAATAAACGAAATTTAATAAATTGATGCTTCATAATATGAGAGAAAGAGGGAATATCGTTAACGACCTATCAATAATAAAGTATAGAGCCGTTTATTCACGTATTGCTATGAATATTTAAAATTACATTTCATCACAACAAATATCAATTTATTTATTTATAAATAGTTTATAATATTGATGGGAGTTCCATATATACATGTAGTGGGCAATATCATCGCTAAGAGGTGGGAGTGTGTGAATGATTATGTTTGATATCGAGCTGATCCATGGTAACGACTCTTTTTATAGCTGGGGTAAAACTTTGCGGCTCCAGGGGTCGTATACAGAAAAATATAAAAATCCTGCGAGCTAAATTAATTTCAGTGTATTTATTTAGACTATTGATTATGGACTCTTGTTAGTCCTTGCTCGAAACAATTCTACTTCCTTAACTCTATGTTTGTATAAATAACTTATTCAATGTGCACTTGTTTTCATGTCTCTACGTCCCGGTAAGTGTGTCTCTGTGACTCAGTGGGAGAACGATTAAAAACCAGAAGCTCTCACTGAGTTCCTATGGTCTCTGTACGGCGTATGACTTAGTGGGAAAACGATTAAAAAACCAGAGGTTCCCTCTAAGTCCCTAAGTCTCGGTGGCGTATGTGTCTCAGTGATTCAGTGGGAGAACGATTAAAAACCAGAGGCTCTCACTGAATCCCTATAGTCTCTGTCTGTGTATGACTTAGTGGGAAAACGATTAAAAAACCAGATGTTCTCGCTAAGCTTTCTGTGTTCGTATTGTACTTTGTATGGCGTAGAGCTGTTGCTAGTCAGGATGTTGGTGATCGACGAAGAGACCTACTGCTGGGGCTACGTGGTTTATATAGTCGCACGTCGCAGCGGCTGACACATGTTGTTATTGGCGGGCCACCGTTGTGTAACTTTACTTGCCGGTTGGCCGGCCTCGCTTGTTGTTGTCGTAGCCAGGCTTGTTGTTGTTGCAGTCAGGCTTGTTGTTGTTGCAGTATTTTGCCCTTGGGCCACCTTCAACTTCTGACGGTCAGCCACCTCACTCCAACGGTCCCTGGTTGGCCTGCAGTATTGTTGGCTGCAAGCAGCGCTGTCCCGAATCCTGTAGTGTTGTTGTTGTTAAATATTTTATGTTCAATTTAACTGGCAACCAGCATTTCATTTGCATTCCTCCTTCTGCTTTGTACTTGCTGGTCGTTGGCGTGGTGGTTGCTCTGTCGTTGTCCCTCTTGTGCTTTCCTCTCGTTTCTTCGTGTTGTTAGTGTAAAATTACCCAGCGAGCGCACTCGGCGAATTCCACCGCTTGAGTTCGTGCACTCACCTTCTCTTGTCCTGCATGCATTTGTTGTATTCTTCGTCGCTGTGTTTTTCCTCTCTTCGCAAGCGTAGCGCTGGTTGGCAAGATCGTTGGCTGTGGTGGTCACTTTTGTTGTAATTGCTATTATTCCAACTGGTCTAATATGCTGCTGCTGATCTGTGCTCCTGCCACGGCCGCGCTAATTGGTTACAACGTTTGTAGTTTTTTTCGTTCTGTTTTCACTGCAGTTGCTTCGGTTGGCATTGTGGGCGTTTCCTCGATGCAATTATTCGGGTCTGTTATTCATGATGTTTGTGTGTACTCGTATATAGTTTCGTAGCGACTCTGTCACCTGTAGTGTTTCCCACAGAAGATTTTAGTTCTTACACCATTTATTACTAAAGCTATTAATTTTCATATTCATTGCTATGCTAGTTTTAATCGACGCTGCACTTTCAGTTCTTTGCTTCACGTTGTTCCTTTCTCTCTGCTGAATTTGTTTGCTTTGCAATATGCATTACGTTAACGGACCCGCCGCCGCTATACATAAGTACATAAAAGTTTATACTTTACTTTTATTTGTAGTATAAATTTTTGATATACATTTTCGATAGCTGTGAGACACGAACCAGAAAGGGACTCATTCGTTTAGCGTTTACATTAAAAATAATAAATTAATGTTATTTGAATTAAAATTAAAGTAAAGTCAGTGAACTACAATTATCGTAAGCCGATAACCCTGGCAGCTAGAGCTTATATAATTATTCATAATTTTAATTGTATTTAATTTTAATAAAATAAAATAAATAATAAATACAATTAGTTTTAAATAAAATTCGAATTAACAAACTTAACAGATTATAACATTGTTACGAAAATCAATTTATGCTGGCAGTTCGGGTCACTGGATTGTGCAAAGTATACAGCAACGTTTCTTTGAAAGTGAAGCTTTGCCGTAAACAGTTGCTTTAAACAGGAATTCTCGTATCGAATACTTAACCAAGTAGAATTTGAAACAACAATTTTATTGTTACCTCTAAATTGGTATTAGCCTATATGATTCCAAGTCATCACCGAGCTGTTCTGCTATTTATATTGTTACGGAATTGCCCTCCTGACAATTTATTCTAATTTTCAATACTCGGATTCGTACCACTGGTTTGTGTAGTAATCAAAATCATTGCTGGTTAAATTGAAATAACCAAATTCATTTAAATATTGCTATTTACGCACTTAATATCAGGCTTAAAGTTATTAGAATATTATTAAACAATAAAATAAAGTTTACTTTATTAAAATTTACATTTTTTTTAATAATTCATTAATCACTTTATGACTTCTCAATCACAATTACAAATTTTACTGTTTCGATTAAAATGGCCATGTAGAAACTGTTAAGGTTGCTTTTCAACTGTCTCTCGACTTTAATTATGTGGTGGCTTATATACCTTTCGAACGATTGAAGTAGAAGGGGTATATAAGCCACCACATTATCTGCACCTCGAAGGAATTTTCGAGAGACTTCGAGAACATTATCTACATCTCCAAGGAAGTTTTGATAATGCTCTTGACTTTATATGCATGGATTGTGGTATCACAATGAGCCATTATATGTGCTTAAGTGTGCTTTCGCGTAGAAGGCTGCCACTCCTACCTAACTATGCATGCATTGTGTCTTGGCATAAATACATATCTGGGGTGGTGCACTTATTCTCAAATTTTAAATGGGATCCTAAAAGTATGCAATCATTTATGTATCAATATATTATCATTCCAACACTTTCAGTAATGTTGTCCATAAGAAACTGCAAAATTTCTGTAGTATTGGACAGTATGCAGTACTGCGCTAAATCATAAAACAGATTTTCAGATGGAGTCCAATATCAAAGGTATGAGTAGGTTGTACCAATGACCTAGAGTAGATAATCGAATAGAACGACTCGGAAGCATAGGCAGTTGTGAGGTAATGGGGAAAAAGATACAAATGAACATAATCAATAAAAATAATATACGAGCGACAAACATTTCGTCGAGAATATGACGAATATTATTAAACAATAAAATAATTTGAACGACATTATGTTGATTCAAGAATTCGATGACTAAGGGATCAACAGCATTAACAGTGTTTCTAGTGGTGAGGTGGGATTCATCACGGACTGGTTGCCAAATGATATCAGGCGAAAAGATCAAGTGGAAAACAGTTTTAAGAACATGTTGGGGTGGTTTTGAAACTATTAACATATATTCGGCAATTATGAAAATATACACAGTAATACTCGTAATTAAAGTGGACTACTGGGAGGAAGGTGACTAGCGGCAAAACAGCTCAAATTTGGAACTAACTAAAATCTGAACCAGTTCACACCAGTTAAAGTACTCTGCACCACATTCATTGTTGAAATGGCAGCGGTCAAATGGCAATGTCAACTACCGGCATAAATATTTCGGACCAAAGATGACGCTCAGTAAGCTATGTTAAGTGAAGATGAAGTTACACAGCGAAACGGAAAAATCTGTGGGATTCTTTGTATGTAGTCCATAAATATTTTGACAATATAAACAGTAATTAAATTGTTATTTTCAGAACCATCGATCATAGCAGAGATCTTTCGTTTGCAGCTAATTCTCCCTGGGCAAACTGGCCTAATTATAATTAAGTCAACCCTTTGATATATCGTTCCTCTCATTTGTGAAATCATATTGGGAATGTGCAAAGAAAATGAGTCACTGGTGTCGCTAAACGCTGCCACGCCGTGTTCTGTTAAATTATGTTTTAGAGTTGAGCTTGTATGTCACAGAGAAAGTCGCGAATGTAATTTTGTAAGTTATGGTATCAGGTCACAATTCATTTTAATGAAGCTGTAATGCCAAATGTAGAAACACGTGTATGCATTTCATCATATATACCCGTATATAGCCGAAAGAATATAAACTTCCGTCTGTTCGTCTTCTCATACGTGCACTTGCACCGGGATACTAGAAGGGAGATTCCCTTAACTGGACGGTGATGAAAACAGTTTAATTCGATTTCAAAAGGAAAGTCTCTCATTTCAGAAGCTGTGATAAACAAACGCAGATTATGTTCATAGTGCCACAAATACTGAAGGACTGAGCAATTTTTCGTTCTAACTCAGGTTCAAAGTCCGTTTTCCATCTCAACAGTTAGCATACATTTTCATTGAGTTTTATTCAAAAATAACCTCGAAAGTATGCTTCAAAAATAGTCGGTGATGAAAATAAATCAGTGAAGAATATTTTTTTAGCATACTTTTGGGACGGTGACCGGAAAAAAAAGAAAATAAATGAAAATAATGAAAGTCCTGGCAGTTAGTGCTCGTTTTCTTTTGTATAATAATAATTGCATTATTATTTTTCAATTATAAATAAATAAATAAATAAATAAAATACATTTTAAGCAGAACTTGATGGAATCACTCGTATATTTGGCGATAATATTGAAGACGGTAGTAAGACTTCTGTTAGAAATTGAATTGAAGTCATAGTACGATGACAATCCGAATACATTATTTATTCGTTTCACTTTACTATAGTTTTAAGAGTTATCTATCGTTTAATAAACGGACAAACTGAAAACACTTCTATACTGAGAATTTAATTCAAATTGAAGCATTGCCTCAGTTTTCGCTTCAAAATTGTTGATCCTCTTCAAGTGTCTACTGCTGCCTGGCACAAGTTGTGCTTTGGTGTATGCTGCCAAGTATTATTACGGATGGTAAAATAGCATTTAATAGATTCGATAATGGAACTAAGCTGAAACGTTTATGCATACAACCAATTTACAAACGAATACTGCCACCACCCACTGAGCGCTCCTGCAAATACCTACTCTGTCCGTGCAATTCGTGGACGTGTTTATCGTATTAATATCCTCTAAATATCTAATACCCACTCAGGCACACACGCACATACACACACGGACACGGATTCACATTTCCTCTCACAGTGTACATCAGGTATAATTTCGAATGATGTGGCATTTCATATGAAGGGGCGTGCTGATCGAACTGCCAACTGCAGCCCGGTTGGCATGCGCCAATTGTGGGCAACGCAACAGGCGAAGCTGAATTAAATGCCAATTTACAGTTTACATTTCACATTCTGCATGTCGCATTCCGTTGCAGGTGTTGATCCGCTTGCGAAATAATTGCAGAAAATTGCAGCGCTCCACGGTTCATGACGACCCGAGCCGCAAATATTAAAAATTCAATTTCGGTTTGCAGTTTTCGAACTTGGCGCCCACAGCTCCTTATCCGGCAGGAGGTGCTGCATTATGCGCGCACACAATGCTCGCATTTGAGTCGGCAGTGCAAGTTTTAATTGCCACACCCGCAACAGTATCGCACGGCGGACATTAATTGTTGTCATTGCAGTGCGGTATCGTGCCCAGACAGTGCATATGTCATAAAATTTAATAATGCAAATGTAATTATATCGAATGGCCTGGGCCGGCAGGGCCACATGGATGTGGCTAGCCCTGCTTGAATCCAACAGGAAATGAGGCTTCACTACGGGAGATTCTGTGTCAATTTAGTGGCAGCGTGCAGACTGCAGTACACACCATTTGCGTGGGAAGCAGCAAAGGTTATGAATAAATTATGGAACGCCTAAAACAATGCTGTGCCCATTTTGCAACTGCAATTACAGGCTGTGCAGCAGCACTGCAGTCCCTGTGTGCCCAAATATTTTGCAATGTGCTGATACGCACAGCAGTAAAATTTAAATTTCCACACATATACACATACACGCCCATGCACACAGGCACACTTCGATAACATTTAAATAAATAATTGCACAGTTTTGGCCATTTGGGTATAATTTACACTGGCATTATTGCTCGAATCCAAATATTTTCCACTAAATCAAACGGCACAAAAGCAACGAAAATGAACACTGTTGGGCAACAACGACGAAATTGAAATGCACACTCGCATTTCGCTTGCCGCTGTACGCACTCACACTCCCACACACACACACACACACACACACACACACACACACAGTCACATCCTCATGTCCGGACAGAGGTGCACAATTGGCATGCAGCGTTGACAATTTATGATGGCATGTATTTAGGCTTAAACGTGTTGGCACGCTTGAAATTGCTCGATTAAAATTTATATGGAAATTAGATATTGACCCAGCGCCAGTCGAAGGCGTAGTGCACAATGTTGCTAATGCTCAGTGCGAACCGAAAACTGCGAAGTAGAAATTGGGGGAAAGTTTCAAATACATACTCAATTGATGGAAACGATACTCGAGGTTCTGGTACAAGGAAATGAGGAACGTGAAAATAAACCGAGATTCGGATATGTTTGCCGTGTCTTTCTCACATCTGGACAATATTTCTAAAAGATTTTGTTAGTAATTTGATGGAATGATCTTATATATTCATGCACACCTTTTAGTGTCATCTATCAAAGTCTGACTGTCAAAATTTCAGCGAAATTCATTACACAATTTGGTTGGAAGTGAGCAACTTTGAGCTGTTTGTAATGACGCAGAAAGTTTATCGAAAATATTCCTGTTTTTTGGATGGGAAAACATGTGAGGAGATCAAAGAAAAGTTGGGTGCAATTCATGTGAACCCTGCACCTTGAATGCCAACTATAATATATTGGTTTAATGAATTCGAACGTGGTTGGATGAAGAGCGTCCATGTCAACCAATTGAGGTGATTTCCGGGGAAATTGTCAACAAGTCTAGATATCGTACTGGCAGACCGGCAAGTGAAATTCAGAGAAATTGTTGAGGCTGTAGGCATCTCTTATAAAAGTGTGTGCAAAATATTTAACATGAACATTTCGGCCTGTCAAAGTTATCGGCAAGGTGCGTGCCGCATTTGTGAGATAAAGAATTAACTTGCGATTAAGTGATGAACATATTTTTTCATTGAATCAGGCGTTAAAAATTGTCCTTCCAATCCACGCGGATTATCCGAGGGGGCCACTTGATATCAACACTTTTCTTGAAAATAAAATGGGATATGGCTCCCGTTATGTAGGCATCAGATGTGTGGTGCCGCATCGATGATGATAGGAGTCAAATCGAACCAACGACGCGCCTACCTCGCATACATATATTTAACTGTCGATGTCTCAATTGAAATAATCGCAGCTCCACTTCTATTGATAATATGAGTATAATGACAAATGATTTGGTGATAGTGCGTATCTTCTTAAGATCTATGCAAATGTTGGTTCAATACCACGTATACTATTTACACCTATTCATAAAATTAAATATGGACACGATTTATGGAGGAAATTCACTGTGAGCATCATCATATAACGTCATCAGTAGCAGTAATCACACAATGGACTTGCCATTTAGTCTATATTGCTATGCCCACAGTGATCATGTACACAGCTTCCAAATATCGATCTCATCTCCCCTTGCATTCACATGCGAGTAAGGTAACTTGATTTACTCACCGACATGAATAAGAGTCTGGGTATGCAATTGTAGATCTTCAGAAGTGATTGTGGCTTGCTTTCGAATATCCATTCACAAACCCACTCCAGTGGTATAGAAGTTAGTTGCACATCTGGCCCATAACTCACTTCTCTAAACCAAGAGAGTATGAGTATTTAGTACAGTGTTTTGGTCATCAGCAGAAGGAATAATAAATAAACGAGAAAATTTGGGTATTGCCTCAGTGCAAACAATCATGAAAATGTATTTCACTTAGTAAAACTTCTGTAAAATTCCAAACCGAATCAATCTTATGGCGAAACAAAGGAAACTCACAGCGCTGCGCGTAAGGTATGTGAAAGGGTGAAAAAGTACCAGCCGATAAATAATATTTACTTATGGACAGAATGACGGAACAAAATAAGGTAGGAAGGAAAATAAGACTTTCAATCATGAGTTCAAGACGAGAACGACAACTTCGCAATTGAGATGGAGACAGGGGTGGAGTAGCAGCATTACGCAAGGATTCAAATGCTTTCAAATGCTTTCAAATGCAATTAAAGCCAAACCCAGTGAAATGCCAAATAAACGAAAGGGAGCAAATAATGTGGCAAATAAACACAAGGGGCAGCAGCACTGGCAAGGCAACAACCGCAACAACAGCGACAACGACAACGGCAATAGTAATGAAAAATCCAGCCACACACAATCACACACACACATACACAAACAAACACACATTCACAAATCTTTGCACTAGCTGAGATGGCAATACTCTGATTTCAATCTTGCTCAAGTGATTGATTGATGGCCACTTGTGGCACGCAGTGTTGCCAATAGCAATGGGGGCGGCAGCGCAGGTAAACAAAAACGAAGCCACTCACTCCGTTATGCCTGTAATAGCGGTAGTTTCTCCAAGCGGGATGCTAACCTAAGCGAAATACGCATAACAGCAGCGCAGCAGCAGCGGAAGCAAAAGATTCTTTTACCGCACAGTGTTGCAGGCAGGTGAGTGGGTTGTTCAGTGCTGCGCCACCAAGTGGTTGCATGCAAACAGCGAGCGTGATACAAGCAAAACAAATTCATTATGGTCACAGCTTTGCCTGCAGATGCTGAACTTACTCACGCAGCCACTCGAACACAGACCCATACCTATATTGTGCTTTTTTTACGTTCTACGACATAGCGAAGCACAATTTGCGTATCAATCAAATTGAGGTGGAGTAGGCGGAGAGCGAATAGTACGCTACGACAGCAAAAATTTAAGAATTCATGCCAATAGGTGCGGGCACAAAAAAGGCACTGCCTGGAGTGCGTAAAAAGGCCTTCATTCGGTACAGGAATTACTTCCTCAAAACACAATAAACTGCAGAAACAAAAATGAAAAGCCAGTGCATAGTTTTAGGCGATAAATAAAAACCGAACAGCGGTCTAGATTCATGCAAATTGTTCATAAAAGAAAAGAAATTAATCTGCAGCTCTAGTTTGGGTATAGGACAATCCTATATAGTTGGGGGAAAGTCCCAAAAATTAGCGAAGCTGGTATTCCGCCACTTCCATTCAAACCAAAACGCCAAAAATTGCCATAGAAGCAGTTCATGTACGAGTACATTTAAGGAGACAGAGATTGCATTGTAGATCTGGGCGTTGTCAAGCATAGGAGCGCACGAATTCGCATTTAATTGCAACCGATTTCCTAAACCATATCCGGATAACAACTGGTTATCTTCCGGTTGCAAGAGTTCATCTGTGCGCTCTTTAAAAGGCCGTCAAATGTACTCTCAGGACATATATTTGCATAGGAAACAAAGCACGTTATTGGATAATTATGTAAGGAAATAACAAATATTTAACTCGATGAAACAAAACTATAAATTTAACAGAGAACGTGTTTTTATTTAACAAATACAAATTTATAAAATGTTCAAAATACTTTTCATTTGCTGGTTTAGTTTTTGCCATATAGTATTCAAGGACCACAACGAGCCATTGTTTATGCTTAAGTGTGCTTTTGCGTAGAAGGCTGCTACTCCTACCTAGTATTCAAGGATCATTTGCAAGATAAGTAAATGCTGCTTCCTCTTGAATAGCGTATTCTGACCATCCGTCGCCAATAATACGAATGTAGGCTTCCAAAGTGATAATAGCCTTTGATTTGTCAGCATAGACCTGACACATCCCCATAAACCATTGACAATAAATTGCTCTGTCGTGATGGTCCATTTCGTGATATGAAGTAAATGCCGAACTGCTCCGACAATATTCCTCAGGTTGGGCGCCAGAATGGCATGTCGCAGTATCCTTTTCAAATCACATGTCTTCCAGGAGGATGTTGGAAGCACATATTTGCTAATCATTTGGTAACGAGCTTCACTGATGGTAACGCGCTCTGTTTTATTTCTGCTTCTTCAGTGACGGATTTAAACGAAAGTCCTTTTTCAAGTCGTTACTTCAAAGTTGTATTTTGTAACAGGTTTGGGAACACTTCGAGAACTGTGAAAAGTGTATCATCAGCTGTGAAGAGGAGGGTCATCGCTTATTTTAGTAACATTAATCCATACATACATTATATGCTTGGTCTCCAAAACGCTTCTTTCTACAAAATCTTTTTCTTTTCGAGTCGAAAGCCTCTGTATTCCTCGAAAGCCTCTAGTACTAATTCCCCCAACACCTTGCACTCCTAATTAATTATGGTGTAAGGAATAATATAATAATATTTTATAGCTAAACAGGCGTGGCTGAATATTATGCAATATTTATATGAACTGTGGAACTCTCAGGTAAATCGGGGGAAAAAGCGAATTGAAAATATGCTTTGATGAACGTGTTCTACTCCCACCATCGGAAATTGACACATTGCCGAGACTTGCAAGCAACGTACAGAGAGCGTTTAATATCCATCCCGACTTTACTTGGGCTTGATAGATATAAGTGTCAGTCATAAGATTGCTTGGAATCATACGCATAAGCTGCGGACGAGGAACCAATGGAGCCCGGTTGAATGGAAGAGCAGGCCTTATAGCCTGTCTGCAGTGAGATTGAAGTGAACAACTGGTCAGAAGCTCGTCAAACTCGTTTTCCCTGCACTCTGATTCCAACTGCGCAATGCATGGCTGCAAAAACACTGCTAAGGATGCTGGTTAAGCTCACTGGGTACCTGAGTGCCAGAAGCACTCACGATACCACTCGTGTTGACGGAAAATAAAACAATTTTCAGAACGCTCTGAAGCGATTGCAATTAGATCCCTATAAGAGTAAGTTCTACGTACAGATGAATCTCAGATAAACCGACGCTGTGCAAAACAGAAATTGGGGTGAGGGAGAGCTGCAGTTATTTTGTTTGAATTTGCCGCTAAGAGGCATTGACCCTATCGAACGGAACAGGAACTGATTTCGCCAAGATAGCATTCGCTAATTGCAGCATTGATTGTTTTCATATTATTTTTTCAGCGACTTCCAACCAAGAAGGAGGGAAATTGATGAAGATAGACAATATTACTGTTCGATGAAATAAACAAAGGATTGAATACATGTTTCAAACAACACAAAAGTTGGTTAAAAATGTTTCCATTTAAAATAGTTTCCAAGCCAAAATTGCGTTGTCACTGATTTTTTCTCAAGAGACGCAACTACTCGTACACAAACGAATTTGTTTGTTTCTGGAACATTTCATTGGGAGTATTCGTAATTCAACTCCAAAGTAAGAGTGTGGAACCAAAAACATTTGTGGGGTTTCATTTAATCAGTTTCCTAGGGATTTGAAATATTACCTAAAGATACTCACCCCAATTTTTAACAAGGAAAAGGGAGCATTAGTTGTATATTAGGCGGATTTTATTCTTCGTATATATAAACCAAGTGTCTGAACATAATTTACAGTTCTCCAAGTAAACTGAGAGAGAATTTGGTAGTCGTACATATGTTCACATGACATTGTCTTGATGGAACTCAAGTTTAGAAAGGACTAAGCGTAGCCAAACTTGGGAATCTGAAGTTTTAATACTTTTATTCATTTTCTCCAGTTGAAGATGCCATTCTAAATTGCTGCAATTGCGACTGGTGGGCAGACGACTCCACTTCTGGCTCTATGTGATTGGACAGTAAACTGCGAGTTACATTTATTACTCAACTTTATGACCTGAAACGAGGGTTACCTGTGCATTGGCTGTGTGGCGGAGATTTGTGCGCTTCTATGCAAGGGTTGGGTGCGCTGCATCATTAGATTCTGCTGCTGGCTGGATGTGAAAATTATTCCTCTCTCAAATCATATTTGCAAACGTAATCGAATTGCGACCATTCGGATGTGAATCTCAACCAGGGTGCTCTCAACCGGAATCCTTGTCAAGTGCGGGGCGTGTTTGTCATTTTGCAGTTAATAGGCGACAGCGAAGCAAACTTCTGCTTTATGGTTTCTGGTCTGGTCTTATATGAGTAAAAGTGTGCTATGCGGGGATTTTATACGTAACTGCGTCAGAGTTTGCTGTGAACTGCGCCTGGGAAGTAGGGGTGGTTCGTAAATGTTATCGACTACGTGCGCCACATAGCTTACGGTATCAGGTAAATTTTTAAGTGGGTCTGCTGTGAGATTATTTCGCGACACGCAATATGAGAATAATCTGTTCGGCGGTTGCATAATTGAATTCTCGCTGGATTAAATGAAGCTGTAGTGGCGTATCTCAAAGTTATGGGTGAGTGAGAAGAGGAGGCAATTGTGGAGAAGATTGCAATTGAAGCAGTTTTAAATGTGTTTCGAGAAAAAAAAACCTGCTTTCATTTCCATGTGAACTGTTTGGGAGGTAGGTAGTGAAAACTGTGTCTCTCTGGAGGAGTCTGAAAGGCGCTTCCTGCTATTCATAGCACATGTTTCTCAGCCTGTGGGACTTGTTTTCATTTCATAATGATAATGTAGTCACCACAAGCACAAGGAAGTCCCCTAAGAACTGCTGTGTCCCCAACGACTGCACACCAAGATTGCTGACTCTTAGTTTTGGGGTGCAAATTCGCTTCGTCCATTTCCGCTGCATTTTGTCAGTTATCACCTAAGTCGGTGCTTTAAGTGCCGTTTCCGTTCTGAGTGGTTTCGTTATTACTTTCAGCTTCAATTAAAGCTATTTGATATTTTGCTGCTTGGGTTGTGTGAGGACAACTTGCGAATGCAATTGCTACGTGACAATCACCATGGTCGGGTTTTAATTGATTTGTGTGAACACAAGCTTAAATTTCCACTTAAAATATTCCAATCAAGAGAAACAGCAACAGAAACAAGAATACACCATTAAAATCCCTGATAGATAGTAATAAGTGCAGGACTGCTGCGCTGCTTCGTTGCCTTACTTGGCTGCCTGACATGGTTGCTGTTTTCTGTTGCTGTTTTGCAGCCCCGGGCGTAGCACCATTGTCAATCTGTTATATTGCTCGAATAGTGAGGCGTCCACGCACTGCTGCACACATAATTGTATTACCAGAGAAAATTGCTGGTCGGTAATTGCATTGGCACACCCAGTTCTCACTTGCCAGCTCAGGTCAAAAATTAATCAGGAATTAAAACACACATTCAGGAACACCTGAACATCACGCAAAGGAACATTGGCAGCAACTCCGAAAGCCACTTAACGGCTATGATAGCCAGTTCCTAATGCACCACACACACGCCCACATGTAGGCAAGTGCCACGCACGGCCCTCTGGAGCTGCAACGCAAGGCTCAACAATTTGCTGTGTGCATAAATCGACACATAAGCCCCCAATGCATTGCTGTGCTAAGTCGCACAAGGCCACCGCAGGACGACCGGGCCCAGTCCGTATACGTGTGAGCGCATATCACTGTCACATTTATTGCCAACGCTGGCTGCCATTCTAAACTGGCAGGGTGTAGATGTGGAACAATGGCTCTGCAGGGAAACCGACACTGCGTGTTTCAGTAGTAACATTGGAAAAGTTCCAGTAGAACTTGACCAAAATGAGGGATAAAGTGGCAAAAAGAAGAATTAACAATACGAGTGTGTGCGTGAAGATGTTCGAAATGAATAATTCTTCTTGTGACTTTGTCATCCCTTCGGTCTATTCGGTTCAGTTATACCTACCCAGTATGCTGTGAAGACTCGGCAAATAGAAGTGAGTAGGGAATTATAGGAATATTTACAATGAAGTCAGGTTATGAATAGTAAATGTATTTGAGAGGAGTCCAATAATCCTTGACCCAGCTAGTGGAAAATACTTGCAGAGTTTTGCATTTTTGTCCCTTCACGCAGTTCCTTGCGGCAATGTGGACATGACCTAATATAACATATTGGTAATAGAGATACTCTTGTACTTAATGGAAGTTTTTGGGGTATTTTTACGCGAATTCCTGGCAAGGTCAACTTTGTGGATTAAATCTAAGTAATCTGTTTTTGTATAACTGGACACAATCCAGTGATTAGAACAATCATAGAAACTGATTTTCGTATGTAGCTAAGTAGATTTCTTTCACATTATGTCTTCATGTGGTTTAACTGTACATCAGAATTAATTTGTTGTTTCTCCTTATCATGCACTGTTGCGGATCAGTTCAAATGCAACAGCAAAGCCCTCGGTGGTCACCAGTTGCATAATTCACTGCAGGGGTACTTCTGTGGTTAGTTTAGCAATAATTATGACCGTTTGTGCGCCTGGTAGGAGCAAGCACGGTAATACGCCTGTGTGGGTAGGTTCGTTTGTGCGTCAATGTGGGATGCTGTGCATTGGTTAAATTGCATATTCTTTGGCCTTTTACACACAACGCCAATTATTTGTTTTCACTTTGGCATTCGACAGCGACATTCGACGAAGATTGCTGTTGGCATTTGTGTCCTTGCAACTGGACCGGCAATGGCAACATCAGTAGTATCATCGGCAGCCGCAGCAGCATCAGCAACTTGGCAGCGCAATTGATATTGGAATTGAGTTAGGAAAATTGCTGCTCCACGTACCAGTCACTCCCATAAATGCCGATACTTTGCTTGTGGCACGAATAGCAATGCAATTATTGCATAGCTGAGACATCTCACAGACTTGCACCCACACTTTGAGTGCTGCCGGTGTGAGCATGACCACTGCGTTGTGTCGCCCTGGCAAATATGTGCTGTTCCGTCTTGCACTTGCGACATACCCTCCTTTCCTACTCTGCAATGTAATTTTAATTCAACTGCTGTCCCATGCAAATTGCTGTGTACCACTTGCGGGTATTTGAGTATAATTTCACTTGTATTTACAATTAATGCAGCATTTCTGCCAGTGGCGACTGTGGTGGTTGTGGCAGAATGGCCACTTTAGTGACTTCGGCCAGTTCTGCAAAGGTTGTAATTAATTTAACACAAACTGATGTTCACACCTTCGTAAATAATATTTATTTAGTACTTATAAATTTGTGGATATCTGCGTTGCTACCGTGTCACTACAGTTGCATCGACGGTTGGCGAGGAAGTGCAGGAGTGTGCGGCTCTGTAGGCAAAATGCAATCTCAATTTATATAGGGGTAGTTTTATGGTTGAATTCAATTGCCAAAAATGTTTTACATATGTTATTCATAATAACTGAATTTAAGTTTGATAGAGCAATTATCTCGAAGAAGGAGGAATTATCTCGAAGAAGGAGGAATTATCTCGAAGAAGGAGGAATTATCTCGAAGAAGGAGGAATTATCTCGAAGAAGGAGGAATTATCTCGAAGAAGGAGGAATTATCTCGAAGAAGGAGGAATTATCTCGAAGAAGGAGGAATTATCTCGAAGAAGGAGACTAATGTGTTTTGATTCGTTGTCTTCTCAACCATTTCTCCCTTATATGCCATGACTATTGTCTCCTGTTACTGTTTATTATGCGGCTATTCTCATTGTACACATGTGTTAAGGAAGTCCTCCAACTCTGTAGTAAGTTTTACATTTTCAACTATTTGCAAGTTATCGAAAAATTTGAAAACTTATTCATGCTGAATATATTCCAAAAATTAATTATAATTTACAAAATATTTCATATTATGGGATATGTAGTATTTCGAACTAGTTGGACTGATCCCCATTTCGTACCGAACAGTAGCGCCTGACGCAATCAAGAGAAAGGGGTTAACATTTTAAATTCAACGGCCAAGTCAATATTCGCGACACATTTACACTATATTCAGAATATAAGAAATGTGCTGCCGGTCTTCCTAATGTTATAAGCCATCTCATCATAGTGTTATAAGCCATCCCAGCTCTTCCTATGACCCATAATTGACGAATCACCATTGATGGTATCTCGTAATGGAACATTCTCGTGTTTCCTCGTAGAGTCCAGCTATAAAAATATGATGAATAAAGAGAACAGTTCAGTTGTGACTTCAAAGTAGCTGCGATAAGAGTAACTTAGAATAAGAGTGAAACCATTAATTAAACGTTGTTAACTTTATTTTAATTAAACTACCAAATTATTTGAACCATTGGCTCTGTAGAGATCTCGAAGAAACATTTACTTGGATCCCGATATGGGAGAGTGCTAAATCGAATTTTAAGATAATGAAAAGGAAAAGATGAGGAGAGCTGACTATATAATCATAGGAGATACGTGTGTGTGTGGAAATTTTGATAACTGAAAGAGTATATAATACATAGGTTAGCCTGGCTGGCATAAAGCCACGCATAGACCGATTGGTCCCTAGCGATTATATAATATATAATAATATATAAGAGTTTAGCTCGGTGCCAAAAAATTCTCGTGCAAGTGGCACTGATCGAAATTATGTCTGAAATAATATTGTTACGAAATTGCCCTCCTGACAATTTATTCTAACTCTCAATACTCGGATTCGTATCACTGGATTGAGTAGTAGTCGCAGGTTAAATTAAAAATAACTAACTTTATTTAATTATTGCAATTTACACACTTAGTCTTAGGCTTAAAGTTCACTTCAATACAGTTTTGCACTTTAATTATTCATTTAATCACTTTATTATTTCTTAATAATGTTACGGTTACGATTGAAATGCACGTTGTACACACTGTTACGATTTCTGCTCAACTGTGTCTCGACTTTAATTGTGTGGTAGCTTATATACCTTTCGAATGGTTGAAGTAGAATATTCCTACACTTCGAAAGAAGTTTCGAGAACATTCCTACCAGAGAAAACAGAGAAAGGTAAGTCTTTTTCGATTGCCAGCGTCCGTAGCAGACACACCACGATTTTCAGTTGATTCACCACGATTCTGAGTGGATTCACAACGATTTTCAGTGGATTCGTGTACAACATCCGTCTGCTTTATTTCGCTGCTTTGCCGTTTGACGTTTAAGTTTCCTTTCTCTGTGCTCTCTAATTCATACACTTCAAAAGAAGTTTCAAGAGGGTTCTTGACTAAGCTTTTTTGGAATGGATTCTGTCTTGACTTATATACACCTCTCTTGTAGTGAACGACACTTTATAGAGTCATCCTAAAAGTATGCAATCATTTATGTTTCAATATCATAAAAAGATAACGTGAAAAGATCACCTGCGCGTTTTATCTAAAGGACGATCATGATGCACATTTTATTTCATTGCAATAAACAAAATTCAAATGATTACTTAATAATATTCGGTGACTTCAACTTCCCCAAGTAAATTTGACCTTTGATGATGATATAAATGAACTATTGCCTTGAACGAATCGTGAATGCTTCTATGTGTTTTCGGATGCTATGGCTGAGCTTGACTTACGGCAGATTAATTCGGTGCCAAATAAAAATGACAAAATTTTAGATCTGATTTATGCCACTGACTCATCCGAAATTAGCGTATTGTCATGTGATGCTCCGGTATACCTTGAGTATTGCCACCATCCTACCCTTCGTGTTGCTGTTGAATATATTTGTGCTCAGTCTCACACATCATTTCATGATACTAAATCCAGATGTTATTGTTTTAAAAAATCAATTATGTAAACTACTCTTATATGCAGCTGATTGGCATACCTATGGATCTGATCTAGATGAATGGATGGCAGTATTTAATAACATCCTTTGTAGTTGATTTGAGCTCTGTGCTCCTAAGATCAAATATTCTTCCATTCCATAATCTTCTAAGATCAAATATTCTTCCATTAACTACGCAACTTCAGAATTTGAAAAATTTTATAAATCGAGTTTTTAAACATTTCGGAAGTTCGGGCTGACTATGCTAAATATGCGATTCTCAGAAATAGTTATCAAACTTTAAATGCATCATGCTGCAGAGCTTATATAAGGAATTCGAAATGTGAAAGTCACAATAGCAGCAAAGCGTTAAATAGCTTCGTTAATTTGAAGAGTACAAACTCTGATTTCCCTTTAACAATGAATTGGACGTGGTTCGTACTACTGATGATCGGGCTATATCCAATTATTTGCAGACTTCTTTAAATCTACCTATTCTAGTGACCTGTACGATGTAAATTTCGCTTATCCATATCTTTGTATTCACTAAATTATGGTTTTATGCTCTCCATCTTACCTGAATATGTTCTTTTTAATCTAAAATCTTTAAAAATGTCATTCCTACCGGGCCCAGACAAAATTCCTAGCTGTATATAAAAATTCTGTGCTGAGGGCATATATTTACCCCTTACTTGTATTTTTGACGCTTCACTTGAGTTAGGTTACTTTCCTGTTGTTTGTTGGTAAGAGTCTTATTTGATTCCGCTCCATAAAAGAGGTTCTAAGTCTCATATATCCAATTACCGTGGAATAGCTAAACTAAGTGCTCTTCCACAATATTTTGAATCCATCATTACCTCTCTTCTGGCATTTTCAGTAAAGTCTGTAATTTCCCAATGTCAACATGGTTACCTCAAAGGAAGTTCCACTGTTATAAATCTTCTTGAATTCTCTTCTTCAGTTATTCAGGGTTTCTCTGCAGGCCTGCAAACTGATGTCATTTACACAAACTTCAGTAAGGCCTTTGACAAAGTTGATGATAAGCTGCTAGTTAGGAAACTAAATTCTATTGGTATTCCCAAAAAACTTGTTTGTTGGATTAAATCCTATTTAAGTGGTCTCACATAAAGGATTTTATTCAAGAATGCTTTATCAGAGAAAATTGATGCTACTTCCGGCGTTCCCCAGGGAAGTCATATAGGTCAAGTTCTTTTCTTACTTTCTAGAAATGACCTTCAGTCTGCCATTGAATTTTCTAACATTTTAATGTACGCTGACGACGTCAAGCTTTATTTATCCTACTATTCACCTGCATTTCAGGAAATGCTAGAGGATGATATTTCTTCATTGTCGTCTTGGTGCTCATCAAATTTGATGACACTAAATCTTGACAAATATAAGTATGGTTTTCTCTAGAAGAGACCCCTTTCGTCATCCATACACTATTTGTAAGAAGTCTCTAACAAGAGTCTTCAGTTTTGTTGATCTTGGCGTGACGATGGATCCGAAACTCCGCTACGACCTTCACATTAACACCTGCGGAAGTAAGGCTTAGCTTCATAAAAATATTGTCGAGGGAATTCAACGATCCACATGTCACAAAAACTCCTTGTTCGTCCAATTTTGGAATATGCTTCTAGCGCCTGGAATCCCCACTATAACTGGGTATATTGTTAAAATTGAATCTGTTCAAAAGCAGTTTCTGTTATTTACTCCGCATTCTGCCAAATGGAATGCGTTGCTTAGTCTTCCACCGTACAAACATCGTTTATAATTGTTGCAATTACCTACGTTGGACTTTCCAACCTTTCTACTTAGAAGGGGGAATGATTAATGTTTGTTTCGTAGTAAAATTGCTTAGTGGTCAAACCATGTCTTCTGAATCGTTGAGTAATATAGATTTATCTGTTCCTATTCGTTCGTCTAGAAATGCTATTCCCATTGGATTGAATATGTGTAGTTTCCACTATGCATGGTCTGACCCAGTCCGTGGTATGCTTGAAGAGTTTAACAAGTACTTTTCTCTGTTCGATTTTTCTTCTCCCCTATTTGTAATTAAAATATCTTCACTGTCATGTTTGAATAGTTGATTGCTTGATCCATCCACACAGCTGTTAATTAGTCAATCTGTAGCTGTTTTATGATGCACATCCCATTGTCGTGCTCGTGTCGTGAGTTCAGGACAGTCCGGACTGTTGCTGATCGGTCACCGGCCTAACGGTATAATTGAAATACCTAGTTCACGAAAGACATTTGAATTAGGGGGGGATTAGGTCAGGGGATTAGAAATGAGGAAAACATAGTGGAGGTGGTGAAAGCCTCTCAGGAAGCGCTCTCCACGGCTGCCACAATCTGTGCGACACAACCAATATGTGAAAGAAGCTTGCAATATGCATAAAAAGTAGTTGTGTTTTGTAAGGCAATGAAATTAAATAATTAACTGTGAATATTTCTGAAATCTATATAAAGGAAATTTCTGATAAGGAAGAGAACAGTTATTTGGGCAGATATGGATCCATTCCTCACTTTCACCATCTCCACCCATATTGCTCTTCAGTTTCACGGTATAAAAAAAAGTCAATTGCTCTTAAAGGCCAGGAACTACTGCTGCTTGTGTACTGAAATGAATTATTATTATGAGCAAATGGATTATTTATTCTCCTTCATGAAGGATCAATAAGAAAATAAGTGAACCAAAATTTCCATCCAACTCATACTGGCGAAGTTATATGTACGTGGAGTTAACACCGCGGTACTTGGTAGGTATTTGTCGGACTTTGCGGAGAGTAAGGCTGACTGGTTTTGACTGACCAAACTGAATATTCGAATACCACGAAGAGAGAATTTTCAAAGAGATCCCATTCTAAGGTGAAACATATGAAGAAGAACGTCGCATTGACTCTGTTGCTATTTGGGCCTCTTCTATTGCTTGACACAATCACGATCATTAGCTGCGAGTTCCTACCTATCTTCTCTATCATGAGAGGCAAAAAATTGCAACAAAAAAGCGATTAAGAGACTTTAAAATCTTTCAACTACGAGAACGTACTTAGCCTGCTCTCTGGTGAGTGAGACACTGGCTTATCAAAGAAGTTCCAGCACTGGAAATGTTTTTAAGTACGAGTACTAAAAAGATCAACATATTTATGTGTGTGTGAGGGTGTGTGAGTGTTATCTCAGAAAGTCAATTCGCCAAATCGGCGTATGCGAAAATGAAAGGTTATCATGCTGCAATGCAATTCACCCAGCGGGTGGAGCAGAGATGCCGCAATCATCTGCTTAGGGCAACTCAAAATACATTGAAGAGGCGACTGATGAAAGCAATATTGTCGCACCTACAATAACAACAATTTCATGACTGCCAACTGGAAGAAAATATGTTCGTAGCTGCCTTTTGAACCACACTTTCATGTCGACATTTGGGACTCACGACTCCAAATGACAGCAACTCTTCCCCGTCGGACTAATAGGAGAACACGGTTTTTATTCAGGCAACTCACCGACATACAGGGCATTCTAGGATGTGTTCTATTTTGTTTGTAAATGCAGCCTCTCTTTCATGTGTGTTTTAACAGTCATCAAGACAGTTCGAACAATTTACCATGATAACTGAAAAAATATTGAACAACCTGAATTGGAACCATTCAATCATCAGCCTATCACGGCAGTCTAAAACACATAACAAAGTCTCGAAGTGAGAAGCCTGCAAGGATCTGCTGTAAAAAAGGACAATAGCGCTGGTGCGAAGAGTGCTTTAGAAAAGATTACATTTATTTATTGACCCTTCAGCACAAACATTTCATACAGCTGCCAAGGCAAACAAATTGAGAATCTCTGTCTGCGCTAACAAAAGAACTTGACGTAGGTGAAATCTTTACAGAACAAGTATTGAATGAATAATAAATAATGTTCTCAGTTGCGAAGCATGACAAAATAAGTGAAAATCTGTTAGTAAACACATTAAGAAGGATGGGAAATTACCACTCATTACATGACAAAATGCAAGCTTTAATTTCATATGCTTTGCATAGTGAAATGGGTGATACCAGAAGTGGCCAGGAAAGCAAAACGCACTTCAGTTATTAACAAAAATATTTCTTAAACTTTCACTCCAAACATGTAAAACCCTAATCCACGAACACAATCTTCACACCAATTCGGCAGTACATCTATATGAAGTCTGTATCAAATCCGTTGGAATTCTATACTGACCCTTAATCATATCTGGCAATCAATTGTAAGCAAATTTACACAAATACTACCCCAACTCTTCGTCAACTTGGCTCCAACACTTCATCAACTCCATGTCAATGCCTCGTCAATACTGCAGCTACTCTTCTCAAACGCTTTACCAACTCAATACCAGCGGGAAATGAACTTTGCGCTAATTCTACGTGAATTCTACATCAAAAAACCCTATCTTACAAACTGTAATGGGATCGATCGCCTCAATTCTATAAAAATGAAGAGTACTGAACTGAAATATAATTAGCAGCGGAAAGAAGTCCTGAATATAGACGATCGTCCTTTTCGTACGATACCACTGTGCCATGTGCTCCATTGGTGCAAATCACACGAAAAATGTTCAGTAACTATGGTAGATGTCAGGTCAGAGTGGATCGGTGCTGTGTCATCTCAATCAGGGAATATCACTCATACAAGTGTGTGAAAGCTGTGGCGCATTGCTCGTAGTGAAGTGGGACGCTGCCACGAAGAGGCGTATCTAAATAGTACTAAAAATGTGGGTACTCCACTCAGCAATAGACAACATCATCGCCTTGAAAATACTCGTACAAACTGAGCAGAGTACAAGCTCCAAGTGACTCGATCAAAGGGGCTGCGAGTACGCCGCCAATCGAACCGCTGGAAGCTCCGCTCAGTTACCCACACTTCGTCCACACCGGCTTGATAACGCCAGCCAGCACTCACTCAAAACCCCTTTGAGCGGAGTTGCGTTGGACTGAGTGCAGTTCCGATGAGTGGAGTGAAAAGCTGCTGCCATCAGACAGTCGCAGTGCAGCCGGTGAATGTTTTTACAAGTGGAATGCACGGGTACGTGTGTCCTGGCAGCTTGTGTTGCCGAAGAAAGGATAAAATTAAAAGGTTTCGAAAATATGTGAACACAATTTTTGGAACATGCGCAAAAATTTGTACAGCTCAGCGACCAAAGAACCCACAACCACCGACTGAGTATGTGAGCGCTATGAGGGTTGGGGGAAGAGCGCAGCAAAGAGTGATACCGAGAGAACAGGAAAACAAAACCCAGCACGGACACGAACACGAAGGCATTCGCTCCTGATTAAGGGAAAGACGTGCGTACGAGTGCACTTCGTATTCGCATGGGATGCTCAAATGGTCCTGCAGGATGTTTGGAATCCACCCCTTTCAGCTCCAAACTAACTCAATATGACACAATCGCACCACATAGTACCAGATGCGCACAGGCTCAGAAACATTGAAATCAGTCAATCTACAGCGTGCGACAAGAACAGTTTGGAAGACTTTGCAGGACGCAATTTTCCCATTACCCAATACCGATATACCAAAGGGCAACCAGAGCTACGACAGTGAGTGATTCTGTGTATGTGTATATATATATATATATATATATATATATAGGCACACATCACGCCAGTAAACGATAGAGCCAGAGAGAGCAAACGAGCGAGTTCAAGTGAAACAATCCGTGGGCAAAGTAAATCAGTGTGTCTGCATCTGCTCTGATGACAACATCGGAAATTAGAAAATAAACTAAGTGCACGCAGCGAATTTTCGATCAATACAATTACAATTAACGCTTAAAGTTCTTTTGCAAAAATCACAAATAAGTATAAGAAAAATAAGCAAAGTCTTTGCACAAATAAACAAGTGTGAAACATTCTGTGAGTGGCCCACAAATTTCCTTTAGATACACTTGGCGCACTGCTTGTCTCGCTGTCTTCCAGCTGGGACTGAAACCGAAACAGCAACCGAATCTGAAACCGCGACCGAGACTGGGACCGAAGCTCGTTCTGTTCGGCACAAGTCTCCTCCGCACACAGCTAGCACCGAAGGTTCAGTTGCGTTTGTGATTTGACTCCTGCAACATCGCTACGTGGCGTAACGCTTCGCTTCGCATCGCATCGCATCGCCTCTTATCGCTTGGCTTTGGCTCGATTTGATTTCATTTGACACGCGTCACTCACTTTCGTTTGAGATACGAGGCTCGGGGATAATTAAGTCGCCTTTGTTGTTTTGCTAAGTCGTCTGCAGTCGTCCTTTTTTGTGAAGCAGCTACATTCAAATACGGGTAAATACGCTTTTCAGTCACTTTCAATACTTAACTAGATAAACAAACATTTCTCTATTTCGAATTTATTATTATTAAGTAATAAACTAGAATTAAGACCTGAACATATTTCCTCCCAAGGGTTAAGTCTCTGATTTGTTTATGTTTAAATTATAAG
This sequence comes from Clusia tigrina, assembly GCA_920105625.2. Taxonomy (NCBI): domain Eukaryota; kingdom Metazoa; phylum Arthropoda; class Insecta; order Diptera; family Clusiidae; genus Clusia; species Clusia tigrina. Next base: position 28,019,533 of record OV050032.1, read on the forward strand.
AAATCTATTTGTTATTTGTGAGTAGTGATAATGGTAATGCTAGACATATGCCAGTTAGTAAGTGACTTGGTGAGAGCGGTGTCCAAGCAACAGTCTATTCATTTACATAGCAAGGAAAGCTTGAGGTGATTGCTTTCTTGTCGTGTGCCATATGCAAACCTAGCCTAACATGCTAAAGAATGGCACCAAAAATAAATACACAGCTTTGTTTGAATTATGTTGTGGCCAAGAAAGAGCAAAATTCTTCGTCGGTGAAAATCTAGAATCACACGACACCAAAGTATAAAAGATACGAAGTAAATGAAGATGATAACAAGCCACAAATTATTTGTATTTCGAGAGATTAATGGCCTGCTGCACATAATCAGGAAACTCACCTACAAATCCTGCAGGGAAATCTATCAAAAATTCGACGACCTTAAACGACGAAGATAGAATGATGAATCTTTTAAAGGTCCGTATACAGGAACTGAACCTAGTATGAAATTCGAAAGAGAGCTTCGACTTCTTCCAGATGCAAATTTCTCGCTATAAAGTCCAATAAAATACGGAAGATTACAAAATTACAGTTGCTGGGGTCTTATACTCGTAAAGAAACGAAAAGAATTCCACTGTACTCGAAGAAGAAAAGTATCGCTTGTTGCTTGAATAATTTGATCTCTAGTTATGAATAGATGGGTAGAAATTCACAAAAAGGTTATTAGAAACTCTTTCCAGCCAAATCTGAGTTAATGATAAATACAGTGGAATTGAGGGTTAGAAGAAATTTTAAGAGTTCGGAAGAGTTCTGAGGATTTTACACGACAGTGAGTCAATTTTGTCTTGCATAAAACCGAAAATAGACATTCAAATTCCCAACACTTGAGCTCAAAGTTGCTGTAATTCGTGCTGTGCTGTAAAATGATTCGAATAAGACAACAATGCAATGCTTTCGAAATAGTTTCATTAGCTTTAAAAAAGGCTTCGTAAAGTATTCGGAAAAAACATCACCATGCCATTTGTATAGCAGGCTAGTCAGCTGTAGTTCTGTCTACTTTAATTTACGTTGCTGGCTCGCATTATCCTCCATTCCTACGCCACGTTAAAGATGCGTGAATGTGCTATGCATGAGGCTCAACTTTTGTCGGCAAGAAAACCCAATGCCCAACATAAAAACAGAAGAGTTAAATTCCAAATATATTGTTCGCATTGCTGGTTCTCAGAATTTGTACAACATGAATGACAGCACAATGCTGGCAGATGTGGAACTTTAAGGAAACGGCTGAGTCCAGAATATTTCCTAGCATATGGATATATTTCAGGTTGTGAGCAGCTGTCTCATTATTGTGGCTATCATTGTAAAATAAGGCACCAGGTGTCTGTGCCAACTCCATCTTTACTGTACGAGTCTGTTGTCATGATGGGCAGTCCACATTCCTTCACGTAGCTTGAAAGTGCTGAGTCCTGCCAAATCCCAGATATTTAAATGTAGCCATCAATTTCATTTTACCCACCCACAGAAATATAATGGCACCATGCCTCCTACGATCTAGCGGTCTTCCCTGATAAGAGGACATACATCTGAGATACACCAATTTCAGTTCACTACAATACGAATTAATTATCTCCATCTCTGGACATCCACCATAACCGGACAACAAATTTAGGGCTGTGAATGTTCTTTGAAGGGAGCTTCCATTGCAAATTTCATGCCCGCCTATGCTGGGATTACCATTCAAAATCACATCAAAATTTCATTGCAATACCTCTAATGATGAACCCTCGTCAGCTCCAAGAGCAACCGCTACTCTGCCAAAAAGGAAAGAGCGACAATGTTGAAAAGTTTCTAGAAGGTTGCAACAACCACTATAAATAAAATATGTGTGGTTTAGCATGCTGAAAATAATCGATTTGCCCCCATGGAAGGATTTTTGCTAGCAAAATTGCTTTACGGGGAGTTAATGGGGACTTTGCTGCTTGATATGCAACAGTTACAGCCCGGATGAATGTACCCGACATTCGCCTATGATGGCGTTCTGTGTTGCAGTAGACCCACCACGCGTGGTCCAACTAACACATCAGAAGTCCAACGATCTCCAAAGGTTATAGGTAGCTTTCTCCACTGCAAAACTCGCTACCATTGAGGATGGGAATTCTCGGAAAGAAAATGGTTCAAATAACAACAGAAAACGTAGCTACCAAATTAAACTTGACACAAAATGTTCGCCTGTAATATCGTAGATAAGAAAATATATAAAAAGAACGAACTACCAAATAAGGAATGTACTTAAATGAACTAACTAAAGTAAGTCAGCATGTAGAGACGCTTGCATGACGCTGCCTTGAGGTAGAACACCAAGCAACTAAGCAACATTGAGGTAGAACACCACAAAGGCAGCTATGATGAGGTCGTTTGAAGAGGATTGAGGGATGATAATAACTATTGTAGTTTGAGTTTATCCATAGAAGATTTCCATTGGCACCATCTGGTGACTTTGGTGTTGTTAATATTCTGCCCACTACCGAACCCATCACGATATGGTAGCTGCATATGGAATATGTGACGATCGCGCACTGAACATGGTGCGGCACAGAATTGTGTGTTAAGTAGAAAAACTGAAGATAGTTCCAAGAAAATGTTAAGAATTATAAAAACAAAGAAATGGAATATTTGAAATCCAATTTAAATGACTCCATGTAGCCTAGAAAATAGTTCAGATCCCAGATCCCAAAACCCAGAACCCAGATCCCAGAACCCAGATTTCGATGTGCAATGCGACAAGGAGGACATCCTGCTCGAATCCCAGTTCTGATGGAGCAACTGTGTCTGATATAGTCAAATGACAAATGGACCAAATCCAACATAAAACGAGTAAGGAAGTCTGAAGTCGTGTAAAACCGTCTGCGACATATCCTTTACCTATCCCTGTGCCTGCGAGTTAAACCATGGATACGTTTTATTCATAAATCATCATTAGGAGCACATCTACGGTAATTTTCGGCAGGGTACCTTGAGTTGTTTATAATGGAGGGAGACGTGCGCTCTATCTGATCGACCACATTTCATGAGTTTTGCTTTATAGCATCAATATACGTACAAATACTAAATATCGCCCAAAAATATTGTATAGGTCCCAAGTTAGAAAAATGTGGGGGTAGCTGTGAAAATAATCCGCCCATTTTGAAGTGGTATTTAATGTTAGTACCCGTAACCTTCCTGTTAAATTTCTTTGATAAATCTAGTAAGTATTTTTGGTAAAATGTGGGCGTGGCAGTAGTAGTATGATCCTCATATTTTGCGCACACAAGATTATAGACCCCATGTACATTTTTGCTTCCCATAGCATCAAACGAGCATAGGTAGGCTAATTTTAATTTTAGACCCGTAAGCTCCTTATATCAAAAGTGAGCGTGTCCTTCCTCTGATAAGCCTCATTTTTGCGCTTTGGCTCATAATGTCCACATGTTGCTTCCGTCCATAAATCTCAAATAGATCTTGAGGTATGAATATTTGTTAAAAGTGGGCGTGGCAGTTAATATATACCGCCATATTTTGCATAGTTCCGTCCATAAATCTCAAATAGATCTTGAGGTATGAATATTTGTTAAAATTGGGCGTGTCAGTTAATATATACCGCCATATTTTGCATAGTTCCGTCCATAAACCTCAAATAGATCTTGAGGTATGAATATTTGTTAAAAGTGGGCGTGTCAGTTAATATATACCGCCATATTTTGCATAGTGTTTAGTAGGACCCACATCTACATAACTACCGAACACTATTCCATCAATGGGACCGAAGTTATAGCCATTTTAAAAACGGTGAAAAAAGTTTCGTATATACGAGGTAGGCATGGTATTCGTCCAAATCGGTCTACATAGCAATCTGGTTCTGTATCTTTGTCCAGACTATACTTTGCAAAGTTTCATTACGATAGCTCTAACGGTGTAGAAAAAAGTGACCACAGACGGTCAAATAAAATTGTTCAAAAAGTGTTTCTGATCATATCTGTCTATATAAGTCCATACCTACCACGCCTCCTTTTTGTAGTTGAAGCCTCTCTAAAACGCACAAACTTATGATACCGTTTTTACCTTTTTTAAAGGTAAAGGCTATAAAAATATCTTGAAGGATCCGAGAGGACCAAAGTTTTCTAGACATTTCAGTCATGGGGCACACACATATTTCGTGGTGGAAGTCAACTACGAGTATGTTGGTAAATTTATATGATTTTGAAAAAGAAATGATTATAAACTAAATGAATTGTATTAAAGAATAAATTTATTAAACTGTGTTTCATTCTATGCAAAAACTTTCGGAGCTATTGTTCACATATTTTATAATTAATACGAAGTTTTAACAAATGATGATACGGTTAAGTATGAAGAAAGGTTTGCTTTGCCTACCCAGAGAGTTCCAAGAGTTATATTCTCACATTGATAAACACGCTCATGGATTGCATTGTGTAGGGAAAATTATTAAAAGGTACATTGAAGTGTGTGGGAGATAAGATAATGCGACGGATATAGACGGTGGAAATTTAGACAAACATTTTGAGGTGAAACTGATGTGAACTGCAGTAGTGACGTCAGTGTCAGCGAAACAAATGTGTACTCAAGTAGTGTATTCAGTTCCAGGAATACTAACAGTGTCAATGCCGTGCAGACTTCAGCAATTTGCAGATAACCTCTCGTTGTGGTGTCGTTTACGAATGGTGGACTTATGGTTATGGTGTCATAGTTTAGGGTTGAGTAAAGTTGTCGCCACTTCTTTACAGGAATTGAACACAAAGCATTATAATCAGTCGAGATTTTGGCAATTCCCAGACTGCAGGTTGCATGATTTCCCAATATAAGATTGGCAGTTATTCTGCTTATTGAGTCTCCCAGAAGGAAGATTAGATAAATGCAGTTTTTAAGGCGTTGATTTATGAGGCAATTTCCAAACATTCGATGAGGCCTTTCAAATCCACACTTAAAAGCCCAATCATTGGACTCATACGAATTTGGGTGTGGTTTTCTGCTCTGTGCACGCCTTGTTAATAATTTGACTTGTATAAATTGTGCGTAAATAGCTGCCTTTATTGCAAATTTGCAGCCTTTGTTTAAAACACCCCACACTTTCACAGTCCTTCACACATATCAATCAACGGAAACAGCCCGTAGGCAAACATCGGTAACGCACACAGTTGCTCAGAGCCTCATATAAGAGCCTACATTTACACACACACGCACACACAACCACTCGTATAATACAGCACCCCATCCAGACCCCACAAACTGCCGTGACACTTAATTAACCACAAATCAAAATCCTGTCAGAGTGCAGGCAGGGTGTGGTGGAAAACCGCCAACACAACCGCAGCAACATGTTGACCAATACAATGAGTGAGGTCCAGCGGCAGGCAGGAGGCGACAACGCACTGACGCACCATGTTTGCGCTCCACTCGGTGCCAGGAAATGCAACTCCAATTAAAGTAAAAGTAAAATTAAACAAATTTGCGCGATTCATTCATTTGTTTGTTCGCTTTGTTGTCCTTCCCGCTTCGTTGCCAACAATGAAATGGCAATAATGGTGATAATGGTTAAAAGGCGCTCAAGTCGAGCCGCAGTGAATTTTAATGTGATTGCGGCAGAAAAGGCGCATTAAAATAATAAATGCAATTAGTATTAAAATTAAAAATATGAAATATGCGAGAATACATTTTAAAACTGCCACGTTGCGGAAATGCTGAGGGAGGTCCTTGCGCATACGTCTGCCTGCATGGCAGAAATGGAAATGGCGCAGTGATGCTGTCAGCATAATTGGTAATAAAAGTGTACAAAAACGCCAGCAATAAGCTCACCCAGTCAATGGACGTTGGCGTTACTGGGCTGATGCTTCAGCCTGCAAACCATACCAAGCAGAGCTGGATAGAGTGGACTCTTTTCAATCAGGTCCAGAATGGTCTCACTCCATATGCGATAATTTTGCATTTGAATATGACCGCTTAACAATTGATCTATTGGCTTACTAAATTACTTTGTTGGATCAGTTGAAATAATAATAGTTACATTTTAGAGCAATTCACTTAATAAATAGCTCTGAAAGTTTATTTCCTACAATAATTTAAAAGCAACATTCGTATCGTGTCTGCTTACGAGTCAAAACTGAACTCTCTGTAGTTCTTCCTTGCCTGTTCATAGTTACACGCCTCTTTCCAGAAACCTCTCACATATGCAAGAAGAACGGCTGTCCATTGGTGCGAACGAGATAGCATGATAACTTTTGTCGCATATGTGTCACAGAACCATGTCACTATTGACTGTTTGTCATTTGAAAGCAAGGTTTATTTATCTTATTTCAGGAACATTGAAATTTTTCGTCATAGAATGTCCTGTGACGATTTACTGTAGTGACAGAGCTTTAAAGATTGCCAGCAACTCCGCTTGGATAACGCTGCAGTACTCTGGGAGTCGAAAGCTTTTATTAGGCTGAAGGCTGCGCATAGTACACCACCCCCAAACCACCGCTCAACTTGGAACCATCAGGGTAGAACAAGAGTTCTAGTTCAGGCACACCGACTTGGCCCCATTCTCGTCTACTTGGAGTTTGGTTGGAGAATTTGCTGTCGAAAAGGAAAGAGGCAACGGGGTAATCAAGTTGGCTGGGAATGAAAGACAAGATTTTTAGTATAAGGCTCTGGCCGAAACCTAGTCGAGTCCAGCTTCTTAATGTAAAGAGTCTCGTAGCTGCGGAGGCTCAAAGGGGAGCATATGTAGAAGGCACCAGGTTGTAATAAGCGCCGCTGATCTTAAACGGAGTCTATTGGCTTAATTTGGACTCCTTTATTGAGGACCGTTCAACAGACAACTCCACGTGGTCTGATAACCGATATAAAGTTCCTTATCAGAATTTTCGGTTCCAGACCCCATTTTTTACCGCCTGCTCCCTTGCAGGAGTGTTAGTAAAGTAAAGTAAAGTGCTACTGTAGCTTTCTTTGGAGCGTCTTAGCCTTCCAGTTTAGCTTCCTATCCAGCACAAGTCCCAGATGTCTGGCGTGTGCTTTAATGTCCAGCCTCATGCCATTCAACTTGCGTGCCCTGAAGGAGGGAATTTGGTGTTTCCTTGTGAAGAAGAAAAGATTAGTCATCTTTTTCATCTTAAGAAACAACTCAAAATGACTTTAAGTTCAGAGAGTATAGAGATGGACAGACCAGATCCATCGGTAACAGAGGGCATGGTCCATAAAGTAACATTAAATTCACTCACAGAAACCCTTTACAAATACGACGAATACAGCATTGTAAATCGATGCATCAGTTAAGGTCCACTCTCCTCAACTCATGCAAGCGCAACGCTCACACCCACACATTACTTTTCCCCAACACCTCCTTGGTGGCTACTAACCAAGCGCTACTGTAGCCTAGAATACCAAATAAAGTACTCGGTGGCGAGATATGGAGCAAATGATCCCCATAATGGGATCATATTTCAATGACGCAATTTTCCACATAAAAATATGCCATACAAGATACATTTAGGGATAAGAGAGTGTGTGGCTTTGAAAAAGCAATTATTTATGGCTGCCATTAGGGCCAAATTGGTGTCTGAGACCGTGTTGTCGGTGCATGTGGGAATGTGTATGTGTGGGAGGGTGTATGCTTCCTTCGAGGATGCACATACCTCTTCTCAGAAGCAAATATTGCTAGCTCTGCGCTTAAACCAGCATCCATAAATAGAAATTAAAAATCAATCAAGTCCTCAGAGCGCCACAAGCAGCAAGGATGTCGCAATGCGTATAGGCTTACGCACCAAGTCTGCTACTCAATAAGCAAGCGGCCTGAGGCGAACCGGGAAAATGTTTGGATTGTTGTGAAAATTAATATTTAAGTTGATATTCCACGGAAATTAGATGGATATCTTGGCAAATATACGCTCACACTTCAATGCACAGTATACTAAACACACACACACACACACACACACACACACACACACACACACACACACACGCACATACACATATATACTCGTGCATATAAACACACACTTTCAGCCGCAACCACAACATAAGCGCTAAACCGAAACTGGGATCTGGTGAAGCCAACTTCTGCGTTCACGCTTGAATTTCAAATTGATTTTTCATTTCGGAAAAGAAGCTTTTCTTTTGTTGCGTCGTAAAAAATATCACAAAACGAACATTTCTGTATGGTATAGCAAAGCATTGTAAAGCATTGCGGGGTGGCGGGGGTAGCACTGCGAAAGAAATTGAAAATGAAATTGAAATTGAGGCTTCACTCATGTTCAATTGGCAATTATAATTTGATGGCGTTTACTTCACAGCTCCGGAGCTGCGCTCACTCACATTCAAATACAGTTATTTAGCTGTGCTTTCTTTTGTTGTTGCTATTGTTGTTGTTGTTATGTCGTTGTTGGCATTTCCTCAGCAAGGGTGCTCGCAAAGGCATAAAGCGAAATTGATATGCTTGTCTTCCGTTACACCACAATGCCGCCAGATAATGGCGCCCCCACCTTGGCTGCGACTGCGCATTATTGTGCGGGGGAAGTTAGAATATAGAAATTTGGTTCTCAAGGGGAAATTGAGCTGCTTTCAATTCAAAATCTAAATTAAATGTATATCAACAAAGTGTATGGGTAATCAGCTGAGTCGATTGCTAAGCGAAATATCTAACGACCACCGCTGCCAGGAGTGTATGACTTTTACTAATCTGGCACTAATTAACTCTTCGAGAAATGCTTTCAATATACCAAAGTGATGATTTCAACAGACGCTATGCACTAACGTGATACCTAGTGAAGACAATGCTCCTAAATTATAATTAATTCCATGCGAAACAATACACGCCATTATCGTGTATGATTACACATTTCGAAGAGACCATTGTCCGGCAGCCTCACGTTACACTCGTGCACACATCATAATGTTCTGGTGGTACTTATGTGATAGCGTTTACTTCACTGTCAAAGTTTCGCTCACTCAGATCCAAATACAGTTGTTTAGCTGTGGTTTTTGTTGTTCTTCTTGTTATGACGTTGTTAGGATATAGAAATTTGGTTCTCGAGAGAAAGCTGGGTTGCTTTCAGTTTAGTTTATTTTAATTTGGGAACTTATCGGAAAGTCATGCACTGCCAATCGACCACTAATCTGACACTAATAAACCCTTCGAGAAATGCTTTCAATGTGCCAATGCGAATATTTTCCATACGCTGTACGCCGAATGATATCAAGTGAAGACAATGCTTCTAAATTATAATTAATTCCATGCGAAACAATACACGCCATTATCGTGTATGATTACATATTTCAAAGAGACCATTGGCCGACAGCCTCACGTTACACTCGTGCACACATCATATTGTTCTGGCAGTGCTTCTATGAACATATTTACGAAAATAAGTGAATGCTTCTCCATAGTACGGATCTCTGGATTGTGAGTAATACAAAACCGTTGCTTTTTAAGTCTCTTTTATGAAAGCAGTGCTCTTATTGACAGCAGAAATATGTAGTTGACAAAATGTTTACTAAGTTTGAAAATACTAGAGCACTCATCACTGCAGTCAACTTGCAACTATCATCAACAGCTGACACCATAGTACCGCTACACTTAGTTCAAAATTCCACTGCGTTTCTTTGTTCTAAAAGGCAGTCCGTTAAAGCAAAAGACATAAAAAACAACATCATTGATGACTGTGTGTCTGACTTAGTGACTGAGGAGAAGCAGGTACGTCTTGCAGCATTAGAGAGAAGACCTCTGAAATAACAGCTCTTTTGAATGTAACTTTTAATGTTATTTGGATTATTTTAATATTCAAAAGAAAAGTCCTTTCGGTCATAATTAAAATGTCGTCTGTACTAAGGCTGTGTAAAAAGTGTTGGGCGACTATACAAACAACGACATCGAGCATTCTCACATGATCATATCTCATGATACTCATTTATAAGTTAATTATTAATAAGTGATAGTAGCCATATGAGCTTCGTGTGATGTAGTTGCATACGGAATTGTTTTGAATGTTTGGATTGTTAGCGTAAGTTAGCTGTGTGGCATTGTGGCTGAGCAAAATGATTCTGTATAGGTCCTTCAAAGATTTTCTGAACCCAAACAGTCAATTATAATTTTTTATTTCAATTATCATATCTGGAAAAAATTGCATTAGTTTCGAGGTGCATTCCCTGTGAGTCATAGCTAATAAATAGAAAAAGCAGATATTATCGAAGGAAATCCAGTGAATTCGGTAGATTTGAAGTTCTGTCACACCTGTAATCAAAAATAATCAACACATAAAATTCAATTCACTGACAGATCTTCCACTGACTCCAAACAATTCGATGGTCATTCGCTATTGACTTCAATCTTCTAATAATTGAATTCTCACTGGTGTGAATATTACTCTTACCACGCTACGTACAATTTTTCCACCACAGTCACCATTTGTTGAAAACAATGAGAATCACAACCAAAATTTTAAATATTTACAAGCAAATACTACTAACACCTCTATAAGACTGTTATTCTATATATACAGGAGACCCAAGAGTGACCTATGGTGAGGTCTAGGTTAGGATCATGGTAGCCGGTCTACCGACCAACTCAGTCAGACCAACGTGGTTCCATTGTGATACTACCTCGTAACAACGCACCTCTGACTTACTTGTCAAACCATTTCGAAGCCGTAATAAAGCGCAAGATGTGTTTGACCTTCGCGCCGGACACTTCTTTAAAATAATTAAAGCTTACAGAGCCCGCTCTACTTCTAGCCGAAGCCGGACATCTACAGAAGAGATGTTCCACAGTCTCCTCCTCTTCCTCATCCCCACAGCTTCTGCAGTATTCTTGAGAGAATACTCCCAGCCTGAGAGCATGCCTGCCGAATACCCAATGACCGGTTATACAAGACACGACCTTAACGATATATTCTCTCGACAGGGCAGCAAGTCTCTAGATTTCCTTCTATTAAGCCCCGGCCACTTTAGCCTAGTCGTTAAGCAAGTGCCCTCGTGTGCCTAATCCCCATTGACCTCACGCACGAACCTATCCTTCAGCATAAGTTTACAGGTGGCAATTGGCATTCCAACCTCGCATCTGTCCGTGCAGGTGCCTCGCGTCTGGCTACCTCATCAGCCCTACAGTTCCCCTTAATATCCCTATGCCCCGGAACCCATATTAGGTGTACCCTGAAAACGGTGCTGATATCATTTACGGCTGCCCGGCAGTCCTGAGCAATCTTTGATTTCAGTGCCACCCGAGTTTATTGACTTGATGGCCGCCTGGCTATATCCGAGTAGATATTTATAATATTCTTTGTTACGGCGTGTCTACTTAAGTAGACGGCTACCTCCTTTATGGCTAGGACCTCTGCTTCATAAACACTGCAGTGGTCGGGGAGACGGAAAGAAAGCTCCAGTCCCAGTTCCTTTGAGAAAACTCCAAAGCCGACTCCATCGTCAAGCTTGGATCCGTCGGTGTAGAAATTCAGTTCCCCCCTTCTCCATGGCATGAGTGTTTGCCACTCCCTTCTAGACGGAATATGTGTCTTGAAGTGCCTATCAGAGTTGAGTTTAGATATAGAGTGGTCAGTCAATTTGTTGGATAAAACTACTCCAGGTATGCACGATAGTCGAGTGGCCAATCTGTCGATCATTCCTCAACCTCGTACATTTCAGCCTTAGCGCTAATGCGGCGGCCACTTGTTTCCCTACCAGATCTAATGTAGGTAGGTTGAGTATCACTTCTAATACTTTAGTTGGGGTGGTCCTTAAAGCACCAGAAATGCACAGAAAAGCCGTTCTTTGGACCTTGCTCAGAAGCTTCAAATAGCTTTGTTTCTGAGTGACTGGCCTCCATATCAGTACTCCACATAGGTCTGACAACAGAAATGTACAGCCAGTGCATAATTCGTGGGGATAGCCCCCACCTAAATCCGACCGCTTTTTTACAAGTGTACAAAGCAATATTGGCCTTCCTATCTCTTTCCTCAATATTGGGTTTCCAGGTAAGTTTCCTATCTAGTATTAGTTCCAAATATTTGACTGTCTCTTTCAACGGAATTTCCACACCTTTGTATATTAGCGGGGAGACTGTAGGATATCTATTTTTATTAGAGAAGAGGATTAATTCCATTGGCGCGGTCTAGCAACGTTGTTTGTGTAGTCAAAGAGTGTACTCCATCTGACGTGGTTTACACTGGACACATTGCTGCTAGCTCTGAGCGAACTTTGAGCGCTACATCCGGATATCACACCGGTCCAAGAGTTTACATGTTCTAATTTCCCAATATCTGAATTTTGTGAAATCGTAAATTATAGTTTTAGTACTTTTGTTTGTACTCCTGACTTTAAAACCACCACAAAAATTCGTTTCATTAGAGATCATCAACATGACGAAGGTAATATGGAGTTGGATGATGATGGTCTACGAACTTATTTTGGTATTTGAAACATTAGCTAAAAGGATAGTACAAAAACCGTACATACTACAATATTAAGTGGAAGCTTTCCCTGCTCAAAAGAGATATGCCTATAAGGAAGAATGTATAAGAATGTAATAAGATGTTTGTAGTGTATTGTCTGACATTAAGTCAGACGAGGTGCAATAAATGAATCGTCAGTAGTATGTTTCCTTATACAACTGAACACATAGAATGAAGTTTAAGGAAGATTGTTGCTCTGTCGTAAGATTCACACGTTACTCATATACTGGTACCTAGCTCTACCTGAGGATCCCACTGCGGGCGATGCGAATATTTAGATATGTTAATACAGTAGGTGCCAGCCACGAAGAGACTGTTCAACCTGAGAACTACTCTGCACCACGTGGCACTTGCTGAACCTAAATCATCCGTTGCTCCATTCACCCCAGCGGAGAGCCAGGCGGACTATTCGCTATATATCTCATTTAAAATTATCACATCGCTTGACTCCTGCCGGTTTGCCCACACATTTTCCCAGGCGTCTCCGACATTTACACTGGGCATGCCCCACTTTAGCCACTAGTCTGCCAGTCGCAAGATAACCACTTGTGCTGTGCTCTCAATTGCGAAATGGTAAGCTTTGACTTACAGCAGGTACTTATTTGAAAAGTTTTGCCACGCTCCCAGGGAATGTGTGCGAAGGCTTAATTAAATTGCATATCTTGTGTACGCCCCACTGCATTAGCTGAAGTAAAAACAAATGTTGTAGGAGCAAAATCTAATATCACCACTTTAATCTTTGCAAACCCCAATTAAGGCTGAGACTTGAAATTTAAACTTCACACTTTCACCAACACCAACACAACTTTTCGCAGCTCACGCCAACCCGCATGAGGTTGCCTGCAGGTATAAACGATAAACACACACACGCACCCATTTATTTGTATATTGAAAAACTTTTTACACTCATACAATTATTACGGACACATACACAACTATGCCACTTTACTTGCGAGCCGGTAAACCGCGAACAAATTTTCAAATAGAAAACCGAAAAAAATAGAGTGAGTAACTAATGCTGAAGAAGCTATAGGCCGACCGCGAGATACTCTACACCCCAGCATAGTACAACGAATGGTGTACAAAGCATAACAGGCAAATCACAGGAAGGAGTATGCCCACATACATAGAGGTGTTCTGAATGAAACATCTACAATTGGATTTCAAGATTGGGAGCAGGTATTTCAGTATCTTTTTCATTAAATTCGAAACTTACGTGTGAAGACTGGCGTGCGAACCCAGATCATGAGTCCATACCTGTACTGAGCGAGGCTTAGTATGAACCGGAAATATGACAGTTTACTATATTATTATGCTCCAGCCTCCGTCTATGCCAGTCTGAATGAGACTCAATAACTACGTATATGGAAGATGGCCCTTTGCTGCTGAGGGTGGATAAATGTGGCCCCCCTACAAGGTCCTATTCAGAGATACCCGCCCTCTGATCACGCGAAATTGACTCAGCAATTTGAGGCTGGTCAAGTTCTGCACAGTTATGCGACACTCCTGATTGGGTATGTTGCAATTGCACGTATATAGTTCATGCACACATTAGAGCGAGGCTGTAGAGTGCTCAGAAAAAATACTCATAGCAGGCTGCACAGCACAGCGAACACCACAGACCAAAGTACACAACATTTTGTAAGGTGTTAGCAACTTATCCTCGGTACTCAGTGGCAGGCACGCAAAATAATTGAAATTACTTTTAGCGTGTGTCTGGCTTTCATGTATTTATGTGTGTGTGTGTGTGTGTGTGTTTTAGCATGTATGGGGAAAGTTCGTGCTTGTTGTTGTTGGTGGGTTCTTGTTGAAAATTGTGCGCTGTTATGCTTTCGATTTGTTAATTAAAAAAGTTGCGCAATTTGTGAGAGTTGAAAACTTTTTTCCGTATCGTGTTCTTTTCTTTGTTGTTGTCGTTTTTTAAGCACTCAAATAATAAACCGAAATTTTGTAAAGTTCAAATAGCAAAATTAAATTTATTAATTATGAATGGAATATTTGAAACTTCGCTTTGTTGAGACAAAATTGAATAACACTTCAATTAGATGTGCACAACTGGCAAGACTGCACTGCACGCCCCGGAAAGTATGCTAAGTAAATACGTACGCTATGCGCCTCTGTACGCCAGCGTCTCCTGAGTCTGAATGTTTCCAGGCTTAGCACGGCAAGGAACCAGAATCCGCTCTCTCTTCGTTCGGCTTGATGTGGTTACCATTGGGAGTTATGGAGCAGACTACTTGTTGGGCAGTTTTCTTATAAAATTGTGTCATATGTGGTAGTATACGATCCGAGTTCTGAAATGAAACATATTTTATTTTAATACATGTTTTTCATTTTTATCTCATAAGGCTAATTATTTTAGACGATGTGATCCTTAAATTATGATATATAATTATAGGCGAGAACTTCTTAAGCCTGTAAATTGGTATAGTCTAACTTCAGCTGCACTAGTCAGAATATTATATGCAATATTGGGTTAACTCCTACACCGTTCATTGACATCTTACGAAAATATCACACGCATTTTCATTTTACTGCTGGGAATGCTTCTTACATATCATTAATATATCATTGGTATCCATGTACGCGAAATGCTGGTTATAGTTCTAATTGCCGTACGGATTAAGTAATAAAGTTACTCATACGCCACGCAGCCAAGAAATGAATCTTATTAATTTTGATTGACTAACTTCAATCCTCTTTCTATGTCTAACAAATTGCCGCAACTTGTGAGCAAAAACTTTTTAAATTAGCTGTAGTCAAGAAAGTGGCTGCTTACACACACACTGCGAGTGGCACTCTCGTACACGCACACGCACGTCCACACTGTAAGACTTGGCGTGTTCGCAAAAATAACAAGACATGTTTTTGCGCACAACTATGCAAAAGTCAGCACCCTTCAAAGCGAAACTTTCTCTCGAAAAGTGGCTGTCATATGAAACACAAAAACTTCACTCACACATGCAACACATACGCAACAAATGTGCATGACGCACACACACACCCCCACCCGCTCACGCAGGCACACGCCTCTGGTGCAAAAGTGTATTTGGATTTGTGAAAACAAATTTTCATCAAAATTTTTTCGCTTTTCCATGCATATGCAAAATAGTTTAACTACAGAGAAGTAACAACATAAAACGCTGAAAGTTTGTGCTTCGCATGTAGCATGCGGCACGCCAATCCACCCACACATGCGGGCGCATTAAGCGCCATCCAAAAAGTATGCGAGCAACAAATAAACATCAACATACTTTTGCGTACTCAGTTGCTTCTGTTTGCATTGCATTGCATACTTTAGCTCTGCGAAATGCTCCTGACCAGCAGCGTAGATATCAATTGACAGTGGGCGCAGATGGGAAATCTTTAAGGAAGCAAATCTGGATATCTGTAGAAAGTGAGCACGTATCTAGTACTTTCATTCACATTCACATTCAAACACATTCATTACTACGTACTGAACGATAAGTGTGAGTTTTTAGGTGATATGACAATATTGAGATTGTGATGTCACTACTATGTCCAGAAATCTTTCAGTAAGCATCATTATTACCTCCAACATTTCATGAATGTAGTAAATAAGAGGGATATAATTAACCGAATATGGCTATAAAAGCATTAACATCGCAAATTGAGCATGTCTTTCACTGATAAGGATTCATATGGAAAGATTCCTTCACTTTCTCAACAGAGTAGACACAAGTCTCACCTAGTACTAGTTGAGTATAAGTTTCTCAGCAAACTTAACTGCAACAAAAGTATCACCTCAGAACAGTCCCGTTGAATGAAAGCTTCCTACAGTTGTCCGTTACGCCCATTGCATTATTTTTTTTAAAGGCACCTAAGTTAGAATCTGAAGTTAAAAGATGTTTCAGTACATAATGAATAAGGTGGTTCAAGACCTCTTGGTGCTCTGTTCTGTATCCTGGTAGTCCAGCAATTCGAGGCGTCACTGGGTCGAAGGAAGCTATATCTTAGAAACATTTTATATCGAGTATTGAAGTTATGTCAATGTCGGCATCTTATTGCCTATCTGTCTGTCTGTCCTTATCCGCACTTTCATTGGATCTGTAGGACAACGGGCAGAATTATACTCTTGGTGTTTAGAAGCTGAGCAATAATAAAATAGTTCATCATATCGAAGAAATTCAAGTGATCTCATTAACAGTTGACTACTTTGCATAGACTCCTGGAGCTGTAGTGGAATATTCTGTTGGAAAACAACTCAGATCTTAAGAAATTCCGTAGCGAAGTGAAAAGTAGTCCTTCGAGAAGCAGGCTTGATATACACAACCACGGGTCTTTTCACCACTCTAAATTCTGATCGCAGAAGTG
Source organism: Clusia tigrina (assembly GCA_920105625.2). Taxonomy (NCBI): domain Eukaryota; kingdom Metazoa; phylum Arthropoda; class Insecta; order Diptera; family Clusiidae; genus Clusia; species Clusia tigrina. The sequence continues at coordinate 28,036,324 of OV050032.1, forward strand.
AAAGGATCGCATACGTATTTGAATGCTTTGGGTGCTCTGTCCCCTACCACTCCGCCTGGTCTACGCTACTGCTCGTGGTATGCATCCGTAGTGGAGTGTGGGGGAGTGCTGTGCAAATTTGCATGTGTCTTACTTATCAGTCTGTTGGCAAGTGCACAAGTTTTGTGTTAGTTAACTATTTGCATGCCGGAAACAGCGGTTCTTGGTTGTTGCTCGCTGCTTGTTCATCATTCATCATCATCAACGACAACCCAGCAAGTAGCAAGTAGCAGGCAGAAGGCAACTAACATACAGCCTCATCCGTGCAGCGGCTCTTTTTTAAATGCCGCACGAGCTGGTTACTGCACTTCGCAGGGAGGTGCGGCAGTAATATTTGCTGCTTGCTCTTTGGAGTTGTTTGCATAGTTTCCTGTTTATAAATTTTATAGTTGCAAACAAGTTTTTCTTGTGGTAAATTTATTTTTCTATTTGTATTATGCACAACGCAAAAAGCGTACACAAAAACAAAAACAAAAATGTAAATAATGAAAATAGTTTCGCATTTGCATTGCGCTGAAGGATATGGCGAAGTTGTGCCACCTAGCTGGTGATTAGCTGCTATGGTGGCTGGAATTGCTAATTGGGTGTCTTTTAAGCAATTTTGACCATAATTGCTAATTTGTGCGCAAGAGTATTGATGTTGTTTGTGCTTGTTGATGGGTAAATTTTAAATCCTTGTCCTTTGATGCTGCACGATAACTTTGCAGCAATTAACTGCAGTTTGCACATTTCAATAATATCCTCACGGCCTATCTCCAGAGTAACTCACGTTGGACTGCAATGGTTACACACAACATAAATGGGAGCCAATTTAGCCAGTAGGTTAGGTTAGGTTAGACTGGCCGGCCGTTAAGGCCACACATAGATCTACAACGTCCTTTGCGGTGCCAGTTGGATATTCATTTAAGAGCTATAGTATGAATCGTTAAATAGAGAGACGCTCCTAGCAAATGTTAAGAGAGAAACTATCCCTAGTTGTGAGACCTCTTCTAGTCCTTCAAACCAGGGGTCTCCCAGATGTGATGCTTTAGATATTGCGGGGCATATACGAGTACATATTAGATGCTTCAGAGTTTCTCTTGTGCCTTACTCCCCACATTTCCTGCATTCATTATTGTTTGTGAGTCCCATCCTTTAAGCGTGTACCGCCGTTAGAGAGTGACCTGTGAGTACTCCTACTACCGTTGTGCAATCCTTCCTCGGAAGTGCCAGTATCCAATTCGTTTGAGTGCCGTACGGTTTGCACATGAGCTTTGCGATCTTACATGTGGCAATACTCCACCGCTCTTTCACCTTTCTCATCATGTCATTTTCAATACGGCTGTTGATCATTCTTAGAGGCGTTAGTACGTTACTTACTGGCTCGTTTGGTAGTAAAATTCCGCTCTTTTCAATGGCATCCGCACTCTCGTTTCCTTCTATGTTCTTATGTTCTGGCATCCAGCAGATATACATATAGCTTCCGATTGGTGGCTAGACTCTCCATTGCTGCTTTCCATTACGTAATATTTCTGGAAGATGCACAGCATGAAGTTATAGCTTTGATCGCAACCTGACTATCTATGTAGAAGTTTATTGTGGAGTTCGTAGTTTCTGCTATGCAGGTGAGCTCTGCGGCTTTCCATGCTGCAAAAACTTCAGCTTGAAAGATGCTGCAGTAGTTTGGTAGTCTGAACGACTGTTTGAAAGCTAGTTCGGGGCAGTAGACGCCTGCTCCAACCCCGTCCTACAGGTTGAAGGTATTGCATTTAGCATTCATCCCCCTATGCCATCCCTCCTTTTCTGTAGTTTTTTATTTGTTTCCGCAGGCTAAGAATAGGAGTCACATAGTCAGTGTTAACCGTGAGACTTCGACCTACAGGACTATGACCGAAGGGCCGGAGAGAGAATTGTTTAGTGGCCATTAACCTTCCCGCAGATTTTGCCGCAAGGCTTTCCGCAAAGAGGTCGATTGGTGGTAAATTGAGAATGGTGTTAAGAGCAGCCGTTGTTGTTGTCCTTAATGCCCCTGCCATACACAGTGCCACAAGTCTTTGGACTCTTTCCATAGGTATGCAATAAGTTTTCTTCCTAACAGCATTCCACCACACCAAAATACCGTAGTGTAAAATAGGTCTGTGTACCACCAATGCATCAGAGATGGAGAGAGGTCCCAAGTGCATCCAAGCATCTTTTTACAAGCATAGAGAGGGTTGGTGGCTTTCTTTACCCTTTCCTCCACATTGAGCTTCCATGAAAGCTTACTGTCTTCTAGTACCCCCAAGTATTTGGTGTGGCTTTTTATGCTGAGAACCCTACTGGTCAGTTTTGGTGGTCTCCATCTACTGAAACGTATCAGGTCCGTTTTGTCCGCATTGACGTTTAGGTCTGCTTCTGTCGCTTAGTAACTATATCTAAAACCTAGACAACAATGTATCAATCCGCCTGACCACTGTACGGAGAAGACTTTAGTGAACACTCATTATTTTAAGAAAATAATAAAATAAAAATAGTTACACAAATAAGATGATGAGTAAATATAAAAAATTACTATGGTGGTCAATCTGTTCTCTTCAAGCAAACGTGGGCATGGTTTGCAGTAATTTCCAGGAGTTATTGGGGTGATGCATTAATTTTATTTGCTTTTTCTTTTTGATTACAAACTGAGCTATTAAGGGCACATGTTTTTCACGGACCACAGTGCACCAGTGATCGATCATCCGTAGTATTTTTGAATTAGTCCTGTGCAGCAATTCTGTGTTTGATGTCTTTGTTTCTCCCCATTGCTGCATTCCAAATATCCACTTGGATACTATTATCTTATTTATATAAGAGGACTTTGTAATCAAGGCTTAGTTTTGAATGTGCATTTAAAAGCCAGTTGAGACTTGAAGCTTTTAATTTAATATGCGCTCTTTCCTTTTCAATATGAGTTATCTAGGTAAGGCGTCTGTCAAGGTGGACACCTAGATATTTCACTTCCGTCTCCAGTAGAATAGTTCTGTTGTTGAGTGTGATGGCAAGGCGCGTGTTTTTGCTGAGTATAAATCTTATGTGTGGCCTTTTTGATCATTTACTGCGATGCGTCAGTTCATTGAGATCACGCTATTCTATGTGATGGTGCTTGTGGCAAGATAAAATCGCAGTCTCATGGGCAAAAGTTGAGGTGACCAGATAAATATGAGGTGTATATTGTATACAGTATGCGGTATCACAAAGGGTCAATGTTGGCCTAAGTGCGCCCATCGGGCGGCCGCCTTACCTACCTACCTTGTATACAGTATCGGGCCAAGAACACTTGCTTGTGGTACTCCAGCCATTATGTCCATTTTGAGTGAAAGGTAATCTTCATATTTAACATCTACCCTTGAAGTATGATTCCAAGACACTCTGAACATTTGAAGGTAGAAGATTTTTGATTTTGTAAATAACGCCCTCGTGCCACACTTTGTCAAAGGCAAAAGCAGTACTGTTTCTCCTCGAACGCCTCTCTGATTTGGGACACTAATGGATGAACTTGTTCAATAGTGCCATGCTTTTTTCGAAAGCGAAACTGGTGGTGAGGTATTATTTTGTGCTGGTGTTTCGAATCAACGGATAGCAGGCTTATTGATCTGTTTGACGAGACTTGTGTTGAATTTTTGCCAAGCTTAGTTCTCACGGTTATGTGTGATAGTTTCCAGGCTTGTGGAAAGTGGCCTTGTCCAAGAATTGAATTAAATAACATAGTTGAATGCTTCACTGCAAGAGGAGGTAGCCCCGTCATCATCTTTCTGGTTATCAAGACGTGGCTTGCGCCTTCTTTTTGTCTAAATGAGATACGATAAACTGCCACATTTCTTTCGGCCTCAACAGTAGGTCCATCCATCTGTGGGATTTCGTTGCCTGTTTTTGGTATTTTAAAGCTATTATTAGTGTTTATACAAAACTGCGCTTTAAGTATTCGAGTAAATGAATAATTACAGACTTTGGATATGTCCTTTGCGAGAAATCGTAGCCACACACACACAAGCAAATAAACTCGCTCACTGACAGCCAGACATACCCGTACATGCGATAATAAGGAAAACCAGGCTTTAAATTTTTAATAGGTGGTACTTGCAAATGTTCCCGCTGTCATGTTTCAAATAATCAATAAATTCAGGTTGCGATGCGTCATTAGAGTGCATAATTATAAATAATTGATGCAAAAATATGCATCGAAATGGCAGATTTTTTGCGCATTTACATGTTAATTGAATCACAAACAAAAAAAAGAAATAAAAATAAGGAAAAAACAACGGAACTGGAATAAATGAATAAATGCAGCGAAATGATAATTAATGGTCTCTGACTGTAATTAAAAGCCCGCCAGCTGCTGGAATACCCCACAGGACCAGCGCGGTTTGCAGAGGTTTATCTGCAATTATAATTTAAATTTGCTCATATTAAAGTTGAAAGACCTGATATCGAATTGAAGCAAAACTTTTATTTCATGCTGAACGCTTACTTTTTGAAATTAGTCTCGTTGAAATATTAAATTTTGCAAGATACGAGTATCAGAAACTTCTCCAAATTATGTGCGATCGGCTCATTTCACTGAGGATTCAACACACCTACACTCTCTGATAATATCCTTTGCAAATACGAGTTGGTTGGTTTCATTTTCGAAGGTACTCGTAGCATTAGTGTTCATGAACTTTCACTTGGCTGTCTCTGCAGGCATCAGCTGTCTTAATACTCGTACTTTTGAAGGTCCTGTTGCTTGCGGTTGCTTGCATACTTCTGGATTTGTCTGGACAGTTTCCCAGCTAATAACTCGTACTTTTGTAGGCCCTGTTGCTTGGGGTTGCTTGCATACTTCTGGATTTGTCTGGACAGTTTCCCAGTTAATAACTCGTACTTTTGAAGGCCTTGTTTCTTGGGGTTGCTTGCATACTTCTGGATTTGTCTGGACAGTTTCCCAGTTAATAACTCGTACTTTTGAAGGCCCTGTTGCTTGGGGTTGCTTGCATACTTCTGGATTTGTCTGGACAGTTTCCCAGTTAGTAACTCGTACTTTTGATGGTCCTGTTCCTTGGAGATGCTTGCCTACTTCTGGATTTGTCTGGACAGTTTCCCAGCTAATAACTCGTACTTTTGATGGTCCTGTTCCTTGGAGATGCTTGCCTACTTCTGGCTTTGTCTGGACAGTTTCCCAGTTAATAACTCGTACTTTTGTAGGCCCTGTTGCTTGGGGTTGCTTGCATACTTCTGGATTTGTCTGGACAGTTTCCCAGTTAATAACTCGTACTTTTGATGGTCCTGTTCCTTGGAGATGCTTGCCTACTTCTGGATTTGTCTGGACAGTTTCCCAGTTAATAACTCGTACTTTTGAAGGCCCTGTTGCTTGGGGTTGCTTGCATACTTCTGGATTTGTCTGGACAGTTTCCCAGTTAATAACTCGTACTTTTGTAGGCCCTGTTGCTTGGGGTTGCTTGCATACTTCTGGATTTGTCTGGACAGTTTCCCAGTTAATAACTCGTACTTTTGTAGGCCCTGTTGCTTGGGGTTGCTTGCATACTTCTGGATTTGTCTGGACAGTTTCCCAGTTAATAACTCGTACTTTTGTAGGCCCTGTTGCTTGGGGTTGCTTGCATACTTCTGGATTTGTCTGGACAGTTTCCCAGTTAATAACTCGTACTTTTGTAGGCCCTGTTGCTTGGAGTTGCTTGCATACTTCTGGATTTGTCTGGACAGTTTCCCAGCTAATAACTCGTACTTTTGTAGGCCCTGTTGCTTGGGGTTGCTTGCATACTTCTGGATTTGTCTGGACAGTTTCCCAGTTAATAACTCGTACTTTTGTAGGCCCTGTTGCTTGAGGTTGCTTGCATACTTCTGGATTTTTCTGGACAGTTTCCCAGTTAATAACTCGTACTTTTGATGGTCCTGTTCCTTGGAGATGCTTGCCTACTTCTGGATTTGTCTGGACAGTTTCCCAGCTAATAACTCGTACTTTTGATGGTCCTGTTCCTTGGAGTTGCTTGCCTACTTCTGGATTTGTCTGGACAGTTTCCCAGCTAATAACTCGTACTTTTGTAGGCCCTGTTGCTTGGGGTTGCTTGCATACTTCTGGATTTGTCTGGACAGTTTCCCAGTTAATAACTCGTACTTTTGTAGGCCCTGTTGCTTGCGGTTGCTTGCATACTTCTGGATTTGTCTGGACAGTTTCCCAGTTAATAACTCGTACTTTTGAAGGCCCTGTTGCTTGGGGTTGCTTGCATACTTCTGGATTTGTCTGGACAGTTTCCCAGTTAGTAACTCGTACTTTTGATGGTCCTGTTGCTTGGAGTTGCTTGCATACTTCTGGATTTGTCTGGACAGTTTCCCAGTTAGTAACTCGTACTTTTGATGGTCCTGTTGCTTGGGGTTGCTGGCATACTTCTGGATTTGTCTGGACAGTTTCCCAGCTAATAACTCGTACTTTTGATGGTCCTGTTCCTTGGAGTTACTTGCCTACTTCTGGATTTGTCTGGACAGTTTCCCAGTTAATAACTCGTACTTTTGAAGGCCCTGTTGCTTGGGGTTGCTTGCATACTTCTGGATTTGTCTGGACAGTTTCCCAGTTAATAACTCGTACTTTTGAAGGCCCTGTTGCTTGGGGTTGCTTGCATACTTCTGGATTTGTCTGGACAGTTTCCCAGTTAATAACTCGTACTTTTGAAGGCCTTGTTTCTTGGGGTTGCTTGCATACTTCTGGATTTGTCTGGACAATTTCCCAGTTAATATCTAAGTAACTGAACGATTGCGACAAGCCTAGCATAGAGCCCTTCTTTTATGCAAATAATGCAAACGTATCTTTCGCTAGTACTTTTGTGGGCTCAGACAATTGCAAATAATGAGTGGACGGACTGATAAAGCAACACAAAGGAGTGCAGATGTTGGCGTCAAATTGTGCGAGAGATCTTGCCAAGAAGCTTGATGATACACGCACTTAAGCATGGCAATCGTGAAGCATAATTTTGCAAAGATTTAATGTTGCCCGTGTGCAACCAGAATCGGCACCCATCCACGTCCTTTGCTCAGTCTGTTGTTTATCTCTCATACGTACACATGAGTCGGTTGGCGTGAATTGCGGAGCCTTTTGTGCAAAAGCCCTGGAACGCTTTTTGCGAAAGAATAGCATCAAAGACACGATGCGCGTTGCAACTCTGCCACTGCGCACGTTTGTCCCACCATCACTCACATTTTCGCTCAGAGTGCATTTGAATAATCATGTCGGCATTTGAAGCTGCCTGAGCACGCCGCGTTTGCAGTGCATATCTACTGAGCACAAAGGCCGCCGCTGCAGCCGTGCATCTGCTGCCAGTACCGCAAGTGCTTTCGCATATTTGCCTTGATGTGAGATGAAACTGCTTTTGATGTGATACTCCGCCAAAGCACAGCTCTGAGCCAGACAAAGGCACGGGGAAGCTCCGTTTTTATGTTATAATTGCCGCACTCTGAAGCAGGCTGGCAGGGTTGGGGGTGCTTTATACTCAACTACGGAGAATTAGAAGTACGTTTTGTAAATAGGCGAGCAATCAGATTTTAATTGACATTTTCTGCAGATCAAAAAGACGGGCAGAAGCGATGATTATTTCATGCGCTTTTCATGTCGTCGACACATAAAAATGGGGAAGCGGAGAATTTAATCCAGAAAAAAAGAAATCACGCAAAAATCAATATAGATCAAATATGCTTAGCTGTGACATTTGAAATAATCTCACCGAGCCAGCAGATTGCGTTAGTGTGCACGTTGTCTATTTGTCTTGCCACCCACAGCTCGGCAAACGCAGCTCTATTACAATCATCAACGCCAACTGCAACTCCATCTCCACCGCCATCCTCAGCGCCACCAGCTTCAACAGCAACATCGTCACGTCATCTCCATGACTTTCAGTTTGCTCATCAATCAGGACATCGTTATCATACTTTTGTAAGACAAGACACCAAGTAAGCAGGATGCCACATAGCTCAGCGGCAGCGGCCACGGCAGCAGCAATTGTTCCTTTTGAATGCTCCAAGAAATAGAGCAGAATTTTCAATTCAAATTTTAAGACGCCATTTCCAACCATTGTATGCAGCATTCTGAAGCCCTCCTCATCTCGACTGTACTCATCTGATTTCTCCATGCACCAAGCACCAATCGCCCTCTACCTTCACCTCCACCACAAGTTGAGAAGAAATGATTTGCATGACGTGGTTCTACTCGTAGCTCATGTATACACATTTAAATTAAGTTGTTACGAAGAAATCTTTAGAATCTTTTAAGTGGCCAGTGTTGCCACATCTCTTATTTTATTAAGTCTTTCACACTCATGTAAGAACATAGTACACAGTATAAATTACATTTTCTTTTATGCTGCTTGCAGGTTTTTGAGACGCACCATCAAAGACAGTTCAACATGAAGATCGGTCAGCTCATTTTGCTGTCAGTGCTCGGCTTTGCCACTCTGTTGATAATGCCGTGCACAGTGTGCGGCACAACAGAAGTGCAGGAGACACCGTTGGCCTTACCAATGGCCGAACAGACTCAGCCGACCACGGCTTCGCAGGGCGAAATCTGGGAGGAAGATGATCATGAAATTTTGATACGCAATGAACGCGGCACAAAGAGCGATGGTAAGTTGATCTAACTAAATACAAGTAGAACATAGAAAACATAAACTTAGGATCAGAGCAAACAGAGTATCGGATGTATCATAGACATATGTAGATGCATTGAACCATGCAATTTCCATAGATGGAACATAATAACCGAGAACGGCAAATGAAAAGACAGTTAGTATTTAACATATAATTTTGAACATAAAAGTGCATTGCATTTGGAAACACAGAATGAGGAAACAAAGCACTCTTAATATTGAACTTTTAATACCGAAATAAGTACAGAAACTAACAAAATAGAAACGAACAATATTGAAAAATTGAACTTAAAAATATTCATAGGAGCAATACACACAGTTTTTGTTCATAAACGCAGAGAACATTGGAAACATAAAACTTAAACAGGATACTTAACTCAGTATGAAATATAAAATTACATGGAACACGGAGAGAGGCAACAGATTGCGCACATAAATATGGAAAATATAATTACTCAGTTTAGTATATCACTTAGTCACATAAATATATAGATTAAAATATGTCAATCGGACAAATTCAAATATAAAACATACAAATTTTAAGGGGGTGAATGAGAACATAAGCAAATATATACTAATATAAATGCTAGAAAAGACGAACATAAATGTATGAAAATCAAAACCAAAAAGAGAAAATAACAATCAGGTGAAGACAGATCCATGAATCATAAAAAAAAACTATAGAACATGAAAGCATGGAACAAAAACATAAGAGTTCTACATGGAATATAGAAATTAAGATATTGCAACACAAAACATCATATTGCATCCTTAAATATATGAGTAGGTATGAGCGCAATGCCATACAATTTAGAAACATGCAATCTTGAAAAATGTAATCTAGGATAATGTATTTATAAATATGATAAGATAGAATTTGACACAGAAATTGACATGCCATTGGCCATAGCAATGTGAAACACACAACTTCAAATGCAGTGTGCGAACATAGAAAGAGCGAGAGTGCGACGGACTAAATATGATTGTGAACATAGCAACTCAGAACATGCAAATAGCTATATTAAGTAAAGCATAAAATTCCACAGAACCAGATGCAGCAAACGTTGTAATAGCTTTAGTTTTAATGTAGACACTTCCATGGCTCTGAGGAAATTGGAAGTTTTCATAGAACACACTTTTCAACGGAACATGGAAACATCAATGAAACCTGTAAGATTAGAGGTTAAAGAGCACACACAGAAGTAAGAGAATAACATATTCAGAGAGCAAGAATGATAACATATATATTCTATCATTCTTGTTCAGAGAGAGCGAGCAGCAGACATTGGAGCAAAGCCTCATGGGAATGAATCTGCTGAACTTATGTTATCTGAAGCAAAGTTCATACACATCGACTCTGAACTGTGAAGTCATCATGTTCGCATGATTTTCCCAGCAGTGCTTCCCGCACATCGAGCCGGGATATTTATTTCAATCATTTTACAAAGGATTACATAAAAGCAAAAATTAATTAAAAAAAAGCACAAAAATATATATAATGAGAATGGAGAAAACAGAAATGAGGAGAGCCATTAAGATTTATCATTGGCGTAATTTGAAATTCCGTTTGCTTTCCATATTTCTTCATCTCCCGCATTTCGACGCTTATCGCGCTTGTCATGCACACAATTCACACAATTTTGTTCTTCTGCCGTTCTCGCATTCGCCCCCGGAAGCAGCTGTGCGCGCTGGCGAAAGTGAACGCAATAATAAAAATTTCATTAAATTTACGCCAAAGAATTGAACATGTCAGCATCACTGAACGAAACAGTGGGCGGCTGTGAGGGGCACGGAAATCGCCTTGCATTAAGCTGACTAATATGGGAACGGTCTGGAACGGAGCAGAGAAAGACGAGCTGAGTGCGATAAAAAGTGTCAGCATGAACAGAGGACCAAACAACAGCATAGGCCGAGGCAGTGGCCAAGGCAGAGACACAGGCAAACGCAGCAGGAGTACCAAAGCTGACGCATAAAAATAACGACAGTAATAAGCCAAGAGTCCGATAGCAGCGCTCATTCCTCGCTCTCTTCCTTACCCTCGCACACATCATTTTATTAGCTAATTGCCAATGAACCAAATTTAATTGTAGTCGTGACGAAACTGATGCGTTTTACATTCAATGCCATTTTTTTTCTTCTTTACAGGTCTCTCATGTCGCTACGGCAAGAATCCATGGACTGAGTGCGACACCAAGACTAATACACGTTCCCGTACATTGACCTTGAAGAAGGGCGATCCAGCTTGTGACCAAACTCGCACCATCCAAAAGAAATGCAAAAAGGGTAAGTGATGTGTAGCTGCCCTGGGCACCAGCGGAGCCTCTGGTCAAGAGTGAATTTTATAGTCAAGAGTGAATTTTATAGTCAATTTAGTCCCGGGGCTATTCCACTGTGAATGTATATTTTTTTACCTGACCTTTTCGTAGGGACGTTGCAATGATAACTCTGCGCCAAATTATCCTGGCAAGTCTTGGAGTGAGTCAGGACTGGAACAGAGTATTTACAAATGCCTTAATCGTAACTACGAGTCATGACAATCATTATTATAATACGAGGAATTGTGGCTTTTCCTTTGCTGTTCCTTGAATTATTATGCCTTGGATCTCAAGTAATTTGCGTGCCTGTCTCAGTTTTTAACTTTATACTTCGAGTCTTTTGTCAAATATTGCTCAGGGATTCCCGGTTCTTCTGTTATCTTTGTAATATGCTTAATTATACAAATTAAACCAAACACAAAATACTGCTAGGAATGGGGAAGTGTAACCATCTGTCTGCTTGCTATTCCCTATCAATACGATATTTGGAAATTTCTGATAATGTGCCAGGAAGAAACTCGTACTTTACATTGAATGAACTCAATCTTGCGAAGGTCCTTAATTAGCTCTCAACTGCACATGTTTTCCAGAAACTGACTGCAATTTCATAATTGAATATTCACAGAAGACAGAGTGTACAAATATCAAATTCATCATTGATGCTGATGCTGTTGGGCCGGTCCTATAAAATTATTCGTGCCGACAAACTTTTTTTCTAAGAGTCTATAATTTAACTTATCTGGGCATATGACACGCTACCCCGCCGTTGCCAATATTGAACCATTTTAGCATGTTCCGGGAAGAGTCTCCAGTAGTATCCAGTGTATCAGTTGCCCTCTGGCTCGAGTATTCGAGTACTCGAAATAGAAGTTGGGTATTTCGAAAGCAAATGAGGAGACAGCTTCGTACAAAAAGGACTAAGAATTTAACGTTAGAAAAAAAGGCAACATTGCGAATGGGAAGGAAAAGGTAGTCCATATGAGCTTGACTTTTCACTATTTAGGGTGTGCTTTGTGGAGTACCCCAAGACAGTGATCTGGGAGAATTTCATTTATGATGCAGATGTAGTGGTGCGTTCTACACTCTTTATTAGATTTGTCCAGGGACGTCGAGATGCGAGCACAAACACTTCGAGTGCCCACTTGACTTCCCTACAACCCTCTCCCGAGATGAATCCACGACGTTCGGTTAATTGCAGGACCTCTCGTCTAAAATAACACAGTACTTCTGCGTACTTCTACATTTGACTCAATCTTGTTGGGGCGTCTCCGTGGTTTGAAAATATAACAGAAATACTCCGTAGCAATACTGAATTTTTTGTACGCGTGCTTTTCTAGAATCTGCGTATACAAATCATAAAGTCTCCTTACACCGCGCTTGTCCATCTACTATACTCGCAGAAATGAAGCCTCTACTGCTAGATATTTCGATCAATTCAAAATAGTTGTCCTGTACTACTATACGATGGACCCCACCAAAATACCTCCTTAAACTCTTTGAAATGAATGATCAAATTTATCAATGGAATTTGTCTTAACTTAGTTACTGCATTGTGAACGTCATGCAAATGCTCCGACTTAGTATCTGTCGGTTCGTATCATCTCAACGGAATTTTGAAATCTTTCTAGCTAAGTTAGGATTTTCGCGCACCAAGTGGTGTGGAGAGCGTTCCGAACTGTTACTGTTGTTGACCACTTATGTCGATCCATCATGGCGATGGTTGGACGGGTAAGTGGGTCTGCTGAGTTCTTACCGCCACCAAATTATTGCCTACTACCAAAACTAAATTTGAATACTCAAACTTTCTGGAAAATACATAATTAATGCGCGGAAGTGTTGCAAGTGGAACACCACTGATTGGCATTTCTCTCTTCTGTGCGGACACTTCATTCATCAACTCCGTTTTTCGTGTTATCGACACTGCTGTGGATAACATTTGTTGGCTTATTAATTTCCCTCCAGCTACGAGTTACAGGGTGTGAAACCAACATCAGAGCATCTACACTGTCCATTGGTGATGAATTTGTTCGGCTTCCTCTGCTTAATTGCAATTTCACTGTAAGAAAATTACAATTTTCCAGGAAGGGACTTGCGGACGCAGTGAGTGCGGCCACCTACGTAATTCAATTCAAGCCAATTAATCCAATAAGTCTTCATTTTCTGACTGGGCAGACATACATTTTAGTCTTTCGTGTCGATAAGACGACAAACCAAACACTTCAGTCGTAAATGTTATTAAAAGTTTACCTCAGTATGGAAAGGAAGAGAATATCCGTAACAAATTTCCCGATAATTGAACGTACAACAACTACAACAAGAGTTTAAGGAATAGTTTTGTTTCGCCTCATTGCAATTGGAGGCTTCACTTTGGTAGTAATAGACTAGGGAAGCTTTTGAGGGACCCGCTTCTTTTAAAATTCATTTTTTAAGGGTTCCCCATAAAAGGATAACATATGAAATATAACCAGTAGTATACTGAAAGCAGGACTAGTAAAAAAGTAAGGATTTTAGGCTGACGAGATGATGGGTGCTCTTCAGAAGCGGCGAAAATTAAACTGCAGCAACACGCGTAAAATATACTCGGCCACGAATAGCTCCAAAGCAATAAAATATGAGAACGCTTTCACAGAAGTGTCTCCCACGCCCGCGCAGCATTACTAAAATACGCTATCACAGCTATCTGAAAAGGCAATCGTATCGTTTGCCGGGGCGCTCGCCTCAATTTATTTAATGTTTTTCCACAGATATTTGAATAAAACGACGGGATTAAAGTCGGAACTAGCGAGAAATTTATGTGATATGTTAATTAACCAAATTTGCATTTTAAAAACATGCGCCTGGTGAAATCTGCCCACCATGCTTGCCTGAGCGGTGGTCCCATTTTGTGTGTGTGTGTTGCTTGGTACAGACTGCAACAGTTACGCCGTAATGTACGACGCCGCAAAGATAAACCTCGCCCTGATTCAGCCTTTTTTGGCGCATCAGTGCAAAAGTGCGGCAGAAGAGACGGTAACAGGGAGAAGGATGCAGAGCAAGGGTATAAAATGCCGCAACCAATTGCAGCTGTGTTGCAAGCCCCCCACACACAAAGGCTCCCACCACTCGGTAAACTCCGCAGGACCAAAAATATAAAAATGCAATTTGCTACTTCATTCGTAAAACTTTCGCAGTGCTTTGGCCTGCATACGCATACCCTACACTCAAAGCGTCGAGTGTATGCGACAATAGAGCAATGTAGTTATCCTGTGTTTGAGATCGATTTTGGTATATGCGAGGTATAGATCAAAATATGCTACACCCGCCAATCATCAACGCCTTCTCTATGCTCATTTATGATAAGATGCCTTCCTATGTGACTAGTTTGGAGTTTTTGTGAAGTTTGAATTTTTTCCCCCGATTTTGTCTTTAATTCAAAATTAAGGATGCCCCTTAGATTTGCTCTAATTTCCCTCATTTTTTATATCAGAATAATGATTGATTTATTGTTACGATTCCTCTTTCAAGTGTTCACTATTTTTTTAATTAGTTCTCTCAATCATTGTCGAAAATTCCATTACAATTGTAAACGAGGATTTAGTTAAATAATACTGTAAATGACCCTGCCCCCCTGATATATATATATATATATTTTTTTTTAATTCAACATGGATTTATTTATTGCATCTTTTCAATCGAAACCAACAATAATTTTACAAAGCTTACAACTAATAAATAAATTGATGCTCCGCGCCAGTGCTTAGAGCAATTTTAGTTCAAGTACATATTATATAAATTATGTTATGTAGAAAAAAATAAATAAATATAAAAATATTAATATAAAGAAACTCTATTTTTTTTAAAAAGTGGCCTTTTAAGTCGAAATGTATTCATCCTATGAAGCAGATTCCTTGCTAGTTCGTTAGGATGACACTGAAGTTTGAATTGGTATTTTGTTTTTAAAACTGTTAGTTCTTCTTCAACGGGTGCTATATTAAGGTAGCGGTGAATATTTTCGTTTCTGACGAACCATGGAGCGTCGCTGATCGTTCTCAGAATTTTCGATTGAGCCCTTTGAATTATTTGCAAGTTTGATGCACTAGTAGTGTCCCATATCTGAATACCATAAGTCCAAATCGGTTTAATTACAGCCTTGTAGATAAGTATTTTATGCTCTAAACGCAGTTTTGATTTTCGGTTGGTAAGCCAATACAAGGAACTTGCCTTGAGTTTCATTTGCATTTTCTTGGCTTCTATATGTTTTTTCCAGGTGAGCCGTCGGTCAAAATGCACTCCTAAGTATTTAACCTCTGTTGCTTGCGGGATTACAATGCCATTTAAGGAGACTGCCGGACAAGAACTGGGCTTAAGAGTAAATGTCACATGTACACTTTTTTGCTCATTTACTTTGATGCGCCAATCTGCTAGCCAACTTTCTATTTTTTTAAGGTGTTGCTCTAAATCCCGGGAGGCTATCCGTGGATTTAGGTGAGAGCAAGGGATAGCTGTGTCATCTGCGAAAGTCGAGGTAACGAGGTTTTTATCATTTGGCAGATCGGAAGTGTACAGTGTGTAAAGCATAGGTCCAAGCAAACTACCTTGTGGTACTCCAGCCATAATTTCAAAGTCTGGCGGTACAAATTCTTTATATTTAACCCTAAATTTGCGATTTGTTAAATATGACTCCAGAATCTTATGTGAACTATTTGGCAGAAGTTTTTTAATTTTATATATGAGTCCTTCGTGCCAGACTTTGTCAAAGGCTTGTGCAACGTCTAGGAATATTCCGGAGCAGTACATCCTCTGTTCAAATGCTCGCCTTATTTCAGAGGCAATACGGTGCACCTGCTCAATAGTTCCATGATGTTTGCGGAAACCAAATTGGTGGTGAGGAATGATTAAATCGAGCTTTGGTGCTAATTTTTCCAGCAATAAGCGTTCGAGCGTTTTAGAGAGCGTTGGCAGGAGACTTATGGGCCGATAAGAAGATACCTGAGTAGGGTCTTTTCCGGGTTTTGGAATCATTATTATTTCCGATGTTTTCGATGTTGTAGGGAAGTAGCCCAGACGGAGTATTGCGTTAAAAATGTGTGTGAGATGTATTAGAGCTATTTGCGGCAATTCACTTACCATTTTATTGGTAATTAGGTCACAACCAGGTGCCTTTTTTGGATTTAGACTCGTTGTACATAGGCGTATAACTTCCTTTGGTTTGAAATGAATTGGTACTGCTGACTTCGTAATTGAAAAGTTCTGTATGCTGGTGTTGTTGCAGGTCGGCGGGTTAGGTTGAAATACTGACCTCAGATGGGCTGCAAAGAAGTTGCCTTTTTCTTCTTCTGTTTTTGCCCAAGTTCCATCGCTTTGTCTTAGAGGCGATTCACTATCCTTTGGTGTTTTAACCATCCTTGTCGCTCTCCAGAGTGAGTAATTGGTGACTTTGAGAGGAGCCAAATCTTCAAGGTACTTATTAAGGTTTTCTTCTTTTTCCTCCCGTAGAGTGTTTTTCAGCTGATTTTGTAATGACTTTAATTTTACTCTTAGTGCTGGAGATCTGTATTTTTGCCATTCACGCCTTAATCTCCTCTTTTCTCTAACGAGGCATTCCACATAGTGTGATGTAGTGTGTCTCGCGTTAGTTTTAGTTGAGTTTTGTGCGGGCGTGGCACTAATAGCAGCTGCTTTTATTATTGAACCAAGAGCCTGCGTCGCTGATTCAATGTCCTCTCCACTCTTAAGTTTTGTTTTAACGCACACGTGGGTACTAATATATTTGCGATATTTGAGCCAGTTTGTGTTCTTGGAGGTCAGTTTTATTGTTTTTTCAATGAACTCTGGTCTTTTTTTTAAATATATATTGAGTGATCGGATGATAAGTCGAAACAGGGCTCGGTTTCCAAGAAACACCTTTCAATATTTTTAGTTATGCCAAAGTCAATAAGATCGGGAATTTTTCTTTGATCAGTTGGCCAGTATGTAGGTTTTCCAGATGATACAAAGTCTAGACCATTCCGAGAGTCTATCAGTGCATTAAACAATTGCTTCCCTTTAGGGTTGATTAACCGTGAGCCCCAGTAGGTATGTTTAGAATTGAAGTCTCCGGCAGAGAGAAATTTGTTACCGAGCGATTTAAAGAAAGAAACAAAATCGGTTGTGGAAATAGGAAACCTAGGAGGACAATAGACTGATGAAATTACTATTGGCTCACCCCAACACTGTAAAGAGATGGAAGTAGAATGGATGTTTTTTTTTGCATAGGATTCCAGAAAGTAATGCTTTAATCGAGACTTAATTAGAATTCCCGTACCACCATAACCTTTTCCTTGTGGGTGGTTTGTTGAGTAAAAATTTTAGCCTGCTAGTTTAAAGTTATATTTTACAGTTAAATGTGTTTCTGAGATAAGCATGATGTCTATGCTGTTACTGTCTAGAAAATTTTTTAATTCAATTTTGTGTTGGTTAATACCGTTAGCATTCCAGTGACATATTTTTAGAACATTCATTTTTGTGAAAGTAGAGTTTTCATAAGTAAGTTTTGGTTATGTACAAGCTCTTGAATCATAGATTGCATCGAGGACATGAAGTTAGTAATACACTGAGACAAGTTAAATATTAACGTTTCTAAATTTTGAGGTTACATAGGGTGACTCGGTTTATCAGAAACGCCAGTTTTCAGTACATTCGCATAGCTAGTGGATGAAGAGATGTTTTCGGTGGTGCTTCCAATATGGTTTGTGTTGGTAGGTATAGCACTATATTTTTGGGTTCGAACTGTCTTAGCAGTTTGGTTCATACTGATTTTTAGTTGTGTATATATCAGGCAGCCTCTGTAGTTAGCAGTATGATTCCCCCCACAATTGCTGCATTTTTTTGTATCCTTCTCACTTGTGTTCAGCTTGCATTCCTTTGATGGATGGAAGTCGCCACACGCAACGCATACAGTACGTAAGGTGCAGTACGATTTCGAATGCCCATACTCTTGGCAGTTTGTGCATTGTATTGGGCCTTTTCGTTTGTAAGGGCTCCTCGACTGTTATTCTACGATGCATTAAATATTTTAAGTTGTAAATGGGGTGGGTTTCGTTTTGTTTTAATTTAATATTCCCTGGTTCTAGTTCTATTCTAAAGAGTGGTTGCGGAATTTTTTCCCTATTCCTTATATTAAACACAGATTTTGCTGTGAATCCAGACTCTTGGAGTGCATATTTTAGTTCTATAGGGTCCACTTCCCTGATATATGGAACGGAATTCATTCAGAAAGATTTAATCTAAACCAGTGCTGACCCTAGAGATAGAAGATAAAGCTAAGCTTACAACGAAAATGACTTGGGAAGCTCAAAGATTCTTTGGGCTCTCGTACAGAGGTCGACTCCTCATATTCCTGATGTCACAACTCTACTAAAAAGCCTCTTTGAGTTCTCTTTCTGAAAAAAGCATATTCTAAAAACTGTTATATCACTGTTTGTCACCATAATAACCACAATCAATCGTTCCAACTAAAACTCATTCCATTTCGCCCATAATCATTCCCTATCTACCAGTCAGAAGATCCAATGAGATGGCAATTCATTTTTCAAGTGCCAGTTTCGTTCTCATCTCTTGCAAAAAACACAAACTCTTTGCTAACTTTTCTGAAGAATAATTGCAATTTTTTAATTACACAATCTCTCTTCCGACTCTATAATATCTGAAATAGAACATTGAAGAAAATGCATAACATCACACTATACCATTTCTAGAAACTGCTTCTTAAATTCCTATTATGGTAACAATTTCAGGGACCCTCGAGAGGATACCAATAGAAAAGATTTAATACATACCAAGAAGAGTAGGAAGGAATAAGAACCTGGCAAATTTCAGTGGTATCGTATTCATTCTCTGTGCACTTCAGAATAGACATCACCGATGCATAAAAAGTCTTACTAATTAGGGATTCCCACCCATACCGTTGGAGCAAGTAATTCAAAACAGATGAAGTGACAGAATTTACCACCACCGCGAAATTCATAGAACTGCAGCATATCCGAAGAATAATTATGCAATACTACCAGTATTCCTACATCCTTAAAGCGTAGAAGTAGACAGAGTAACACCAACATTATAGGCATTCAAATAGATACAGTAAAGGAGGAAGTTATCTGCGAATATCGGAACAAAAAACCTTTCTATTCGGATTGGAATCGTTGACTGAAAATCAACCCATTGAGAGAAAAAACCACTTATATTTGTATGAAGAACCATTTACCCGTGTGGAATCATTCATTTTCTTAGATGGATACGAAACATTGTTTAACAATGTTGCTGTGGCAATATAGCTAAACCCGAATTACAACGGTTCCCCAAGAGTTCATGTTCGATCAAGCTGGAACAATTCAAGATTCGCTTCCAGCACGTCAAGTTCCAAGCCTGATTTTTATTATAATACGAAATGCGAAATATTGGTGTTCCAATTATTGTTGGAAAAATGATTTAAAGACTTTGGCTTGGAAATCTGCCAACTATGGACACTGTACAATTTTGAGCGAAATAAGACGGAAGGGTCAAAGGGTAGATACGGCTGATTAAGAAACGGGTACAGACTACATGACTTCTACTATAGACTTTACAGCTAGAATTCCAACTCTCTATCCAACCAGGGAAGACTGGGAGTCAGGCTCTGTGACAGGTAATTCCGACATTACCATCTACACTGACGGCTCAAAGATGAAGGGTGGAACGGGGGCGGGTGTCTTCCCGAAACGCTTGCAGGCAAGACAGTTATATCGGCTGCCTGACGCATGCAGCGTCTTTCAGGCCGAAGTCTATGCAATTGAAAAAGCGGCCAGACTGGTACAAATCGACCCTCGAATATCACTATCTGTGTGGATAGTCAGGCGGCGCTTAAGGCAATAAAATCCAAGACAGTTAAATCGCAGTTGGTAATGAATAAAGGTCGTACCTCACTACTGAACATTGGTCCCCTAAAGGTCTCACTTTGCTGGGTTCCCGGACATAGCAATATAGAAGGGAATGAATTAGCGGACGAGATAGCCAGAAGGGGCTCTGAAATGGACATTAACGAAGCAAATACCTCAATACAAATCCCGATATGTGAACTATTTAGGAACATAGATGAATTCACTATTGCAGTGACAAATAACTTTTGGACCAATCGTGACGACTGTGAAGCCTCAAGGGCCTTATGGCCTAGGTTAGACATGAAGAGAACGAAGGTTCTTTTAGGGCTCAACAAACCTGCTGTAAGGGTGCTTACGGGGGTCATTACCGGTCACCAATGCTTCAACGGTGGCGTATGCCGTCGAGCGGGCTATGCAGAAGTTGCCATGATAAAGAAGAGATAGAGTCGATTCATCACTTTTTATGTCAATGTCCAAGACTACAGTAGAAATGTCTTCAATGTTTGGGGTCGCGTTTCGTCACAAGATTGACAGAGATAACGAAGGTGGATTTATCGGATCTTCTCACTTTCATCTGGAAAACCAAATGGTTTAATAGGGATGGTACTTCCAATGTTTACGGAAATCGAGGGAAAGGACGAGTATGCCTCCTCTTGGCAGTCACAATGGACATAGATGTTTCCGAGTGGAAGTGCGGGTACTTCGTAACCTAACCTAACCTTGGTGGGAATAACTAATCGGAAGATTAGATTAGACAGATATAGCAATGTTTCCATGGCTGTCTTCTGTTGATATTTAAGTTCCATTCTTTTGATTTCCAGACTAGTTCCCGCATATACTATTAAAAAAAAAGTTCTCACACTACGACTACCTTCGAAAGGTGTTTTCGGGCCGTCCAAATTGCACTCAAATGCCGATTCCTGATCGATAAGTGCGAGTATCCTCATCCGCATCCTCTAAACTTTGCATCCAACTACTACTCATAGGAATGGACTAAATTCGAAAACACCACGCCCACTCAGTTCGATACCTTCGCAATTCACATTGAAAACGACATTCGTGCGTGCGCGTTGCTTGCTCCCATAACTTGACCTCACACAACACACTCCCCCCCCTCAAATGGCAACGGCGTCTCGCCTTTCTTTCAGCTCTTTTTCATTCATTCATTTTTCCAACTGCATATTCGCGCTGCCCCACCACCCCAAATGTGAGTGGTCCTATATGAGTGTGTGTGGATGGACTTTTGTAGGCTTAAAGCCGCTCTGAATTGCAAATTTGTATTTCGCTGGCGTTGAAAGGCTTTCGTTATTTGTTTAAAATTATTCAAGTGAGTTTGCGGCGCATGCCTTTTCAAAATCCCGTGGCATTTAATGATTTTAATGGAATTTTAAAAAACCAACAAATAAAAATGTTTCTTCTTTCAACTCGCATCTACTCGTAAAATCAGCACGCATCAATGCAGATCAGTTAAGCCGCACGCAGCTACATGCTGCACAATAATGGCCTGACATAGTCCTGACGCGTTACTGCGTATCTGCATGCACACTTATGCGGCAGAAAAAACAATTGAGAAAGCGAGAATACGCTTGATTTGTGTGGCGTTAATGCAAAAAGGATGCCAACAAGATGGAAGTGCAATTATTGAAGCCAGTTTGTTGACTGTGAATGCAAGCGCAGTCCGTGTTGGCAGCTAAGACTCGACTCCAGTCCGTTGTTTATCTCTTACCACAAGTTGGGCTTAACCATTCGGTCCTTATCTTCGTATCTATGTTCATATCTGCAGAATAATTTTGTGGACAACTTCGCCTTGAAGTGGGCCCCAAATTTTCAAGTACGAGTCTATGCGGATTGATTTGTGTTTGTAACGCTAACAAAAAGAGGCGTGGCGTGTATGGACATATGTACGACTGAGGACTCTCCGTAAGTTTGTTTATTTCGACTTTCTTTAAAACTACTGGAAAAAGTTGAATCAAACTTCAAATACGCATAAAACCAGATTGCTAACGAAATGGGATAAATGGGCATGTCCCTCGTATATATGTTACTTGTTGAGGCCTCATTTAAGCGAACAGCTTCACACGATTTGATGATATAATGAGCACATGTGGTGTATAATGCGAAATATTAGCTGTTTATATAAACCGCCACGCCCACTATTCATACATCTTCATAACAGGCCCTAGGTCAGATTTATCAAAACAGTTTTACCAGACGGATCCCACTGCCACTACAAGACACTAAGCTATAAATTAGTGGGTAGACTTTATTGTCATGCCCCCAATTGACGCACATGCATCAATCGAGATATATACAAGATTTGCAAGCATCAACTAAATCTGATATTAGGTTAGGTTAGGTTAGGTAGGAGTGGCCGCCCAGTTTGCCAAAAGCACACTTGAGCACACATAATGGCCCATTGTGATACCACGATGTGGTGCCGTCAAGCACTGACTAAAAAGTTCCCTTACTTGGGATGGTGATAGTCAGCGCAAGGACAGCGCCAGGAAAGGCATGACTCCCCCGTCATGTTGCAGGAAACCATCCTGATACTTTGATGAACCTGGCTATGTCCCTAATATTAATGGATCTGACATTACATTGCAAAATTATAGTGTGAAACTTAGTACTCAATGTGAACGCCATTTTGTGGATGTGGATGACACGCCCACCTTCCTGTATAAATCAGCTATATATGCAAAACGTTCTCACAAAAAGTCAAGTTGAGTATTAAGTTATGTGAGAGCACTATCGCCAGTTAGGTTATATGCGAGAAACTCGCCCGCCCACCTCTCTCGTATTTTCGTGGGACTAGTTTGAGAAATTGTTTTGCATTGAAGAGTATCTCGTAGTCGGTTGGACCTGATTTCTACCTCCTCTACAGATTTTATCTAATTATGTTCTTAAAAAGTGCAAAAAAAATCCTGTCTTTATACTCACTATTTTTCTCTTTCCACCTGATTCATGGCCTTCCCAGTAAACCTCTCCGTTCATCTTCTTTGATATCAGTTATTCTGATTGCTTAGAAGATGGAGTAAAAGTCGTGTCTGTGGTGTGGTCGTTGTGGAGTTAGGGGCTATTGTAGGAATGGATTTTGTACTCGTATATTGTTGTTGCTTGGAGTTCTCTGTAGATTGCTGAGAGTCCCCATTCAGGGATTGGGGGCGGCCAGTTTGGAAATATTGTGATGTTGTGAATGGAATGTAAATTCGTTCAGGCATATTTTTGATGCTCATGTTTCTCATCAAAGTTATTCAATTGGGAACTCCCTTTGAAGCCAAATTTTTTGCCTCCCTTCAGATTTTTTGTATACTCAACACTTCCGCCTTAGACTTTCTTTGCTATAAGTTTGCAGCACTTTGTCTTCTCCGGTTAATAGGAAAGCTCTACGTTTTGTACCGAAGAGGCTTTACTTTGCAACTTTTTGAATTTCCAGTGGCAATTCTCAGAACTTTCCTTTTTAGAGTTATAAAGGAGTGAGAGAGCTTAGCGATCATTCCCGATGAATTCTTCACTCAGCACAGAGCCACACAGTGAGACCCACACAGTGAGACCTACATACTAAGCGATCTTCTGCCAATGCAACACTCAGAACTTTCCTTTTTAGAGTTATAAAGGAGTGAGAGAGCTTAGCGATCATTCCCGATGAATTCTTCACTCAGCACAGAGCCACACAGCGAGACCAACACACTCGATCTTCTGCCAATGTATTCGTGTTTGCTGGATTTTGCTTTATGCCCGTACAATATTTACTGATCCTTCCGGTTTGCATTGCGGTGCGGCCCCAGCTTTGGCGCCGTTTAAGGAATCATTAGAATAAAACTCGTCTTTAGGAATTATTTGTGTATTTTCTTAGTACACGAGCCCCTGAGCCGCCCAATTTAAACGCTTGTCCCCATTGTCTGCTGCTTGATGTAGCGCCCTCCCTTCCACTAAGAGCACCATCAGGCAACTAACTCCCTGATGGAATTCTTTGCCATGAAATTCTAGTTTCTGTAGTTATGCCGATATTTCCACTCCTCCGCAGACACTCCCTTGGCATTGCTAAGCTTCACAGTCACTGTGTTTTCCTGCGCTATTCTGCTGGCCCACATTCTGCGTTTCCTCGCAATTAATCCCTTATGCTCGTCCAACGTTTCGACCGCTTATTTCGGGCTGGCTCTCGCTGGCGATTTGTTTCTGAAGCTTCAGTCGGATTATTATATGTAATTTCTGCTGATTTATTTGTGCTTATACGAGTATAAGGGTAAGGCGTATATTAATGCGTGCAATTAATAAAGGGAACATAAATGGGCGGAAGTTTATTTGCTGTGCAATTATGGGTGTCCTTGCTCTAGCTTCAGGGTGTGTTGTGGCAAACCCCGCATTATATGGGCCAATAAAGAACGCATAGTTTATGGGAAGAACGGCGTGGAATCAACCGCAACAACACACACACATGTCGCCCGACGCTATACTCGTTCCCTAACATAATCCATAATTAATTAATAATTTAATATTATTCCAGCTTAGCGTAAGCGGCATTAATACTCGTATTCATGATTTGCACTCTTCTACATTAAAACTTTCTTTCTCGTTTCCTGTCTGCTTGTTCTATCCTGTGCTGCTGCTTCGTTTGGCTGCACCCTACATGAGCAGCTTGCCGTTATGAGAAGGGTTCCTGGTCCGAATGCGCCACCGGACAAATGACACGCGCCGACAAATTGAAGATAACCAGCGATCCATCGTGCGAAGCAACACGTGTCATCAAAAAGAACTGCAAGCCTGGCAAGTCCAAGGACAAGAGCGCCAAGGAGCAACGCAAGAACAAGGATAAAGGTGAGTGATGAGTTTTAAACTCCGCAGTAATGCCATTGAAATTTGATTGCGAGTTAAAGCGGAAGTATGAACTGCAAGTGAGAAGCGCACAAATATTTTGGTGAGGGCATGGACAGTGGGCGGGTGTACGCGAACTTAATTAAAGTTGGCGGAAGTGTGAAATTGCTGGAGGTGTGTTGATTAACTTACCATTGATTGGCAAAACCAGAAGCACAAAATGAACCAAAGATACAAAATCACAATATTAGAAGAGAAGGGAAGTGGGTGTAATGGGTTTAATGGGTTTAAACAGAGAGCACAGAGAGGGGGAAAAATAGCTCAATCGTGAAAGAAATTACATTTTTATGTACAGAATCAATTGGTGTGGCGCGGCTTTTCCCAGCAATTCTCTGCTTAAATACTCAGTTGTTAAACTCTGGTAATTCGCTGGCAGAACACGTTCCCTGCCATTTGCGTTCAGCTTTGCATATGACGAGCAAGAGCAATTCCACCCTCGACTCCCACATGGATTGATTGAAATTTTCCAAGAAAAATAAATGTTGCCTCCACCTACAACTCCAGCTCTACCGTCACCACCTCTTCCACCATCACCGCCGTTGTCGGAAAAGTGATGCCAAGGGTATAATTTTGCGTTATATTCACTCGTATGCGTTATTTGTCTGTCTATCTGTCTGTTGTTCAGTGGAACGAACTGAAACATGAGTCCATTTGTTATTGTTACGGGCTGCCATTTCCGTTGCTTGTGCTGCTGCTGCTGCTACTGCTGCTCCTATGTATTGTTGTATTTGTAACAGCTATTGTTCTTCCTTACTGCTTGTGTAACGAACAAAGTACGTGTAACAAGCATATTTGTAAGCATGACAGCGGCAGCATTTCCCTCCTTGTTTCCCTTGTTTTTGTTTACTCAATAAATTCCTGTTAAAAGGTGCGGCTCCCATTACAACTGCAGTCAGAATCGCTTCTTTATGAGCTTCAAATGCAAATTAGTCAGAAATTTTACGTTTGCGCATTTTTCACATTGTTCACTACATCAAATCACCGCAGAATATCTTATTTTAAATGCAGCACACAAAGGATAGATTGTCCATTTTCCCCAAGTAACTCATGTAGCTGAAGCTTTGTGGCAATTTTCAGGGCCCTGCTTTAACTCACGACACGAGTGATGAATAGAAAATCCACACTACTTCAACTTCACCAGCTAAATTACAAAGACAAATTAACGAAAAGAATTGCAAATTGGTGTCAATCAATATAATTATGTAGTTCTCTCAAGTCGAATTATACATATACCATGATTATAGAAAACGAAACCAATGATTGAATGGTGTGGCACACCCGTTAATTTAGCAGCAACTTCGTACTCGTATAATATGAGCACATATTTTCGTGAAGTTGTAAAGGGCAAACGAATAAAACACTTTATCGAGTGGGGAACAGACTCTGAAAACCTAGAAATATGTTCGTGAAAATGTGACGCATACCCAACTGGAACATTGTTGAAGAGTTATCAAATGACTACACTGCATCACATAAATCCACCGCTACCATTCACTGCGTTCCATAGAATGAGGAAATTGTTTACACCACTCTTGAAACGAGTGCTTACCATAAAAATGCATACTGTAACGCCTTCACCATTCATGAACACGTCTGAAATTCAAAGTCCTGAGTCATTTTTCCAGCCCCTAGGTGACAAAGTTTTTCCTAGCGGTTGTCCCTATAATAATACACGGGGTGGTTCTTTTGTCTGTCATAAATAGCTACTTAAAACATAACATAAATAACTTGACTACTTATGACATAACATAAATAACTTGACTACATATGACATAACATAAATTACTTGACTACTTGTAACTCAGGCCAAGGAATGCTACACTCCTAGAACCATTTCCATGAGACTGGTTCAAAGTCCCATTAGTCCGGCTATTTGGCTGCTTGTATTGAAAATTCAACCTTCAACAGCTAGAAAGGCTACCTCAACTTAGAACGTTATGAATATAGTACACCAATTAACTCAAACCACAAAGACCTGGGCTGAGTACATGACGGACCCACTGTAACAGCATGTCTGAGTAAAACAGACTCGCATGGAAACACCTGTAACTAGTTGCTCAATTAAATTTGAGGATAGAGGATTCGTTGCATGGGTAAGATTGTACCAGAGAAAACATTAAACCATCCGTGATAATATTCCTGCACAACTTAGAACAAAAACGAAAAATAAGTACTCTGTTCACTAGCTTCATAACTGAAATATCTATAGTAATATATTTATGTACCATAAAGTTATGAACAAACAAAAGTTATGAACAACATAAAGTTATGAAATATGAACAACATCGTAAACTACTGTATACCAGACACGTTTAATTTGAGCTTTGAGAGAATTAATATGATCTTGGGATGTGGATCACAAACAAAAAGCTGTTGTAAATGAAACAATTCTCTAAAAATCAGGGTTGTGCAATCGGGTGATCGAACAGTGATTCAGCAAAGCAAATGCAGAAGAGTGCACTTCTTTCATATGCAGCAGCTCCAGCTACTCGTAATTCTGTTGGTGCTGCTTTTCATGAGGTCCGCATCCTGTGTTCCTGGTAAAAATTCATCTCCCGCATTCCGAACATTGTGTCCTATAACTGTCATTATTTTTCTTTGAAACACTCTCAACAATTCCTGTGCTAGTAATTAGATGAAGGAGTTGCAATCATACAAAACGGCATGACTGCAACGTACTCGTACATCGAACACACCACAATCTCGTTCAAGCGGTGGCAAGTGCTCATATCAAACCAAGTCTGCACACAACTTTTGAGCAATGTTCGATAGCGCCCGCTCAAATAGTGGAAGTACTCTCCATGGTGGGGTTCAGTTCTCGCTGTTGTCAAACTCAGGGGATTGTGACACAGAAACCACACATACTCATTCACAACTGCTGTATTTGCTGTGACTTTCTTATGGTGCAGGGTGTAGCTCACCCTATGTACATCATGGGTTAGAGTACTTCCAAATGCACAGCCCTGTTAACCAGTTTTTACAATGGTTTGTCCTGAGGTGTCATCACCAAAAACTGTTTCAATGGCTTCAATTATAGAGTAAAGAAATAAGAGTCGCAAACTCCAACAACAAACTTTTTGTATGGTGGCGCTGCTAATAGCGTCAATTACTCAATAGCTCTACTTTTCATATCGCAGCGCCACTCTGTTTACTACCCCCGACCGATCTCTTCTATGTCGAAAACTGAGTGACATTTCAGATTGTGACTCTTATTTCTTTACTCTATGCTTCAATGTTGCATTCCAGTTTACATATTTGGAGACTTCATCGTAAATCTTTCTTCCATCCAATTTTGGCAAATAATTGACGCCATGAATAAGTATAAACTTTTCCCCTCCCCTTTCCTCTTCCGACTGTCTCCTGTACTCTTATCCTATTAAAACCTAGAACTAAAACAGAAGGGCTATTTCTGAGCTATTGCATGCAGAGTGAGGGAAAGGTCAGAAATTCTGGACACTTACTTGGGAAAACAAAAATTAAAGATCAAACTATGAAGAGGCTTTTTCAGCGAAAATTGTAACACTCCGTGGAAATGGTTTGGTTTACTGAGAGCTTGCAGTAAGTGGGGAGTGAAAGAAGAAGAAAGTAAGCAACTGAGAGCAGTTGATGCGCCATGGGTGTGTTAGCCTTTCTTCGTTAACTGCAACAACTGCAGCTTAGGAGGTGTAAGGCTCTCTAATATTCCAGCTCTCTAAATTGTGATATTTCTAATAATATACAGTTACCTATTTTCTGTGTTCAGAGCTGGGTAGGAATCAGTGAGGGAACAAATTTCCCTAAATTCAGAATTAGCAGAAATTGAGAAATTATTCCATTCCATATCAAGGGAATTGGTTTGTGTGAAAATTGGAGTTGATTATTTTACAATTCCATTTCAAAGAATTGTAATTACACCCTTTACCTTTAAAAAAGGTAAATAGGGTATACTAATTTTTTACAAATTTTAGTTATGAATTTTTTAAGGAATTGGAAAAAGGAATACAAAGTGACGAAAATGAATTGAAAGGAAGAAGCAGACCTAGGTCCCGGTATTGGCCTGGTTTCCCATTGCTGTAAACAAGTTTTGAGTGAAACTAAATTTCTGAGAATCTTTCAATCCTTTTTCATCTTCTTCAATGCCTTCTTCAATTCCTTCTTGAATTCCTTTGTGGCACAGTATAAACAATTTCGACAATACTCGTAAATCAACTCCAATTTCGCTTTCTTCAGTGCATTTGAAGAGTTAACCAATTTCTTAGGTGTTGAATCTACAAATTTCAATTCCTTGGTATAAAATTTTTGTTGCTATTGAAATTTAGTGGATTCTAGCCAGCTCTGCATATGTTTCGTAGTACCTCTTTCATTACGTGAAACCGTCTTTTCTTTCTTTTCAGGCGCTCGTAAAGGACGTGCTTAAATCATTGCACTCTTATAAAAGCCCAGCGAAGAATTTCAGTTTTAAAGCAAAAGATTGAATTAAAATTTCATAAATACATAAAAACTATTAAATATTAACAAACAAAAAAAGAAGAAATCCATTTTAAACGTAAAACAAGCAAAGAAAACATGAAAACAAAAATCAAGTTGATGTGAAAAATTATAAAAGAAATTAATGAATACAAAAGGAAAAGGCAAAAGCTACAGAAATTACAAGAATTAAATAGTAAACCCAAAGAAAAAACAAAAGACAAACAAATTACATTAAGAGTTGCTATAGAAGTTGCAAATACAACAAGAAAGATTTTAAAATATATAAACAAACAACTTTAAATTGAATAAAAATACATTCAACTTTTATTAAATTAAATTAAAATAAAATTATTACTTATATATGAAAACAAAAAAAAAAAACAAACAAACAAAAAAAAACAATTACTGTAATTTTTAAAAATTATAACTGTTTTACGTATATTAAATAACACTGTAAAACATTTTATCGAAGAGGAAGCAAACCAATATAAACTCAAAGGTATTTGCATTTCTATGCTGCCAGCGGCCGCTGCAGGAAGCAAACACAAAAGAACAGAAAACAGAAAACAGAATTAAATGAACACATTCCAGAAGGACAATGATGGGCAGGAAGACTGCCACGATGGGAAACACCCATCAGAGCAAGTCTCGCAACGCTGCTGCACATGCATACACAGCCACACACACACAGGCAGAGACACATGCAGACACAAAGCCAAACAAACTCACTCACACAATCCCACACACACGCACACACACGCACAGAGTCAAACAACAACACAGAAAGACTAAAAATTTTAATTGAATTCCACCATTTTCAACACTTCGCATATGAATTGCATTGATTGCGTGGAAATTACCATAAATTATAAGCAAATATTTATAAACACGTGAATATGAGAAAGGAAAACAAGAACAATTTACCATACTCGTATGCGGACGCATGCATACTTATATACATAAAAATATACATACATATATATACAATACATGCTTCTCTATAATCTACGGAAAAATAAAAAAGAAAACAATTAAAAACCAAAGAGAACAAAATAATTTAATTCGTACAATCAACCACACAATTACGAGTTCAACTGGATTTTGGAAAGCAATTTGATTCCAGTGAAATGTTGGAGAATTTGTAATTATTCACGTTAACCACCCACCCACCTCCAGCCGGGGCTGGAGAGACTAAGTCGGCAGTTTGCGAAGCCACACAATATCACATTCTCCCTGAAACGAGCCCAGTTAACGAGCCATGGCGTGAGCCGGCAGGTCTGAACGACTTCAGATCAATCGGGAATCCATGCTTCTCTGCAGTTGCTCGTAGTTACCTGCGAACACGGTCAGTCGCAGGAAAAGTCACTGCTTCACTTTTATGTCTTGTCCGTTCTTTTGATGTGTGCACCATTCCTATCAAGGTCGCCAGTGAACAGTAATAGTACCGCTCCAACGAAAGACGAACGACCTCCGTTTAGTTCGCGCACTGGTTCAACAGTCATTCAGTTCGGCGGTTAATTGTGTCGTTGAATGTATACACAGGAGTATACCGTATAATAAACTAGATGATGTTCTTCAAATAAATTAACTATAATATTAAAAAAAAGATAAAAACGAAAAAACCCCAAAAAAAATTTTAAAGACATACTTTAACAAGATTGAACTTAGACTTACTTTATTGACAACAAGAACATTAATAAACGAACAATTGGTAAATAGTGTTTTAAACTTCAATGCAAAAAACAAAACAAAAACAAAAACAAAAAAACAAAAACAAAAAACAAAAACACAAACAAAAAAACAAAAGAAACAAAACCAAACAAAAACCAAAACTCAATTAACGTAACTAAACGAAAAAGAAAGAACACGAAAAGAAATCGATAAGATTGACAAACAGCGGAAATTACCCATAACTGTACTCTTTACATAATTTATTAAAAATAATATTTAAAATAAACATGTTGGAAAAAACCACAGCAAAAACACGCATTGTAAATATTGTAAAAAATAATAACAATGAAGAAAAGTACACAATTTGCGTAAACGACAAACATTTCCATCACTCTTCTTTTTATTTAGCACTTTAATTTTTAAACGAAAATGAAAATTACAAACTAAATGTTTTCTAATTTAAAAACAATCTTCATTTGTTCATCCCCTCTAAAAATAATTTTTAATTGTGCCATTTCGTTGTTGACAGTTTGAAGAGAAATTAGCCAGGATTTTCAAGACTATTCTTTATTGTTCAGCAACTTTTTCGTTCATTTGAAAACTGTGACAAATTTCAGATATTTTATTCACTCTTAAATAGAAAGGAAATTGAGAACATTAAAAAAAAAAAACAAAACTAACAAAAACAAAAGATATTCATTGTATTATTGTCTCAGAATTCTAGTTGTGCAAAAAAAATAAAAATAAAATCATTACACATGAATGGAAAACTGAAATTTGACATAATAATTATAAATAAAAACTTTACGATAAAACGAGAAACTTATTCGCAGATGTTGTTTTTATTCTTACCTTACACATGCGGTTATGCGGGTGTTTGTGGGGAGGCAGGAATCGGCCCAATCGAAGTCTTCCGCACCTTAGTCTGTGAACTGGAACAGTTCCGAGATGCGATGCGAACATAAAAATGTGAAGTGTCAAAATCAACTGCGAACTAAAGGTTCGTACAGACACACCAAACTGCAATGAGTGTGTATTAGTGAGAGAAATTGAGGGAGAATTAGAGTGTGTGAGTCACACGGACAATGCAGTATGAAATATCAAAACTGCTTTGATATTTTTCGATGAACACACTGCAGTCGATGAACTCGTTGATTTCTTGCATGTTACTTTGCCGCTCTCTGTCAATTTGTTCATTTCTTTTTCTTTTCAATGCTAATGCCAAAGCGACAGCAATTAATTTTCTTCTTCGTGCACGCTTGATGTTGCACTAGCACGATGCAGTACAGAATGATGCTTGACGAGTGTGTACGCAACTGGTCAATCACACACGTACACGAGTGTTCAGCGACAATTTGCAGTGCAGGATGTGTCTGTACGCACCTTAAGGATGAAATGTGTTGAGATCCCCTTAATAAAGGGATACTAAGCTTAGCCTGGCACTATCTTCGTGTCTTTTATTTTTAAGTTTAGCTTTAATCAGCACGTCATCATACTCAGCTTTACGAGAACCGCCACACAAATCAAGCAAAGTAAGCACGCTCCTCCCATATCACTCACACGGGTCTTTTCAGAACATTTTCGCCTTTCGTTCGGATGTTTTGTTACGTGTTCAGAAGTGCATGATTTCACTGCTGAGCGAGCGATC
Organism: Clusia tigrina; assembly: GCA_920105625.2. Lineage (NCBI taxonomy): Eukaryota > Metazoa > Arthropoda > Insecta > Diptera > Clusiidae > Clusia > Clusia tigrina. The sequence goes on from OV050032.1 coordinate 28,068,815, forward strand.
CGGAATATTTTTCGGAATTTAAAATAGGATAGAATAGGATTTCAATAAGTGTCCCATATCTAGGGTTCTTTTTAGCTGCAGTAAATAAAAGTCACTCCTAGAAAACTGCTGTTTAAAGTTGATTGTGGTTTCGCTGCATATTTACCTTTCTGATATTAGAGTCATAATAATTAAGATTATATCTCCAGATAACTGACTAAATCTGACGACAACATCTTTAATAATAATCGCAATATTCGGTGTTTTACTAGACATAATCTCCTATTGTACTGGACACAAAACATACTCTGGACACAAAACACACTCTGGACGCACTGGACAACTCCTGAAACTACACAGCTCGAAGCGACTCAATGCGGTAGTGAAATTCCAGTTTCAATTAGTTAAGAGTTGTGCAGAAAGCTGTTACAATTTTTTTCTCTATGAACTGATTGGAAGCAATAACAATCTGTCATGCAAGTCATGAATAGAAATAACTCTTTGCTTGACCGTTGAAGCAATTCCCCTGGAAGTACTCTGTAATTTTTATGAAAATATGAGGAAGGATATACTGATATATACTAATATACTGTACTATATACTAATATACTATACTATATACTGATATATACTGATCGTTTACTTCTCTTCTGGATGTGCATTACGACTAATCCAGTTTGTTTCTTCTTCTCCCATTATAAAATCGTGCCAAGAAAGAAAAAAAACAAAATTGTCCGCTCTTTTCGTGTGGTTTCGTAGAATTTTTTGTTTGTTTGGCATGACACGCTAGGAGCAGCAGAGGTGTGTGCTGTTCCGGCGGTCGTCACCTTTATTTGCCACGCAGACACTAAGGCTCCAGGGGCCTGCGATTGTGGTGAAGTTTAGCAATCAAATTAAGAAAATTCTCGCACACAAGTGGAAGCGTGTGGCAGACAGTCGTAGGGAACGTAGAGTCTGGCAACACGGTGTCTGGTCAATGACTTACGAAATATTATACTCACTGCTCGTCTCCCACGGCGCCCTGTGATCCATTGAAGTTTAAGGGTGTCACAAAAGACAAAGCAACTTTGAAGTTTCGTGTTAATAAATAAAAAAGCTCTCAACAGCATGAATTCATGAATTCAGCAATGTCATAAAATATTGAGAAAATAATTAGAGTTCTGTTGCTGGCATTTGAAGGTAGGCGAAATCTCGCAGGCCTCTGGAGGACTATTGCCCCAGTACTGAATATTTTAGTAGGAAAAGTAAAAAGCTTAAACGGAATACAGGATATACTCGCAATTAAATAAATTCTATGAGTGATAGGTGTAGCACCTCTAGTCGCTTCAGTTGCACGGCTCCAGTTTAATATTGACATACCCGCACCTTGCCATATATTCAACAGCTACACATCTGTGTTAAATTCGTAATAGATATTCGAGCAGTCATTTTTTTTCTCCTCTAAGGATACTCATAATTGTATAAAGCGATGTGAGAGCAAACTTGGCACCACAAATGACATAACACCAACACATAATGAGTCGGATGTGTCGTGCTCGAAAAGTGAAGTCTCCGAAAAGCTGGCCAATATTCAGGTTGGACGGCACAAACTCTTTTATATTGTGTCGAGCAGCAAAAACGGTTCATTGTTTTCGTAATGATCCTCACAACTGTGACCAAGTATCGTATAATAATTATTTTGTTTTCGTATTGATCCTCACAACTATGACCAAGTATCGTATAATAGTTAATATATTGAATATGCTCTGACACAGCGCCCTCTTCATTTGCATATCCGCTTATACTCGCATTGAACATAACTGCGGGACTGTTGCAGATGCCGAGGTTTTATTCAGAACTGACTGTGAGCACTCTGAAATTGATTGATGGATGTTCGCATTTGTGACACTACAAATTAACAAATGAAGTGGCTCGTCTTTGGGGATGGATCCAAGCGAGCAATGGCGCAAAGCGCCTGCATGACCCACTAGATAATTCCGTGGCTTACTTTTCTGATATATTGAGCTGACACAACAGAGCCGAGTATACCGATCCGGGTAAGTGAAATAAAAATGAACCAAATTACGCCACGATAACATATTTTGTGAGATTTGAAATCTCAGCAAAACATTCCTAATTTATGCTGAATGAGGAATGAGAGGGTGGCGGCGAACAAACTCCTGCGGAAGTACAAAATGAATGGAGTGGCATACGTACCATGGTGAGGGGTGGGCTGAGCTGCAATGGAATGGGATGAATGGGAGCGGCAGAACACATAACGTAACTTATGACATAAATACGCACCCATGTGCATGTGCAGAGCAGCGTGCGGCGCCTGCGGCAGATGCAAACGAATGCACCCAAAGAAAAAATAAAAAATTGGTCACAGTAATTTTGTGCAGATTTCGCACTCGGTTAACTGGCTTTGGGAAATCGGCTTTTCAATTGTCTTGCAAATCTGATGCCTCAGAGAGAAACTGAGTTTTACAGTAAACAGGACCTCTAAACATAATGAACTTGGCGTGAGTAACACTTTGTGACTACTCCGAAATCCTGTCGACTGACTAAGAAAATCGATAAAGAATTTGAATCTTGAGAACTTGACAATTCTTTATTCAGACAAATGACAATAGAATGCAAACAAGCGGCATGCTGTGAGGATACCATAACGGTATGACTTCAAAACTGAACACTGGTCTGGAGAGGCCTAAGATGACGTTTAGTCAAATCAAAAGTTCAAGTTGGTCGTCCACCTTGAATTCCGAAGATACAAGTATCAACGCTCCCTGTAGCTACATTCACAGAGGTGAACTGAGTTTCCTATAACAATCCCAGAGCATTTATTATATTAATACTTGCATTTATTATAGTAATACTTGCATAAATTGTTCGACTGTATTTGCATATAAACTGTTTGTTCGCATCATCGATTATAATCGATAATTATCGGACTGAATATGCATCAAAAATCGGAAGGAGTTCAGCGACTTTTCTTATAGTTGCTGGTATTCGTAGCTTATTTCTCACTGGATAAAGTTCTCCAGCGCAGCATTAGTGAATATGAGAGTAATAGAAGAACTACTTGAATTCATACACAAATTCCTTAACTTGTTCACGTTAATCACCGAACTATGCCAATGAAACGTGTTTCTCTTGATATTTATAATACGAGTTACAGTACTGTGAAAGCTATTTTAAGTTTCCTGTGAGTAAAGAAATTGCCACTTGGAGTGTTTGCCCACTCAATTGGCAAATTGACAAGAAACCAGCCGATATCCCACCCTGTATAGATATGAGAACCGCTTCACTGGATCAAACGCCTCAGTAATATAACCGTAGCTCTTATTGGCATTCGTAGTTTCCTGGAGTATTCTGCAAAATTTCTCTTTATAGAACCATCGTTGTTTAAAACAGAGACATCGCGTTCAAAATTATGAAGTACCTTCTGTCGTGTGCATACTTTAACCAACATTTTCGTTGGAGTATAGCCGAGCAGGGAGATAATGGCTTATACTGGCAGAGTAAATCGTGGAAATATAAGGAAACCAACAAACAAACAAACATTTCCGTTAATTCATGCACGCTATGCCATGGAAATACAATGTACGCAGCCACAAACACACGCGCACGCTGGCCCACCAAGCACACTGAGTCACACACACACACACACACACACACACACACACACAATCGCACACGCACACACGGTCTCATACCACAATGCAAATGGAAATGCAAATGTAAATACATTGACAACGACAAAAGTTGCCCGTATATATTTTAATAAAGCTGCAAGGAGTGCTTGGGTGTGGTGGCGCTGCTCCTGCTCCTCCTGCTCCTCCTGCTCATACAGCTCTCTATGTTATTGCAGTAATAGCAGCTTTTGTTGTTGTTGTTATTGCTGCGTTAGTGTACACTCGCACACAATGAAAGCGCGTGAACTCGTTTTCAGATTTTCGCTTCCGCTGGACGCGCTGCAAAATGCACAAAATAAACTATAAAAAGCAACAACGACAACAATGACAATAACAACATCAGGAGTAGGCAACCGCAACGACAATGAATTTGCAAAATTTTTAATTTATATGTACATGCCACGCCTCGCCATGCCACGCCACCTCGCACAGTGTAACGTATCCAAACAGACAATGGAAAAACAAATTAAATGTTACTTAATCCGCTCAGCAATTTGTACGTTTTCGCTTAATTCTCCATGGAAATGCAAAATGCAGAAATCGGTCACCGGACACACTCACTTCACACATTATTATATTAGGAGGACCCCAGTACCGTGCCTGGCACTTCTCTTGATTTAAACATATTTTGTGTGTGCGTAGATTGGGTTACAATCAGAAAATGGGAGTTATACCCCAGGTTTGTATATCCATGATACTCATAGAAACTGAATATAGGTAGGTTGGGCAACCAATAAACCAGTGATGCCACTTAGACCACCAGTTGGGTATGTTGTGAGCCGCGGATGCGAGGCATGGCTACTGAGTAGAAAAAAGCTTTATTTTGTGTAAGATGAGACGCCAATTTTCTATAACGATTTATTTTCTTTATTATTTATTTTCACCAATAAAATCATCCAGGATCGTGTGATTTAACTGATTGTGTCGACGTCATTTGGTTCAAGAGATCGTCATTTGGTTCAAGAGTTGGCCCAAATGGCGTCCTAAGTGGGTGAAAGTGTCAGTCGTTGGGTAGGGGGTTCGAGTGCCGCACAGGGCACGATCCTGAACTGCTTTCAAAGCCTTGCGTACATACTCGTAATTCATTATAGTGGAAAAAATAACGTCAATATATAAAAAACATTAAAAAACAATAAGAAAACACTTGCTAGGAGCTTTTAACGCATAGTTTTGTGGTAACTGAAGCCTTCTCGGTGATGCAGCTGGCTCATACATTAGTTTTGACCAACACGTAGCACGCGAGCTCAACATATTTCAGCTTGCCACATGATTTGTGTTGAAAATGCTTTGCACCTTCACTGAGGCATGTGTCCATCACAGCTGCACTTGCCTTCGGGGCATGCGAGACCCTCTTATAAGACACCCTACACCGTAGACTATATATTTGAGTATGGAAAGCATTTCATAAATGCAAAGTATCACATCAATAAAAGCAAATAATTAAACCGAACACAGTTAAAGTTGCATTTTAGAGAAGTCGCAGGACTCCTCAACGAATATTTCGGAATAATCAATTCAGTTGCGTATAAACCGAAATGTTGTTTGTCGATCATTTTGCTCAGCACCAAAAACCAACATCAATAAAAACTCCGTGGTGGTCTAATCATGAGATTCATGGTCGCATAAATTTTGCTAAGCAGAAAGAGCACAAGTGTGATGATTCGACGACAGGCTTGGCCGCCTCTATTACACTGTGCCGGGTGCCTGGGGCCATGTCACGCTATTGCCCTGTGCGGCGATACCATCGTGGCTGCCTGCCATAAAACATGGTCGAGCGCACACAAAATTGCAAGCGACCGGGCCACTTACGGACTGCATTCAGTAGCCGGCCGAACGGGCGTACGAGAAGCCCCCCGGACGCACACAGACCCCGCTGCATGAGCACAACCGTGAGCGCACAATGGCGCTCAAGCGTTGCCGGCTGGCAGGCGGTTTCCTTTGCTCGTCCTTCGTCGGCTGCAAAATTGCAAATTTACAAAATGAGAAGAAAGGATTCTGTACGGAATTGGCTGCATCAGTGTCATTGCCGTTGTTATTATGGCCGCTGTTGTAGTCGCTGCTGGGTGCTGTGGTTGTTGCGTATTCAGTTGATAAATTTCGGTATTCTTATTTTTATTTGCTGTGGTTTTATGCTCATTTCACGTGATGAATGGGCCGCCGCCCCATTGTTGTGCGCTTATTTGTGTTCGGTTCCACTTTGGCTATTTCCCTCTTTTGTTGGAGTTTTTGGTGTCAACCACATCAATGTGCCGTGGTTCATCGTTTCGGTGATAGTGAACGGTGATAGTTTAAAAACTGGAATTTGATTATTTTTGAAGTGGACTCTTTTTGGCGCGTGTGCTTAACTGGTGGCACTGCGGGGATTCAGAGTATTGAAACGAAGGCTGATTTAGTGAATTATAGTTCCACACTTCGACTTTGAATACAATCCACCGCTAGCAGAAGAAAAATGATCATGTGTGGATACGTATTTGGGAGGAGATTTTAACGTGTACTTTTGTGGTGCGTGGGCTTTTACGGTTTCTCAGATGAATCTGATGAATGAGGAATTTAAAAGAAGAAACAGAAACCAGAAGAGTGCATTTTATTTCCGAAGATTTTTTACACCCAACGGTGGAGGACGTACTGATGTCTAAAGAGAGTAAGTTAAACATAAAGTAGGTACCAGCAAGTCCACCGCAAAGTAGACAGGGGCTCTACTTTTCCTTAAACAGTACAGTGCACTGCAATTGAGAGAACGTAACTTCGTTAAGCCCAAACTAATGCGGTGATTAGGAAACGAAACCAAGCGAAGCCGTGAACTGCTCAGCACTAAATACAGGGATGGAACCGTGTGCCTTCAATCATTTTATAATGAGAATTTAAAACTATACTCACTAAGGAAATGTTAAAAGCCCATATGGCTTAATGCTTATCGCTATTTACTCGTATGGAGCTCGATATTCCCTTGACGAGACACATGAAACCCCCAGATACAGCACCCTAGCATGCAAATGAACACCCCATGCAAATGAACCCCCCATACAAATGAGCCCCCCATGCATATGAAATGTTTTGAAAGCACATTCGAACAATTGAAAGCACCTCAATGTCATGAACGAGTCCCCTGTGTGGTCGTGGCCAGGGTACCAATCTTTAATATTCTTCGAAAGTAGTACACAGGATTGCAATAAGCAAGCAGAACCTTTAAATACACTTTTCCGGAAGGTCCTCCTGCCGCTGAAATCACAGATGAAAACATCGATGCTTTATGCTAGATAATTTAGGACGAAAACTGTCACACCGCAGACTACTCGGGTATTCTTGGGTGTTAAACACGAGTGAACTGCAGGAGATTCTTCGTCATTTCTGTTGCTCCAGGAAGGTGGCCAGAACAATTCTAAAGTTGTGGACGTCTAAGCAGGGGACAAAACATGCATTCATTGTTACGAATCATTCATCATGTGGCAGCAGATAGAATGCATTTTCCCCACGCAAAAATTAAATGCGGGAAAACTGAAGCCTGGAACTGATCACCTCTTCATTCAGCAAACAATTATGTGGCAGAGTTAGGAAGGTGCACGCTACAGTACAGGAAGCAAATATTCTCCTGGTTCGCCTTAACATGCTCATATTTCCCAAAGTACTGCAGGCTATCCAATTAAGCGCTAACCTCAGCACTCCACTCATACACGCAGACCGACGCCATTTAGAAAGTTAAGTGCCCCAGGCTCATAAACAGTTTATGACTATTTTCATTCAGCGGCCTAATACATCCTGCCTACTGCTGGCCACGCTGCCACGCTGGATTTCTATAGATTGCGCCAATTCGGTATAATTGAGTTTTTTCCATACTTTCTTTTTTTATAGAATTTTCTCTGAACTCACAAATACAGGCATAAAAACGCCATTTTGTAATTCAACTTCAGTCGAAAAGTTGTTTAAGCCTTGACTCGAGCACGCTTCATTCAGCTCATATCACTTTCGAGCGCGCTCTGCAAACATTTTGAAAAGAAAATGCACGCACACACCCACACAGAGAGACACGGGTACATATAAACATAAAGCGCCATCCTGCTACATGCCCCGTGCCACACACACACACATACTCGTTCTGTGTGCCATCTAAACATGCGCGCATTGCAGAAGTCACGTTGAGGCACTTGGAAACTTTTCTGCAGCTACTCAAATCCTTTGAACCGCAATTGCTGTCATTTTATTTGCAAAGTTTTGAAATAAATACAAAAGCAAAATAAAAACTAAATTTTTATGTAGCTGTAAATGAGAAATTCATACGAGCACAATTACGTGGCACGCCCACACAGCCAGCCGCAGAGCTGGCAAATATCTGGCACTCATGCACTGACAGTTATTTACACTTGAGGCGCGCATTCGAGAGGATAAGCGGGTGTGGCGTGTGTGCAGTCGAATTGGCCCTACGCACCCACAACAACACCAGCACTAGCAACAGTGCCAGAACCGGAGCCGCAGCAGGAGCCGGAGCCGCAGCAGGAGCCGGAGCCGGAGCCGGAGCTGTAGCCGGAGCCAGTCAAGTATGACTGCTGCAAAATTCACAACAATTTTAAAGTTAATATTTATTTTGATTTCACTTGCTGCATATTTTTACCATTTCACAATTTTCACCGTAACGCGGTACGTGTCAGGTGCGTCAGGTTAAGGATTTCATGGCCTGAAATGTTTTTCTTTTCACAAGTTTCCTCTCTTATCGCAGACGTACTCGCACGGGGCCCGCGTATCCTGCAGCCTTGTTGTGCACTCATATTTATTCACGTACGAGACGCGTATCTCTTATCGGTCGCACATATATTTCCCACCGTGCAAATAAACTTTATCCAGGAATACTCATACAACACTCTCCCCCCTCCGTGACATCTCCCCGACCGCCGGCACAGCGCACACATGTGACGAAAACATGACAAATCCGAGCCAATTGATGCTATCAACTCGTTTTAATCAATACTAAAAACAGAAAAATACTTTATATTCGTACCTACTTCAGTGACATGTCACACACACATACAAACACATAAAATCATATACATATGATGTACACCCATACACACTAAACAGATATACACTGACATGCAACTTGGCTGGTGGTTTTGTGTTGGCTTTTGTTTGAACTGTCTGTGCAGAAAACTTAAAGAATTGAAACTTTCCCAACGCCTCCTCGGGTGCACAGTACTGCCGCCCCTAAGCACAATTCAAACACAAGCCCCTGCGAACAATGCACCTAATGTTGAGCTTTACTCAGGCATACCAGTAATATTTTGTTTTGATATTAAACAAATAGATAACCCATTCGATTCGACCTTCATGCGGTCCTCGCTTGGTTCGCCGAATTGGACTATGCGGGCGTAATGTGGTAGCCCGATGAGGTCCGAATAGGCATTTGGCGCTTTGCCTGTCAGCTTCGAACTAGGAAATACGAGCGATGCTTGGCGTAGGTCCGAGTCTACGAAGCCTAATAAAACGAAGCTAAATGGGGGCAAGCATAATTCGGACTCGTCATATTCTCCAAAACTACGAATCAGTTGTAAATATTCTGCACATTACACAGTACCGAATCCACGGAGGTTCCTTTCGGGTTCATATCCTGTCCTGTGCGCACACACGTAATTGCTGAGTATGCCGAAGTGCAACGATGTGCAAGTGTCTTTCTGTAATTTAGTGCACCCGCACGGAGCGTCTGCTGGTCGCTACTCAATTACAGCCGAGCATTAACGAGACATTGGAATTTAAGAAAACAATTGGAAGCATTGTCAACGGATGTGGATTTAGTGAGCAATCCATCGTTTTCTCCGGCGTTAGGAGAGGTTGTGGTATCAAAACGTCGCTAAGGCGATAATTGTGATCCATGTGAGGACTGACTTGGCTCAGCCACTGAAACCAACCAACCAACCATTGTCAACGGATAAATGCGTAAATAGGGGGCGTTATATTTTATATTCTGCAACTATGGAGAGTGTTTGTTAAATCTAGAACAAAAGCATCCCTTCAGGCTTTTGGGAACCAACCGATTTTTTCCCAAAAGATATATATCAACAGATTCTCCCAGATTAGATAGAACGATCGATTCAGAAATCGATTGAAGCACAATTTATTGCCTTCTTTCTTTAATAATCTATATACCATGCATCTTTAACGGGGATGCTGATTGAGCTGTACTATTATCGCCTAAAAACAGGCGTGTCAGATAACAACATGTAAGTTATGAATCAGAGTCACTTCTTGAACTGCTTTGACCATGTCTGGCTGCCACCCGTGCACACTTTCTGGCAAACTAGTAGCGACATTTTAATGGAAGTTCGCATATTATATACAACAAAATCGGAGAAAAGACATGCTTACCTCCCATATATGCAACTTTTGATACTTTATTTAAAAGCACCACAGCATCGCAATTCATGTTATAATCATGGTATCGTAAATGTGGGTAGATACAAGACGGTATATATATCCCACTAATCACACGAGCATAACTTAGCACTTATACCATATTTATGAGCAAAATCGGGAGTAATATCACTAGAACCCAGTATGCGAAAAATGACTGAGGACCGGCCTTCCTATCATATACGCATATCTCGAGATCGTACGGACTAAGTTGGTGCCACAGTGGTGTCGTGAATAGACTGCAATATCACACCCATCCTTGACGTATATGCATGGAATTTGCGGTGCCAGGATCACTGACACTACCATCACAACTAATGAGACATCATTCGCACAAAAAAACTCCACATCAAAATGGGAAAAAAATAGCATATTTATCATTCCTTACAAACATTTTTCAGTTAATGGCTATATAAGAGAATGATGTGTGAACGGCCACGCCTATTTAGAAAATCTACAATACGAGCAACAGTTATGAGTATCACCCAATAAAATGCAGTTGCGTGGCAATTGTTTAAGTCACACGCCCACCATTCGAGTGTGTAGATGAAAATAGTTTGACACTCTCACATTAAATAAAAGTGTAGGGTGTCCCGCAGCCGGTTACCTTATTCGCTTACTTTCTAAAGGTCTACTGGTAAGTCTGGCAGTTCACACAGATGCAATTGCACCCAGTGCATATACTCTTAATGGTAGTGTCCTTTCTCTTCGTACTGAGGACCTTTGTTGGTAGTATTCAATCTCCATATACCATTCACTCATACTAAAAAAATATGGAGTTGAGATTTTGGAATTAAAATCTTCATTATACTCTTAGATGGATAGATTCTAATATGATACCAATATTTACAGTTTCATTTCCTGTCAATCAGGTATAATTAGGAGAAGGTAAATTTCAGGAACGATCGATGAAATTACACGTATATAAGTTGTCTCTTCACGAATACAAATTATATCAAATCAATAGAAATTGAGCAAAACTACATGAAGCCCCACTGATTCTAACAACAATTGGAATTGGCTAGGAAGGAATCGTGGCAATAATAGACACAAAAAGAGGCAACATAATTTTTGCTTAGAAGAAGAGAAGAGCATTTTAGAAATAAAGAGCAAGAATTCTCATTCCAGAAATACAAATTATTCGCAAAAGGTTTTCGTTTCTAAAACTTGCATTGCAAAAAGTGGACAAATATTGGAAGTGTCCCAAGCACTTTGCTTGAATAAATTAGTCAAATACATGAGTTGGAAACCCAAATCGCATCCTGCAATTTAGCAATCAGCAATTCCCAGTTCAGCCACCTTGTACGCTAACAGTCAACTTAGCCCAAGCCATAGATTAATATAACTCAGCATATTGAATTGTCGCATGTGTGTGCCGACAATTCCAATTAATTTGTCGTACTCGTTGTGTAGGAACACAACACTGTGCGGTGGTGTTGATGTGACTCTTGCTGCGGCGGGATGCCGCTGCTGCTGGCAAGACTCGCAACTTATTTCCGCAAGCGATAATCCAATGTCAGATATTCCCCTTTCACGTTAAACAGGATATGATATTTTAGCCATTTGCATACATTTCATTCCAACTTTCAAGATTTCCCTTCCATATGTGCTTCTTCCGTTCCTTTATTTGATTTTGTTTTTCTTTTTCGGTTCATGTTGTATTTTTGCTGCTTTTGCTACTTTGTTTTCTTAAAATTTTTTTCTTTCATGTTTATTTCCAGTCTTTTGTGAGTCTTTTGCCTTTTTTGGTAACGTTTCGAACGCGTACACACGCCATTGGGATCCCGGGTAGCTGCCAGTGACACGTAAGTGTCTGCACAACTCTTGGGGTGGGTCTAGTGCTAAAGACTAAGGAAAAGGACTGGCCTTTCGTGCCAAGGGCACGTGAATTTCGGTCGTAGTGCAACCTCAGCATAGATAAACAATATTTTGATTCGTTCCTGGGGAATGCTGAGCAAAGGAGTGGCTGGCCAGGAGCTGAGCAGAAGTCTAAATGGCAAATGTGCATATGCAAATTTAAGAATCAATCAATACCGACCACGCTGTCGCTGCTCCAAAGTAAGGCAAATGTTTGCAAATGAGCGTGAGCGCGATATTGTGCGCATTCAGTGAGCAACGGCAGCTCTAAGACGGCACGGTAAATAATGAAAAGGTGGCAATGATGAATGGCGAAACTGCTATGACGATGAGTGATAAAGCACGCGACAATTCAATTAACGAATTTGGTTGCCTAGGCACATACGGAAAGAGGGGATGGATTGACGCCCATGTTGTTGGAGGAAAAAAAAGTTTGCTCAGCCATACTTCTTGACGTGGCTCAGGCTTTTGATCAAGTTTGGCATGCAGGCTTAATCGAAAAACTTAGGCGATACTCCCAACCGACTTCTGCGACATTCTAGAATCATTCTTGTCTGATCAATTCTTCCATGTTACATGTGAAAACCACTTTTCTGAGCTCAAGCCCATCAAAGCAGGAGTTCCCCAAGGGAGTATTCTTGGGCCTACGATATACATCTGATATACCAACACCAGGAAATGTGATTATAGCAACTTTTGCAGATGACACAGCAATACTGACTGTTGCGAATACAGAAACTAAATCAACGCTACAACTCCAGGACGCTGTTGATGAAATAACTGATTGGACAACAAAATGGAAAACAGCTTTAAATAATTCGAAAACTACGCACATCAACTTTACAACGACAAATATATCAATATTTGGAGGATGTGGCACCAAGTACTCCTACTCCACTGGTGTAGCCCAGTTTACTAGACGAGCGCTGAACACAGCAGCTGGAATGCGATATAACTATAGACCCCACACTAGTCTCATGAAACACAAAAGTTAAGTCCCGAATCACTTCAACAGCTGATTTTCCGTGGCAATTTGTTCGCAGCCGCTGCTTAATTATCCAAGAAGGATATTATTGGCTCATATCGCTATTGCAAATGATCCCCAATTATTGTGTTTGATCTAGTGCCAATCCACTTAGGAGCACTGGCACCTACTCTCGGTATTTATCCAACCTGCCGCATGAGCGCGGAGTCCAGTAAAAAGTGCTGCCAAGCGGTGCCAAATAAACTCTATGCAGTTCCGGTGACTCAGCACCAGATCAAACTCCACGCACACGAAGCTATTGTGGAGGTACTATTCCTTTGACCTCTGTACTACTTTCTCCCGTGTACGATAACGACAGTCAATGAGCTAATTAGCCATCTAATGAATTCAATTTACCTCTGAGCACACCAACGCATTTCGAAAGCAGGAAACCACTACTTGCACTTCAATTATAGGGAATAATTTAATTAATTTAAATAAAACGACTCTCCTTGCAATCGACTATTACTCCATGTATTAGATGGTCAGCTCAGCAGCTAGGATGCTGCTTCCCTCCCCCTCTCCTGTCCCAGCAATTAGAAACAAGTAAAGTTCCGTGTATAGGCAAGGAGCTGGTACCTGTGAAGTGCCTCTGCACACTTGAGGATATGACAAAGAGCTCGCCTAAATCCTAGATAGTAGCAACTCCTCAGTAGCTCTGTTATGTTCCCTTAAGTGTACCAGGCAGAACATAGCAGTACATTACTTACCATGTCTCCATGCCCCTCTACCGTTAGTAGCATATTTGCGCTCAGCACAAAGTGAAGTGAAACATTGCACACCACTCCCACGCAGGCTGCATCGACGAGTATTAACATTTCAAGTTCACAAGCAGTGCCACAAGTGCCAACAACCATGCTCCGCTCCTTGCTTGAGTAGTCGTACAGGGCATCACTTGACATATTAAAGCGAGCAGGATCAAAGCGCAGGATGCAAAGCGAATACGCAACAAAAGCAAAAGTGCTGGAAATTATTTTCAATACGAGTATTTTATAGAGAGCTGCTGCTATGGAATCAATTAACCCAGTGCACTCCGCTATGTGGATGGTCCTTGGCAGTTTGTGGCACAAGCCATTATTAGCATCACCAGACACAAGGCATGCCGGGCTGCTTCCTTACAGCATCGGTGCGCACACACGTAATTGCTGAGTGTGCCGAAGTGCAACGATGTGCAAGTGTCTTTCTGTAAGTTAGTGCACCCGCACGGAGCGTCTGCTGGTCGCTACTCAATTACAGCCGAGCATTAACGAGACATTGGAATTTAAGAAAACAACTGGAAGCATTGTCAACGGATGTGGATTTAGTGAGCAATCCATCGTTTTCTCCGGCGTTAGGAGAGGTTGTGGTATCAAAACGTCGCTAAGGCGATAATTGTGATCCATGTGAGGACTGACTTGGCTCAGCCACTGAAACCAACCAACCAACCATTGTCAACGGATAAATGCGCAAATAGGGATTAGGGAAGATGGTAAAAATCCCAATCCCCCATATTTAAACATAAAATTCTGTTCTGCAGTAGACTCTTTCAGGAACACCCGTTGTCTTTCAAAGGTAAAACTTCAAAGGTCAAAGATGAAAATGAAATACAAGTAAGAGTCACAGGTCCCCTTAGGAAATCGGCTTTCAGAATCACCGAAGCAATGTAGCGACATTCTATAGGACCCAAACTTCTCACAACCAAAATAAGGACAATTTTCTCGACCTTAGTTAATCGCAAGGAGAATTCACTCTGCACTGATGACATCGAACCCCCTCTCCGAATTGGTTTGCTGGTGCCATCCTGGACCCGTAGGTGCTTTTGATTCTCTGCATAAAGTTTCGTGAAATATTCAGTGTGAGTGGGAGTGGCAGTGGCAGTTCTCAAACCATCAATATATAAATAAGTTATATCTTGGGTATATACAATATTTATTTCAAATACTCACAGTTATGTACAAAATTGTGTGAGTTTGTGGCTTTTATTTGAAAGGACCTTTCCCACATTAGCAAAAGTACATACTTGCTGGTATTGTGTGTGTGTGTCGGGTTTAGTGTAAACCACACAACACATTATTCATGCCGTAACTCACAGAAGACTCAAGCTACCAAAAAAAATGAGAATCCAAGGAAATGGTGGAAACTAATGAAGAGCAAACATGGTACCGTCAACCAGGAATAGTGGTTGGTTTTAATACCACAGGATTAAGAGCGCCTCGCTACAGGTGGACAGGCGCAGCGTAGGAGGACTGAGGAAAATTTGTTGAAATAAACAACACTAACGAACCGACAACGACAAGGATTCTGGTTGTGGGCGCCATGGACGACATTTCGTTCCAGCAACGAGGAACACCAGCACCATCTACGAAGCTTTCGCATAAACCGCCACCACTCCAACCGCTGAAAATGCGTTCCAGCAATGGTTGAAAATAGTGGCTAGTTACGGATTTAAAGTGGGCAAGTCCTTCGTGTAGTTGTATTAGTGTGTGTGACAGTGTGTTTGTGTGAAGTAGATGTGCTCACAGATTATATTGTGGTTGGTTGGCAGCTGGATCCGGTGCGTCCACTCATTGCTGATATATTGCGCTTCACGGTTGCCGTTGGAAGGCTGCTTATTGCAATTCTCTTGCCATGCAATTTCAATGAAATGCATCACATCTCATTAAGCACATGACTTAAATAAGGTATTTTATTTTTAAGAGCATAATCTAATAAAAACGCGTAGTCTTCTTTTATGCATAAATTTGTTCTTAAGCCCTGCGATGGCTATAACGGCATAACTCCTTGTGCAAAGCGGCTTAAGAGCGGCGTCCGCAGTTGCAGGCCTTAAGCATCGCAACCACCGACCAAAGCCCGCAATCTATGCGAATAAAGCACAACAGTTTGCTATAGCATAGCAACAACACTACACAAATGCCGAGCCAGACGAAGGCGCAGAGGCACAGACACAACCGGAGCCACGGCATCAGGAACAGTAGCTGGCCCCTTCCGTGCAGTGATTTATGATGATGGTTTGTAACAAGCCAGGCAGTCACTAACAGCGACACACACTATAATTCTCCCAATAAATGCCAAATACAAAGAGCGTGCACAATTAAGTGACTGTGAAGGTTGGAGACTGTCCTCAGGTGCTTTCAACACCCTTCCGCAGCCGCCGAATGCACACCACCCAACTGCCTTCATAATCGCATATTCAACAGTTGCCGCCACTTCAAAGGCACTCTCATCAATTTGCATAGAAACGCGCAAATTACATTCCGGAAGTTGCCATTTGAAATTACAGCGTACAAAGCATTCATTTTCTGGGAGGGCGAGGCGCCACAAATAATTGCAGCACAAACAGCAAATGTCGAAGTAGCAACAGTCGAAACAGAAGCGCAACTACACTGCCACGCAAGTGGATAATCAATAAGGATAATGCGAGCGGAGTGCTGCGGTTCAGCAGGAGCAGCGAAAGGAGTCGAGCTGCCGAAGCACGCTAATAAATTAAAGATAATGAAAGAGTTTGCCGTGTTGCGGCTGTAATTGTTGAATGATTATGTATATGTGTGACAGCGGTGGTACGAGTGCGGTTGGGTGGGAGGGGGAGTGTGCGCGTAGGCGTGACAAAGCTTAAATGTTGGCAAATTAAGTAATTGAAAGATGATTACATACAAGCCGCTGCTTTCTTCTCGGTTATTGTTCTGGCTTTTGTTTCTCTCTCCTCTCCTCTCCTCTCCACTCCACTCCACGCTTCTAATCGGCCTTTCTCTTTTCCCAGCTTTCGCTGCTTTATCCGATTTTTTTCCACTGACCCACAATAGTGGAGCGGGCCAGCCCAGATTTAAGCAAAATGAATGAGTTTCTTTCTGACAATGGGAATAATTTTTCATTGTATGCATAAATTTTGTGACTTTCGCAAGCTTTAAAAATTGTTTTAAATCTTTGCATGACAAATGTTGATAAATAGTAAATTTCTGAAAGACAAATGACGTGAAATTTGCCGCTACCCCGCTTCATGCAGCCTTTGCTCTAGACAAACTTGAGAACATTACAAATGTTGCCAAATTTGTGTGCCTGTCTGTATGTGTGTGTTTGTGTTACCTGATGACTTCGCCACTGAGCACAATGGGTAAAGGACATTTTGCAAAGGCGGCGTGTTGTACTGGATTGATTAGAGTTGAGTTTTCCAATGGCACGAAGAGTTGGACCACGAGCTAAGAGAAGCGTTTCTCATTCCTTTCGATACGGAAACTTAACACGGAAACCTCACCCAGAAGATGGAGAGTTGCGTTCGAAGTAGCGCAAAGTTAAGCTACATAACAATTAAAAATTTTATAGATCACCGCTGATTTGGGTGTTTAAAATTACGGATAAAAATCAAAAGTAAGAAAGTCCTTTATCAACAGTCGGAAATAGCCATTTTGGCAACAAATCGGAATTTCCTGTTGAGGTCAACAAGTTCATTCTATACTCAAGGTCATCTCTTGTCGAACTTGGACCGGTACCAGCAAACGACTATTATATGAAACGTGGAAATGGGAACCACAATGGTCACAGATGCATCAGATTCACTGTGCACAATGAGCGTGTGACTTGAATCAGCCTCCTTATACTATTCTAGGAACGAAGCATTTATCCCGAAAACTATGAGAACGTCTGCAAAAGTTCCAGCTCAGCTTGTACTGCAATTGTTGCTCTCCGGAAACATTTGTTTGTGACTTAGATTAGATTTTAGATTAGATTAGATTTTATGAGTGCAGACATTTACTTATCAGCAGACATTTACTTATGCACTTCCTTAGCATGGCTGATTATATCATAAATTGCAACATATCGCTTCCTAATTTATCCTTACTGAAGAAATCCGCTAACTCAGCTAACATTTCGCTTGGTAGGCATGCTTCTTCGTATTATCTGCGAATATCACTTGGCTTTCATAATTCTGTACAAGCTGCCGTTTCTTCCCCACATAATCTTACATCTTGCTGCTCTATCTTCTATATCCTTATTATCTTTGCGTCCTTATTGACTTAGTTAATATTTGCGCGTATTTTAAATTCAAAATCTCAATCGACATAAACTGCTTTAAATTCAATAGAAGGGAAAGGAAAACAAATATGCTGAGTTGAGGCGGATACGCACAGCGGAAGATTGAGTTTCCATGAGTTGCGGAAGCGGAAATTCATACAAGCATTCGAAAGGTTGAGAATGCGAGTAGTTGGAGTAGCATTTCAGGTTTATTTTGCTGGATTTTTTTGTATTTGTTTATTTTTCTGGGTATTTTCTTGAAAAAATACAAAGTCAGATGCTAGTGTGTGTGATGGGTGAGCACGGAAGAGCACAGCATCCAAACACATCCTGCAGGTAATACAGAATAGTGACAAATATTAGGAATATATTGAAAGAACAACTTCTAATTCTATCCAGAGTGGGCTCAAAAAGTGCATCATTCACAGAAGCTTATAGAAAATATTAATGAAGATGTACCACTAATCTTTCCGTTTTCGGTGTCGGAGGATTCTTCACAAATGTGGCGTATTCAAAGATATATCAAAATGGAACGTCAAATATAGTAAAATTGCTGGTTTGTGGACTGAGTGCTATATATGACTAGTTGTTCCGACGGTAAAAAGCTTTCGGCTTTACACGAGCAAAAAATCAAATACCATAAGAACTTTGTATGGTACCATAAAGTGTCCTTAAAAAGTTTTGTGGTATCAGGGACAGTGTCTCTAGAAAGCTTTCCTGGAGTATATTCAGAGGCAAACACAATCGGGCAGGATCGCGCGGGCAAAACAAATACCATAAAAACTTTGTATGGTACCATAAAGTGTCCTTAAAAAGATTTGTGGTGTCAAGGACAGTGTCTCTAGAAAGCTTTCCTGGAGTATATTCAGAGGCAAACACAATCGGGCAGGATCGCGCGGGCAAAACAAATACCATAAGAACTTTGTATGGTACCATAAAGTGTCCTTAAAAAGTTTTGTGGTGTCAAGGACAGTGTCTCTAGAAAGCTTTCCTGGAGTATATTCAGAGGCAAACACAATCGGGCAGGATCGCGCGAGGAAAACAAATACCATAAGAACTTTGTATGGTACCATAAAGTGTCCTTAAAAAGTTTTGTGGTATCAAGGACAGTGTCTCTAGAAAGCTTTCCTGGAATATATTCAGAGGCAAACACAATCGGTCAGGATCGCGCGGGCAAAACAAATACCATAAGAACTTTGTATGGTACCATAAAGTGTCCTTAAAAAGTTTTGTGGTATCAGGGACAGTGTCTCTAGCAAGCTTTCCTGGAGTATATTCAGAGGCAAACACAATCGGGCAGGATCGCGCGGGCAAAGCAAATACCATAAGAACTTTGTATGGTACCATAAAGTGTCCTTAAAAATATTTGTGGTGTCAAGGACAGTGTCTCTAGAAAGCTTTCCTGGAGTATATTCAGAGGCAAACACAATCGGTCAGGATCGCGCGGGCAAAACAAATACCATAAGAACTTTGTATGGTACCATAAAGTGTCCTTAAAAAGTTTTGTGGTATCAAGGACAGTGTCTCTAGAAAGCTTTCCTGGAATATATTCAGAGGCAAACACAATCGGTCAGGATCGCGCGGGCAAAGGTGTTAGTGTGGAGCTTTTAATGCACGCTCTTGTGATGATGCACGCTTTTACAGTGTTGCAGTAGGTGTGGGAATCGTTCAGAGCAAAAATATAGTATGATCAAATTACTTTTTGAACTGTTTTTTCTCATTTACTGCAAAGTAGTTTGCCGATGCGGAAATATATTACAAGTTTTCATTCGACTTGTCATATTTGAAAGCTTAAGCGGCAAAGTTCCTACTGGTCTCATCACACACAAACACCAGGTACTGATGTATGCAGACCCAGCTCATTTAGAAGTAATTAACAATTTTTAACTTACTCGGATCATAAAGGTTTCAAAAGTTTCAAGTTTATTACCAACCCAATCTTATCCTGCTGCTTCCAATTCACAATTGAATTGAAGCGTCCAGCCGTATGGCAAAATGAATACAATCATTTTGCTCCATTTCGATGTCATTAATTATAATGATGCATTGGAAAACTTTGCCCAAGATAGTATTTTCCGATTCCATGGTACGCCACTACTTCTGCCTGGAAAACATTAGCATTGTTTTGAAGGCGTATGCAATGAGATTCTCTGTGAGTGTTCCATATGAATCCGTCAGTGTGGAGTGTTAAATTAGATGATATGGGGCCCTTTTCATTCAGTATTTCCGAGTTGGCAATCAAAACGGGAGTGACTTTTAGAAGACCATTCTCGTCTCTATCTAAGGAGTAGTTTAGTGAGGTTCCTCAATTAATGTACCATAAGTGTTATTCAACCAGAAACCAGCTTACCAAAGAGAGATCGACAATAACACTGACACCGCGATTTTAGTTGGATCCTCTGTGGATATTTATATTTTGAGATTTCACTGCAGTGAAAATTCTCTTCAAGGGTACTTTCTCACTTACACGAAGCAATATTTTTTGTGAAAGCCCATTTTTCTCTCGTAACTTCATGATTAGCTCACACTTCTCCTCAACATGACAGCATTTTCACACACGCCGCGGTTCCTTCTGCTGGTTTTAATTGTGTCTGATTAGAGAGAAGCATGAAGAAATTTCACTGCTCTTAAACTGGGAAGTGACCTCACTGGCAATGAGTTCAACGAAGTTGTCAAGTTGACAATGTCAACAATGTCAACAATGTCAACTACAACCGCCCCGGCTTATCGCTCTCTATACCATGGCTAGAAACTTGTTTGGGCGGAGTATGTGGCTGATTTAAGGTTCATTCGCCCTAGCACTGGTACCTGTGAGAACTTCTTTTGCAATATCCAAACTAATTCGTTGGTCCTGAAGAAATCTTTCGAATGGTTTCATTTCACAACTTTTATTGTTCTGAAGACACGGCGCTAACTCACCACGGAAAGGGAAGAATATGCCCCCATATTGTATACTTACGAGTACTAAGGTTCATATCACCATCAATGACAAAAGCTTATGGGAAGTGTGGATCCCTCGTCATGAGGGTTATTAGCAAAAAAGTCGCTGGGAAATCGAAGTCCCCAATTTCTTCTGCTGAAACTTTTGACGCACCTGCCGCATCAAAAACGCTTCGAATAGTAGTGAGTTGTCCGTGGGTACTCTAACGGTACATAGCGTGAACATAGCTTTTTTCTTTCATTTTCAATTAGTTCCGGAGAAAGCCCAAACTAGTCTTTCCAAGAAATCGTTTCCCTGATCTCCGTGCATTTTATTCATCTTCAGCAAGATCCTCGAGAGAGACTACTGCGTTTGGCTGTTGTGTTGGGTTTTTATACCTATTCAATACTCTGCCTATGAAACTGGAGGAACTTATCACATATCTTTCATGTTCCGAATGAGGCGCTTCCCCCATGCCATGTTTATTTATGCTGACATACGAGTACTCCTGCGAACACTGATACCTCTGCTCTGCATTACACCGAAACAGGCAGAACACTGGACAAATGTAGCAGACCCAAACCACTCAGCCAGCCACTCATTTACCGAAAAGGTAGGGTAAACCTTGCAGAGTAACGGGACAACTAAACGGTTGTGAAGAAGCAAGTAAAGAGATGTTGAATGAACGTACGAGCACCAGAAACTTTCTTTCTGGCTCACTCAATCCACGCCAGCCCAGCTGAATCGCAACTACAGTTCATTAATGGGAGTCATGTCAGAGCAGTTATATCCAACACTACAACATGATTAAATGTAGCACACACATACACACACGCACATTTACATGCAGACACATATGTGCACACACGTGATTATGCTTCATTCGGGGTAAATGAAAGGCCCAGCATAAAGGATACCACAAAGAGTAGCGAAAGGTGTTAAAGTTCTAATAAAAAAAAGATATAAAAAAAGAAGAAAGGACGTTTGCACGAAAATCCAATTATAATTTTTGTAATGACTGGTGCAAAAGCAAGACCGACGAAAAGAATTAAGGGGAGACTCTAGGAGGTAAATTATGATGGTGACAAATAATACCACTGCAAATCCATGCTTGAGTCCCAACGACAAAGCCGGAGGACACATGTGTAGCACCACACAAAAAGAGGTGGCAAAAGAGCAGCGAGCGAGGGGCTAGAGCGGAGCGAGGAGAGGGGAAAATCAACTCAATCATAATTAAATTAACACGTAAAAGTGTGGAAAACTCGAAGAGACCCTGCTACATGCTGCACGCGAACAAAAAGTTGAGTGTAGGGTGTAAAACTATATAATGAAAAAGAGCACAAAGGTGAAACGGCTTTAATTAGGAAAATGTATGTTGCCGCCGAGTCGATTGTGATATTTGCCGCTGCCTTCGGCATAGCCAGCACCAGCCCCAGCCCCAGCCCCAGCCCCAGCAACAGCAACAGCACCAGCCCCAGCCCCAGCCAGCGTCGCTGCCTCTGCTGATTTACAAAACTCATGGAAAGTTGTTATTATTCAGGCGTTAAATTATGACAGCTCTGCTGCTGGTGCTATTGTTGTTGCTGTTGTTGTTGTTCTTGTTGTTGTTGTTGTCGTCGTCGTACTTTTAATTGTAGTTGCTGTTATGTTAGTTGTGGTTTCTATTGTTTTAGTCATGTTCGTAGAAACTTGTGGCTGTCAGTTTGCCATTCATCATAAAATGCCTCGAATGAAAATTAGTCTCACACCAGTCCCCCGCCTCGACACACATCAGTCCTGCTGAGTTATGCAATTTATGGCCATTGCTATGCTTTAGGGACACCATATGTGGACAATTGAGGCTATTTGGCCCACACCCTAATAGTAAAGCGAAAGATGACAGACGCTATTAATTTATGGACCCCTTCTTCACCTCCTTTCTTACACCAATCCCACAATTGCCTTGCGTTGCAAGGGTCCCCTCTTTTCTGCCCTCTAACGTGGATGACCTCAGTATTGTATTTTTGTTAGTTGGAGTGACTTCGGTCCCTGTTACCTATCACGACTCACTCAAGAGCGCAACATAAATATATATGTATATAGAAAGTCAGTTATTTATAATGTTTCCAAAAGAGGCGAACAATGCCTGATTTGCGCGCACGCACCGTCGGAGGAAAATTACGATGCTGTTAAGGATGCATTCTACGCGAGACTCGAGTACTCATATGACCGCTACCCGACCCACGACGTGAAGAAGTCCTCGGGGACCTCAACGCAAAGGTCGGACGAAAAAGCATTTTCAGGCTTCAGGAGATCACATCGAACAATGGTCTAAGGCTGATCGACGTCGCCGCGGCGCGAAACCTGGTAGTTAGTAGCACCAGATTCCGACATCTCTATATCCACAAAGCCGCATGGTTGTCCCCTGATCAACACATGCGGGACCAATTTGATCATGTTGTGATCGACGGAAGGCATGCTTCCAACGTACTAGACTACAGTTCCCCTCAATATCCCTATGCTCCGGAACGCATATTAGGCGTACAAGCCACGACCTTAACGATATCTTCTCTCGACAGGGCAGCAAGTCTCTAGATTTTCTCCAAATTAAGCTGTTAAGTAAGTGCCCTCGTGTGCCCATTGGTCTCACGCACGACCCTTTCCCTCAGCTTCAGTTTACATGTGGCAATTGGTATTCCAACCCCGCATCTGTCCGTGCATAAAGGAAGGTTGGTGCCTCGAGTCTGGCTAGCTCATCAGCCCTACAGTTCCCCTCAATATCCCTATGTCCCGGAACCCATATAAGGCGTACCCTGAAAACGGTGCTGATCTAATTTAGGACTGCCCGGCAGTCCTGAGCAAGCTTTGATTGCAGTGCCACCGAGTTTATTGACTTGATGGCCGCCTGGCTATATCCGAGTAGATATTTATGATATTCTTTGTTACGGCGTGTCTACTTAAGTAGACGGCTACCTCCTTTATGGCTAGGACCTCTGCTTCATAAACACTGCAGTGGTCGGGGAGACGGAAAGAAAGCTCCAGTCCCAGTTCTTTTGAGAAAACTCCCAGCCGACTCTATCGCCAGGCTTGGACCCGTCGGTGTAGAAATTCTGTTCTCCTCTTCTCCATGGCATGAGTGTTTGCCACTCTCTTCTAGACGAAATATGTTCCCATCAAAGTTGAGATTAGATATGGAGTGTTCAATGTATTGGATACAACTACTCCAGGTATGCACGATAGTCGAGTGGCAAATCTACCGATCATGCCATAACGTCGTATATTTCAGCCTTAGCGCTGATACGGCGGCCACTTGTTTCCCTACCAAATCTAATGTAGGTAGGTTGAGTATCACTTCCAATGCTACAACTAATGAAGACGACGTGAAGCACTACCATGCCTCTAATGGAAGGACCAAGTAGAGGAAACCCTAACCAAGCTTAGTATAAGGGATTGGAAAAGACGCGGGCAAAGCAAGGGCGCCTGGCGAGCACTTTTCAGTTCGGCCGAAACCCAATAGTGGGTTGTCTTTACAGTTTCTGTTATTAAGCCACAAAATGATTATGACTTCCTGGATTCTGGAATTTAAGTGAAGTTCAGCCGATAGCCCTGGTATCTAGTGCTTACCATTTTATTGTAATTTTCATTGTAGTAAATAAATAAATCTTCTTCAATTGAAGTGAAGGTAATGCCATAACACCCCCGAATAGCATCACAGACCCAGACCCGTTTTTTTATAATAATCACCAAATTTTGAAGGAGTGAACGGGGCTCATATGCACAAATCTATTTGTATACTCTTATGTATATCACCACCCTCGCCCATCCTTCCGCCCTACAGATATGGTTCACACAAGGACTGCGCAAACAATTTTGAATAACTATTTTTTTTCATGACTTTTGTTTTATTCACAATTTGTCACATGTCTCCTGTTTTTGGTTTTTGTTTTTCGTGTCCGCTGAGTACCAACATTACACCTGCCCCATTAAATCCGTGTGAGTGTTCGCTGTGTATGGTGGGAGCGTATTGGACCGAATTATAGAAATGGGGCCACCGTTCTCACCAAAAAAGTACAAACAAAAAAAGTAAAAGGGAAGAGCACTCATGGAATGAAAAATGCATCACATATTAAAATATCAACAAGGACAACACCATCGAGCATAGCAACGACAACAGCAAAATCAACAGCAGTACACAGCCAAGAGAATTGCACTTTCTGTAATGGCTGCGTTTGCCAATCGATTATTTCCCACATTACCTAACTGCGAAAAAGTAGCAGTGCACCTTTTCCACGCCTTCTGCGATGCAGGAAACAACAAACGGAACAATCAAATTGCCAACAGTAGCGAGCATAAAACGCGTCAATTCCTGTTGGTCACTGGAAAGATATCCGAGAAGATTGAGATGCAGAACAATTAAGCACTACTTTCGAGAAAAACCACTTCACAAATCAGAGGAAAGCAATGAAAATTCAGAAGAAATTAGTGATAAATCAGAGCATATCACAGAATATTCCGCTAAAGTCAGTGATGATTAAGAATAAATGATCCACAATTTAGAGCAAATGATGGAAGATACGCAGAAAGTGATTAAAACGTATAATTGAGAAACTGTCCCATCAGAAGCTCTGGAAGTCCAAGTGGAAGTTCAAGTGAAAGTCCAACTGGAACACTCTTTTAAATATATTTAAAGTTCTGTGAAGTTGCGTGTAATGAAGTGTCGGTTGTTTGTATTGTGCTTATTAAATGTCCAATCGTTTTTGATAATCGTGGAAGTTTTGTGGAGTGTTCAAAACTTGTGTTAATTATGTGTTCATCACTCCAATCACTTCAGGGGTCCGTGGTTCCCACTATCCACGGATGAGGTTTGATTGAGGATTCTATACTTTATGGTGTTGTACCCTTCTCACACTTAGTTGGATGGAATATATACGTGTAGTGATGTGGCATTACTCTTCCATGTCACTTATTTCCGTAAAGCTTGTCAGACCCCAAAAGACTACTCCTGTTTTACATTGAAATAACACAAACAGCAAATAGGCTGGAGTCATATTCTTCTGAATCTGAATGCCAAAGTAACTTTGTCAATATCAGAATTAGGTTTGTAAGCGTATCTTGTTCATAAGGACGAAATTAGGATTTCATATGAGGAAAAAACTGTGCGGTTAACTCGAACTGCAAAGACTAAAAGCATACACAAAGGATACGTTGTCAGCAAACAAAACTAACTCTAATAACGTAGAAGGAAGAGTGTTCCCTTTGGTACGGTGGCGTGAGGTCTTTCAGCCAAAATCTAACGAGATTTTTGCCGGAGCGTTTTATTCCAGACACATTAAAGTGCTCGAAGACAGCCGGAGTACAATTTAGAGATCGGAAACTATTTAAGGTGTGGCCGTTGGGTTTTCATTGAAATCATCGTCCTAAAGCGGGGACAATAAAATGCACTACTCCAATTCTAATTTGCGTTGGCGGAGCAGGACCACAATGGTACATTTTTGACAATTTTCACTTCGTTAACTATAGCTTCACCACTCGTACCTACAGTGGCAGTCATAAGGACTTCGTTATCAAACAAGCCAGCAACTGTTGCCAGCTTACCGAAGTATTTAGCTTCTCGGTATTATCCCAATAAAACTTGATTGCAGCCAAAAGGCAATAAAATGGGTCACAGAGTAGTAGGCGGGCTCTGAATCAACGAATTTAGATGAAAAATGTTCCTATATGTTACTGGTGTGTTTGGATATATAGGTAGGTAGGTAGGTAGGTAAGGCGGCCACCCGAAGGACGCACTTAGACCAACATTGACCCTTTGGTCCCATCCCTTTCAAAGGTCCAGCTATTTGGAGCTTTTAATGAAGCAGTTGATGGAGCTAATCTTTTTGTTTTTGAGATATCTCCTAAAGAGTCCAGAAAGTAGTCGCCTAGGAAAGTGCGCCTCCTTCTGGACAGCGCTGGACATGTGCACAACAAGTGAGCAATGGACTTTTCCTCCTCCTATCTAGCTATAAGGGCGGGAAGTACTTAGTGGCTGACTGCAACCGTGATAAAAGTTTCTGCTGGGTGGCTTGGAATGCCACTGCATCAACAGCAAGTACAGCAACAACAAAAGAAAATACACTTTAAGCCTTTTGAAAGCGCTGGCAATATGGGCGCTAAATGGATGCAATTTTTGTTTTGTTGGTAGTGCTGCTGGTGCTTCTGATAACGGTGATGCCGTTGATCAGCACTCTGTGCAGTGAGAGCGCAAATGTGCAAACAGCCGCCATTTCCATTAAAACGAACGATTCAAAACCATTTGGAAGCATAAACACAGCAGCAGATACAGCAGTAGGTGCACATAAGTGGGTAATATGAGCCGAGCACTAAAGCAGTGGGGCCCTCGCCCCAGCCCGCTGCCTGCTGTACGAGCAAAATATTATTCAAACCTACGTGTGCTCATTGTGCTCTCTCTGCCACATGCGGCATGAAAAAAAGGCAACAGATCAAATGCAACAAATGCCAATAAGCCCACTAATTCCTGGCCCTAAGCTTAGACAAACATTGTCCATGTTCGTATGAGTGCTCCATCTGGATTGGATCACAACGAAGTGGATTCATGCAGATTGATATGAACAATTACTAGTTCAATGAAATTTTAAGTTCGATACAAACTGTGTGAAGAGTTCTTCATCCGTATGTGCAAGATTTCTGATTTTTCACATACGAGCAGAAAAGTGATTTTTCATTTCTGATTGAAAATTTCATTTAAGTTGCAAAACAGGCTCTAAAAATCCATTTGTAGCTGGGAAGAGATGGGTGAATAGTGCCGTTCTCGAATGATTCAACACAAGGAATGGAAAACGAAAACAACAGAGAATGCTGCTGGGGAGCTGCTGCAGAAATACTCGAACGCAGGAGACCGAGTTGGGGTGTGGAGAAGAATACTGGCGTGCCGTGTAATTGGATTTTTCTCGTAGCTGCAGGGTTTGCACTGTATCCAGCCATCAGTTTGTCCCTCGTTGGCGTTTCGGCACAAATTTGCCGCCGTACATTTCTGACAATGTCACAAACGCCACTCCGTAATTAAAATGATGGAGCTTACGTTATTGCAATTTGAATATTACACTCCACTCTGCAATGCGTACAAATTAATGACACTTAAACTGCCGCAAGCATCACCCACATACACACACAAAGCAAACACGCACACGCATCTGCAAACACACACACACACAACCACTCACATGTGTTCACACCCAAACACACACTCTGTTCCTAAGCCATGTAGTGCTGCTGGCTGATAGCACCAATTGCGACAAACAGTGCGAATAGTTGGCTGAGTGGCGTGGTGAGGAAATAGCCCGCGGATCAAATGACTGACAAAATAGTAATTATCGTTCTTTTACCTATTTCTGCCCCGCCACCATGCGCCGGGGACACAAAATAGGAAAATGGCAACTAGATGCTCAAAAGCCATCTCCCCAGCCAATCAGACATTGAGTGACACCAAAGAATAGTTCCATATTGAATGATTCAGTCTGATTTGGTCAGGGACATCTCCAAGGAGAGTACTGATTTAGTTGCTTAAAAAGTTCCATAGAAACCCTCCAAGTATGAAACCGAAGTGCAGTATTGAGCGTTGTACGACTTTTGCACCCAGTTCATTCTTATGAATGAAATTGTTTTTGGAATACATTTACGGCCCTCAAGAACCGCATTCAATGTGGTAAGTACCTCTTTGAGAAAATTGGCTCACTACGTGGGTAATTCCATTCCATTCCATTCTGTATTGTTACCTTAGTTTCAGTTTCGATCTTAGTTTGAATCACTAGATTGTGCCAGATCATGCATACATACTCGTACACCTCTATTTCCTTCCTTCGCGGCATTTGGGAGAAGCTTGTTCAACTTCCGGTGGGAATTGGTTTAGTTAAACAAAACTCACACCTTATTATTATGATTGTTATGATTATACCTTGCAACATTATTGACTGGGTCTGCGAGGGGTTAAGGGAATGAGTTCTGGCAACTAAGGCTTTCGACACGAAGAGGAAAATATCAAGAAAGAGGCATTTTCTGACCATGCCCGTGGCAGGATTCAAACCCACGATCCCCCGAGTGTGAGTCTAGCATCATCTTGATAAATTTTTGTGAATTTATCCAGTTTAATAAATTGCTCATATTGTGTCCCAGCACTTACACAAGGATTTAAACATCATTTGAAAAACTTCTGCTGGCCATCGTGCTAAACTGTGGGTATTTTGCACAGAAGCGTAATTTCGCAAAACCCTCCAAAAAGAAATCGACCGGTGTCAAATCTCAGGATTCTGTTGAGCAACTGGCATTTCCCACTCATTCTATTATATGGTCCTCGAGCTAACGGTCCTATCACGCGTTATTTTACGAGGCGACATCGTCCTGTTGCAGCCACGAGAGCTCAACTATTCCAATGGGCTCAATTATTCAATACTTCCAATCAAACTATCAGCTCCTCATAGCGAACGTCATTCGCAGTAATCGAGCTTCCTTATTATTTTCAAAGAATCGCTCAACGATACAGTTATCAGCCTAAAGTGACTTTTGCAGTATGTGACTGCATCACTTATGCATGTGCCTCGCCTTCAATACGCAGGTTTCGCTTACCGTATCTATTGAACTGAAAATATACTTCATCACTGATGATTCTTTTCTTGGGGACATCATCAAAGAGTGTCTGCGATTCCAAGAGCCAATCGGCAGTGGATATCAGAAGATACAGAGCAAAGAAACTTAAACGTCAAACGGCAAAGCAGCGAAATAAAGCAGACGTTGTACATGAATCCACTTAAAATCGTGGTGAATCCACTTAAAATCGTGGTGTATCCGCTACGGACGGTGGCAGCCAAAAAGAGTTTCTTTTCTCTCTGTTCTCTGGTGGATATGCTAATCTGCTTGTGGTCCGTAGCTTGAGTTTGTCCATGATTTGTATCTTTCTCGGGTGTAGCTGAGAGCCTTTGTGCAGAATTCGCCACAGTGGTGGTGAGTGGTTGAGAGTATAAATTGTTGTGATATACTCACAATCGATATATGTATCTGGATCTTTGATTATACTAAGATTGTGCTGAAATAGCTCGTCGAAGGCTCCCTGTTTTCAGGCGATTCAAAATATCCACCAAACTTTTTCGCCACTATTCTGGTGTGTTGGAGATCTCTGCGGGCATGAAATAAGGAAACGAAAGAAGCAGCTTTTCACTCCTATTCGTAGCTTGTTGAAAGATAGAAATGGGAGCATATCAAGCATTGAATTACTTTAAGCATTGATTGAAGCCCTCGTGGTAACAAGAGTTGCAATCAGATGGGTGTTAGTTTAAATATTGTATTAAGTCCACTTCGGGCAATACAGCAGCAATATTTTCCCTCATGTTAGTGCTGATAGAAATGTCCATCTGCATTGTCGTCTGCAGAGAGTTGGCCTAAAGTGCGAAAGTATGGCTTGAGACTCATTTGCCATGAACACGAGTTTTACCCAACGAACAATTTCTATCAATATTGCACACAATGCTCCCGCTTCACACATTTTCGGGGCCTTATTGCACCACATAATTTGCGCTTCAAACTTGCAGCTTTTCCACTTATGAACAACTTCTCAAATTAAGTTTTTCAATCCACATCTAAGTACGCAGGCGACGAGCAGCAACAAAATCGCGTTGGCGAAGTCTGCACACCTGCATAGGGAAAAGTGTTTGGTGAAATAGAGCCTTTCTGTGTAGATGCAATTGGCACTCTTCCTCCTTGCTACTTTCTGCTACTGGCAACGCTTACATTTCCATCGCTAATGAGTTGGTATTCACATATTTTGCCTATGACTCAAAGTATGTAAATTTATAAGAATGTCTTAATCCGCGTGCACAGCAAGACGAGGCACAACCGTGCAACCGTGCAGCCATGCAGGGCAGGCAGCAAAAAGTAACACCGCAGCCACGAACGCAAACCTTTTTACGCTTGTTAACGACACGCCACTGGAACGTGCCTTATGTGGCAATTTGTGCATAAAAGGTATGGAGAAATGGAATAAAATCATGCACGCAGCGCAAACGATACTGAGTAAATAAAGAAATAAAAGCCACATTAAGGAGGGGGTGCTACAAGATGAACACCTTCAACATTGGAGCTGGTGCCGGAGTCTGCTGGATGGGGTCTTGCGGTGCTGTATTCAGGCAATACTCGTACAATGGAAAATCATTTATCGACTGCAAAATGCAAAGGGAAAGATCGTACCAGTCTGCTGGATGTGTGCACACATTCCCACCAACAAACAGAGACATAAACACAAACATCGTTTCAAGTACCCTGCCAAGAGGACCGCATATCCATTTGCTGTTCAGCATAAGTAAATATTTTGCATACAATTGATGAAGACAACCACTGACAAAGACTATCGCCAGTATAAAGACAATCCAGCTCACTCACATGTACCCATCATTGGCAAACAATCGTTTGTCTCTGACCCACTCTCAATGATGGCTTTACTTGCAGTATAATATGTGAAAGCATTCCAAATTCATTTGAGTTCCTGCGCTTCAATTGTGTGCTAACGTTTAAGAAGCTTCCCGCGAACACATTTCCATGGCATCGTTGCTGCCACACTGGGTCGAAATTACTCATTGATTTCAAGAACATTACTACTTAATCAGGGCGATCCAGGCGTGGTCGCCGTTTCACAATATTGCAGACCACATTTGCAATTAGTTGAATAATTGTTTCCTAGAGTCACACCTTACTTGAGCTTAGTTGAGGTTTTCCAAACAGGAGCCATTGCATTTTTCATACATTTAGTTTGCTTCGCTTCAATGTGTTTCCTTCAGGTCGTTCTTTTATCCAGACAAACTCCTCATCTACGGCTTCTAGAGCATTTATAGGTTTTAAACTGGGTTTGGACGCTTTTTCTATATCATATTGCTCCATTATTGGACGTCTTTCAGATGATTTTCCCCAAGCATTGAAGCATTTATCGGGCTTTTCTGTGAGACTAGCACGGCTGCTGGTGTTATCTGCCTTCTATGATCGTACGATTTTGTCCGCGTGGTAGAGCTGAGATACCTACCTACTCGTATATTGGACATCAAACGCAAAAGCAGTGCTCCAGCTATCATTAGTGGCGATGAATAACTAGGAAATAGGTTCATGAACGCTTTTGAACTAACTTATTTATGCGGGTGTGTTTGTACCCATAGCAACATAGGCCGAAAATTCCGACTTATTTAACATAGAAAAATGGGGGTAATATTCGGCTTCTTGTATACCAGGTTATTGTGCCCTCACATATCTAACGGCTTGGAAGAAAATTGATCGCACATGGATCTCAGGAAGTGACTCCCACAAATAATGTTAATGCAAACACAACCAAACTGCACCCGTAAACCATTTTCCTCTGGTCGCTCGTAGTTCTGTATCATTATCTTCAGGAATGCGGTGTGACACTTTCTGTTGATACTTGCATCATTTTCACTTATTTTCCATTTCCATGTAAGCAGCATATTTGGCGTACAACTCTACTCTTCACCAGACGATTCATCGTTCTTCTGATCACCCGACAAAGGTTCCTCTGCATTGCAGCTTTCAATAAAAGTGATATATGATGAAAAACACAGCTCCGTGGCTCCTTAAAGTCACAATGTCGCAT
The DNA here is from genome assembly GCA_920105625.2 of Clusia tigrina. Classification (NCBI taxonomy): domain Eukaryota; kingdom Metazoa; phylum Arthropoda; class Insecta; order Diptera; family Clusiidae; genus Clusia; species Clusia tigrina. The sequence continues at coordinate 28,101,268 of OV050032.1, forward strand.
ATTGCAACAATGGAAAAGTGCGGTTGGGTGCTTTGGAATTCAATGCTGCCAGTCCTTGAGAAAAGTTTCCAATACATTTCTGCCTCACATGTCGGACCACAATGCTTTGAAACCGTACACAAACCTTGCACAATTTATTTTTAGGTTTGTGAAACAAAAAACGTCTTTCAAAGTAAGCAAAATAACTCAAACACGAAACCTCGCCTCCCACGCATGGCTCAGAACTTCAAAATAACCATGATTAAACTTGACACTTGCTTGCAAAGGGGAACACTCAGAGGCGTATGCTATCAGCTGGAACGAAAAACAATCGTTGGCGGGCACAGTAGGTGCATATGTCAGTACGAGTAGTACAAAGGGAATCAATTCTCGAGCGGACTTTCTCAGAGCAGAGTCAGCTGCAGGAACGCAACCACCCTCGATGGCTACACATAAGAGTGTACGAGTATGCCTGCACTAACATTTTATAGCAGGGGTATTTTGGCACACAGCTCGCAACTCACTTCCCACGCAATCACCTTGCAAATCGTGTTCGAGCGTTTATTTCTCTGCCGTAGGTAAACAATGGCGTAGGTAGCAATTGACATACCTTATGTTGTTGAAAAGTGGGCGTGGTTGCAGAACTTATGTTTATACCCCACTGACAAAATATCTTTCTGATTATTATTAACTATTATTGAACAAATGCGGCTGGAGACGCAAAAAAATCAGTTCACTGATCTGCAAACTTAACCAGGCGTACCTTCTCCACATATAATGCAGGCGATAACACATATTTGCAGGAATCAAGTAGGTGAGTCCGCCCTGTACATGAACGCTTCTGAACTAACTTATTTATGCGGGTGTGTGGTGCCCACAGCGCATATACCGCGACGCGACAATACCGACTTTTTTAACATAGCAAAATGGGGGTAATATTCGGCTTCTTGTAGACAGCTATAGTAAAGCCAAAGGATGTGGCGTCGAAATGCAAAAAAATTTATAAGAAACGACTTCATTTGCAAAAAAAAATGTTTCTAGCCTTTGGATCAGGTACGCCAAGGTAGCGAATGTGTGGGGGATCATGGTGATACTCGTGCGAGTACGACAGTTGCAACATCGTAAGAACTTGCATGTTGGATGTCGGAAGTCGCTGTCGTATCCTATTGGTGTGCGATGCCGTTCAGACTACACCAGGTCTTCGCTATCCTCATGCAGCACCTTGATAACGTTCACTGACGAATGTGGCTTCCTTTTCATTATACTTGCAATGGGGAACAAGTGTATACTGAATTGCCAAGAGTAGAACATCCAAATAGAGACATGGTAAGTAAATATATAAACGTACAGCTATGATCCTATCAGTGCAAAAAAGTGCCACAGCCACCAGCATTTATGTCTGTCATCAATTATCAATGCAATTCTCCATAAGTACGGAAAGTTGGAGTATGCAACGGAATGATCAATATGGGTTAATATATTAACTGCCCCGCCCATATTCTTTTATAATTGGAAACATAAGAAGAGCTCCCACAAATAGAAATGATTAGCATTCAGTTATATGGATGGCCAATGTACAACTAGCACGCCCACTTTGTTTTCATACACGCAGTTTGATAAATTTTCCTAGGGGAATTTTCTTCCATATCCCTATTCGCATATAGGAACATTGTTGATGACCAACTTTGAGAAACCTGTTATTTATTTGCTTTTTTCAACTTTGAAGACTTTTGGGAATCGCCAATTTATACTCTGGACAAGCTACTTCTATATATGTAGTTGGTTCTATCATATTAACAGAACTGGAATCATTTTTCAGAACTGATCGTCCAATTCACTACCGGGTACGGTGGTACCCATCCTCTGTCAGCTGCAGATATCTCACTGTCAATTACTTCTGAGCGTTCTGTTGTTGGCTGCTCTGCTGTCACGCATCACTTCGAGGAAACTTGCAGAAAAACGATATCCTTCCAATTATGTTGGTAGTCTTCTTTGAGGCAAATGTGTATTCGTATTGCATTTCTGACATGTTCCCCGACTAAAATATATCTAATGTATCATATGTATCTGATTCAAAAGAGCATGGAAAAAAACTGTATTGAGTAATGTACAAATTGCCATCAAGACTTAAGTGGAAATTGCCGGTAACGACATGAACAGCTCATCAGCTTGAGCAACTCATCACACAAAGTTAATTGCACCTGTCATTGAAATCACTCTACCTATCAGGGTCTGACAACTTAAGGCATGATTTCGAGTTACGAGATCCGACTCGAATCCCTATAATATACGTTATCCTAGCCGTCAGTTCTAAACTTAGTGTAGTGTCACTCTTAAATGTAAATTTCTCAGCTTTACATATCACTCCATGAGTTTGTCCTTCCTTCAACTGCTATTTTTGCTGTCTCTTTTATGCTTGTTGTCAGGTTTTTGACACTTTTTCGGATTATTTCTACAGAGAACTCTTCAACGGCTTTACTACCCATATATGTATTCTATCATATTAATAGAACTATAATCCTTTTTCAGAACTGATCGTACAATTCACTTCAGGATCAAAATAATTGGTTGAGCGGATCAATCCAAACATAGGTGGGTAGGTAAGGCGGCCACCCGAAGGGCGCACTTAGGCCAACATTGACCCTTTGTGATACCACATGAGACAACAGGTCCCATCCCTTTCAAAGGTCCAACTATTTGGAGCCTTTAATGGAGCAGTTGATGGAGCTAATCTTTTTTTTTTTTTTTTTTTTTTTTTAGGTATCTCCCAAGGAGTCAAACCTGGAAAACTCTTCCGGGATTAAGACAGTCCAAAGCTCTTCTCGGAGATTTTAATCCTAAAAGAGCTAAGGAGTTAATAAATATGCCTAGGGGTAAATTAAGAATCATCACTGGCATTTTAAGCGGACATTGTAGACTCAACTACCATTTGAACAAGTTGGGTATATCTTCAGATGCCATCTGTCGATTCTGTGGAGAAAGTGACGAAACCTCACTGCACCTGATCACAGACTGCGGACCATTGGCACACAATAGACTCAGGAGTTTTGGGGAATATATCTTAGATATGAGCAAGATCCCTCATCTTGATTCCTCCAAAATATGTGAACTGCTGTCGAAAATTAACCTGACAGAAGATTTATAGATGAGAATATCCTCATCTTTCAAATAAATAGGGGCATCACAATAGATCTTTCAGGTCGCAGTGTATAACACCCTTATATATATCTATCTATCTATCTATCTATCTCCCAAGGAGTCCAGAAAGTAGTCGCCTATCCAAACATAGATTGAAATAAAAAATAACAGTTTTTCTTTCAAACCTTTCAAACAGTGAGTAGTTCCTATATTGATATCTGTTTATTACCCTTCCTAAATCGCTATCCAGCCATTGTTGGCTTAGCACAACAGTTTAAATTAGAGAGGTGGTTTTAGTGAGTAAAAATCTCACACTCTTGGGTGGTGCGTACCCCTCATGCAGTGAAGATTTCCCCTCCAGAAGAAAAACAAGCAACAGAGAGAAGCGCTTTCATAAATGAACCCTACAACGAAAAAGGGAGATTTGTTTAGAAATGTTCAAAGCCATCAAGGAGGATATGCTTAGGATGATGATTTCGTTTTGGAAATATGGATAAGAACAAAGTTTACTACTAGAAGAAAGCGTAGCAAACTTTTACAGCCACAATTTCTTCTAGTTAATAATTTGATACCTAAGACGTATCCAAAAAGAGATGTTCAAAGGAGGTCTTTCGGAGTAAATCAAAGGAGATCATCACAAGCCCACTTTAGGCTAATTGCTTCATCGTTCATAGATTCTTTGTAAATAATAAAGAAGCTCGGTTACTGCTAATGACGTTCGCTAGGATCAGCTGATAGTTTAATTGGAAGTATTGAATAATTGAAATCACGTGGCTGCAACAGGACGATGTCACGTGTCAAACACCTCTTAAAACAACGCGTGAACAGCTCGGGGCAGTTTAACCCTGGAAGGTCATCGTTATTTTTCTAACGCAAAGATCATCATTAAACAGCGTCGTCGAAACGACGAACGATGACCTTCCAGGGTTAATAGCATAAGTTCCTGTGATTTGACACCGTTAAAGTTCTTTTTGTGGGGTTTTGCAAAAACCCGCAGTTTAGCACGATGGCCCGCAGAAGTTTTTCGAATGATATTGAACTCAGAATAAGTACAATATCTCCGAATGTTTCGAGGTGTCACTTGACGAAAATTAGTTTGGAGGTTGCTGTGAAATCGGATTTCCAAACTTCACCAAATGTATACAATGTACGCCCAATAAATATATAATATACAAAAATACACACATACATACAACTAAAATATATGATATAAATATTGCACAGTCGCGAATAAATTACGAATTACCAAATATGCCAAGTGCGACTAATTTCAATTAAAAACATTCCTAACTTTCCCACGCGTAACGGTACATATTTTAAAGTCAACAAAAACTTGACAAAAACAACAACGAAAAAATGGCGATACTGAAATGGCTCCCAGCAATAACGCAGAAAATTACAAACATTGCATGTCTGCAAAGCAGCGTGTTCCGCAGATACCAGGCAAAATAGCAGCTATCAGCGCCAGTGCTGCCAAACTAAGGGAAATTCCCTTTTCACATTTAAGAGTCGTTGGAGGCAAATGGCAAATTTCTGTATGTTGAAACCCAGAAAATAGGATATTTTCAACACACCTGTGTCATATCTTCAACAGACAATGTCTGTGGACATCCCGAATACCAAAACAGCTCGAATGAATCCTATAAAAAATTTCGTGGATTTACCAATTCTTACCCATCCTTGCGCCAATATATATATCATTACCAGAACAGACTTACTCATTATACTCAATATTCTAGAAGGTCTTGAGTCCACAATGACACAACAAGCCTTGGTCTTTGCCAAGTCTCAATCTCATTAGATGAAAAGTTTTTCCACTAATTCCAACGCTGGTATCTTCATCATGTTATCACACAGATTTCAGGTACTCATACTCATATAATAGTAAAGTTTGTGTGAATAATAATCTCATTCAATCCGCATATAAGTGGATCCATTCCCTGCATTTTAAAGTAAGGAAGAAAACTACCGAAAGAAAAACTATTTTTATTCACCAAAAAGGAATTTCATAGTGGGATTAGCATAGTGAAAATCTGCCCAAATAACACGATTCAAATAATTTCCTAAACATAGTTGCATGTTTTAAACCTGAAAATATTTCAAGAGCTGAATATATGTGTGTGTGGAAGCCATATGGAAGCAGTGCAGTGGCCTGTACATGTATTCATAAATTCCCGGGAGAATCTGTGCTAGGCAAACTATGAGGAATTCCACAAATACAGGTAATCGTTGTTGAATCATCTGCCACCCATAATGAAACAACGAAACCAATCTTATGCTACAACTAGGAAATTTTCATATGTGATTACAAAACTCTACTGCAAAGAATACTGAAAACAACTATCAATATTGCTACCACTGTCACCCCACTGATACTGCACAGACACATTGATTGAAATGTCTGAATATAGCCTTAGTTCTGTTAAATTGCTGATATAATCCATTGAATCCTGATATAGTCAATTCCTGATATAATCCATTAAGATAAAAGGTGGTGTAGAAAGCGGTAGAAACAAAAGTAGTGGAAGAAAAACGAAAGTTGTGCATATCTATAAATATTACTAGGAGTATGTAGGTTGGCATCCAAAGATCCAAGCATTTCTTTATGCGGATAAATTAAATGCAAGGGAATCACCATCTTAAATATTGGGAGTACCTTGGATTTCACCCTACGAATTAGAATAGCATTTCAATCCCATTGTAGCCATCACTGCCCCCTTCACAACTCGGTCGATAGGCTTAAAATGAGATTGAGAAATCCAATCGAAAATTTGCATTACCAATAACGAAATTATGCTTCGAAGCAGGTGGAGCACTTTGTCATCAAATACTGGCAGCACTGGTCAAAGGAGAGCGTGCGGGCGAATCCGAGCGACGAACAACTCATATGCAAAAGATATCCAAAATGAATTTCACAGCTTAACAACACACACACACACACTTACACATCCTCACCCATCGAAAGCGCCACAAGAATTGCTGCGCGTGGTTGATACGCGCTCCGTCCCAGCGCACTGCGGGTACCAGGCGCTGATTGGATTTCAGATTCGCTGTGGAAGAAAGTTCTTGATTATTTACACAAGCGAGTGGAGCTGGCAGCGTTCATGCGCCCAGAGCGACCAAAGCGACATGGCATGGGAAACTCATTTTCGTTATATGATTCTTATTTGAAATTTTAAACTTGTGTAAATATTCAAATTTTGAATGCAAACACAGAACTGCAAACAGCAAGAAACAACAACAAAAACAACAATAACCACAGCAGCGACGGGAAATATTTGCCTTATGCCTGCTAAAGACACAAAGCAAGAGGCGCAAGTAAAACACTGCGTTGCACTGTTATCGCTTTGAACAACACATCCATGCAGTTAAAAAATGCACACACACAAACACACACACATACAAAACCCACACATAAGCATGCATGCAGGCACTACAAACAGAATCTTACAGCAACAACCCACCAGAAAATCGAATTACCGCAAGCAAGCGAAGCAGAGGTAGTCAATCTGTCTTACTGCTGCGATTACTGAATACATTACTTTACCTACTATGGGCATGCCACGAGCTTGGTCTCCAAAATGCTTCTTTCTATAAAATCCGTTTCTCTTCGAGTCGAAAGCCTCTGTAGCTAGTACTCCTTCCCCCAACACCTTGCACTCATAATTAATTATGGTGTAAGATAATAATTAAGTTATTGTTTTTCAATAATAATAATTATAATAATAATAATAATAATACCTTAGGCATGTCTGCTGAGGTAGGGACTCAAGTAATACAAGAGATAATATTTCATTTATACGAGAATCGGTGAGAGAGACGATCGAATACTTCAACCAAAGACAATATACAGAGTATATTGTCTTTGCTTCCACCTCCACACTCTGGACCAGCAGCAAATGGAACATGGCATTGCTGTAGTGATCCTGGAATTGTTCGTCGAAAATACTCGTAGTTAGTGCACGAGCTGAAAGCCAATCATGGAATAGATTTCTATATAATTTGATAAAAGGCGGAAATTTGAGCGCAACTTTCGTGGCGAAAAAGAGGAACAAATTATCTGCAGGTATTGTTTCCCTTCCGATCCCGACTAAGAACTAAATACGCTCAGCGACCACAATTACGAAAACATCACAATCCATGTGATAAAGGAGGGGGGAAGACTTTTGCATTCCACAAATGAAAAATATCAATGATTAAATTTTTTAAATATGCAACTCGGGAGGTAAAATCCGGAAAAAGGCGACAAAAATGATGATTCTTACAACCAATGAACTACTGCTTACAGAGAGCATATAACTAGGTAAGGGATTGAAACTGTTGCGTTACGAATGTGAATTCCAATGAATTACTTGTATTTTTGGGAGTTTGTTTAAAAAGGCGAGAAGTGTCAAGATCTGAACTAAACTGCTCTGATAACTATTCAAAACGCCTTACGATCATTTTATTATGTCGATTAAATGTTGCATCTCTATTCGAAGCTATTTATAGGGATCACTTAATGTTTATTATGTAAAATGAGACTAAGTTGCACACCAATACATCCAAACAGTAAACAAAAAAAAAAATTATCCATTTTGTTAGTAAGATTGGGTAATATTCCAACCATATGTGCAGACATATAATGAAAAATAGAGAACTAAATAAACGAATTATGTTGAATAATTTGTAATGACTCGTAGTAAAAATAATTGACTGACCATGTGAGTGCGAATCTTTCATCACTTACTTAGATATATGCTAATATATAAATGCTATTTATATAAATTCTTGAATGAAAATGGGTCACAACAGTGGAATGACAGCATTCAGAAAGTTAAAAAAGAAGCATAGTACCATAAGTCAGGTGGTTGAAAGCAAAGCAGACTTCAGGGGAAGGAACGTGGTAGACTTTACTAGTGTGCTGATTGCAAGTAAAATCATTCATTTCATTTCGTCATGGATATACTATGTAGTTTTAGATTTGCTCTTCCCTGCTGGGAGTACAGAGTATAGTAAAAGACATCCAGCATAGGAGTACTCCCAAGTAAACAAACGAACTGGCTCAGCTCCGCTGCTTTGTGTTGTGGTGTCTGTGCCTGTGTCTGTGGCTGCAGCTGCAGCTGCGGCTGTGTATCTCATGAATACACCAGTTAGTCAACGCATGCACTCACAGATGCTCGTACACTGATTGTGTGCGATTGCATGCGTGCATTAATCAGGCAGAAACACCAACAACAGCAGTGGCAGCGGTGTCCGCACCGACTGCAAACGCCGCAGAATGCCTTAAGCAACCAAAGCCGATGCTGGCGTTGTCGTTGGCGTCGTCATTCCGATCGCGTCCAGCATTATTTCAGAGTGAATTCCACGAGCATAAGTACGCGTACCCTACAACCCACACAGTGGAGCACCTACTACGTATGTGAAGGTAAATGCTTTTAGTTGAATACCCCTCCACAATCGAGTCTGTCAACAAGCAGCCGCTCATACTCAAAAATAATAGAAACTTCTCTATCATTCTTGGGTCAGACTTGACTTCGAACAATATCTGAGGTCTCTCTCTATTCACCAATGTGACTCACACATTTTAGTGCCAAACACGCTGGACTTTGCGGCGACAGGATCCTGCATTGGTAAGATTCATGTTCTGGATTGTTTTAGAGCATAATTGCAGAATTCACGAATTGTTCGCTGGTAACTTGACGCATTTGTCTCTTCATCTTTTTTGGAGTGCCCGTAATGCGAACATAATACAATAAGTGTAAGTGTGATAAATTTGGAATAGATAGCTTTATTGCTAAATGAGTACGTCTGTTGGACCCACGGTCTTCTATGATTGTAAGAACCTTGCTAGACAGGTGTTTTGATTGATATCCATATAGTGCATTTCTTTTCATCAGCTATGTGAATGCACATTATGCTGAAGCCTCTGGAAGGTAGAACTGGGTATATGGTAAACGGATTTCTTGCAACAGTACGAGTATATCCATATATCAATCGATGCCAATACTTTTGGTGGAGCTACTCATTAAACATTTTTAACAGGACACCTCTATAACAAACCAAAAGAGTGGTACCAAAACGGCACTATTGCGCTAATTGGATGTGGGTACATCACCACTTAAACCAACCAACCAACCATTATAAATACAGAGGTGCGTTGGTGCTCTCAATATGATTTCTCAACTCCAGGAGCCTCCTCGTAATCGCCTAAAACTCTGTTGGTACATTGTTGTTGTAATTAATTTAATTTTTCAATTGTTTGGATATGGATGAAATGCCTGCAGGACGTCTTGATGTCCCTTTGCCAGTAATTATGCTATTATATATTTAAGGCTCTCGACTTTCATCAATCAGCTATTACGACCAAACCTCTGTGTGCAGAGTAGGGCATCTTTCGCTCCTACACTACTCAAAAGTAGATCACTTGTTTGCCTCTCATGCTCTGCTACGTCCGCTGTTGCTGCTCTGCCCTCATCTTTAGCCTGGAATTTCGTCTGAAGTCAAAATATTTTGAACAATTTCCTTCTTATGTTTCTGTTGTTGTTTTCGTTGTTATGCTGAGTGCGCAACCGATTTGAGTGTGTTTGGCTTTTACTCGTAAATTGCCTGGCCATGTGAAGTGATCTAGGGATACGGAACGATCTGGAATATGGAATGCGCACTGAGGCTCTGGCTGCTGCTGCTTGGCTTGATTTTGCTGTACGTTGTTGTGATTTGGCATGGCTTGTTTGCTGTGAGTTCGAATGCAATCTGGGCGATGGCACCAGGCACCGAATGCGGGCATCTCATTTTGAGCGGCCTCATTTTGTTGTTGTTGTTGTTCGTGAGGCTGTTGTTTATCTTTTAATTGCTGGCTAAAGCACCAAACACACAGGCTGTGGCGCAGTCACCTTTCGTTGGCCATTAGAGCCCATTACTGGAGTGCAATTTGGCTCGGTCTCCACGCAGCAGGTGATGCCCCATCAACCGTGATGCGCTCTTACAATTTTCCATGTTTGCCGCAGAGGAAACTTTTTTCCCATACACCATCTTGCACGGCTGGGTAATTAGCCCACCATTTTCTTAATTGACCATAATTTATGCCAAAATTGCGGCTGTGAGCGCCTTTGCGAAAGATACCTCTTTTAAGAAGAGGAATATGTGTATTTATATACCAAGTATAGACGGGTTTTATAATCGTGTAGCACCATAAATTTTTACAACAATTGACTACCTTTCATCATACTTAGCCTCACGAATTCTTAGAGAAAGCGCCCCAGAGGAGCCACAAGAGCAAATTGCCTGAAAGCTTTGGGGGCCGTCATACATAATAGCCGTATGCCCCGCAGTACCGGGAGAATTCCACAGACTCAGTCTGACCAGAACTATTAATAAGCTAGTGTGGAGGATGTTTCCGAAGCTACTTTCAAAGTACCCATAGGCACCATAGAGCAGCTGAGATGGCACGACTTCCCGCATATAGATAGATATATTTCAGGGTGTTATACACTGCGACCTGAAAGATCTATTGTGATGCCCCTATTTATTGGAAAGATGAGGATAGTCGCATATATGTATATGATATCATCAGTCGGGTTTCGTGCGGACATACATACATCCTGTGAGAGTCAGGGAGTGTACTATTCTCAATATATTTGGATGAGTAGGTACTTGTGGAGCTCGTAAAGTTAGCCGCATTAGAGCTGTGTAGATTGGACAACCATGGTTGAGGTGCTAGGTGCAACGGGAGTGGTATCACAATGAGCCATTATATGTATGTGCTTAAGTGTGCTTTTACGTAGAAGGTACCACTCCTACCTACCTACCTAGGTGCAACGGTAAAAGTTGTTCACTAACCTAATGCATCTCTCTCCAGAAGAGTGCCATATACACATTTCATTTAGCGTATTCAATTAATCCACAAATTTAATTGAAGTCAGTGGTGTTGCTACATAAATTTGAGCATTCAAATAACTGACCGACCAGAAATAACTGTATACAACCATTTGCAGGATATTTTTCAGTCATAAAAATATCCTTATATGCTTTATTTAATAATATATGCAGCCGGGGTCCCAATACCAACTCTCTCCAGGCGGATGCACAGCCGCAAATGTAAAAATCTCTGGTAATATGGTAAAATCAGCAAAACATGCTGGACACCACTGTTGTGCTGCTCTCGCCTTGTATACCGGCGCTGAGTCCTGTCGGAAGCCACAATCCACCCACACATGGTGTTTCAACATATTTCAGAAAATAGGTTGCGTGCTCCGCGTCTCTACAAACCAGCTGCTGCCTTCATGGCGTTTGCCTCAACGAAATGTGTCGAGTAGCATAAAAAACCTTTTTGATAATTTGGCTTTAATAAAAAATACTTGAATTTAACAACAGTTCATATAAGAAAAATGGTTAATTTCTTAAGAACAAGTGTCACCATTCTGTCTCAATAGCCCTGCTTTTCTTAATTCACAACTGAACTCAACCGCAGAGCCCCATGGTATTCAGTTTGACTGCTTTCGAGAGCATTTATGCATTGGCGATGAAGTTGTCGTTTAGTACGAAAGGGGTAGCATCGTTGATGCCTGATCGTTTGTGTGTGTGCAAGAAAGAGACGACATCAATCATAACATTGGCAAGCACCAGAGATCATCATACGAATGAATACGTTTATTCATGTTTGGTCATGAATATCGAAATCACTATTTTCTGCTGTTGGAGGAACTGGGTGCGATTCCAAGGCATTGAATAACTTAGTAGGGATATCACTAGCATAAAGAGGATATTTGAATTTGATATTGCTTTGCAGGATTTATGTGTACAGGCACAGGAAGAACATAAATATGTGCTTCTATGCTTGTTTACCGAATTATATTGTACTTGATTTTTTGTTTTTTTATTAATTTGGTGGAATCTTGAGAAGGTCAACTGAAGCGATAAAACGGGCACGTCCGCAGCCGATTTTATGCTCAACGCTTACATAATCGAATAGTCAGCAAATTCTATCAACTTCTTCTACATATGTACGCGTATGTAATAACGTGAAACTTCTCTTACGAGAAATTAATAAATCAGCACATTATCAGCTGTAGACTAAAAATACATTTCTTAAATAAGTTTAAAAAAAAATAAGTAAATAAATAAAAACAGAGAGCAACGCAGAGTCAAATAAAACAGAAAGTAAACAAGCAAATACGGCAGTGGCAGCCAGTTGGCGGCTTATCTCGATTGGCATGCATCCATCAATCATGCGAGTTTATTGAGAAATATGTACATATGTGAGCAGCGCAAAAATCAAAACAATTGTTACAACAACAATAACAACAACAGCAACAACAAACAAGCACGCAGGAACTGATAAGAAAAATATATACGACTACATGCGCGCACATACATTTATTTACAGTTTTAAAATTATGCTTTTTTCTATTTTATTTGAATTTGTTTCTTGTCTCAGTGACTAAACTGGAAAATGCTCCAAAATATGCGCGTTTTCAACATAGCTCAGGAGGAGGTGGAGCAAGAGGAAGAGCAGGCGCAGTTTCCAGTTTCGAAAATAGAAACCGCTGCATGCAATCCACTCCACTCCACACACTCAACTCGACTCCATTGGACTCAACCCTACTCGATTCCATTCGACTTGGCTTGGTGCAACATGACTCATTTCAACTTGACTCGACTACAGCACATTCCAAATGCCGTCAAGCAAATCCACTCAAAATGCACACAATCGCACAATGACAAATACACACTGGCGCGCACACAAGAGCGGCAGCGCTGCCCGCGTCGGCGGCGGCGGCAGGCAGAATTCAATGAGTTTGCAGCGCCATCCGCTGGATTCAGTTTGACTTCAGCACGCTACACTGGTTGAAGTAGTTCTCCGTTGAGTGATTTAAAATATTGTTGTGTTGGCAACTGTTTTATCCCTTCATAGCTAAACATAGTATCCTTGCATCCTTGCAGCGCGTTAGCTTAGCAGAGCGTTTACAGTTGTGTTTGTGTTGGCTGACAAGCCAAAAATAGAGGGAAACAAAAGAATTAAGCAGCAGCATCCTTCGTCCTGAGCCAAGGAGCAAAATTGAGTGAATTTAATAGCGCAAATTGTTTGAGTGTATCCTTGTGTACTTCAACAGAGGACAGAGAGAGAATCGCAGTGAGTGTGGAGCGAGGGAGTATTATGCGCGCGCATAAATAAAGCATCTAAAAAGAAACAAAAACAATATAACAAGCAAACAAAAACAAGAAAAACAACAAAAACAACAAAAACAACAAAAACAAGACCAAAACCCAAGAGCCAAAATATTAACTAACTAAACTAAGTGAATTCGGTGGCGTATTTGCATGAGGAACCAGCATTAAACACAGAAGAAAGCGACAACAAAAACAACAATAAAAGCCACACGCACACTTACGCGTAAATAGAGGCTTTATTTTGTGTAAAATAACAACAAACACAACAACAACAACAGCAGCCACCACGCACGCATAACAGGAACAACATTAAGAAAAACAGGATCAGCACAGCGGGTCCTGTTGTTGCTGGCATTGCGTGAAGCACAGCAAACGCTCCCACATAAGCAGGTAAGTGTTTCGCCCGTCTGGCTGAGTGTTTGCGTGCGTGAGTATGTGTGTGTGTATGGGTGCGTGTGGGTGTCAAATCGATTTTTTTCCATGTTTGTGTTGTTTTATCTTTTTGCTCATATTTTGCAGCGTCGTTACAATTTACAACAATTTACCTCGCCTGATTTTTAGTAGAAGAAAAAACAGCAACAAGAACCACACTGTGCAAGGACCATGTTGCCAGCACATCCTTCCGTATCGTTCCGTTCCGTTCAGCTCAGTTTTGTTTTTATTGATATAATTCTGTATTGTCTGTTTTCGTTGTGGCTGCTCATGTTTCCATATTCTTTTTGTAGTTGTAGTTTTTCTAGCTCTTTTTGTAGTTGTTGTTGTTGTTGTTGTTGTTGTTGTTGTTGTTGTGATTCTTGTTATTGTTGTTGTTGTTTTTGTTTGGGTGTTGGGTACGGCTTTGCTGGTCCATTTGTGTATTTGCTCATTCAATGCGCCTCAGCTGGTGTCACCTGCTGACATAAGTACTCGTACTTTCTTTCTTGTCACATGCAGAGCATCCTTTGCGGAAGTAGTTTGGTCCTTTGTCCTGACATATTTTTCCACAGGCCATCTCCCTCCTTTGAACCCCCCACATCCCTCGTCTGTATGTATATCATAGTTTTCTATTTGCCCTTTTGCTGCTGTCGTTGCTCGCTCCTATTTGCAACTCTTGCACAATTTTTCATCTTTCCGGAAAGGATGAACGTAGTTTACTCCTCCCACTTGTTTTTCTTCATATTTTTTTTTTTATTATATTTTTATTCTTATAATTTTTTTATTTTTTTTTGTGTTATAATTTGTTATTCTTGTTATATATTTTATTTGCCTTGTGCGCCTTGCCAGCTTGCAAAATGTATCCTTGTGTTACAAGTACAATTTTTCCCGTACTACAATATTCACTTTTTAAATTCGAGTATTCCAGAATTTCCTTGCTTGCATATTGAAAAGTTGGCAGCTTTCTTTTTATGCTGTGCTTACATTCAACGCAGCCTGTTGTCCAATTAAGTGCACACTTTGCACGTCGCCAAGGCTGTCATAACGTACGAGCACATAAATATCGTTCATCGCCTTCTCCGGGTTTTTGTAGAAGCAGCGCTCCGCCTCCAAAAACTGTGCATTTGTGTCCAAGAACATCGCATAACAAGTGAATGTAATCGAGACTGTGCGTTGTTCGCAGTCCCAGTAACAATTCTAACTAAGCAGGTCACTATTATAAAGTTCAAAGCGTCATTAGGAACATTTAAAAGGCTTTTAGCATATTTATAAAGTGATTTGGATTCCATTGCGCGCACTCTGAATATATTTTTCCACTTATTGTTCTTAGGCTGCAGAAATTGCAACTCGTACGAATCCTTTCTAAAACCTCTGAAAATAGTTTATAGAGGTTCTACCAAGCTTTTATTGAGCTTGGAAAAGGCTACTTCAATATTATTTTTATTTGGACTGGATTTGCCTAACAGCATCTTGAAATTCCTTGTGAACATCGCCGCTTCTGGCATCGCGGATTTATTCGGTCAACAGATCAATAGTTGACACGCTGAGTGGTCTCGTTGGAAAACCATGACGGAAACGTCCATACGACTATCTTGGAAGCAAGACCAAAAGCAGTCTAGAATCACAGCGCGAAATATTTCATCGTAGATGGTTGACAATCGTCCCCAAACAATACGGAGTTACTGCATCAAAATAGACACCAAAGAGTCAGTGATGGGCGACTCCGTAAATTCGGCATTTCGTTCATACACGAAGACACTCAACCCCAAAGATTTCTTTAGTTTTGCCAAAATCTGTATCTGTATTCCAAATGTTCGCAGAAATGTCGGTGTATCAAATGGTTTCTCGGCTTCAGCTCTTGTGTTAAGTGAATCTTATATGGATGGAAGCCACAGATTCTGCTCCAGGTGGTGGTGTGCGAACGCCACAGTTCTTGCGGACACCAAACAATTGCGATACTTCGATTGTCGCGCTCTCATTCGCCAACGACGTTTGTTAGTTATTGAGCTGGGGCGACGAAATTGTGCTGCTTTAATTACTACGAAGCCGGTTTTCGGGAGGTGTCTAACAATACTCCAAATAGTTCTTCAGTTCGAAAATCATCCTGACTGAATATTTCCTGTAAATCGGAACATGCTCTCGTATACAAAGCTACCACAGCTTTGTGCTAAACTCGACTATTTGTATATTGCCTAAAATTAAGGACCTTTCTAGGATACTGTATCAAGCATTGCCAATAACGTGTGTCATCAAATGACAGCAAAATATTTTGGAAGCATAGGAAACCAGCAAAATTCAAAGATATTTCACCCTCATGCGAAAACATTTTCTTATATTTCGAGTTATTTCTTATTAATTTACAAATAAAGTTTGGTGACGGTTTTTGAAGGACGATTTCTCTCCTTCTGGCGTCTTACAAACCATACGCTTACAATCGTTTAGCATATTTATCCACTGAAATGTGTCCATGTCAGGCAACTCTCCTTACGATCTTTGATTTTCCGATAAGGTTCCTTTAATATCTTTCTGTAGCATATAACTTCATTCAATTGTAGTCCTATAATGATTCTGTGAACAAAGTTTAATAGCATAGTTTTCTTTGTATTCGTATATAGTAAACGACGTCCTGTAACAAAGAGAGATATTCGTTCACAAATGGTTGGACACCTGCTAGGAGCATTGTATATTTCAACTTTACTATCCCATTAGGTCACAGAGACACCTGAGCCAACTCAGCTGCGAAGATTTGAAATTTGGTTGCCAACATATCGAACAACGTATTGATGCCACAAGTTAAACATAATCGTACTCGTCCTATATCTTCCAATCAAACAGGGTCTGGGCTTTTTGAGTCGCTTCCATCAACATTCTTAATGGGTTCTCTTGGATTTCTTCTATTCATTACTTTCAGCTTCCCCACAAACCGAGTTATTTGTTCGACGCGTAGTACAGTGACCACATTTTAGAGTAGTAAGAGGCATGTATATCACAAAGGGTACTTCAAGTTCCTCCGCAAACAGTGTTTCTCTTGTCTGTATCTCTTCATACATGTCTTAGGTCTATCATGACACAAATAATTTATTTACTTGAATTTGTTGTGCTAATAGTTCCATCACTGGATTGTGTCAAGTAATTTCGCTTTTATTAAAGAGGTTTCATTTAAGCGCAGGTCATTTAAGCAACTCTAATAAAATATTTTCTTTGTACAGTTTCGCAACATTTCCATAAGTTTCACTTCACATCTAGAATATTCTTATCCCTTCTGCTTCCAAGTCACAACTGCCCACAAGCATTTCTTTTTTATATCAGCTGCTTCTGAAGTCACTCCAATAAATTCTATAACTGTAACCATATGCAAACGAGATCTAATGATTAAGACTTAATTGTATAAGCACGCTGTTTATGATTTGTTGTTTATGACGTCTTCGTTAATGACTTCTCATAACTGACTTACTACTTATGGCCTTCAAGAAGCATTTTAACGTTTATCCTTGTTTAGTTAAAAATGACGAAGAGACTATTTCTGTATTTTTGACACTTGAAAGTTGTTGATTCTTGCCACATGCAAACTATGTGATTAATTTCAGAACTGGCTATTTTCAAGTCCTGAAATTACACTATAATACACCTCTCTACGAGTATGGCATGCTTAATTTCCCGCCTATACTACAGCTGCCGCACGGCGCTTCAATACTGTTCACACGGCAGGGCGCCCTAATCGATTATGCAGTTGTTGACAGTAGATATCGATGAAGAGGGTTTTCAATGCTTTCCGCGCCCAAAGACGCTTAGCAGATCAGAGCAGACCACAGTAAACAGTCATCAATCAACTCTAGAGCCAGTCAAAGCTGTTTGCCAAGAAACGAGCACAACAGAAGAAACCTCGAAGGCGCTGCGGCATATGGCATTGATTGAGCACCGCGGGCGTAGCCAGACATTCACACTTTGGCAGGACTTGAAGTAATTAGCACTTCGCTGGCACGAACGGCTGCAGCTCCACTTAAAGGAACTCAGAAAAAAAACACCGCCATGGAGGAGAAAGAGCGAAAAAACTACAGAAGTGTATAAAGGATGAACGCGAATTGATTTACTGCAACGAGCATACCTCCACATGCACATTCACAGTCGTGCAATGAGTTGTCAAGAGGCATCGACGTTCCAAAAATAAGAAGAACCACACCTCAATTACGTTTTTTCGACAAAGGTTCATTTACTGTCGCTAAGCACCACCACAAACGCAACTAAAACAACAGCTTCCGCCTACGCACCGTCGTCAATTGCTCCACCACCACCACCACCACCAGTATCGCCAGCACTTTCCAAAAATACACCCTCATCCCGGTCATGAAGAGCGCCGAACATGACACTCGTTGGTACTCATTACTTTGCATTATTGTTATTTTCAAGGGACTGAGTCTTCCGAGCGCACCAGCATTTTGTGGCGCGGCCGTATAGGATGCGGATATTCTGGGCTACCATTATTCATAAAGTGTCCAACGTCGCAGAAGCGCTCGACGAGCGACAGAACTGAACATGTCCATTCAACATTTCGCCTGTCAATCAAAAATCAAAAGAAACGGCAACAGCAAAATGCCTCAGCAGGAGGTGAGCAGCGAAAATGGAAGATAAGGTACGAGTACTCACAGTGCAGTACAGATTTGGAAGCGGGCGCTGATGGCGGGAGGTGGGCACTTTAATCATAAAAGAAACCACTTCGATTTGTTCTGGAATGAAATAACAAAAGCAACAATCTTTGAAATGTTCACGGTTTGATGGGTTTCACACTATGACACTGGAATTGCAGTGGGACGGGGCGGGGCGGGTTAGTCAAGAAAAATGTGCTTTATATTTTCATTTAAAAAATAACTGAAGGAAGAAAGGAAATACGAGAGTATTGTTGAAAGGAAAATACGAGTGTATTGTGATGATTAGTACCAGCATGCATCTTCTAATGTAGGCGGATGTACGAGTATATGGAAAGTTTAAAGTGGCCGTGGCCGTGGCCGTGGCTGTGGATAAAAGGTATATGCCTACCTACGTACGAAAGGTGTGGAAAATAATTAAATATTAAATGTATGAAGTTGATTCTCAGTGAGGCTGAATGTGTGTATGGAGGTCAATCAAGAGGGGTTCCACATCACCGCTATATTTGAACCATTTCCAGAGCTCGTGTGTGGCACTTAAGAACTCAAGAGAATGTATATATAGAGTACAAATAACGCATATAATCTATAAACGGATATAGGAAGGCATGGGTAAAGCGTGTGCTAAAAGAGCAGGGCAAAACAATGTATTTAGAAGCTCGCCGTATAAAATAAATTCTTATTATTTAATTACCTGATTGAGGGGCCTCAAGGGATTGGGTGGAATCACAATCAAACTTAATGGCCTGAGAGAAACTCCTTCAAGGCTATCATTTCGATCTGAACTTAAGCCAATTATGTAAGTATGTATATACAGAATCACGTTCATATACTACATCACAACTAATGCATGACACAAACTTGGAGATCTACTTAACCAACTTGGTCTCTCCTATCCAATTAGAGCAATATGAATCCATGGCAGATTCAGATTATTTGCGCTAAAAAAATGTTATTCCAAAAAAAAAAAAGGAATTGCACGGAAATGGCACATTGAGACCATCTTTTATTTTTAAAATAAATATGAATCCAGCTCCAATTGCACCACATCAAGCCAAGCTCAGCATTGATAATGTCATCTAATTGGCACACCCTCTTCCTTCACATACGCTTAGTAGAACTCGTATGGAAAAGAACAAATTATTGCTACGAGAAAACTCTGAAGATCACTCTACGAAAAGTGGCCGTAAGCAGAAGTCACCCAAAGAGTCCCTTACCAAAGCTTACGAATACATAAAGGCCACCACCAATTGATGGTTCTAACCTGGCCACTGCAACCCAACCGCTACTAAGGACGCACGCAACTCCTCCTGTGCTGTCCGTTGTAAATATGTCCTGTTGCGCAATTTGCCATAACGCATGAAAAATGAAAAATACCAAAACCCCCAACCCCCCAACCACCCATCGAGCGAGCCATTATCAATACGCTTCTGTATAGAATCTATGCCCAATCGATTGTGCCCTTTGCGGTCTCAACTGTAGCTGTCAATGTCAGCAGGCAGCAGGCAGCAGGCATCACTCAAAGTAACACCGGGGAAGCTGCTGGCGCAAAAAAACTTTAAAGTGAAAACGTAATAAAGCGAAAAATGCTTCCAGGCACACAAACAAAATAAATATTGACCACATGTGCCGCACACTAAACCGTCCACAGAAGAATTGGGAGCGACCGCAACGTCCGCATGCCAAATACGAGCAGCGAACATGGTGGGGGCTCAACAACCCCTTCATGGGGTTTGTGATTTGTGTCAGTGTGTGTGTTGGAGTGTGAGTGCAAGTGAGATTGTGTTACTGCGTAGCTGTATAAATCCCCGCAGTAAAAGCCGTTACCATGAATGTAGTTTCCTGGCACGCCAGTGAGCTGTTGCAAGAGTATAAGTTGAGTCTAGTCTGCAGACTGTCTCAAAATTGGGCAGAAACAGGCCAGTCTCAAGATACTCTTTTACTACAAATATAATTTGCTTTGTGATGACCATCAGCTGACGACTTCTGGTGGACAAGACATGTTAATGAAGACAGAAGATGAAACATTCTTGATGTATTTGTGGTTGGCCTAAATGCGTATTAAATCTCTGATAGCTCTAAACGTAAATATGTGTAAGTTACGGATTTCACCTTCAAGTATCAGGATCTACATTGTAACTTATTTTTTTACTCGTAATCAAGTCCGAAAACTCCTTGCACCGATGCTATATTAGTCCCGTCAGAGTCCATCATACATGTGAACCCGTGGTTAGCACGAGTTCAGCTGAGGTCTTCTATGTTGGACATCATTACATCTGGGGACTGTACTAGCAATTTTCGGCATTATTCCTTCTAAGATATGCGGCTAATGTAAGTTTTTTCTGGCTGTGCTAAAGGCTTTCCTATAAGAATACTCTTCTTGCTATGTAATGAAGACAAAGTTCTTCAGTCCCTGAGTCTCCAACCTTGTTCACATAATCTAGAGAATACTGTTTTTATTTACTTTTAGCGAGTTTTGTTTGTATCGAAGACATACTTGTTCTATCTTTGAGTTTCTCCAGTGTGCTGAATGAGATCTCTGACAGACTACGAACGATTATTATGGACTACTCGTAGACTCTGTACCAGTGCTGAGCGATGTGATTAATATTCTTGTAAACATCAAGCGCGAATATGGTCTCTGAAATTACATTTATTTAGGAGAATATCGAGACAGGTAAGCGGAGTGAACAGAAGCAATAAGAGATGCTAAACAACTGCTATCGAGTCGTATGTGGTCCGAAAGCAGACTGTTCCAGAGTTAGATGCAAATGTCTCGCGGCCTTTGCGAACGATTCAAATCTCTAAATAAATGCATTCGGATTGTACTCGTATTTCCGGGAGTTTCCAATGATTTACCAATTCCCCAATTTTCTGCAGGGGTGTGACCGCGAGTGTGGTTGTGTGTGGGGGCACGAATGTAAGTTCGCGAATAAATGGCTGCGAGTGCGGCTCCCAGCTTACGGACTGGTGGTAACGAAAATGAAATAAATGATGTAAATTATTTTTGGCCAAAAGACATTACTGCAGCGTGTAGTTAACTACAGAGCGAAACATTTATCATGGCAGCTTTGGCAAGCGGCCGCAGACAGCAGATATCCGGAGACGGGCTGGACGCCACATGTACATGTAGTGCGAGTACATGAGCATACAGTTGGAGCAGGTTGTTTGAATTTATGACTAAGAAGCTGTTTAGCAGAGTTTTTCTTTTGTCTCTCAGCGCTTCTTTATTTTCTCTTCTATTTGCTTTGGGTGGAAAGTGCTTAGCAGAAGCTGCATGTTGCCTAACACTTATGAGTATGAATCATGAGCGACATGGCGACATGAAGATATGGGGAGTTGGAGACATGACGACATGAGTCACATGGGGGTATGTACCTTTAAAGAGACGCTTTTAAGGAGGTTACAAAGATTAAACACCAATGTTAATGGATGTATTAGCAGTGTATGTGTGTGGTTGTGTGTGAGTGCGGGGGTGTGTGTCTTCACTCAACACAACAAGAGACAAGACAGAAACAAATCGCCCACATTTTTACACTACTCGTACATCACAGAGAGAGAATTTTGTCTTGTTTTCATATTTTCTCAAGTACAGCATCCGTCAGAGTCTGATATAAATTAAATGACTTTCATTTTCGTGCTGCGACACCTTCTGCCGTCGGTGTCAAATGTGTTCGCTGTCAAATTATGTCCTTGCCTGGTAACGGGCACTGATCGGCCACTGTTGTGTACTCGTACGTCTGCCAGTCAATTCACTTTGCTCTGCTCTGGCAGAACTGTCAGGTTTCTTTTGACAGGTGCGCCAATCATTTTGTTGTCGCTGCTTTGCGAAAGGAATAAATCGTGTTACACCCTAAAAGTATCTTTGTATTTATAGTGAAATTTCAAGTGAACAACCATGTCCCAATATTGCTGCCTACTTTTGGGCTGCATACCTATCCTGTGTTAAACAACCCAAATGTTCGCGCCACTTTATAGCTTCCTAACAATACTACCAGAAATTTAACGAGCTCTGCAGTCGTGTACGCCCTCTGTACTAATCTCTTCGCTCACTTGTTTAAATTCATAAAACACAAAGATGTACTCGTGGATAAATTTCCTATTAGCAGTTGCTGAAGTCAATCTCTTGAAGCCGATAAAGCTAAGCAGTCTTAATGCCTAAAAATATGTCACAAAATCAATGAGCAGTAAATGTTAAATGTCGTACATGCACCGCACTTAATGATAAACAATAAATTCCATAATAGCGGCAGTTTGACATGGTCCTGCCCGACCGCCCGCCAATCTGCTCGTCTGTGTGCCTGTTGAGAAATGTTCCAAATTAAATTCTGCTCTGCTCATAAAAACAAAATTGATTTTTAAATATAAAAATTCTATGGCAAAAGCGAGTAGCTTTGAGTAGCGTTGAGTAATGGCAAATTAAGCAAACATGAATTTGATGTGCAGCGATTTGGGGCACAATGACCCGCATGCCCTCCCCTTGATATGGACTCTAAGAACTGTTTGTGAGCATAAAGAGAGGAATAGCCACATTTCTTTAATGGAATTATGCGTAGATCATTCGACATGCTTTGTTGTTGCAATCTTCTTCTCGCAATACTACCAATCATCAGTGTTGTGGTCTCTTTCTCTCACCTTGTGACACTTACATAAATCATAGATGATGTTATCTTTGTTGCGCTAGTGCGCTACCTGATCGGATGATTTGGAACTGATCTGGACAGCAACCAAAATCAATAAAAAGGATCAGTGCGGCTTGTGAGTTATATTCAATTCTGTCTTGAAATCATCAGTGACAAAGGTGAATTGGAGATAAAAGTGTTGTGGAATGAAATTTTTGGATGTTTCTTAAGTAAATTACGAGAACTTTTCCTGAAGCTAAATTGATCAAACAAATGATTTTGTATTATTTGACATAATCCAGGGTTATGAACAATTGGCTAGAACTAATTTTCTTAACAATTCTTATATATTGAGAAGTATATGACAGAAACTTTTAAATAGTTTGTTGGAAGAAGGTCTTTTGTTCCATGTTTATATGTGGCTTTTGGATGAAAGATTGTAATTTGGAACATCCGTCGATGTGGGCGACGCAACCATTTCAATAAATTGTGGTTTCTTGATTGCAACCCTGAGTCATCCCGCTACACCCATGCCATGAAAGTGAGAAAATTGGTACTCCATAATACTTATTGGAAATGAGTGTCTGTGAATCATGCACGATAGTTTTCTATTTGAAACTAATAGCCTAGGATGATGTAAAGATATTTCTTCAAAGAGCATAATTTTCAATCAACAATAAAGCGTGTAAAAAGTGCCCGTAAATATCCGAAATGAGGCTCCCGAAATGAGGCTTTCCTTTCTTTAATGGCAAATATTCATAATTATTGTGGGTCCAGTTCGTCTATAGCGGGAGCAATAGTGCCGGGATCGTGACTGACGTATTGGCATATTATTTCTCGCATGTCCTGATGACAACTTGGAAATATCTCTACATGTCAGCTATTTTATTGAAAACATGTTGAAGTCCTTATCATCGTTTGAGCGGTCCGTTAGTCAGGGGATCAATCAACTGCCTCGACTTGATCGCGTATCACTGTCGACAACTGTGTCGGTTTTGACCGGTCACTGCATACTGGGAAAGAACGCAGAAAGACTGGGCCTACCCTCAAACGATTTTTGCCGAGTCTGTGGTTCCGAGAAGGAGGACGAGATGGTTTTCCACCTCTTATGCCACTGCCCATGCTCGAGCAGAAAAAGAATTCGCCCCATATCTTACAAGCCTGGCAGAGCTGTCATCCTTTAATATTAGGCACATAGCAAGATTCATCAAACTATCAGGAAGGTTTCCTGCTACATATTGGAGAAGCCGTGCCTTTCCCGGCGCTGTCCTTGCGCTGACTATCACCATCTTTGAGTAAGAGAATTTTTAGTCAGTGCTTGAACGGCGCCACACCGTGGTATCACAATGGGCCATTAGGTGTGCTCAAGTGTGCTTTTGGCAAACTAGGCGGCCACTCCAGCTACCCACCTAGTCAGGGGATCACAAAGTTCAAGTGGTAATAGTAGCCGTTAAGAGCTCGAAAGCGTAGGTGCGAAAAATGTCTGCAATTCCCAAACAATCAAGTATTCTGCTATCCAACCATGATAAAAAGGAAAGGATTTTTAATTGGCCTTTCGAACGACGCTATTCCGCCCCTGTCAAAAGGCGATTATTAAAAGCAGCGGATCTGGATTTCATACCAGTATATGCGGTATATTTAATACGATTTGCACTGCATTCCACGCTGAGCCGATTATTTTTAATCCATTTCATTTCACAACTTACCAGCTCAACGTCTCAAGCCCTCGTACGCCGAGACAGCACTAGAACAAAGTAAGCCGCTCTGATACTATGAAATGCGACATAAAACATAAAAGTATCGTACTTACGCTCATTGCGAGAAGGCACAGCATTTGTAGCGGGTTTGACGAGTACCTTTAAGCACACAATTCCTCAAGCAACCGCCGCCCGCACTGCTAATCTTGCTAGAGTGTTCTCATTTCGCCGCAATGCTTTTAATTTGCGTAATTTGAGTAGAACCAACAATTTAGTTTGCCACCTCAGCACTTACCGTGGGTGTGCAAGGTACTTAGTGAGTTATCCTGGTTGCAGCCTGACGCACAGCAATTAAATTTATATAAATTCCACCCGAATAAATACACAATAAGTATGCAAAATGCGAATTGATATATTCTGAAATATTAAAACTAACAATTTGTGCTGTGGAGCGGAGTGCAGATCCACACACACAGCCCCAACCAACGGAATCGATCAAAACCCACCCATCAAAATACATAATCCAATCCAATTGTTAACAAATATGAAATATATCAAATATATCAAATACTCAAACAGAGGAGAATTTCATAACTGGCAAATATTCGTGGCAACTTGGAAGCAAAACGCAAATCTCAAATCCCTATTGCCGTAAAGCGACTGTGCTGGTGGCTCTACCTCAAACTGTGTCTGAATTTATACAACACAAACCCACATCCGAAGTGATATCCCAGCAGAGAAGAATGACTACACACAGTACGCAACTAGCGAGTGAAGAATTCGCGACTACCAATCTAGCGAGTGCGCACAAGTCAATACGCAAGTAGCGAGTATACAACCAGCGAGTTCACAATCACCGATTTCACAACTAGCAAGTAAGCAACTAGCGACTTCACAACTAGCGAGTATGCAACTAGCGATTTCACAACTAACGATTTCACAACTAGCAAGTATACAACTAGCGAGTTCACAATCACCGATTTCACAACTCGCAAGTACACAACTAGCGAGTTCGCAACCACCGATTTCACAACTAGCCAGTATGCAACTAGCGAGTTCACTATCACCGATTTCACAGTTAGCAAGTATGCAACTAGCGATTTCACAACTAGCGAGTATGAAACTAGCGATTTCACAACTAGCAAGTATACAACTAGCGAGTTCACTATCACCGATTTCACAGTTGGCAAGTATGCAACTAGCGATTTCACAACTAACGATTTCACAACTAGCAAGTATACAACTAGCGAGTTCACATTCACCGATTTCACAACTAACGAGTACACAATCACCGATTCCACAACTAACGAGTTCACTATCACCGATTTCACAACTAGCGAGTTCGCAACCACCGATTTCACAACCTGCAAGTATGCATCTAGCGATTTCACAACTAGCGATTTCACAACTAACGATTTCACAACTAGCAAGTATACAACTAGCGAGTTCACAATCACCGATTTCACAACTAGCAAGTATACAACTAGCGAGTTCACAATCACTGATTTCACAACTAGCAAGTATACAACTAACGATTTCACAACTAGCCAGTATGCAACTAGCGAGTTCACAATCACCGATTTCACAACTCGCAAGTACACAACTAGCGAGTTCGCAACCACCGATTTCACAACTAGCCAGTATGCAACTAGCGAGTTCACTATCACCGATTTCACAGTTAGCAAGTATGCAACTAGCGATTTCACAACTAGCGAGTATGAAACTAGCGATTTCACAACTAACGATTTCACAACTAGCAAGTATACAACTAGCGAGTTCACAATCACCGATTTCACAACTAGCAAGTATACAACTAGCGAGTTCAAAATCACCGATTTCACAACTAGCAAGTACACAACTAACGATTTCACAACTAGCAAGTATGCAACTAGCGAGTTCGCAACCACCGATTTCACAACTAGCCCGTATGCAACTAGCGAGATCACTATAACCGATTTCACAGTTAGCAAGTATGCAACTAGCGATTTCACAACTAGCAAGTATACAACTAGCGAGTTCACAATCACCGATTTCACAACTAGCAAGTATACAACTAACGATTTCACAACTAGCAAGTGTGCAACTAGCGAGTTCGCAACCACCGATTTCACAACTAGCCAGTATGCAACTAGCGAGATCACTATCACCGATTTCACAGCTAGCAAGTATGCAACTAGCGAGTTCACAATCACTGTTTTCACAACTAGCAAGTATACAACTAACGATTTCACAACTAGCAAGTATGCAACTAGCGAGTTCGCAACCACCGATTTCACAACTAGCCAGTATGCAACTAGCGAGATCACAATCACTGATTTCACAACTAGCAAGTATACAACTAACGATTTCACAACTAGCAAGTATGCAACTAGCGAGTTCGCAACCACCGATTTCACAACTAGCAAGTACACAACTAGCGAGTTCACAATCACCGATTTCACAACTAGCAAGTATACAACTAACGATTTCACAACTAGCAAGTATGCAACTAGCGAGTTCGCAACCACCGATTTCACAACTAGCAAGTATACAACTAGCTAGTTCACAATCACTGATTTCACAACTAGCAAGTATACAACTAACGATTTCACAACTAGCAAGTATGCAACTAGCGAGTTCGCAACCACCGATTTCACAACTAGCCAGTATGCAACTAGCGAGATCACTATCACCGATTTCACAGTTAGCAAGTATGCAACTAGCGATTTCACAACTACCAAGTATGCATCTACCGATTTCACAACTAACGATTTCGGCCGCCCTACTACACTACATGTTACCAGCCGTCCTCTGTGGTAAACATGCTAGACTCACACTCAGAGCCAAATCCTGTCCCGGACTTGGTCTCAAAAATCCTTCTTCCTAAAAAATATTTATCTCTTCCGAGTCGAAAGCCTCAATAGTCAGTACGCATTCCTCACCCTCTTGCAGTCATAATGCATTTTGGTGTAAGATATAGTAATAATATTAACTAGCGATTTCGCAAATAACGATTTTACAACTATCAATCTAGCAATTATGTATGCACTTAGCGATCTCAAAACTATGCGACAAGCGAGTGACTATACCGAGAAGATGCACAACGGTCTCCCCCCATCACGTGGAGTTAGCCAACAAGTTTAGGGCTCTTGTGTAGCGCTCCACTAAGTGTGAACTAGTTAGTCCTTAACCTGATCTCTACAATTGACTTTTATTTATTAGAGATCAGAATTAGCTTTCTAAGCGGCATTAATCGAGTATCCGGTTGGACTGAAGTGGTTGGGATCGTATAGTGTGGGAACATCCAAGACTTTTAAGCGGTTTTCTAACCGATTCTCCCTTCCTCACCTGCCGCATTAACAATTTCCTGTGTCGTTGTAACTTAGGGAATCGATTCCTTTCATTTCCCTTTGAGTGGATTATTTAACAGAATCAGTTAAAATGCTAATATTAAAATTACAAAAATTTATATTTTGTTTTAGAAAAGAATTGTTTATGAAAAATTTGCCATTTGTAAATAATTTTCTATAAATTTCGTTCAAGACTGCAAAAACCTTCTTCTTATTTTCCAAAGCGTCAGTAAATCAACTTTTGAAAGTAGTTGTTTTTTCTTACCTCGACTTCTGTAAAACTGACGAGGATGTTCCACAACTTTTTGATTTTATTAAAAGTTGAATTTCTGAGAATTCTTCTTGTTATCATAGATTAACTAACTGGTCTAAACGATCAAAAACAAACTTGAGAATCCATACTTTAGACTCTACTATAGAGACTGCACTTCAATTAAAGGGCATGATGCTAGTCGGAGAGCTTTACTGCCGGGGTGTCGGAGTCAGCATGCATGCGTGCCTATGTGCAATGTGTGGATGAGTCTGCAGCATGGGAAACATGACTTTCGTGGACATGTTGTTGTTGTTGCAGCCTTATTGTTATTGTTGTTGTATTACTCCCGAGCTGCTTGGCTGAATGGCAATGCCAGAAGCACTGCACTTAGCTCAAATTGTTGAAATTTTCAGCTCCGAGCTGGCTTCGCACAACGAGTGCGACTCATGGCAGCAGCGCCTTTCGTATTGTTATCCAGCATAGTTGCTGCTGCTGCAGTTGCAGCTACTGCTGTTGTTGCTGTTGGTGTTGGTGTTATTGTTACTTTTGCTGTTGTTGGAGTTATTGCAGTTATTTTATTCGCAATTGTGACTGTGTGTGAAAATGCCTTGCCATAGCGTTTGTTTTCTAAACTTTCTCACTTGGATTTCTTTGAAAGCTTTTGAATTGCATTCAATTGAATTGGATTGAATTGGAATGCTTGTGAAGTGTGAAACATTTACGCATTGTATTGTATCGTATTGCATTCTATATACAAACATACGTAGGAATGCTTGAAATGTAGTTAAATAAAAATGTGTAAAGAGATGTTAGTGGGAAATCATTTTGGTATGACACAAAACAATTTAAGCGCTGGAAGCATTCGCACACATTTGGCGAGCAATTTTCAGGTTTGTTATGCTGGCGGCATGGATCCTATGACAATGACCTGTGAATGACCTTGTTAGCACTACAAACCTATCAACATTAAACATCTAACCGATCGGTATATATACGCGATATACATATGTCTACAATCTGCCCATAAGTGATTGATGCCACTTATTGGTAGTATCGAACCTTACTCTGGAGCCACTAAATCCTATCGCGATCCCGGACCCTGGTATGTCGCTGGTAATAATATAGAAATGTAGATGGTGCGGCAAGGAAGTTTTTTAAAGTGAGCCAACGGATCACAGGGTATTTTCGGAAATATATGTATGTATTTGCAGAGAGCACGCTTGAGACCATATCTGGCAGAGAACACAGAGAAAGGAAAGTCTTTTTCGCTGCCAGCGACCGTAGGGGACACACCACGATTCTGAGTGGATTCACCACGATTTTCAGTGGATTTGTGTACAATGTCCGTCTGCTTTATTTCGCTTCTTTGCCGTTTGACGTTTTAGTTTCCTTTCTCTGTGTTCTCTGATATCTGGTTACAAAACTGCTTTGAAGCTGATCAGGTAAGATAAGTCATTTGCTAGCATATTATCGCTCATGTGTGGAAGAAAACTACTCAGTTTGTACAAACACATGAGAGAGATTAACATGGAAACATTGAAGCAAGGACAATTTACTGTAGTATATTGTCTTTGATTGAAGTATGCTAAGATGGCCAACTAAAGAGGACGAAATTCTTAAACTTGCCCACAGATTTCCTGGGGTGACAATCGACTAACAATATAGGTTGTTGAATCACTTCTAAGAACAACAAAATTTAAGCATCAGTTCTAATCAAAGGCCTTGGCACACTGCAGTATCAATAATTTTAGTCCACAAAGTGTAGGGCTCCACTTTGAGTAGGACTTTTCAACTAAAATTCTCTTAGAATGTTTATGCTGGAAGATCTGCCCCATATCATCGGATTGTTCATCTCTTTACCCTTTTTTTTTGATAAGCGCGTGACTCGGGTTCTATGGTAAGATAGTACGAAAATAAGTTACTTAAATTTTCAGGTGGAAAAATACGCTAAACTCTGTTCGCATATTCTTTAATGAGAAGGGAATGGACAGACAAACATGTTTCCCAATTAATATTGATAGAATTGAAAGCACAAATGTAAATCGAATCATTCCAATTGGTAGCCAAGGTAGTTCCTTTTGCACAGTCTGTCGTCTCAATAATAGATTGGGTATATCAAACTCTGGGAATCTGCTTCTCTTACAACAGTTCACTGAAAAGCAGCACACTAGTCGTATGGTGTACAAAACTTCAATCGGTTGTATATACGTGCTATATATCAGAGAACACAGAGAAAAGAAACTTAAACGTCAAACGGCAAACGGCAAAGCAGCGAAATAAAGCAGACGGACTTTGTACAGGAATCCACTTAGAATCGTGGTGAACACACTCAGAATCGTAGTGTGTCCGCTGCGGACGCTGGCAGCGAAAAAGACTTTCCTTTCTCTGTGTTCTCTGCTATATATAATCTAACTCCAAGAAACTTGGTAACTCTTTCGCAGTTCAAAGTCCTACAAACTCATTAATGCACGTTGCTTTTGTATAAATCCACGAGCATTAAAATCTCGTTTTAATTTGTGTAGATAGAATTTCAGACTAGTACCAGACTGAAAGTCCTTCGCAGTATCAGTTGCTAATTAGAAAATGAAAGCCGGTGCGTACTTCAGCTGTCAACGGTGGGAGACACCCATGAGTTGGGTAATTAGCTTAATGACACAGCTCTGCCAACAAGCGAATAAATTGGTAGCTAAGTTATTGATTTGTCTGTCGTGATGCTAGGTAAGTGCAGGTCTGCATTCGGCACTTAGAGTGCAATCAGCACATGCAGCAACTTGCGTCACAGTTAATTTCGATATGTGTTTCTACCGCCACACAGCCCGACACAGCAGAGCACATGCAATGTTTGCGCGTAGAGTGCCGCATTCTTGGCCACTACTCCCAAATGGGGCTGGCAATTCAATGCAGCGCCGCGATAATCAGAGACGCAATCTTCACTCTTGTTGCAAGAGATAGAAAATAAGCAAATATGCGAGATGTTGTCCGTGTATGTGTGTATGTGGCTTCGAGTTGGAGTGTCAGAGCGCGCGTCTCTTGGTTGTTTGTTTGTTTATTTGAGCATCCGATGGCGTTGCAATCAACACCCAAGTATACAATTAAATGGCAGCAACTGCACTGGCTGCATTCTTACTTGCAACCGCTGCCACAGTTGTTGCTGCTGTTGTTGTTGCTGGTACATGCAAATGTTGTGCCAATTGGCAGCACATGCTGCCGATGCCGCTGCCACTATTACTGCTGCTTCATGTTACATGGCGCAGTCGGGCACTCGAAGCGTCAGTTGGCCAGTGTTGCCAGCAATTGTGAAAGTGACAATTCTGCAATTCATACCTGCCTGTTTTGTCGTTGTAAGTGGTGTGGCTGCACAGCACGCAGCAGCAGCAGCAGCATCTGCAACAGCATTTGTTTCAATTCAATTCATTTGGCTTGAATTCATTTCATGTCACTCGCTTGGGCGCAAATTTCGCCCACTTTGCCTGGTCGATGCGATCAACTGACCACATTTTATGCTGGTTTTGTCTTTGGCACAGTTACAGAGACGCCGCACAGTGGCTCGCTTTAACGCAAACTCAGATTCCGCTGATCTTGATTATAAGTTCTTTCAATAGGCGTTTTTAGTTTTTTGACAAAGGATGGAAATAGTTTTGAAAAATTTATCTTAAAAATAGTGGATAATTAATTATTCAGCTTTATCATCTGACTTTCAGGCAGTAATTACTTGCTTTTGAAAATCTCCACTCTTCCTGCCTGGAGATCATAAACCAAGGTACTTGTTTTGGGAAATTCGGCTAATTTGAGAAAACTTTAAAATATCATATTGAATTTCTGCATATCAGCAATTGAATTACTTTATTTCACAAATAGCTTTGCTGGCATTAGGAAATTGTTCAAATATGAATTTATTTTAAGATATTGCAAACATTGTTCTGAACTTCCATAGATAAAGTATTGCTAATCGTTCCACTGTGCCCCGTGTCCCGATTTTTGTGTCGCCTTGCTGACAAATAATAAAATGCAAAAATATTTTTATATTTCTGCTGCTATGGCTGCATCTGGATCTGCTGCTAATGCTGCTGCTGCTGTTGTCTCCGCTCCTGCAGTTACTTTTTAATAAAAATTCCAATTCATGTGGTGTACGAGTACATTTGAATGTGTATTCTCCACTACGCCGGCATCGTATGACTCGGTGGTTTGGCATTTGCTACGAAGTGCGTCGTTTCTGCGTCAACCGGAGTGTTTAATCACGCAGATGTTGCACACCAAAATTCAAACAACATAGTGGCAAAAAAATTCTACTCTGCTGGTTGTTGGAGGTCTCACTCAACGGTACTCGAAGCTAAAAGTTGTTGGTCAGCAGATGCGATGGAATGGGGAGATAACCTTCATAAAGACAGACAGTTGTTGGTCAGCAGATGCGGTGGAATGGGGAGACAACCGTCATGGAGACAGACAGTGATCACACTACAGCAACATGCGTTCTCACCCACGGTTCCAGTCCTCTGTCAGCATCCAATTCAGAAAATAATGACCTAGAATGCTGAAAGATATTTTCCAGTGTAACTGGATCGTCAAAGTAGTTTTGGAATGTGATCGTCACTGAAATATTCGGAGAAATTCGTTTGCCGTTGCCTGAAATGCGTCGAAAACTTCTAAAATTGAGTCTACAAACTATTTGCAGATGTATCTAGACTATGGGGACACTGAGAATAAAGATTAGGAAGAATCTACAACTAGATAGGGTTACTATAACCAACCTCACTGAGAAAAAATACTGAGTTCTTTAACGTGTTTTCTACTCAACTGTAAAATGTATATAAAAAGAGAGAAGGACAGAAGATATCCATACAAGGATATGCGGTGGGAACTCTCATAGAAAAGTCGGATCAGTGGCAAAGATACCCTCTGCTGCCACTGCGAGAACGAAACAGAAATTTTCATATCAGCGCTGATTTGTTCGATAATGATCGTTCTATCGTTCTATTTCTTGGTACATTGCGGCGTCTGCAACTAAGTGCAATCATAGAGTAAAGAAATAGGAGTCACAATCTGAAATTTCACTGATTTTTCGACATAGAGTCGGGGGCAGTATATTATTATTATTGTGTGTAGGGGATCTAAGCACCGCGACCTTTCAATCTATTGTGCCCCCCATCAGAGGTTCAAAGTACATCTTTGAGTCCTATCCTCTGGATAAACGTGATGACAAGCTTTGGCTCCAGAGGTTTACCATCACTGGAAAAATCTCAAGTATTTCCTGCGGTTGTGCATGAGAGCCGGCGGGGGTAGTAAACAGAATGGCGCTGCGATATGAAAATAAGAGTTTTTGAGTAATTGGCGCTATTAGCAGCGCCACCATACAAAAAGTTTGTTGTTCGAGATTGTGACTCTTAGTTCTTTACTCTATGGTGCCATCCTACCTAGTATAGGGTGCTCAACTTTTTAAGAATAAATAAATTAAGGAGATATGTATGATTTAATAAAATTTTAAGATTTTCTTGGGCGTGTGATTCAAATATTTACGTGAGGTGATCCTCGTACATGGAACTGCATTTATGCTGAGTTTGCATTTTTATTCAAAACATGATTGATGGCAGCACGTCGGTGAAGTAGAAACTTTTATATCTGCTTGATCCATATAAGATATGTTTGAGTATCCGTTTAATTGAAGAAATTGAACGGATATTTGAACGACTCATTTGTACGAATGATTCCGTTGTACTGAGCCGATCGATCTAAGATACTGAAATGCGCCGCTTTGCTCTACTTTACTTTACACATCATTTATGCAACTGTTCGGCAGCAAGTTTAAACATACTTCGGGCATTAAAAAAGTGGTTCTTGAAATACTCGTTGCAACATATAATCGCGTAAATGGAATACGACATGAAATTCTAGAAACTTGCTAAACTCATGTAAATGCCTTCATCGATCAATCAAACTGTTCTGGTTCCAGCAGCAAGCTAACACGAGGTACAGCAACACCGCCACCTGAACCCCTTTCCAACCCTATCTATCGCAACCTCACCAATGTGACTTAGATAATTCATATTTGGTGGTAATACTCGCAAGTTGTTGATAGATTTTCTACCTACTAAGACCCTTAAATATTTAATTCTTTACCAGTAACTCCCTTTAATTTCAATTCAGTGCCAGACCATTCCACTGAGTTGTTTTCCAAGTGCCCCGAAACACCATCAAATTGAATTTATAGAGGGAAACTTTTTTTATTTATTATTGAAAGTGTGCGTGTGTGTCTCTCGACTTATTAAATAAACATTTTTGATGTATTTTCTACACAATCATTTCAACACGCTCTCACAAAAATAACAACACACACAACATGAAGCTGGCCAAAAAGGATAGAAAAAAAGGAAAAGTAAACAAAATGTTATTTGGCATTGGAAAAACTGAATTTATTTGCAGCAATTTCGCACGTATGCAGCGCAATTATTAACTCGCCACAGAGCGACGCGAGTCAATACGCTTTGAATGACACAAACCAGGCACATCCCAAACACAAACGCAAAATCAACACACCCGATACAGGGTGCTTAGCGCAAGCTGCGTAAAGGCAGTTAAGCGAAAATCCAATCCGCATCCCTACACTCATATCTTCTTCTGTGTGGAGGCACTACGAATAGAATTAAATCACACTTTGATGATGAACAACACGTCTGTGCAGACACAATTTCAGTCATGAAGACAGTTTACAGGGCCCATCACACGGCTGCCGTACCCATTTTGGAGATACAATTAGAATGAACCTAGAAGCTATCAACAATTATGCGTGTAGCAATTTAGGGGACCTTCTGAAAGTAATCTCACAACTCCACCCACACACAAATCAAGAAATTGTCATGGTGGCGAAGTAGAGAATCTTTTGCTTGACTACTAAGGTCCAATACACACTTCGTGCCGGTCACTGTCAGTCACGCATCCGTCAAATATTCTTGAATGCCTTTTAATAGGAAGTATTCACATTACCGGTTACGTGCCAGTCAGAGTCCCAGCAAGACCGGCACGAATAGTGTGTATTGGGCCTAAGTCATCAAGGGACGAGACTGCAAACCTAGGGAGATCGGTTATTGGTGGTCTTAGTTCCCAGTTTGCATATATGCAACCCATCTTCAGTGTCATATGGTATTGAACAATTAAACTTAGCGACTTATCTTTCCCTGACCTAACAGACGCAGTAGGTTCCCTCAAGAAATATCGCTTGACAAACAAGGAAAGAACTCTCTCTTATTTGTTTTTTCCTTCTTAGGTATTCAATATGCTGCTAGACACTCATGAGATGCCGCACAAAAACATCAAACCCTCTGTTTCTACTTGCTCAGTTTCAGTTTCCGACCAATGCCGCACTTTTATCAACTTCCCAAAGCTTCTGATCTCCCGAATCTAATGAAAATCCACACTATGATTCTATTGCGAGTATGTACAAGTGAATTGACATGCCAAGATTGCGAGCTACAAGTTGAACTGGGCATGTCCTAATATAATACCGAGTGCCATGTGTAACTAAGGGGAATCCAAAAGATAATAATTATTTTTCTAGTTAAGAAATAAATACTTTCCTAAAGTTGAAGAGCCCTGTAAATCTAATTTTATACCAAAACAAACTGTTCATCGACATGTGGCAAAAGTTTCTAAATATGTGAAGGATATATACTTTTCTGAAAATTATTTATGATAATAATTTATTTACTGGATTGTGTGAAATCATTCAAAAGGCCTCAATTGATAATTTAGTTATAATAAAAGTAGTTTATTTTAACAACAGTTCTCTTAATGATTAACAACATTTCATTTTATAGAAGAGTTTCAAAATTTCGATAATCACTTTCAAATCAGTTTTATTCCTGCTGCTCCCAAGTCACAACTGATCAGTTCTGTCGTTTGTATGGAGAAATTCTGCTTTCCAGAACGTTCCTGCACATAATAGCACGTTGTTTAATTCAGACCATCAATGCCATTAAGGCAGCATCGCCATTGACTTATGTATGATAGAAAGAGATGGCATCATAGTGTCAGTGCCTTCGGAGCGAAAACGACGGCACCACTAACTGCATAAGGTGAAGCGATCGAGTCCAAAGAGTGAATATCGAATGTTCTGGCGGCATTTTTAATGTGATATTTACGTCCATTTCGCGTAAAGCCTCTAAGATTGTGTGCTCATATGAAAATTGAATGTCATAGGAAAGGTGCTCCTCCAATTAATTAAAAGGAGCTGAAGCACAGGATGCAAAAAATGTGTATACAAAATTCCAATCCAATTTAAAAGAAAAAATAGCAAAAAACTAAACCAGAGGAAAATGAAAATAATGAAAAATAACAAAAAAAAAAAAAAACGAAAACCGCATGAAAGAAGAAAAGGAAAACAACAACAAAAACAAAAGAAAAATTTCGTTAAATCAAAAATTCCTTTAATGAAGGCATTAACCTGTGCGCTGGCTGCTGAACGCACGCCATGATGCAACAAAAAGTTGCAGAAGTGGAAATTAAAAGAAAATCCCACAGTGCCCATCGAGATGTGTTGCAAAACAAGGAACCAACAGAAACGAAAACAACAGCAAAACAAAAACGAAAACGAAAATGGAAACAAAAAGAAAAGCCAAATTCCAAAACAGAAGCAACACAAAAACGACGAAAAAATGCTCATAAAATTGCAGAAGAGTACGGCAACTTTTTTCCACAACAATTTCGTAACAAACGTGAACCAGCAACAACAACAACAACAGCAGCAGCAGCATCACCAACAACAACAACATGACATAGAAAAGAAAAACAATCTTCAAACGTGCAAAACTGACTGCAATGCTGCTGAAATGGATGTAAACTTGACAAAAACTGGTTTCGAAATTCCCGCGTGCCACATACCAAGCGCAGGCAGCCTAAGCGCATGTTGTTGCAACTCGCTAATGCTGCTGTTGTTGTTGTTGTTGTTGTTCCTATCAAAAAAACTTCCACAGCAACTTCAACAACAAGTCAAGAACGCTCTTCCCTCGGCTGCGAAGCGCAAGAATTTTACGCTTTTTACTGAATTATGCTGCTGATGCTGCTGCTGTTGTTTATGTTGTTGTTGTTGTTGCTGTTGAAGCAATTGCAATTGCAGAATGGGTAATGCGATGTTTAAGAAACGTACACGTTCGCACATAGAGCGCACACACGCACACACACACACGTACCAGCCTGCTCTGCAATGGCAAGGAAAACGGAGCGTGCAATTTTCCGTAGTGCCAGTCGACTTCACTGCTGGCTGCAGTTGCAACCACAACAACGACAGCAGCAACAACAACAACAGCTGTCGGTATTGCTATTTATGTTGTTGTTGCTGTTATTGCAATTGTGATTCTTAGTGGTATGGTAATGCTACAATGTTACTTTCGGATTAAGTTTCTTGTTAGAATTGTTAGCGCGGTATGCTCTTGTCTGCTACTCCGTCTTTTTGTCTGTCTGCCTGTGAGTCTTCTGTGTGTCTTTTTGTTTGTGGCTGACTGTGTATGTGTGTGTGTGTGTGTGTGTGCGATTTGTGGTACCAGCGTGTTACCGCCATTCTTGTGAATCTGTGAGACTCAAGAACAAGTGAACGAAACTGGGAAATAAGTTTATATTTAAAGAGATAGATAGATAGGGGAAGGAGAGAGATAGATAGAGCAGGAGAGAGATAGATGGAGGAAGAGGCAGAGATAACTAGAAGAAGAGAGATATACGAGTATAGAAGTAGAGCGAGATAGATATAGGAAGGGAAGCAGATAGAAGAAGGAGAGATTTAGATAGAGGTAGAGAGAGATAGATAGAGGAAGAGACAGATACAGAGAGAGAGGAAGGAAGAGAGATAAATAAAGAGATAGAGAGAGATAGAGAGAGATAGGGATCATAAAATAGAGAGAGACAGGAAGAAGCAAGAGACAGAAACAGAGATGGACTGAAAGAGCGAAAGCGACAGAAAGAGAAGGAGACAGAAAGAGAGACAAAAAGAAAGCGAGACAGAAAGAAAAAGACACACAGAGAGACAAAAAGAAAGAGAGACAAAAAGAAAGAGAGACAAAAAGAAAGAGAGACAAAAAGAAAGAGAGACAAAAAGAAAAACAGACAGAAGGAGAAAGCGAGAGAGAGAGGCGGAAAGAGCGAGAAAAAGGCGGAAAGAGCGAGAGAGAGGCGGAAAGAGCGAGAGAGAGAAAAGAAAAAAAGAATAAAGAAAAATGAAAAAAGGAAAAAAAAGAAATAAAAGAAAAAGAAAAAAAGAAAAAAAGGAAAAAAAAGAAAAAGGGAAAAACGAAAAAAGAAAAAAAAAAGAGTAAGACAGAAAGAGAGAGGAAGACAGAAAGAGAGACAGAAAGAAAGAGAGAGACAGAAAGAAAGAGAGAAACTTAAAGAAAGAGAGGAAGACAGAAAGAGTGAGAGAGAGACAAGAAGAAAGAGAGGGCCAGAAAGAGAGACAAGAAGAAAGAGAGGGCCAGAAAGAGAAGGCCAGAAAGAGAGGGCCAGAAAGAGAGAGCCCGAAAGAGAGAGCCAGAAAGATAGAGACACAGAAAGAGAGAGAGAGTGACAGAAAGAGAGAGAGAGGGACAGAAGGAAGGAGAGAGGAGAAACAGAAAGAAAGTGAGAGACAGAAAGAAAGTGAGAGACAGAAAGGAAGTGAGAGACAGAAAGAAAGTGAGAGACAGAAAGAAAGTGAGAGACAGAAAGAGAGCGAGACAGAAAGAAATAAAAAAAGAAAGAAAAAAAGAACGAAAGAGAGGCAGAAAGAAAGAGAGAGGCAGAAAAAAGAGAGAGACAGAAAGAAAGAGAGAGACATAAAGAAAGAAAGGAAGACAGAAAGAGAGAGACAGAAAGAGAGACAAGAAGAAAGAGAGGGCCAGAGAGAAAGAGACACAGAAAGAGAGAGACGGAAAGAAGGAGAGAGAAAGACAGAAATATGGAGAGAGGAGAAACAGAAAGAGAGTGAGAGACAGAAAGAGAGAGAGACAGAAATAAATAAAAAAAGAAAGAAAAAAAGAACGAAAGAAAGGGAGAAAGAAAGAGAGAGGCAGAAAGAAAGTGAGAGACAGAAAGAAAGTGAGAGACAGAAAGAAATAAAAAAAGAAAGAAAAAAGGAACGAAAGAGAGGCAGAAAGAAAGAGAGAGAGAGAGAAAAAAGAGAGAGACAGAAAGAAAGAGAGAGATATAAAGAAAGAGAGAGATAGAAAGAAAGAAAGAGAGGTATAAAGAAAGAGAGAGATAGAAAGAAAGAGGAAGACAGAAAGAGAGAGAGACAGAAAGAGAGTGAGAAAAAGAAAGATGATGGTTCTTTTCGGCAGTGACTGAATGAGTCACAGTGTGAATATAAACAGTTCTACTGATTTCTTATAGACATAGTTCAGCCCTTGACTCAGTCCAGCAAACAGGCATATGATCTGAATTTAAAAAATGGTGGGCATGACGTAACTTTTTTATTTTCGAGTGCAAGTTAGGTGAAGGAGGAGCAATAAGCTGGAAGAATTGATGCTACGCAAGTAAAAACTCCAACTCGATGAGACAGAGCTTTTATAAAGATGCATTTAGAGAGCATGTCCTGAGCGGGATTCGAAACCTAGATCCTATTACACATCATCTGTAAAACAATATTAAATATGTTAAGATTGGAGAAGTACGCAGTAGATAAGCAAGTTAAATCCGGAAATTAATTCAAATTTCTTGAACTAAACAATAACGATAAACGTTAATAAACTGTGTGATTACAATGGAATAAAATTCAATCTGAAAGTTGTGCTTTTATATGGGCCGAACTGACAAAATATATTCTCGTCAAACTGACAAAATGCACAATATGAAATATGAAATAAATATGAAAATAGAAAATATGAATATAAATCAAAATAAAATGAGTAATCGAAAATATTTGGTCTGAATTTGATTAGTTTACTGCCAAGAAAATTCCAATTGTTCTTCGATGCAATGCGTTGCTGAGAGCATTGAAAGCGTTAGAAAGGAAGTACCCAAGATAAAGTTTGATTTTAGTTCAACTTCATGACCTCAATTCTATCCTACTCGTAAATGTAAGTTTTGGTGTCCCTTGAAAAAGCAACATTTACAACAAAATTCCACTTTGAGTGCTTTAAGTGTTGGGAGGAATCCCTACCAATTTCGTGGTAGTGGCACCGGCTGCAGAGTGCTTAGTTTCCTGAAATAAATAATAACATACAAGAATTTTGTTGTAAATGGGGTCTTTCGTAGCAAGACCCCATTTACAACCCAAGCGCGTCTTCTAGTTTTGATCAGCTACCTTACTAGCTTTGTATAAGAGACGATTTCTGTACAATTTACTGATCCACAATAGTTCCTTGCCGGGCTGCTAAGCATTTTGATACATATTTACAAGATCATTGAGTATTCTCGTATTATTTCATTAACCTACTCAACTTCCCGACTCAGTTTTTGCTCCTCTTTCCACAATTACCATAAAAGATGTTACCACATCCCATGAAGTCATAGTTACTGCCTAGTATCAGCCTGCACCATTATCATATGACATAAGAGGCGAAGATTCGAGAGGAGAAATTAGGGCAGAGTACAAGACCAGATACTCGTAGCATGTGAGAGCGAACTATACTCGTAGTTAAATGTAGTTTGGCCTCTCAAAATACTGGCGACACGAGTACGAAGTTGAGTTGTTGACCATGATTTTTATTATTATTATTATTATACCTTACACCACATAATTAATTATGAGTGCAAGGTGTTGGGGGAATGAGTACTAGCTACAGAGGCTTTCGACTCGAAGAGAAAAACATTTGTTTTTTATAGAAAGAAGCATTTTGGAGACCAAGCCCGTGGCAGGATTTGAACCTGCGACCCTCGGAGTGCGAGTCTAGCATGCTTACCACTAGACCACAGAGCGTGGCTGACCATGATTATATATAATACTCGTATGTTGTAGAAAGTTGGAAATCTTCAAAGAGTACAAAGATCTCTGTGTTTCAACATTTAAGGAATGTTTCTTGACCAAAATCAAACGCATTTGTGCGACTTTGCGCCTGTATCAATTGAGGCCTTCGTACACTGAACAGGAGAAACTCGATTAATTACTCCATAAAGTTGGTGTGTTCTGGCGCGATAGTCTCCTTTGTTTGGTCGTCTCGAGGTGCTGTAATCATCTTGCAGATGACTACTTTCCTCTCAATGTTCCAGAGTTCATGTCAACTTGGTGTTTCACTCTCCTTTCTTTTACCTCGACAGCATCCTTCACTCAGGATCCTAAATGAATCCAACAAGATATATTCCATGTTATGTCTTTTGTGAATGTAATAAAGACTTATGACAGTACT
Source organism: Clusia tigrina (assembly GCA_920105625.2). Taxonomy (NCBI): domain Eukaryota; kingdom Metazoa; phylum Arthropoda; class Insecta; order Diptera; family Clusiidae; genus Clusia; species Clusia tigrina. Next base: position 28,142,793 of record OV050032.1, read on the forward strand.
TATGGAGATCCCCTAGAAGTGGGGTAGGCGGTTAGTTGACATCACCGTACGCATATTTGGTGGACATAGGTGCAGATAATCCCAGCACTCTTAAAGTACATATTCGAATGTCATACGAGCCTAGAATTTGTACAGAATCTCTTGGCCCCACTGCTCTCAGTAGCCCCTTGGAAATGTATGCACAACGTGCCCACTGCGCTGCGCTACGCTGCTCTGTTCTACTCTACTCTGATCAGTGCTGCGCTTCCCCAGCAAGCCCGCAAGGCATAATATGAGCACATTATCCTTGCTGAAATATAAGCAAAATTTATGCTTTTTGCTTCCTCTTCCGGCGAATGCCAACATACGGAAAGGCAAGGAAAACTGTGCGCTCACTTGCAGTCGAAAGTGAGTTCATGAACGCGACTCCAGCGAAGACGTGCGAACGCCGCAAGAACGCTGAGCTCCATAAACGGCAGCGAGTGTACGCGAGGCACGTACCTAAGTTCCGAGGCGTACCAAAGGAGGAAGATAAAGCTATAAGCATGATTGGATTTTTATGCAAAAGGAATGGTACAAGCAACAACAACAACAACAACAACAACATCAACAGCAGAAGCCGCAGCAGCAGCAGCACCAGCAGCGGCGAAATTTAGGAAATATGCCAAAACTTTTGCCATTTTGAGGTTTTAGCAACTTTTTTAAGGAAGTGAAAGGACAATAAATAATAAAGTGGTTGCGTGTTAAACACACACATACGTGCGTTTATGCATGTAATTTTGTATAATTTATGAGAACGACCGTATGTGCGTGTGAGTGCATGTCTGAATGTGTGGGTATATGTGAAAGTCGACAAACGGAAATGGCAGCGAAAGCAGCTGCAAAACTTTTTAAAAGACTTAACAAACCAATTAAAATGACTTTTCTTTATTTTGTTCTCTCTGCCGGCGGTTTTATATTTGACAGTAAACCTGCACTCAAATTAATTAAGGAGAAAAAAAGCAGAACACCAGCTAACAAAGGCCACAAGCAAAAGGACTGTGGCGAAAGGCTTCCAGCTGGTGAGTAAAGCATTTATATGTGTATTTGTGGATATCCTTCAGTTTGTTATTGTTATGTTGGCTTTGGACATGTGCGGCTTTTAATTGAATTGTAAGAGCAACACACCACCGCCTACACGTATGCATGCATTTGCTTTAAGTGAGCTCGCAGATCCCTCTCAGTCCCTATTCCCTTGAATGCCATTTAGCAGCGCTGAAAGAGCTCCTAAAGACCACCTCAAACGCATCTGTGTACAGTGCTGCCAACGCGCTTAAAGCACCAACAATTAATCATGCAGCTTATTCGTATGACACATGAAATGGCATAAACCGTTTCGTTGTCAGTTTGATAAATTCGAGCACAGCATTAACGGAAACTCAATAAGTTTTGGAAATTAGTTTCGGTGATAGTCAGATCATTGGCTTGGGTTTAAGTCGTTTAAAGTAAATTTTGGAAAATTTAGCTTCCTATCTAATAATTATATAATTTATTAACTGGTTAATAAATAAACACATTTATTTAATAAACAATTTAAACAATTTTAAGAAGTTTCACTTTATAGCTACATCATTCATATCGCTTCTGCTCCAAATCGTAGCAGAACCCTATAATTTTGATGTAAACCCTTTTTAGTTAATTTTGTAGGTTGCTTCCGAGGTCACTCCACACATTCCAGAAGGGGTCCTTTACTAAAAGATAGCATAATATATGACTCGTTTTTTATGACTCGTTGATTATGACTCGTTATTTACTAGTAGTTGTTTATCACTTCTCATTAATGACTAATCCCTAACTACTTCTGATTAACCATGAATGAACATTCACTAATGACTTCACTCTGTGCCTTGCGGACATTAAAAAACCTTTTAAAACTTATGTGACTCGTTGCAGTATTGTGTCAGTTTTTATGTGACATAAATCAGTTCAAGATGGCATCACTTTTCGCCTGAGCATGTGTGTTTGTACACCAGCCTTGGCATACAAAGTGGTAAAACAAAGAAATCACTTTTAAGAGTGCCAACCACAACAATCCTCAAATTGTATTTTGCATTATCAAAGTCTGGCACTGCCTTTCAAATTTTACTAAGTGCTTTTCGTCCTTTTTTTCTTTATTTTACTTTTCGTGTTTGTTTTTGTTTTTTACTATTTTTCGGTTTACAATAAAATTTGCAAACAATCAGCAGCATCTAAGCAAGGAAACTAAACTCTTTGATTTACCCCTGCCGTGCACTTCCCTGCCTCGCCTTGTCCTGCACTGTTCTGATCTACTCGACTGTGATGTGCTGCGCTGTGCCCTCGCTAGCAGCTTCTCAATACACGCTCGCTCTTTGAGCCATCACTACTAACCACACAGACGCACAACATTGGTAACAACACAAAAAACCTAAAAACGAAAACCAAAAACATACAAAAAAAAAAAAACACACACACACACACACACACAACACAACAAAAGCAAAATACGTCGAAGAAGAAGAAAATATAAAAGTAGCACAGAGGCTGACCCAAAAATCCACAACAAACACGTTTAAGAGGTTGCCTTTATTGCAAGCAATTTCAAGTGTTAAACAGTTTTGCACAAAACGCAAGGAGCCAGGAGCCAGGAGCCAGGAGCAGCCTTTTCACTTGTGCGGCACAATGCCTGCGCAGATGTAGGCCAGCACTTCTAGCAGCTTCATACCCACACCCACACCCACTCCCACTCAAAGATGCATGTACACGTACACACGCCAATTCCCCATCCACATTCACTTGCCAGTCCAAACCTAGCAACGAAAATTTAACTTTTGCTATTGGCCAAATCGGCTCTCGGGTTAATGGAAGCAAGCAGCTGGGCACACACAAACCCCAGTGACACACGAAGCGCTCGTACTAAGCCTTCCTCTGCTAAAGTAGTGCCCGACTGCGGATGGTCGTGCGGCCCAGTTTCCTGCTGGGGTGTTAGCTGAGTGTATACTCGATTTATCGCCGTGCAGGGCCTTAGTCAATATACTTTACTTTTTGACTGACTATTTCGTGAACCTTATTGAACTTGACTTTAAGTTTAACTTTTATGTTCATGCGTCAGAACGCGTTTCAACTCCCAGCGCCGACATCTTCGCCGCCAGCGTAGCTGAAAATGTGATTTTAATAATATTTTGGATGTTTTCCGCGCTTGGATTTGTTCCTGCATGCCACTCGCAAAGAGGCATAATCGTAAATATTTGCTGTCAGCAGCTGCCTGTTCCGACGTCAGCGTCAACGCTAGAGCCCAAGTACCAAAAACAAGAAAATTGCACAAAATTGTTGAAAAAAAGTAAACAAGAACAACAACAATAACAAAAACAATACGAAGAAAAATAAACGGTTTATGTACACATTTTGTACATTTTGAATAATATTAAAAACGATTGACGCCAGCTTAGTCAGCAATTTGAGCATGCTACACATGCCACCGGCGGTTAGTTACGTTGCTTACAGCTTATAAAGACGACAAGTTCCCCTTGGCATCACCTGGTAGTCTGTTAGTATTTTAACGCACGGAAGCATTGCTCTGATTGGAGTTTGTCCCCACTGTTTGTTTCTCATTCTGCTCATATTGTACTGGTATGTTAGGTTGGGTATTTGGTGCGTATTTGATGCAGTAGTGTCTTCTTGAAGGTCAATTCGCCACTGCTGTCTACTGACTCTTAGGACCAAAACACGGAAAAAGCATGACCACATCACGGACCTGACGTTTCCGGTCGAATATGATGAACGATTTCCTATAAAGTAAGCCAACAATCTAGTGGAGTGACAGATGTCCAGCTGGAGTCATATTGCGCGTCAACTGCAACAAATTACTAAGAAATTATCCGTTCAGAATATCCGGAACTTCCTCGTGTTTATCAATATTACTCCCACAATAGCACTAGTACCTGTTTTCATGGGTGCGATTAAGAGGGGCATCTACATGCACTGTCTTACCTTAGCGGGCAATAGATGGAGGGCACTTACAACATGTAATACATCCCGGGCGACCTGGCCAGTCTTTAACACAGCGAGATCTAGGGATCTCATAAACAGGGACCGCAGGGACACCAGCCGCCTCACGGCGGACTTTACGGGTCACTGGCTCGTGGGTAGGTAGGTAGGTAGGAGTGGCCGCCCAGTTTGCCAAAAGCACACTTGAGCACACATAATGGCCCATTGTGATACCACGGTGTGGAGCCGTTCAAACACTGACTAAAAAGTTCCCATACTTGGGATGGTGATAGTCAGCGCAAGGACAGCGCCGTGGGTACTCATGCAGAGAAATTGCAGAGACCATACAATACCCATTGTAGAAGTTGTGGAGACTCAGAAGAGAAGGATACCTTAATCCATTTTCTTTGCGAATGCCCGGCTCTGGCGGCCGCAAAAAACAGAACACTAGGAAACTATTTCCTAGCGAGTTTATCCGATCTCTCGGGTGTAAAACCGAAAGATCTTTTAAGATACCTAAACTCCACAAAGTGAATTTAGTGAACAATCCATTGTTTTCTCCGGCATTAGGAGAGGTTGTGGTATCAAAACGTCGCTATGGCGATAATTGTGATCCATGCGAGGACTGACTTGGATCAGCCACTGAAACCAACCAACCAACCACTCCCACAATATTGTTTAGGACGACGCTATGTTTTATGCACACATAAACAAGTGCCGCTAACATAGAAAAGCTTTTCTCAAGTGATCTGATTGTTCGGATCTCAGCACATTTTGCCCCATCTAAGTTCCACATATGTCAGTGTTGGACGGAAAATAAATTTGGAAGGTATACCAGGTAATTCCATAGAATCGTCTTCTAAAGTGAGGTAATGGATCCAACAGTTCCGCTTCGTGTGATTCATTTCACTTGAAAAGTACACAATTTCGCCATTAACTTTGGTGCGAACAATTCCATAAATTTCCTTTCCACTTCCAAGGATATCCTTAGGTTTAGCCTAGACGCCTTCTTCTAAACACTGTCTATGAAACTCTGCGTGTACGGACTGCAAGATATTCATTTGCCCGATGACGGCACTTCATACTCAAGAGTTTTACAGACGAATCCTAGACGGAAGTTTGGGTATCTTTCGAAGAGTTGCGGTGTCTTGAATCTATGGATATGATCATATTTCTGATACGAAGGACTCCTAGGCAGAAGTTGAAGTTTGTGAAAAATTCTTTCAGTCAAGTATAATTTTGTATGATGTTGAAGATGAGGCAGAATCGCATGGCTCACGTGTATAGTTCACCAAATCTTTGAGGGCAGATTGAGTGGGTGTGCTCAGCTGATAGACAAGTTGAGTTTCCCAAGCGGATGACTTCATAAAATTGTATTCCGGGTATTCAAAAGTTGAGTTTCGCAAGCGGATGACTTCATAAAATTGTATTCCGGGTATTCAAAAGTTGAGTTTCCCAAGCGGATGACTTCATAAAATTGTATTCCGGGTATTCAAAAGTTGAGTTTCGCAAGCGGATGACTTCATAAAATTGTATTCCGGGTATTCAAATCACACACAAAACGCGTCCCCTTTTTGGCTTTGCATGGTAAAAAGAACACAGAGACCATGGCAGTGATTCATCAAATCAGGAATTCGTACCGTCTCAATTTACTGCTAGTTAAGATCGCACCATACGAGGGCAAGTTCCTACTGAGAGTCTGAAATCTCCTCAACGATGTCTACTCATATTTTTGCTTGGCTGCAGTTCCTGCTTTTTGTGTAGCACTAAAGTAGAGACGTGCTTAAATGTAGGGTGCTTGAATATGCTGTGCAAACATTGACATATTAAGTCATCTGTATTTTCTTTGGCAGAAATGTGTGTGTATTATTATGTGGGAGTTTGTATAAGGGGAGGGGGTCGCCATGTTTTTTAATTCTGTTATTGTCCTTGAAAGAAGTAGTCTCCATAATATACGTGAACGCCACTGTGCTCCCATTTTTGGTTCTTTGTTTCTTTTTTGTGTTGGTTTTTTGTGCGATTTTTCATGCCTTTCCTTTTCATCTTTTTTCAAGTTTTCTTCCTTTTTTCTGTTGATGAAGCAAAATGTTATATATGGCTTCCTTTGGAGCGGCGCGCCTTCCATAACCATTTCCTACAGCAATTTCCACACGCTTAGATTGTGAATCCGGCGCGTATATGTATGCGGTTCATATCCGGCGCAACTACTCCGCCTGCCATGATACGGTGCGGTGCAGTATGGTACGATACGATACTATATTTGTATGGATGTGTGTATTGGGTGCTGGCGGCCTGTCCTTTGGCGACAATTCGCTGCAAACTATTGTTGACTGCGCTTCAGTTGCGTTTGGAGTCTAATTTCCCTGCTCTTCTCTGGATTTCTTTCCTTTGTTTTTCTCTGAGCTTTATTGGAAAATACATGACATTGGTTGTGGGTGGATTTGGATCGTCGGCAATTGATAAAAAATTTGCATTGTTGCTGGCGCTGTTGCTATTGTTTATACCAAGCATACAGCACTTGCCTATAAAATTGTGTGATTTTTTACACAAAAATTGCAAAATCAAGTTTCCGTTTAGACACTTCAGCCACTTCAACATGACTTATGCAATTATCCTTGAAGGCTTTTCATATACATAATCTAATAAGCGATAATAGGTTTTGTGTGCTGTTGTTCCTAACAAATTAGATTACACTTTGCTGATGAGTTTAATATGCTTCAACGTAAGCATTTCGCACACGCACGCAGTGAGTGCGTCTGTGCCGGGGCACTACACATGCACAACGTGGAACGGGGAGACAATGGTGTTTTAATTACTTTACACAATCCAGTGGTCGAACTATCAGCAAAGAAGTTACTTTCGCAAACTTACATTACACAGTCCGAGAAACACATTAAACCGATTAAAAACACAAGGTTACATCAACCACAAATACTGGCAAAATAAAAAGCCTTGAAAAAAGTTGCATAGAAAGTTTAAAAGTTAAAGCTGTGCTGAATACTCAGTACTCCTTAGTGCGATGAAGTTAACTACGCTACCACTCACATTACGGAAACTTCCACCCTGAAAAATTCTCCAAAGAAGAAATCGTTCAGAAGCAAATCAGTCAGAAGCAAATCTAAGCTAGGAAGAGAACAGTCAGAAGCGAATCAAAGCTAGGTAGTGTTCCCAAAATATGACTGAAGTCTTAACTGAGGCGTTCCAAGTTAACTCCACAATCCATCTTGGGAACATGTGTTATTCCTCCACATTGGAAAGTGGCAGAAATTATAATGAATTTAAATTCGGAAATCTCAGTAGTATAGATCACGCAATGTTAAACCAAGCGGTCACAATATCACAACGAAGAGTCTAAAAACAAGTTCTCTTCAAAAAATCAGGGCAAATATAAAACAAACTCAATCACCCCCGTGAACAGTTCGGGTCCTGATTTCCTCGACGTGTAATCGCGGGTGAATGCGAGAAAATTAGGTACACATTTCAACAGAAGAATTCTCTGCAGCAGTTGTGGTACTCCACATGCTGCAAGCCTTCGAATACCTTCTGTACAAAACTACTCACAATACTCAACTCCCAGTTAGGTGGTAAACCGTAGCGTTATAACCCACACCTCTGAATACTCAACTCCCAGTTAGGTGGTAAACCGTAGCGTTATAACCCACACCTCTGAATACTCAATTCCCGGTTAGGTAGTCAACCGTAGCGTTATAACCCACACCTCTGAATACTCAACTCCCAGTTAGGTGGTAAACCGTAGCGTTATAACCCACACCTCTGAATACTCAATTCCCGGTTAGGTAGTCAACCGTAGCGTTATAACCCACACCTCTGAATACTCAACTCCCTGTTAGGTAGTAAATCGTAGCGTTATAACCCACACCTCTGAATACTCAATTCCCGGTTAGGTAGTCAACCGTAGCGTTATAACCCACACCTCTGAATACTCAACTCCCTGTTAGGTAGTAAATCGTAGCGTTATAACCCACACCTCTGAATTGGTGAATATTGGAAGAATTGCTACTAGCACAACTCCCAAAAATTCCAGTAAGCTACCCAATTGACCGAAATAAGTTCGAATGGCGTGTAAAACTGGCATATAAAAGCCATGGAAACGACTTCCACACAGGAACTCTACGCCCCAAAGAGAAATACGTGTCCTTCCAAGTATAAGTAATTAAATTCATTGCAACTCGCTAACATATAAACTGAAGAACACACATCTTCAGTAAGGTTGGAGGAACATCACTTGACCTGCGACTACCCAATCCCTATCGGTCTCAACTTTCAAGCGAAAGCCACCGGGGTTCACATCTAAATACGAAAGTACTGGATGAACTCTCATAGTCTCATCCTCGATAGATTACGAGGAGAAGAAAATCCCAAGATTCTCATATCCAAAGCTTCCTTGCTAGAACGCCCCTTTAAGCGTAGCTCTTGCTCTGTCTCACAAGCGTGCCAGGTGTATCTTGCACTTTCTTGGATGGGAGTGCTGCGAATACAGCATTTTACGAGAATTTTCTTGAATAATTGCAGCTTAATTACAAACAGCTCTGTCCATAATTTTGTAGCCATTTAGTCTGCGTCCTGTAAACGGTCCAACGGCGTCACCTAAGTTTCCGGTCTATGGCGTTTTGTGTGCACGCACATTCCCCCACCCAAGGCGGCAAAGGTGGCCGTTTACTGTGCAAGTGTGTAAATCCCGCTTGCCTTATTTAGTAATATTGACATGCTTGTGTGGCTTACAATGGGATCAAAATTGACACACACCCTTAACAATGGCAAAATCTTCGTCAATTCTGTTTTATGCGCTGTTCTTTTCCAGCCCGTCTCGTGCCCTTTTTGCTAACTACGCAAATAGCTGCAAACATTTTTCATATCCTTTTTAATATGTTTGAATATGCTGAAAATCGCTTTTAATATTCACTCAACCACTCAAAAAAAAATTATAATAATAAACAATAACAACAACATCATCAGTAGCAACAACAGCCGCTATAACAACAAGAGCAAAACTAAATCACTCTCAACAACAAAGAAATTAATGTCCATAACATTATTGCTAGATGGAAGAATGCGTGCGTCTCTCCTCTCGCTGTGTGTTTGTGAATGTGTATGGGTGCAAGGGTTTAAACGCTCGTACCTATGAGTGTACGTGTGTGTGTGTGTGTGTGTGGGTGTGGGTGTGGGTGTGTGTGTGGGTGAGCATGTGCGTGGAAGCATGTGCGTGTCCTTTCCGCTCAACCCTAACTCGCACGCACATCACTGTTTCGGTGTAAATCTGCGAAGACACAACACAAGCACCCGTTGAAGCGCAACATAACCCATAATAACGCTGAAATTTATGCGAAATCAAATCAGTGAACATGTTCTGCGCCATTGCTGACGCCATTTTCTTTTTTTTTTGGCGAGCGTGTGTCTCTGCTGTTGTTGTTGTTGCTGCTGCTGCTGCTGCTGCTGCCACGGGTGTTGTTGTTTCATTCTGTGAATTGTTGACTAGGGTCGCTTACAAGCGTTTCGCTTAATTTTCCCTTTCAACAGCAAACCAAAGACAGCATTCTTACACATTCCCAACCACAATAACAGCAGTAGCAACAACAACAACAACAACAAAAACAACAACAACAATAGCGAACACAACAAAAGCCAGAATTAAATACTAACACCATCATCAACAGAAGTAGTAGCAGCGGCGGCAGCAGCGGCGGCAGCACAGAGCAGAGCCAACCATCCACACCGGAAATGGGTCGCAAAGTCGGAAATTCCTTTAACAGGGCTCTCGGGTTGATGTCATGACAAATGTTTTTGTTGTGCATAACAATTTTTGTATCAGCTCTGTGCATGTGTGCGTGCCAGCGAGAGTGTGTGTTGCGAGTGTGTGATTTAAATTCCGGGCATGTCTATTACAATGGCGTCGTACACGTTCTGCGAATCGTGCTCATACCTAGCGCTCCGGATTAACTTTACGACTGTATGTGAGGTTAGCTGGGTAGGAAGTATTCCATGGGATTTCAGGTGCGCAAAATTTCCTTTCAATTTTATTAATTGCAACATAAAGTCCGCTGTTAATTGAAATTGTCACTTTTGTGGTTTGTGGAATTTTCATGAAGCTATCAAATTAAAAACAATATTGTAAATTAGCATACGCAATAAATACTCGTTAATATGAACAGGCTCAGCACCTCCGGGTTACTCCAGTATCCATGGGCCAATGTAGGTGTTGATAGTAACACCACTCTGACAATTACCGAAGCACACATTTGGGCGTACAGGCGTACAAAGATCATATTTTCGTTTCGTTATGTTATTAAGGATAAAATTCATCAAAACTAACTAAGAGCCAATCAATTAAATACCAATTGACAGCAGTGCGAAAGAGTTTGCCAGTATATATCAGAACACCATGCAGAATATTCGTTTCAAGATTGTAAAAATACGAAAAAGTGTTTTGTGTATGTCAATTATAACTATCTGATAGTCAAGCAGCACTCAAGAGACTGAGCTCACCCTTGGTGAGGTCTAAACTTGTATGGGACTGTATTGGGAAGCTAAACTCCCTAGGCAGTATGAACAAGATATCTCTAATGTCGGTACCAGGCCACATAGGAGTAGAGGGAAATGAGAAGGCTGCTAGCTTAGCTAGGATGGCTGCGGCCTGTCAGTTCAACGGCCCTGAACCCTTCTGTGGACTATCATCCCATACCATTGGAGGTCTGCTGTAGAAGTGTGCAGATGCAAAAAGAAGTCAAACCTGAAAAACTCTTCCGGGATTAAGACAGTCCAAAGCTCTTCTGGGAGATTTTAGTCCTAAAAGAGCTAAGGACTTAATAAATATGCCTCGGAGTAAATCAATATGCCTCGGTAAGAATCATCACAGGCATTTTAAGCGGACATTGTAGACTCAACTACCATTTGAACAAGTTGGGTATATCTTCAGAGGCCATCTGTCGATTCTGAGACGAAACCTCACTGCATCTGATCACAGACTGCGGACCATTGGCACACAATAGACTCAGGTGTTTTGGAGAATATATCTTAGATATGAGCAAGATCCCTCATCTTGATTCCTCCAAAATATGTGAACTGCTGTCGAAAATTATCCTGACAGAAGATTTATAGATGAGACTATCCTCATCTTTCAAATAAATAGGGGCATCACAATAGATATTTCAGGTCGCAGGTGTATAACACCCTTAAATATATCTATCTATCTATCTATCTATCTATGTCAATTATAGGTAAAGAATCATAAATCAAATATAATATCCCTAAAAGTATGCTATTTTTTGTGCACACAATAGTAAAAAGGGATATAGATATAGGGAGAGGGCGTTTAATCAATTAATTAATTATACATTAATATACCACTATATACTCGTATACATTCATTCTCCAAATTCACCAGAAATTTTGTGTCCCCATCAAATATACATGAAGCAATACCACTGCATTTATGCAATGTGAAAATGCTTTCTTGACAAACTGTAATTTAGTTCATAAACTGCATAAGAAGTTGTGGGGTTAAGTGATCATTTTGATCTTCGAAATTTGAGTGTTTGAAGCTTACAGCTGTGTGAAACATTTGGACCTATCAAAGTGATAGATTACAGTATTCGGACACTTGACCTTCGCCCAATGTATAAAATTATTCAATTATACTGCCAAAACGACTATTCTGTAGTACTCGTAACTACGACGAGCTGACTCTGGTCGCAATGTCCGGCCAAGTTTGCTAACTCAACGCTTGCGAATAGCAAACTTTTAAAGGACTGGAAGTAAGGCGTTCTGCAATGCAATGTTCTTTCGGCTGAAATGTTTCCACTATGAGTAGGCGAAGACCCACATTTGACAATTACTCTTCTATGGCTTCCGAAGGTGTACCTGCATCTGGGTTGATAGTGATGGGAATATACGTGGCCTGAGTGCTTCAACAAGAAATTTGTTTGCTTATTTTGTATTCTTTTAAGTTCCATAAAGTTTTCTTTTTATTCAATATATTTATTAGCTGAATAGCCCGTGCAGCTGAATATAGGTAAATCTATCTTCAAGGATGGTTTCCTTAACGCCCCCACGCTTTCAATTGGTTTCGCAGCTGGACTCTGTAGAAGTTAATCTAAAGTAAACGTGGTTGCATACTTTTAGGATCCCCTCTGAAGTTTGAGAATGAGTGCACCACCCTGTGTGTTTATATGTCAAGACACGATCTATTCGAATAAAAGCTTCTTTCGTTGTAGAGATAGTGGTGTAAAGAATGTTCTCGAAAATAAAAACTTCCTTCGAGGTGTATATAAAATCCAGAAACTTCTACACTATTGTAGAATTTTCTACCTCAACCATTCGAAGCTATAAAAACCACTACACTATTCAAAGTCGAGGACAGTCGAACAGAGATCGTAACAGTGTGTACATCGTGCATCGAAGCAGCAGTATTTGTAATTTGTAAAGTAATGAAATTAATTATTAAATAAAGTGATTTGTGCATTGTGAAATTAAGTACAAATTGTAACAAAGTCAACTTTAAGCCTAATATTAAATGTGCAAATTCCAATTCCTTGAAGGACATACTCATGATTTCTTGCTTCATATAATAAGTGTACAGATAGCAATCATTTTAATACAATTTGAACATTAAGTTGGAATCTAGATTTTGGGTTAAAGCCGTTAATTGCCCAACATTTGGACTTTTGCTTAATCCCTAATACTACATACACTACAATGACTTGTGTCCATTTTTGTCCCGCCTAGACTTCCACACTGCTTAGTTCCTCGCTGAGATGGCTTCCTTTTAAATCACTAATTCCGAAGGTGCAAAATTATTGTTCCATTTTTAGAAATCCGTGATCTGAAAGCAGTCGTTGCCATGCTGGGGGGATCTCTGAACAAATTTGTTGCTTCATACGCGTACAGCCGTAATTAACTTTGGAATAGCGATTTGTGCCTAAAGCGAAGGTTTCTATAAAAACTTAAATTTCATTTTCCGAATACCCAAATGCATCCATTTCATCCATTCAAATATGGCTTTGCAATTATTTTCATTTTTTGTTTGAGTGGCAGAGTGGGTGCCGAAAGCGATTCCATTCAGAAGTATTGATTATTCCAGTTGCCGATGCATGCTGTTACAGCCCTTTGTATTTAGATTTACAGCTAAAAGCGTCTAAAATCACTTTTCATTCGGTTGTTGATACACACAAAAGGATCGAACTGATTGCAAAACATTTTTACTCACATTAACTCAACTATCATTCATGCCAAAAATCTGTCATTATTCTCTCAGCGTTTGTAAATAAATATCCATACTTTTAGGCACTCAGCATAAGTGAATTGTGCGCAAATATAGTAAAAGTGTAGTTTCCTTCTGAAAGGAAGTTAAGATAAAAGCTTAGCATTGCATAAATATGCAAATACACATTCTCCGTACACATCGCACAATGCCTAAAAATAGGCAATAATTAATTAAATCTTTTGCGTATTTCCTTTATAAAGTCCCCTTTACAACACTGGAATGCCTTTGAATGCACACACACACACATATAAATTGTTCATGTATGCTCAAATAATTCCAAATTATTTCTACCTTTAGACATGATTTTATTTAAGGTCATTCTCAGTGCATACTTTTATCCATAACAACAAAATTTCCATACAAACTAAGCAAATAAAGAGAACTTCTCAAAGCAATTCAAATCAATCTGTGTACACGCAAACATACAAATGTATTCAGTTTATAGGAGCATGACTGACGGCAGGCAGGGTTTGTCGAAATCCCAGAAGTAGGCAACAATTTACATATTTAATTGTGTGCTTTTTCGAGCCTGGAAACAGGCAAAAGAAATCTCAGATGACTGCATGCAACAGCATTAGGAATGTAATTTTAAATTGCTTACTTGCTTTTAAATCAATATGAGAAAAACCATTAAATATTAAGACGAACAAGAAGATCTGGAACTATAATTGAATGAACTTTCAAAATAAAGTAAATAAAAAAATACAATTTTGTGGATTATCTTCAAAATTTGTTGGTATTAAGACGAGTGCTGCAAATTAGGACTATAATAGGAGCCCTCACTGGACATAGTCCAATAGGAAATCATGCAAGAAGAATGGAAGTTTATACGCATGATTTCTTTCGCAGCTGCAGGAACGAAGAGAAACTGGAAACGGTCCAGCACCTCTTCTGTACATGTCCAGCTTTTGCTAGATATAGGGAACGTTTACTAGTATCCCACTTCTTAACAAGTATAGATAATCTATAGCACTCAGGTGTGAACAACCTTCTTCGCTTTATAAAAGGCTCAGGTTGGTTCTATCTGGAGGGCAAAGCGTAGCCATGCCTCTTATCCGCGGCTCACAACGGACCCAACTGGTGGTCTAAGTGGCATCACTGGTTTATTGGTGAGGCGGCTGCCCTACCTACTTACCTAAGACGATTGCCTTTTTCTATGCTTATAACACTCATATTCGCTTCTGCTGCCAAGTTACAATTGCACCCCCATCATTATGGTATATCAGCTTTTTATTAAGGTCAGCTGCTAAGGAGGTCATTTCAACACGTTCCAGAACTAAGCCCATTAGTGCAAAAACACTGCATTATTTCAGACCAGTTTTTCGTGAATCGGTATTTATAAATTGTTATTTATGACTCTTTATTTGTAACTGATCTGACTCCTTATTTATAAATGATCTGACACTTAATTTATAACTGATCAGACTCTGTATTTATAACTGATCGGACTCTTTATTTATAACTGATCAGACTCTGTATTTATAACTGATCGGACTCTTTATTTATAACTGATCTGACGCTTTATTTATAACTGATCTGACCCTTAATTTATAACTGATCAGACTCTGTATTTATAACTGATCGGACTCTTTATTTATAACTGATCTGACCCTTTATTTATAACTGATCTGACCCTTTTATTTATAACTCATCGGACTCTTTATTTGTAACTGATCTGACTCCTTATTTATAAATGATCTGACCCTTAATTTATAACTGATCTGACTCTTTTGTTTATATTTGAACTGACTCTCTATTTATAACTGATCTGACCCTTTATTTATAATTGAACTGACTCTCTATTTATAACTGATCTGACCATTTTATTTATAACTGATCTGACTCTTTTATTTATAATTGAACTGACTCTCTATTTATAACTGATCTGACCATTTTATTTATAACTGATCGGACTCTTTATTTATAACTGATCGGACTCTTTATTTATAACTGATCTGACCCTTTTATTTATAACTGATCGGACTCTTTATTTATAACTGATCTGACCCTTTATTTATAATTGAACTGACTCTCTATTTATAACTGATCTGACCATTTTATTTATAACTGATCTGACTCTTTTATTTATAATTGAACTGACTCTCTATTTATAACTGATCTGACCATTTTATTTATAACTGATCGGACTCTTTATTTATAACTGATCGGACTCTTTATTTATAACTGATCTGACCCTTTTATTTATAACTGATCGGACTCTTTATTTATAACTGATCTGACCCTTTATTTATAACTGATCTGACTCCTTATTTAAAACTGATCTGACCCTTTATTTGAAACTGATCTGAGCCTTTATTTATAACTGATCTGACCCTTTTATTTATAAATGATCTGACTCCTTATTCAAAACTGATCTGACTCCTTATTCAAAACTGATCTGACCCTTTATTTGAAACTGATCTGATCCTTTCATTTATAACTGATCTGATTCTTTATTTAAAACTGATCATACCCTTTATTTATAACTCATCAATAATGCCCTCGCATTAGTGAAAAATCAATAAAAACCTAATAGATAGCATTTAAAAGTTTATTCATGCTTTGTTATAAATGACAAATATCCTATTTCATCACAGTCGCAGTTTCATAAATTTTATAACTGTGAACTCTTCATACTCGGATAAATTCATTAATAGAATTATTTATAAAGGTTCTCTGATGCGAACATGCTTCAAACAACCGAGAGTTATTCTACAACTGCAAACAACGCGCAAAATGCTACACCCCGCAGATAATTCGGTGGTCGGGTTAAACCTCATCTACCCTCAATATTTGAGCACAGAGACAGCAACTGCTCCGCTTTATCCAGAACTGCTCAGCTTTATCCAGAACTGCTCCGCTCTATCCAGAACTGCTCCGCTTTATCCAGAGCTGCTCAGCTTTATCCAGAACTGCTCCGCTCTATCCAGAACTGTTCAGCTTTATCCAGAACTGCTCAGCTTTATTCAGAACTGCTCCGTTTTATCCAGAACTGCTCCGCTTTATCCAGAACTGCTCCGCTTTATCCAGAACTGCTCCGCTTTCTCCAGAACTCCTCCACTTTATCCAAAACTGCTCCGCTTTATCCAGAACTGCTCCGCTTTATCCAGAACTGCTCCGCTTTATCCAGAACTCCTCCACTTTATCCAAAACTGCTCCGCTTTATCCAGAACTGCTCAGCTTTATCCAGAACTCCTCCACTTTATCCAAAACTGCTCCGTTTTATCCAGAACTGCTCCGCTTTATCCATAACTGCTCCGCTTTATCCAGAACTGCTCCGCTTTATTCAGAACTGCTCCGCTTTATCCAGAACTCCTCCACTTTATCCAAAACTGCTCCGTTTTATCCAGAACTTATCCGCTTTATCCAAAACTGCTTGAAGAAACCATTTAACATGTGCGTGTGAAAGAGACAGCGTGAGTGTATGAATAGGAAATCTTGCCAGTTAGGCAAGTGATGATTTGCTGAGGAAAGCATACTGAATACTACCACTGTCTCATGCTGCACTTTGCTCCACCGTGCCCATCGTTCGCCTTCCTCAGCTTCCCGTCCAATTTGCCAATGGAAGTCTTGTGAATGGCACGCATTCATACAAAGTGAAACTGGACGGAAGCACGTTTTCTGTGGGAATGTTCTGCTTGGAAATCAGGCTTGTTTACTTGCCAAAGTAAAATGCAAATAGCACACTTATTTTAATTGTTATTTATGCATTATTTATTGTGCATTGAAACCACCCTCTCCAATTAAAGATTTGTGGATGCTGACCATTGCACTGAGGTGGACAGCAGGTGCTCTGTGGCGTATATAAATGCATAAATACGATAACTCCGAATGAAAAGCAGAGGAAGATGGAAAGAGAGGGAGATAGGAAGAGAGGGAGATAGAAAGAGAGGGAGATAGATAGATATATAGACAAATAGATAGATGTGTTAAGAGTGAAAGAGCACGAGGGGGTGGGGTTGGTGGATGTGGATGTGGTGGAGGTAGATAAATATAATTAAAGTGAGGAATGTGTAAACAAATCAAACAAACATTGAAAGGAATTTTGAATAAATTGGGAAAATATTCCAAGCGTGTTTTGCAGCATGAATTTTAAATTTGCCACAGAACAAATTGAAATACAGGCAAAACGCAGGAGTATACAAATCAGAAAATAAACATGCGTATGTAAATAAAATAAAAAGTAATTAATAAATCTTAAACGAAACGAACTTGTTGGCCAATACTTGAAAATGTGCACAAAGCACAGAATCGCCAGAGCCAGAACCACATATTTCAAGCGTGTCTGCGTCGAGCTGAAAATTTGGGCGCTGCCAAGTGCTGGAAACTTCTTGAGATTCAGTTCGTGGCTATGCAGACAGCCACGCAGAGGGCAGCCCGGCCGCCCGCATGTGTGCCCCATCGCCAGCACAACGCTCGTGGATCCTATTTACACAAATAGGAAATTAAATTAAACAGGCACATGTCGCAGCATCGACGCCAGCAGCCGGCCCCACTCGACAATGGACTCCGAAGATTTAATTAAAGCATTAACGCATACAGCAATGCGGCACGGTGTGGCACATGTGGCAAACAAGTGTTGGGCATGTTGCTGCAATAAAAAATTCATTGAAATTTAAGCATAATGCAGTTGCCTGCTGACTGTAGCGGAGGAAGTCCCATTAAAGATGTGACAACAAGAACGTGCAATTGAGTTTGTTTTTGTTTTTCAAAACGATCTCTTTATACTCTTTTTCCCCATATATATTCGTTTGAACGAGGATGCCACAAAGCGCAGACATTACGCGTTAATGCAACTGCAGTGGCACAACAGACACATGCGACTTTATTATATATTTTCCTATGGCAAGGGCCACAAAAGACTCAGAATGGCGCTGCCTTTGCTGCTTTTGCTGCGTGTTCAAATGAGGCTGCTTTAGTGTTTTGTTGGAAATAAGCATGTGCGCTATAAAGAGTTGCGAGCAAACGAAAATCAACAACGCAAAAAGCAGCAGTACCAGTAGCAGGAGCAGCAGCAGCAGCAGCAGCACAAGCACAAAGGGAAATAAAGCAGCTCGCAACCTTTGCTGGCGTAGAGCACACAAAATGCGTTTACTGCATTATGCGTGATAAGCGCTTGTCGCTGCCTGCTGCTTCACCGCTGCACTGCTCCACTTTCAATTTGGCCCTCTGTATGTGCGGGTTAAGCTGCTCTTACACTGCTCCGTCCCCAGACATACTAAAACAGCGGCACCCCCAACAGCAATCAAACTCGGTAGCTCAACAATAACACCAACAATTAAGACATTAACATGGCTGCTTCTTGTGGCTTGGAAGAGGAATTCGAGCCACGCCACAGCAAAGCCCACAATCCATAAAAGTCAGTGCCGAGACAAGCAGTGATTGCCACTTTCACACACACACGGCCACAGATATACGAGTATATAGAAAGGCGACATGCTGCGAATCACGAATGTGTCATATATTTTGTTTGGCTGGTTTCGAAGCTTCGTCGGCCGAACACGGCCAGAAGTGTAGAAAGGGTACACAAATTCTAATTTTATATGAGCTTCCTTGCTGAAGGGAGCACACTTCTGGATGACGGCTCAAGGCTGATAAGTTTCTGAACGGAAAGCGCTCCATCAACGCTACATGTCACAAGCTGCATACTCCGGCATTAGAAATATTTATTATGAAACCTAAGGCCATGGCCACACAATCGACACACTATAATGAACTATGTGTGGAAAGGCCTGAGAGAATGAATACTAGCATCTCAGGCCTTGAAGAGGACTTTTCTGCCGTTGCGTACGGGATCGTTTTATCAGAGGCGCATACTCCTACACTTAGATCTTCATTCAGATAAATTTATGTTGTCAGTCTAAGTGCCACTTCGATCTTCATTCAGATAAATTTATGTTGTCAGTCTAAGTGCCACTTCGATGAACAACTGCATACCTACTTGTTTTGTGGAAGTGCAGCACTGTGTGGCGGCCGCGGCAATTTCAGCGATTTTCATCAGCGGAAGTGCGCGTGACAAAAATAATGCAATATGCAACAAAAGGAAATGCCTGCTCGTTCTCATGTAATCCACTCGTGAGCACATCCAGTGGCACCGTTGCTACGTGCACTGTTGCTGATGTGGTTCTTGTTGTGTTGTTGTTGGTACTGTTGCTGTAGTTTGGGGATCATGCATGACTCCTCGTTAAGTGGCTGGCATCAAAGCGTCTCTTGACAGTGAAAAATCTTTTGTGATTGCCATAATTGGAGTAATCTTCACAGCAGCTTCGCGCACCACACACACACACACACATGCATGAACACGCTCAAACACACACACACCCACATGCATGAGCATGCTCAAACACACACACACACACACACATTCATTGACACAGCCGCAGGCACCAGCTCAGACACAGCCGGAGGAAGTTTACTTCACTTTATTTAATTTTATCAATTCTGCTTTATACATTTTTAATTTGTAAATGCAGTTGAAAAGTTCGTTTCCACCAACAACAGTTTCCTCTCCATTAAATTAGAGCATTCGCCGTTGTGATGCACTCACACTTGGCATCCCGTATATTCGAAGTTATCGTTCAGTTAATTGATAATTTCGCTTGTGAACGCCGCTTAAGAGCACATTGGAAATCAACAAATCATTTGCAATTAACAAAGATCCTTGCGATATACAAAGAAATGGACAGAGAGGCAGAGAGAGAGGAAGAGGGAGAAAGGGACAGAGAAGGGGACAGGGACAGGGACAGAGAAAGGCACAGAGAAAGGTACAGAGCAAGGGACAAAGAAAGAGCCAGAGAAAAGGACAGAGAGAGGGACAGACAAAGGATGAAAGTGACGAAGAACAAAAGGAGGAAAGAAAGGGAGAGACAAAAGAAGTAAAGAAAAGGAGATAAAAGGGTAGAAAAAGGGAAAGGCATAGAGAGAAAGGGAGAGAGAAAGAAAGAGAGAGAAAGGGAGAGAGAAAAGGAGAGACAAAAGAAGAAAGCAAAGGAGGTAAAAAGGATAGAAAAAGGGACAGAGAAATTGACAGAGAAAGGTAGAGAGAAAGGATGAAAGTGAGGAAGAACGAAAGGAGGAGAGAAAGAGAGAGAGAAATGGAGAGACAAAAGAAGAAAGAAATGGAGATAAAAGGGATAGAAAAGCTAAAGAAAGGGAGAGAGGAAGGGACAGTAAAAGGCATAGAGAGAAAGGGAGAGAGAAAGAAAGAGAGAGAAAGGGAGAGAGAAAAGGAGAGACAAATGAAGAAAGCAAAGGAGGTAAAAAGGATAGAAAAAGGGAAAGAAAGGGACAGAGAAAGGGACAGAGAAATTGACAGAGAAAGGTAGAGAGAAAGGATGAAAGTGAGGAAGGACGAAAGGAGGAGAGAAAGAGAGACAGAAATGGAGAGACAAAAGAAGAAAGAAATGGAGATAAAAGGGATAGAAAAGGTAAAGAAAGGGAGAGAGGATGGGACAGTAAAAGGCATAGAGAGAAAGGGAGAGAGAAAGAAAGAGAGAGAAAGGGAGAGAGAAAAGGAGAGACAAATGAAGAAAGCAAAGGAGGTAAAAAGGATAGAAAAAGGGAAAGAAAGGGACAGAGAAAGGGACAGAGAAATTGACAGAGAAAGGTAGAGAGAAAGGATGAAAGTGAGGTAGAACGAAAGGAGGAGAGAAAGAGAGAGAGAAATGGAGAGGCAAAAGAAGAAAGAAATGGAGATAAAAGGGATAGAAAAGCTAAAGAAAGGGAGAGAGGAAGGGACAGTAAAAGGCATAGAGAGAAAGGGAGAGAGAAAGTGACAAAGAAGGAAAAGAGAAAGGCATAGAGAAAAGGGAAGAGAGAAAAAGGAAGAGAGAAAGGCATAGAGAAAAAGGTAGAGAGAAAGGCGTAGAGAAAAAGGAAGAGAGAAAAAGGAAGAGAGAAAGGCATAGAGAAAAGGGAAGAGAGAAAGGCATAGAGAAAAAGGCATAGAGAAAAAGGAAGAGAGAAAGGCATAGAGAAAAAGGAAGGTAGAAAGGGAGAGAGTGAAAGGGAGAAAGAGAAAAGGAGAGAGAGAAAGAGAGAGAGAAAAAGGGAGAGAGAAAAAGGAAGAGAGAAAGGGAGAGAGAAAGGGACAGAGAGAAAGGGAGAGAGAAAGGGAGAGAGAGAAAGGGAGAGAGAAAAAGGGAGAGAGAAAGGGAGAGAGAGAAAGGGAGCGAGAGAGAAAGGGAGTGAAAGGGAGTGAAAGGGAGAGAAAGGGAGAGAGAAAGAGAGAGAAAGAGAGAGAAAGAGATAGAAAGAGAGAAAGAGAGAGAGAAAGACAGAGAAAGAGAGAGAGAAAGAGAGAGAGAAAGAGAGAGAAAGAGAGAGAGGGAAAGAGAGAGGGAAAGAGAGAGGGAGCGAGTAAGCTAGAGAGAGGAAGCAATAGATACAGTAAGATACAAGTAAGATTCAAGTAAGATAAAAATAAAGAGAGAGGAAGAGAGGAAGAAGAATAGAAAGAGGGAGTGTGAAAGGGAGGGAGAAGAAGACAGAGAGGGAAAGAGAACGGAGGGAAAAGAAAAGAGAGAGGGCGGGTGGTAGAGAGAGGGAGAGTAAGAAAAGCAGAGGAAAGGGAGATAATGACAAAGAGGGAGAGAGAGAATGGGAGGGAAAGAGGAAGTGAGAAAGAAGGGAGAAAGAGTGGGAGAAATGGTGGGAGAAAGGGTGGTAGAAAGGGTGGTAGAAAGGGTGGCAGAAATTGGTGTTAGAAAGGGTGGTAGAAATGGTGGTAGAAAGGGTGGGAGAAAGGGTGGGTTAAAGGGGTGGCCGAAAGGGTGGGAGTGAGGGTAGTAAAGAGGGGAAGAAAGTTAGAGATATAGAAAGGGAGGGAAGTACAGAGGGATTCAGTGAAGGAGAGAGAAAGGGAAAGAGAGGGAGAGAGAAGGAGATGGATATATATAGAGATATAGGGACAGAGATAGGGATATAAAGAGACAGAAAAGCATAGAGAGAGGGTGGAAGAAAGGGAGAGTAACAGAGGCAGAGTGAGAGGCAGAAGCAGAAAGGGTAGGATATTGAGATTGAGAGAGATGGAAGGGAGAGATTGAGATTGAGGGGGATGGGTAGAGACAGGGAGGGAACAGACAACAATATGTCTCTGAAAACATGCGGAATAGTCTGCTGATTGATTGACAGAGATAAAGAGCATAAAGCAGTTGCATCAATTCTAGAACCAGGTACGAATCAATACTGTACTAGTACAAATCGAAATTGTAGGGAATTACAAAATTGTTGCATTCCACATCAAAGTAATAGGCAATTTTTCATGTAAATTCTGTTCCAAAGAGTAGAATTAAAATCACTGATTCCTTTATGGAATTCATCAAAGTAATTCAAAGTGGAGACATAGAGTACATTACCTAATTCCGACATTGCCCTGATTCTCAGCCGCTGTTGCTGGCCCAAAAGATAAGCATATTTGGTCGGTCGTCGCTTACTTATTTAATTCCTTTAAGGAATCGTGTTAGACAATTGAGTAACCTCCAATTTCCTTGAAAAAACATTTGGAATACTTGTCCGTAAATTCCAATTTAAATTGAACAGTTCTCCATTTCGTGTCCTGTGGAATGGTGAAGTTCATTTCAAATTATTCGTACAATTCCATATAAATGGAAGTTATGCAATACGCACCTCGGATTAAACAGAGTTCTATTAGACATTTTTCAGCAGAAATAGTGCTCTAATTATGACATCCGTGTTGTTTGAATCCTGTATTCGGACACTGTACACTCTTTAATTTAATGCAGCTGAAGACTTCCTGATTAACTGTTCGGTTTCTTTCTTTATCGTAACTCCTTTGTTGTCAATTCCTCGCACCATTGTTCAGTCGCAGAGTGGATAACTTTTTTCTTCCATTAAATGGCACCTCGTTGAAATTTCATATATCCTTGGTATATTACCATACTACAGTCAGGATGCTTGTTTCTGTTCAGTTGCAATATTTCCTTCAACGAATAAAAATTTTTAATAAAACACAAAATAAAAGTGGCGAGGAATTTAAACGTGATTTTTATCGCTGCGCTGTAAATGGACAATAAATTTATACACATTTATTTGTTAAGCTACTTGTACAAGCGCAACAACAACAACAAACAACAACAAACAACAACAATAACAACAACAACAACAGCCACACATGCAATAAAACGGAAATACGAGTAGTTATAATAAAGACGAGTAAAGAATGTGTGCCACGTAAGGACACCGCGCCGCCCTCCCCAACCAGGGGAATGCTATCATTTCTCGGACATTGAAAATGGAAATTTATAACTGGCCACTATTGCCGGGTACAGTTTGGTGCGTGCGGGCGGATACGTGTGTGTGGGTGTGTGTGTGTGGGTGTGGGTGTGGGTGTGGGTGTGTGGGTGTGTGGCACTGGGTGTGTTCGTCGGTGGTGCCATAAGCAATGCCGCAGCACGGTCCGCCATAGAAAACAACCGAAAAAGGCAAAATTTTTAGTGGCTGGCATAGAAAAAAATTCCACCCACGCCCCTCAGCCGACTATGGTCCCTGCCAGCACGGAGAAAGCGGCGTTTAGTTTTGCATTTGTAGCCAAGTATGAAGCTGCTGCTGCGCCTTCGAATAGTGCTGCAGGTGGCTAACAAGGGTTTTGCGGTGCCCGGCGCCAGCAGCCATAGGGCAGACACTAGCGCCCAGCATACAAAGAACGTATGCTGCTGCAGTCATAAAAAAAGATTGGCCATACTCGATGTGGCTGCTGCTGTTGTTGTTGTTGTTGTTGTTGTGGCTTGAATTTACGAGTCCACGTTGGCAAAAAGGCAAACATAACAACAAAATAGAGGGGAAAACGCAAAGTATAAAAGTCATTGTTGTGCATAAATAAAATCTCAGCTCTAACACGTTTAGTGAAAAACTGTCCATGACCATGTCCATAAAGTCTTTCTTCTGCTGGTCTTGTCTATGGATGTGTTTGTGTGTGTGTGTCGGAGGCGGAGGCGGAGGCGGAGGAGGTCTCAGCTATCGAATGCGAACTAAAAAATTCATCCGGCAAATACGTGCAAAAGCGAATATAAATAAAATAAAATTAAATAAAATTAAATGGTATGAAATAGTATGCCTTGGAATGGCATGGCACGAAATGACACAGAATGGCATGGCATTGGGTTGGAAGGAGCGTTGAATACAATTGCCAAGGCGCACATTTATTACGCTTGAATACGTTTTTAGTTGCTTAACAATCCAATTTACAATTCTATGCTCCTGCTGCGTGCTCCTTTTTGTTGTTGTTGTTGTTGTATGTTGCTAATTTATTTTGCTATTCACAGCAGCTCCAACTCAATTTCGCCACTGATGCCGTGCTTATGCAACTGCACAGTTAGCTGACGGGGCGGCCGCACTCCCACAGTGGTGCCGCATATCAAGCCATAGCGTAGATGTGCAGCACTTTTTCTTGCATTCGATGATTTTATTTCTTTCTAATTTTATGCTGCATATGCAGCAGCGCTCGCTCTGAAGATACACTGCACGCCGTCCGCCTGTGGCTGCGCTGTGGGCAAGTGTTGCTGGCGCTGTGCAGTCATGCATCCTTTCATCCTGGCACTGGTGTATGCAACGCCTTTTCATAGTGCATGTTGCCAGTGCCGATGGCGCTGGCGCTGGTATTGGTACTGGTACTGCTGCTGGTGTTGTTGTTGGTGTTGTTGTTGGTGTTGGTGCTTCGTGCTGCGCGTTTGACTCTAATAAATCACAGCAAGGCGACACTTTGTTGACTGTTATTGCCTCGAAATGAAAATATTATGCAGCCAGGCGAAATGCATTTATTAAACTGTTATTTTCTCTCTGACGCCCTCTCTCTCTCTTTCTCTCTCTCTCTTCTCTCTCTCACTCTGTCTCGGTGTGCCCTATAAATCTGGTTCGTGTAGAGTTCAAGTGCTGGGGGGACGTAGGAGCTGCTTGCACTATCGAGCCCCGCTCTATAATGGTGAGAATATTTATGGCTCCATGTTGCTGAAACTGTTGACAATGGGGCCGTATCAGCTGCGGCGCTCCCGCAACGGTTGTCCCGTTGATTTGTTTGCTATTTATGCCTGTCAATAAAAGCAGCAATTTAGTTAAATGCAATTCCCATTTTATTTTTATTTACTTTTATTTGTGTTTACTTTTTATTTGTGTTCGCTTTAATGTCGGCAGTTCAGTGATTCTGTAACAACTACGACTCTTTCAGCGAAAGAGTATTATATTTATAGCGGATTTTCGTTCCGTACGTCTTTCAAACTGTTTGCACACAAAGACTAGGTAAGAAAAATGAAAGGACTTGAACAACGAGCTTACCGTTTAGAGTACGGTTTTGCTCAGAATCTGGTCCATATAATTTGTTGTCATACTATTGAAAAGGTTTCCATTAAGCTTCGTATTAGAATTACATCATCATTCAGATACAGATAGAATGTTCAAGCAATCCAATAGAGCAAAGGACACACCCTCATATATTGAAGTTGCAGCACCTCACTTACAGTATAAACAACTTCCCCACCACTGAAAATTTTTGGGATTGGGGGGGGGGGGGGGGATGACAGGGGCACTGAGCTGCCCTAGTTATCATCTATGAGTTATGGGGGGCATGACAATGGCACTGAGCTGCCCATTCATGCGCAATATTGCAATAAACGCGGTCGCTGCGTTGTGTAAACAAGCCCACAAAGTAGCACAAACTCAAATAAGTAGCCATTAAAATCGGAGGGATTTCTATGCCTCTTTCGTTGTTGTTTCGTTTATTCTTGTGCCCTTGTTAATAGGAACTTCCCGATTTGCATGTGACTTTAAAGTATTTATGCGTATACTTACTACAGATCTCTGCTTTGGAGGTATAATTGAAACACACTTTTGGCTGCTATTCCGAAAAAACCATTGCATACTTTTAGGACAAGAATTTCTACTTATTCGTTTAATTGGTAAATTGTTCACAATGAGGTTAATTGTTGAATCGTACGATTACAAATATATAAAAAGCGTTAATGACATAAAATTGACTTCCAATGTCGTGCGAATTATTTATCTGATATGAGTGTCTAATTTAGTCTACAACAATGATTTTTTTACCCCATTGGCTGAAATGAACCACGACAGCTGGCCACGGATCTATGCCGTTGAGTACGAAATGTGCATTTACAATGGACCAGTTACGTAATTATACGGTCAGGTATACAGCTGGAATTTTCTTGCTGCCAACATGACGCTGTGGAAGCTTTCTGAACTCCACTCACAGTGGGCTATTTTAATTTGTGTTCACATACGCCATCGCCTAATTAAAAGCCTCCAAAAAAATCCTCTCAATAAATCCTCTGCTATTCTGCTTATATATATATATATATATATATATATATATATATATATATATATATATATATATATATATATATATATATATATATATCTGCAGTGTGTCGATGGCAACTAACTAACTTCTACGGATGTGTCGAACATGCTTCCGTGGAGCATAAATAAAATTGAATTAAAACTAAAATTATAAAAAAATCACACAAAAAAACAGAAAAAAACCGACATTTCGTCGGCCAGCGGCCAATTATGGCAGCACATCCTTTGAATTATTCATGAGGGTGGCGTTAACTAACATCGCTTGCATATGGGCGCATAGAAGTTCGTTTGATAGCGAGCAGAGCCCACACATCCATTCTGGAATTGCCGCCTCTAACCAATCTTCTCCCTCTTCTCTCCGTCCACCACTCAGTCGCAGTCGGCGTACTGAGGCGCGTCTGTTTGCAAAGAGGTATAAAATTACACTCTAATTAGGCATGCACGAAATTAATTTAACCAGCCACAATAAAATGCGGGCTTGGACTCGTGCATGCCTCCCTTCGACCAGCTGCGGATACGTAGGGCCATGGGTGCAGCGCCCGCAAGTGTGTGGATATTTGTATGATAATGTGTGAGTGTGTGTGTGTGTGTGTGTGTGTGTGTACTCTCATTTCCATATGCGAATTATTTTGCACCAAGTAAGCAAATATCAAAGAGCGAAAAGAAAAAACCAATGGAACTCGTATGTTTAAAAAAAGACTGCAAAGAAAAACAAATGAGCTCTTAATTGGGAATATTCGTTGGCCTGGAATTTCTGTGAAATCCAGCTGCACTAATTATGCAGAAGAATTTTGCCGCGCATGCTCTCACAACAACAACAATAACAGAAACAAACTGCTGTAAAGCATTGGGAACGCCTTCTCATCTGACTGACTGACTGGCTGACTGACTGGTGGCCTGACTTGATGGCGGTATTTGGCAGAGTGGCTGCCTGAGGGTATGGTATCGAGTGTGACTATGAATAATTCCTCAGCCAGGAGTGGCACAAATCCATGTCGTAGACCAGAAATATTGCCAGCAGTGGAGAAAAAGAGTTATTCCAAAAATTCGGAAAAAAGAAAATTATGATTTGACTGTGGAGCTCTGGGTGGCATTGAAGGCGGTGCTTTTCTGGGAATTTAAACACCCACGCTTGTTTTAGCGGTTTATAAATATTAACATATTGTAAAATGCGCAATTCTTACGAACCCTCCAATTCCAAATATTCATACTAACAAAGTGGCTTCTTCAATGTCTACCCAGAGAAGAAACAGCCTGACGTCAGAATTGCTATAAAAAGTAGGCCTGCAGGAGTCACACACCAGATTTCCTACATTCCATCTCAAAGCCGACACGTGTACCTCACCAGGCTGTCAGTATTTGGGGCAGAACACTTGCACATGTACTCGTGTCCATCTAGACGAGATACTCAACATCCTGACCAGTTCTGTAAAGCAGCACTTGGGTAAAAGTATGGAATCACACCTATGTAGTTCCTTCTGAAGAGTTGTCGGATGTAAGCGAGAAACGAAAAACAATAAAAGGATGAAGTTGAAAGAGTCTCAATGAAGACTAAGGGACTGATTGTTAACTACTCGTACTTCCTCATACGTATTCGAACACTGGTTGCTGGGTTACCTTCACATTTTCACAAATTTCCGGACAGAACCCACAACTCTACCAACGATTTCATTGATGTTTCCAGTACAAAAAAAAAGTATATGTTTCATATCCATCCTCACAACAAGAACGCATTCCCTAAGGCTTGAAAGCTGTGCGCCAATAATTAACGACAAAAGTTCAATAGTCCAATTAAGTCAACAGCAAAAAGGATCTCGAGTTCTGGGCATGCTGAGCTTCGTGTGCCTGCATTGCCGTAAAAGCGCTAAAGAGTAAACACAAATTGCACATTTAATTCATTCAACGTAAAAGAACGCATATGCCAATATGAAGCTACCAGCAGGAGTGGATATTACGCATACACACACACACACACACACGCACACACATGTACTTGAGCCAATAATCCTGCCAGCGAGGCGCATGGAAGTGCCATGAAATTAATACGCGATACACAAATTCAATTAAGCAACGCCGCAGTAGCACCAGCAGGAGGAACAACAGCAAAAATCACACGACAAATAAACGGACGAACGAATGGACACACTCACAAATGCACACACACAAACATACTCCAACGTGGAGGTTCGCAAAAAATGCCCATAGCTACTGCACACACGCCAAAGAGGCGGACAAACAAAAACATTTTTTTATTACCTTAATTAACAACTTTATGAAGTCCCACCCCTTCCCTGCCCCCGATCATCTGCACACATTTTAGTGGACCCGTATGAGACTGAGCGCGTGGCCAGCTGCGCGGAAGGACCGCCTGGCAAAGGACATGGACTGCAAATAAAAATTTAAATAAATGTCAGCACGAACATTTTTAGACCGAAATTTTTTCATTTGCAACTTCTTGTAGTACAAGGCACATACCCATTCAAACACACACACACACAAACACACACAAAGGCAGACAAACAATTTAGGATATTAAACATTAATGGCCAAAATAAATACAACTGTAAAAATTTACAAGCGCAAATAACAGCCCGGCAGCGCCAGCAAAAAGGACAACTGGCAGGTTCGCACAAGCAGAGATGGCGAGGGACACTTGTCCATATGTAGATAGCAGCTACCTTATCTCCCGCTGGCGTTGTTGTGTATATGTATTAGGATGAATTTCGAAGGACTGTGCAGAGCGTTTTCAGTGCGCGCTAGAGTGATGGCATCAAAACAGTGGGGAGCATCAGGCACTCCACGGCCGAGGGGCCCAACTATAGTTCATGGATTCAGACAAGCAGCTACGCGAATGTCCGCTATGAAGTAAGGAACGCTGTGCAAAAGCAAACATCATGCTTGACGTCGGCACACTCGCCTTTCAAATTCCCATTCGACAGCCTAGAGCCGGACCTTAGAAGCACGAGCGTGAATCCAGCACTGAACAGTGCTTAAAGTGGCCCCATTTTGATTCATACGGAACACTTTGCAGTTCCGCCGCCTTCTCTCACACCTTCTGAGCCCCTGAACTTGTTAGCCCTCTCCTTCGGCTGCAATGCATATAAAATCCACGTGTACAGCAGCAATGGTGTAAACAAATACTGCTGGGGGCAAGGGTTGCGGGAAGTCCGCGAAGGGTTGCGGGAAGACGTCCGCGAAGGGTTGCGGGAAGAAGTCCGCGAAGGGTTGCGGGAAGAAGTCCGCGAAGGGTTGCGGGAAGTCCGCGAAGGGCTCGACTCCTCAACTTTTTTCAGTCAATCTTTCATTTACTTTGCCCCGAAGAGAACATATGGAGTGGGTAACTTATTTCTCGCTAATTCTGACTATAATAAAGAGCAAATTTTTCAGCATTTCGTGGGACATTTGCATTTTGAGGACATATTTTTCAGCGGATTCCACAACGAATTGAACGCGACTTACGAGTCAATAGTAAGCAAACATAGCTTAAGTGGGTATCTGAGTACTGACCTCGGTAAAGTCAGTAGCGGCATCGTTAAACGAGATCTCCTCAAGCGAATCTCCCTTCATGGCTCAGTACTCGTAAAAGCAACGACACTGTATAAGGACACAACTATGCTGGAAGCATGGGAAATCAATCTAATGAAACACGCTATTGGGATGGGTTCAGCAGCCACATGGCACAGAAGTTGGGTTCACGATACTCGTGTAAAACGGGGACCGAATCTTTCGGTAAAACATTGCAGACCACGCGGCCAAAGTTGGGAAGTCACAAAAATGTTGCCTGCTTTCTAGTTTGATATGCCCGCCTTAAGGTTTCATTTTTATACCACACATACACCGTCACTCTCTACATCACACACACACACTCTCTCACACACACTCACACATATGACGACAAATAAGCACACTCACTTAAGAATTTCCGTTTGGATTTCAAAAATTTGCAACTTCTTTTCAAAGAAACGAAAACTTTTTCCTTTGTTAGTTGACCGGCCTTTCAGTTGCGGGGAGGAGGAGACAGAAGAGGCGGAGCAGGCGGAGCAGGCGGAGGCACCACCCGACTTTGCTACACTTTGTCGTGTTTGCTTTTTTGTTGTTTGTGTATTGAGTTTTCGTTTTTGTGTAAAGTTTCTGCAGCAGAAAATTTCAAAGTTTCACTTATGTAAAATACTTGCTCTCGAATGCTGGCAACCATTTCATTTCAATTTCTTTTCTTCAATTCTATTTTATTTTATTTTATTTTTATTTATGTATTTATCTTTTATTCGTGCACTTGTCTAATTTGCCCCCTCAGCGTAGTAGGAGTGCTCACCGACGAAAGGAATGAAACGAACGTGGCATCGTTGAACGCACGACAATAATTCAGCCAAAAAGTAGGGCGTAATTCTATTTGTTGTGTGCTGGGTTAGAAATTAAATTCGGAGACCGCTTTCAGGGTGCACCACTGAAGTGTGTTAAACGATACGCGTAGAATAACTTTAACGATTTGCCACAAGATTTTTGTTTTTGTTTGTGTTTTCTTCTGCTGCTCACAGTTGTTTTCAATTGTTTTGCAGTCACCGAATTGCGGCTGAGTGCGCCGGACTCTCCGTCTCGTTGGTCAGTTGTGTTAGGTAATCGGTAAGAGTCTTCACTCACGTGGACTGCCGCTGCTGACATAGCTGTCGCCAAGTGTGCTGTCACGTGTTTGGGCACGTGTTCGGTCTCTGATGAACTTTACTCTGAGTGGGTGTTGAAGGCGCTGAGTGCGGGCCTTACGCTATGGCAGCAGAGAAGCTCACAAAGTAGGTACGAGTAAGTCAGGAGATTGATGGCATTCAGTTTCTGGCACATGTATGTGCCGCATGACAGACAGCTTATGCTTACGGCATAACTGTAGCGACATCAAAAACAACCAATCCTCTTCTGGTTCCCTCTGCGTTCACTGAGATATTATTTTTCACAACGTTGATATGTGTCTCCTGCAGCTACGTTTACTTTCGGTGCACTCGTTTAGAGCTGCAGTTGATTGGATTGCTTGAAATGCAGTTCTGCTGACAGCTACGGAAGGTCCTTATTAACTGATCACATATCCTGTTGCATCTTTTATCAAAGGTTCATTTTTTTAATGGAAGGCATTTTTAATTTCATTTTTGCAGGTGGCCTTTGTTGGCGCGAGTGCACAGTTCTCATGACTGCATTGCCGCTCCACTAAAAGCGGGTCACTAATCATCAATTAACTTTAATTGCGCCCACATTCTAGCTGCAGTGTCAAATTACATCCACAAATTTCAACTCCGCGTTGACTCAACTTTATTTTCCTTGCTGTTGTTTGCTTTGCTATGTTTTCTGTATATTTTTTTGTTAGTTTTTTTCTTGTGCTCCTCTGCGAGTATTTTCATTGCTTTCGTCTCACATATTTATTTATTCCTTCACGCTTTTAGTGGCTTCCCACTTCGACTTATTCGCTGTAACATCTCTTGAATGTACGCCTGCCTGGGCAAGAGCGTTGTAGTAATATGTTATAAATGTAAGTGCATGTGTTTAGGGAAGTGTGGGCGTAAATATTTTTCCTGCCATAAAAGCCAACACTACGCCGTACGCTCAAGCGAAATTGTTTATAAAGAGCTGCACTTGGGTAATTTTATCATTTTAACCAAAACGAACACAAATGAAATGCAAATCTCAAATGAAAATCTAACAAAAAATGTATGAAGGAGGCTCCCGTAAAACGGAAAAGTGTTGTCTAGCACAGAAAAAATTGAAATATTAAAAATTCCACGAACTTCATTTATCTAAACAGTAAATTAGTTACCTAGATAAGAATATATTTCAATATACGAGTATGTGCATGTACTCGTATAACATCCAGAAGTACAGGGCATTCAGCAGAAAAGTGATTGAAGCACTAGTTTGCTATGTGATTACTGTGAAGTTTCTTGAAGAAAATATACACCACCTGATGACCATGTATAAAAAGGTTCAGTCCCTGAGCTTGCCAAGTGTCATTGCTGGCAATGTATATGAAGTGCCATTCGACGGTGCTAATTTGGACTCTATTATCTGTAGAAACTATGACAAGAGTAGCGTATTTTCGAGACTTGCATGATGTAAGCACCGATGGGGGTACTGAGACTCTCACTTGCATGTTCAATATTCATGGCTTAATATGAGTGAACTTTCCATCCATGTAGAATATAGTAGGTGCACTAATGTGGCTGGCACATTATTTTTAATTATCATTAATAATGCTGCTCCTTCACAGGTTTCACAGGTATTAAGTAAGACACCAACTGCTTTACAATACGCTTTTGTAGCATTAGTCGCCCTCTGTGGTCCAGTAGAAAGCATGCTAGGCTCACACTCAGAGGGTCGCAGGTTCAAATCCTGCCCCGGGCTTCGTCTCAAAAATGCTTCGTC
This sequence comes from Clusia tigrina, assembly GCA_920105625.2. Lineage (NCBI taxonomy): Eukaryota > Metazoa > Arthropoda > Insecta > Diptera > Clusiidae > Clusia > Clusia tigrina. Next base: position 28,175,767 of record OV050032.1, read on the forward strand.
CTAAAAAATATTTATCTCTTCCAGCCTCGAAAGCCTCAATAGCCAGTACTCATTCCCCAAACCCTTGCAGTCATATTTAATTATGGTGTAAGATATAATAATAATAAATAAAAAAATAAAAAAACTTATCACTCAACTCCACCTGGCATTCTACACACTTGTTTCTGAAAGTGATTTCCAATCTAGTTGATTTCGCTCTTACAGCCAGATATCAAAATTTGTTCATTTACTAAAACAGTTAACAAAATATTTCATTCGATTGTTTCGTCTCCTGAAGTGTAGACGTTGAAAAATAATTTCCCGTTCTACGTTTAGCAACCAAGTTGGTTCGTTGGGTTTTAACCCCCCCGCAAGAAGTTCAGGTATCCGTTGCTGTCTGGGCCCGTTAATCGACACGGGATCGGGTCCTTCCCAGTGAATTTTATCACTTCACCGTGGGAAATACTTCCAATGAAAGGAACGAATCCAATCAATTAATAAATGTTCTTATAATGGAATATCCTTGCAAAACTCGATTTATTGTAATACAAAAATGAATAAAAAACTAATTTGAAAAACTTTTGGTTTTTTTTTTGCTCCTTGTACTCGTCCAGTTTTTCTATTACATTAACCACATTTAGGTGACGCTACAGATCGTGCAGGATATCACCGCAACATTTCAAAGTGCAGCATAAAGTTTCAAAGGAGATTATGGTGGGTCGGTTTTTATATTAAAGAGCGGAAAAGGACCTGCAGTAAGCTTTCGTAGCTTCCTGATACCTAGTTATAAATACATCGTTCACAATTAATCAATATTAATTCTTAGTCCTTTTAAAGGAAGTTTCAACACGTAACATTGTGGAAATCTGCACATGTCATATTTTTCGAAGTAATCGCCTCATGCTGTGTGCAACAATTCGTGAACTTGGATTCTCACCTAGTGGCATTTTCTTCCATAGTCCTTCAAGTAAATTTTGTTGAAAGCTGTTCACGATTAATAGATTTGTGTACATCGATGTTCTCTGCAGTTTCATGTGGAGGAAAAGTATTTCGGTATTTCAGATATGAAAAAATTTCAAAATGTAACGCAATTTGAAGAGTTTTCTTTTCGCTTATTTGATGTCTGCCGCATTCTAGAACATTATCTACATCTCGAAAGAAGTTCGGATAAGTTCTAGACTATTCTCTGCTTGGATTGTCTTGGCTTAAATACATATCTGGAGTGGTGCGCTATTCTCAACATTTAACTGGGATCATAAAAGCATGCAGTCATTTATGTTTCACTGCCCTCCACTTAATCTGGTTCGTCCCAAACAAGGATAGTACTGCAACCTTTATAAGGAGATAGCCTCTCTAAATGAACGACTTTCATTTTGCGCCAACTGGATGCGCTATACTACATCGTTGAGCCGCTTTATCACCTTATAAGGCCCTTCCCAGTGTGTTTGCAGTTTTGGCGATAATCCCTTTTTCCTTTGCGGATTATGAAGCATAACTAGCTGCCCTTCCTGAAATCCCTAGGAGTTTGCTCGTAGATCATATCTGGCTTTCATTTTATCACTCTTCAGTTGTGTGCGCTTTCTGATGGTTCCATGAATTTCATTCAACTGTCTTCGTTTGTCAGCTATATAACTCCTCCATAAAGCTTCCGAAGATGAGTAGGCACCGAATTTCAGATCTGCAGATAGTCTTATATCACAACCGAAAATAGCCTTAGCTGGTATTGTAGATGTTGTTATATATTGAGTTGCCGATCGGTATGCCATTAGGAGCAGGGGTATGTGTTGATCCCAATCTTTCTGGGTTCTGTCCACGACTTTCCATAGGTGTTCCTCAAGCGTACGATTAAATCTTTCAACCATTCCAGCGGATTGCGGGTGTAAAGGGGTTGTGCGAGTTCTGCGTATGCCCATCAATTCACTAATTTCCCTGAATATCGTTGACTCAAAATTTCTGCCTTGATCCGAGTGCAAGTCAAGGGGAGCTCCGAATCTGCAGACCCAATTATTGATAAATGCATCTGCAACGGTCTTAGCTTCTTGATCGGGAATGGGGTATACTTCTGGCCATTTACTAAAATAGTCGATTACGACGAGAACATATTTGTTGCCGGAATCACTAATTGGAAACGGACCTGCGATGTCCATTGTAATACGCTCAAATGGCGCTCCCACGTTGTATAAATGCATTTCCCCCTGACTGCGGCGGCTCGGTCCCTTGGCAGCTGTACACTTTTCACAAGCACTGATCCAGTCAACTACCGATTGCTGGCAACCAACCCAATAAAATCGTATTTTAATTTTCTCGACTGTTTGTTATTCCCAAATGTCCTCCGCTTGGCCCACTATGGTATTCCTTGAGAATTTCGCTTATTCTTGCCTTGGGTACCACAATCAAGTTCTTCGTGGTTTTTCCATCTTCGCTCTACCACAGGCGGAATAGGCATCCATCTTGCAACTTGAAGCTATTCCATTGAGCCCAATATGCTTTAGTTATGGGACTTTCGGTCGAGATTTCATTCCATTCTGGTCGTTTTCCTTTTTTCTTATTTGACACGATTTTTTCCAATTCTGGGTCAATTTGCTGTTCTTCTTTTATCTTCTCTGCTATCCATTCTTCGTCTGGTAAAACAGTTATTAGGCGGACAGCGACTACTCCTCTTCTTTCCCTTCAGCCTTAGAAAAATGCTTACATTCCACATTGCAAGGACGTCATGATAATGCATCAGCATTCCCGTGGCTTCCGCCTCTGCGATGTTCAATTGTGAAATCGTAGCTTTGGAGTCTCCCAATCCATCTCGCAACCTGACCTTCGTCTGCGAAGCTTCTAACAAAGCGTCTGTAATTGGTGCAAAGACCAATAAGCTGCGTACCTCATGCAAAATATTTGGTCTTGGCCACTTCCTTACTGAGTCTATCTTTTCTGGATCTGTGTGTACTCCTTCAGCTGTGACTTTATGTCCAAGGTACTTGACTTCTTTCTTGAAGAACGAGCATTTCTTTGCACTCAGCTTCAATCCTGAAGCTCCTAATCGCATCAATACTTCTTCCAAATTCTTTAAGTGGTCCTCGAAGTCCTTTCCCATAATGATGATGTCATCTACTAACACCAAACACGTTTTCCAGTGGAGACCCTTTAGCATATGTTCCATTAGGCGTTCAAATGTAGCTGGAGCATTACACAGTCCAAATGGCATCACCAAAAATTGCCATGGTCCATGACCCCCACTGGATGCTGTCTTTTCCTTGTCTTCTTCGTCTACTGCCACTTGCCAATATTCGCTTTGTAAATCCAACGTGGAGAACCAATTTGAACCAGAAAGTGTGTAGAAGGTATCATCGATGCGAGGTAATGGATAACTATCTTTTTTCGTTACCTCATTTAGTTTACGATAATCTACACAGAAACGTGTGGAGCCATCCTTCTTCTTGACTAATACCACTGCAGAACTCCAGGGGCTTGCTGATGGCTCAATGACGTTATTCTGATGCATTTCCTTCAGCAACGCATTCACCTCTTCTCTCTTCGCCAGAGGTACTCTTCCGGATGCTTGACGAATGGATTTGGCATCACCAGTGTTGAATGTGTCTTTCACCATCTTTGTTCTGGCTTCGTTTTTATCCTTTTCAGCAAATATTGGCCAATGTCTTGCCAAAAAATGGCTGGCAGTCTTCCTCCGCTCCGTGGATAAGTCTTTACTCCATTCTTTCGTTAGATCGTCGAGTACCTTTTTATCAGCTGGTATCTTAATTTTCGTGGCTCGCAGTTGACTCTCACAGTTTACAATTGCCGAAATTGCCCGGCAATTTCCAATTATCTGTCCTTTCTCTATGGTTTTAGCGATATTTGCAAGATTGACTTACTGGCACTATTCTGCTCTGCTGTTCTTCTACGAGGGTTTCCCAAGTATGATGTCATCCAGTGCAAATTTTTCATCAGTCTCCACCACCCACAACTTGTTCTTCTCAACATCTCCGTCCAATTTGGCCCATATGACTGCCTCTGACGTTGGTGGGATTTGTGTTCGTGGCTTGTTTAACGCTTCCATAAATATCCTCACCAACGGTATTTCGGTGTTCGCATATTTCAGGACTCGGCTTTTGAAATCTAGCGTGAATCCATTCCGTATCATATGATCCACACCTAAAATTAATTCGTCCACAATATCCGCAACTACAAACTCGAGCGTTATTGTTGTGGTGCCGATAGTAATTTTTCGTGTAACCTTTCCAAGTACCTGTGCATCATCTCCAGTGCCGTACGCTATCTTATTCCACGACACGGCTCGATTCCCAGAACGATATCCCTTCTGATTATGGAATGTGATGCGCCCGCATCCAATGTTACCACAATTTTTCTTCCATTTACTACGCTGTCGACAGTTAGGCTGTTGATTTCCCGTGCCATCTGAGAAACGAAGATTCTGGGGCTACATGTTGTGGGAGTCAGATCAAGCCCCTCGAGACTGACTCCATCTAGTTTGTCGACGGCTTTTCAACATTTTCTGATTCCCTATTTTGGAATCTGACTTGCTTTGGAGGTCTTACCGGTGAGCGTGATCTAGAACGTTTCCGTCTCGATTGGCAATTACGGGCCATGTGTCCGACCTCTCCGCAGGTGAAGCATTTGCCCGTGAAACTTTGGCCGCTTTCGACTTGTACCTGACGGGCTTTGCATTCTGACCGACACACCAATGCTGCTGTCTCTGATGTCAAAGCGCTAGCTACTGTCTCCATATATGTTGCTTTTGGATTGTTGTCGCAGAATGCTTTATCTCCGCATCGCGAATGCCATATACGAAGGTGTCCATCATACACCTCTCAGTAATCTCTCCTGGATAGGCAAGATGGGACAACCGTTCCACTTCCGCCGCAAATGGTTGTAGAGACTCAGCACTCTTCTGTACACGTGTTCGTAGCTCTACTTGGTACATCTGCTTCCGATGTTCACTATCATGCTTGCGATGAACGGCATTCATCAAGCTGTCATAACAGTCTCGCTCACTTTCTGAGATAGTTTGGAGTACATCAGCAGCGGCACCTTTCAATGGCACGGTTTATGCCGCTCTCTGCGTTTCTCGCGAGCACTCCAACCATTTGTGCTAGCTGTAGTCTCAAATTGCATTCTGAAGACTCTAAATGTCGTGGTTCCATCATAGGTAGGAGGCTTCAGTTTTATTGTGGATAAAGCTGGCACAGGCAATGAACCTTCCTGTAGTAGGTGAATCCTTTGCTCTATTTGTTGCTTAAAATCGTTCTGCTTTTGCTCGTTCGCAATGAATTTTTGTTCTACAGATTTTTCGAACGATTCCTGCACAAACCTTCCTGTCTACCATCACGGACATTTCTTTCATTTGCTGTGAGCTCTATTCCGCTAGTAGAGCAAGTCGCGTTTCACTCTGCTGTAACTGTTCTCTGACATCCTCTTTGACGGATGCAACACTCCTTTCGACTGACTCAGCATTTTGTTGTAACCGCTGCTGCATATTCGCATCGCATTGCTGTAGCTGCATCTGCATTGCCCCGATAAGCGCGTTCATGACAAAGTTGCCCGTGTAAGTTTCTTGCAGTGTTGGTTCGTGTCGAGATGTCGTTGGGTCTTCACTTTGAAAATCATGCTCATCGACGTATTTACCCTGCTCCTCTAAAGCACTTCTTAACCGCCCCTGCAGCTCCGCTTTAAGCCCTTGTGTTTGCAAATTTAAGCGCTCAACCGCCTTCTTGAGCTGCTCCAAGTTCAGTTCTTCAAATTTAACCATTGTTTATTACAGATACACAATCCCACTTCTGACACCAATTCTTACGAAATTGCCCTCCTGACAATTTATTCCAACTCTCAATACCACCTGCATTCTACACACTTGCTTCTGAAAGTGATTTCCAATCTAGTTGATTTCGCTCTTACAGCCAGATATCAAAATTTGTTCATTTACTAAAACAGTTAACAAAATATTTCATTCGATTGTTTCGTCTCCTGAAGTGTAGACGTTGAAAAATAATTTCCTGTTCTACGTTTAGCAACCAAGTTGGTTCGTTGGGTTTTAACCACCCCCCGCAAGAAGTTCAGGTATCCGTTGCTGTCTGGGCCCGTTAATCGACACGGGATCGGGTCCTTCCCAGTGAATTTTATCACTTCACCGTGGGAAATACTTCCAATGAAAGGAACGAATCCAATCAATTAATAAATGTTCTTATAATGGAATATCCTTGCAAAACTCGATTTATTGTAATACAAAAATGAATAAAAAACTAATTTGAAAAACTTTTGGTTTTTTTTTTGCTCCTTGTACTCGTCCAGTTTTTCTATTACATTAACCACATTTAGGTGACGCTACAGATCCTGCAGGATATCACCGCAACATTTCAAAGTGCAGCATAAAGTTTCAAAGGAGATTATGGTGGGTCGGTTTTTATATTAAAGAGCGGAAAAGGACCTGCAGTAAGCTTTCGTAGCTTCCTGATACCTAGTTATAAATACATCGTTCACAATTAATCAATATTAATTCTTAGTCCTTTTAAAGGAAGTTTCAACACGTAACATTGTGGAAATCTGCACATGTCATATTTTTCGAAATAATCGCCTCATGCTGTGTGCAACAATTCGTGAACTTGGATTCTCACCTAGTGGCATTTTCTTCCATAGTCCTTCAAGTAAATTTTGTTGAAAGCTGTTCACGATTAATAGATTTGTGTACATCGATGTTCTCTGCAGTTTCATGTGGAGGAAAAGTATTTCGGTACTTCAGATATGAAAAATTTCAAAATGTAACGCAATTTGAAGAGTTTTCTTTTCTCTTATTTGATGTCTGCCGCTCTGAAGCAGTTTTTTTTAATTAAAGTGGCCCTGTTAAGGCCCCAGCTCTATGGCAGCAACAAGCTAGTAAATTTGCTGATGATGATAATGGTAATATTATTAATTCAATTGGCGTTGCTTATGCATGAAGCGTAACGGCAGAGCCATTTGCTTCATATTTCATTCGGTAAAGGTAAACATACTTTTGCAAATTATCATTCATCAAGCAGTACAAACGCAAGGAACCCCCTTCCCTCTGCAAATGTGCCCAAAAATAGGACAGTGGTCTCCAATGACTTGCGATGCACATTTTCGTTACAAAGGCAAAAAATAGTTGCAAAACGGTGCTTGACCGCACAATTGCTCATATTTTGATTTAATTTTAGTATTTTTTGATTTACTAATTTCGAAGATGACATTTCGTTTATAAAATGTGTTGCAATATTCTTATATTTGAATATATATTGTTACGAAATAGCCCTCCTGACAATTTATTCTAACTCTCAACATTCGGATTCGTATCACTGGATCGTGTAGTAATCAAACAATCGCTGGTTAAATTAAAATAATTAACTTTATCTAATTAATGCAATTTACACACTTACATTTAGGCTTAAAGTTTACTTTGATACAGTTTTGTACTTTAATAATTCATTTAATCACTTTTTAACACTGTCACTGTTACGATTGAAATGCACGACGTACACACTGTTACGATTTCTGCTCAACTGTGTCGACTTTGAATTGCTGTTAGCTTATACTCGTATATCTCTCTTATGTTGAAGAATAACATTCTAGAACATTATCTACACCTCGCAAGAAGTTCCGATAAGGTTCTAGACTATTCTCTGCAGGGATTGTGTCTTGGCTTAAATACATATAAGGTGTGGTGCACTATTCTCCAACTTTATCTGGGATCCTTCAAGTATGCAATCATTTATGTTTCAATATTTATATGAATTCCTCCTTTGTAGTTATATGGAAGAAAATCGTTGCATACTTTTAGATTGTACTTTTAAATTGTACCTGTTTCATTCCTTTAGTGAAATTTTTCTTATTTTCTGATTGATTTTGTTCTCTTTTCAGAAAATTGAAAACGATCGGAAAAATCTTTGTGCGTGGCAAACATATAAAATTCAGGTATGTATAAAATTAATAAATTGTTTTGATAAATTCATTACTGAGTTTAGGGATGTTGTTCTTTTAGTCTCGAAAATGCTTCTTTCTATAAAATCCTTTTCTCTTCGAGTCGAAAGCCTATTTAGCTAGGACTCATTCCCCCAATTCTTTGCACTCATAAATAATTATGGTGTAAGATATAATAATAATAATTATAATAATAATAATATTATTTATAATAGTTAATACACAATTTGCATATTTATTGTAAATATTATTTTGAAATAGACTTTCCAAGTATAATTATTCGACTCACTAACTGCATATCACTGTATCAGAATCAGAGGCAGGCATTAGGAATGTCCATCGGTGAATATACTATACAATATTTTGTCACCTGAAAATGCGCTGACTTTTATGGAAAATGTTCATATAATTTATTTATAATTGTTGTATAAAATGTTCAAATATCAAAGTAATTCACGAGTTAATTTCAAGCACAGAATTGAAGCCCTTTAAATAATTAAAGGAGTTCCTCTTGGGTAGTAGCTGAAAAAATGCAACATTAACAGAGTAATTACTCTTAAAGCGAATGTCAAAAAAGGACAAAAATTCTCTCACGATTATCTACTATATTACTCTTGCTGTGCTGAGTATATTGAGACCCCTGAAAATATGCTGCAAACTTAACTCACCGGTTGGCAAAATGCGGCTCATTTTCAGGTGCCTTCAAATTATCACTGAAGTCAGAGAACACTGAGAAAAGAAACTTAAGCGTCAAATGGTAAAGCAGCGAAATAAAGCAGACTGGCGTTGTACATGAATCCACTGAAAATCGTGGTGAATCCACTCAGAATCGTGGTGAATCCACTCAAAATCGTGGTGTGGCTACTACGGACGCTGGCAGCGAAAAAGACTTTCCTTTCTCTGTGTTCTCTGACTGACGATCTCTGGTGATTAGTCTGCAAAATATATCCAAAGAATGTGTCGCCAGAATTACGTTTATATGCGCATGCTTTCTTTATGTATGGTTAATTTATGCAGCCTAAAAGTGGACTACTACGTTGCTAACACTCATCGTAAAATATATCAGTATACTTGTTTATGCATATATTGGCCTGCGGGATTCAAAATCGGTTGTGAAACATTTTCGAACTTCACCAGCTTCGCTGTCAAAACAAAATCAGTGAAATTTACTAACATTTTTTTTTTGTTCGATTTTCTTTTGCGTGCTTTGGTATTGGTTTCGTTTTCTGTATGTTCTTGTTCTTGTTTTTGTTTTTGTTTTGCTTGCCTCTAAGCTGTTGAGGAGGTTCTTTTATATTACATGCCCAAGCATTCATCCCAAGTTATGCTCATTTAGTGTTGGTCATTTTGGTTGTAGCATCAAAGCCCTTGTACACGTACGCGCACACATACACCGACGGGCGAGCTACTAAACAGCAGATTTAATAAGTTTTCTTTCAAAAACACACACACACATATACACACATACGAGTATCTTCCCACGCAGCCATTCGCACAAATTGGCTCCTCAGGCCCAGCTTGAGCTTTCGGCTGCTTTCATCTCGTATTAAACGCATACGGCAAACTTTTCCAGAAGAGCAATTAAATGCTGGCCTGTAATTAAATTTCACTCTTCACATACCATCAAGAAATTTAGTTAATTTAAAAAATAAAAGCACAACCACCAACAACATTTCACGGCGCACATCTTGTTTGTTTATCCCCTTACTGAGAATATTTCTATACCAGTGAAACTTTGAAGTGCCTCACTGCTCCAATTATAGCAGAGAATGCTGCTGCAATTTGGCGTAACAAAATCGGGAAAAAATTATTTTTTGGCCTGCACTAAGTGAAATTTCTACGCAAGAATGGAAGGAACCACTAGGAGGCACAATGGATACCTTAACATCGACATTTATCGATAGGACCTCTTAATTGAACACAGAATGGATCATAATCTTGGCCGCCTATGGCTAGCACACCATTAGATACTCCCTAGACACAACAAACAAGCAAAGGACTCGTTCAGTTATATACAAAATTTAATCAGAAGCCAGACTACAAAAATTGAATACAAAATAAAATCGAACTGCTGCTTATTTATGTTGTTCATGTCTATCTGTTCCTTCGTAGAGTACATCTAGGACCTTTTGAAGGATTTCCGAAGGTCCTCCAGCAGCTATACCCGTCAACGACAGGGCTTCTATTTCGCGAAGTTTAGCAACAATGAGGTCTGTTTCGTTATCCACTTCATTTATTCTCTGGATTAGCTCCTCCTTTTGCTTGTGAAACGATTCCTCCTGTTTGCCATTGGATTTAGAATGGTGATAAGACATGACAATTAATTTATTCTCTTTTTTTTATTCTTTAATATTTAGTAAATAAAATTTTCAAAAAACGTATCAAATAAATTCCCAGACTCAAATATAAAATTTACAATAAATAAAATAAATGTTCAATGTGATTGCTTCGCTGTGATTTGATTTCATTTTCCTCACATTTCCCAGCGAACTCAGTTTATTTTTGTGCAGGCAAACTGGCGCAGTTGGATGGGAGCCGAATAAAGTGATTCGTAGTAACAGTGTTAGAGCCAACCCAGTGGTGCCAGCCAGTGATGCCAGCCAATGGTGCCAGCCAGTGGTGCCAGCCAGTGGTGCCAGCCAGTGATGCCAGCCAATGGTGACAGCCAGTGGTGCCAGCCAGTGATGCCAGCCAATAGTGCCAGCCAGTGATGCCAGCCAATGGTGCCAGCCAGTGGTGCCAGCCAGTGGTGCCAGCCAGTGATGCCAGCCAGTGATGCCAGCCAATGGTGCCAGCCAGTGGTGCCAGCCAGTGATGCCAGCCAATGGTGCCAGCCAGTGATGCCAGCCAATAGTGCCAGCCAGTGATGCCAGCCAATGGTGCCAGCCAGTGGTGCCAGCCAGTGGTGCCAGCCAGTGATGCCAGCCAGTGATGCCAGCCAATGGTGCCAGCCAGTGGTGCCAGCCAGTGATGCCAGCCAATGGTGCCAGCCAGTGATGCCAGCCAATGGTGCCAGCCAGTGGTGCCAGCCAATGGTGCCAGCCAGTGGTGCCAGCCAATGGTGCCAGCCAGTGGTGCCAGCCAGTGGTGCCAGCCAATGGTGCCAGCCAGTGGTGCCACCCAGTGGAGTAAAAAGCCTAAGTACCATGTAGAGATTGAAAGGAATTTAAAATTAGTCGCTTCCTTAAATACCAGGCAAGCGTCAACTGCAGCACGCCTCTGCCTGGACTGATGGGGCAGCAGATGAATATAATCCGTGCCAGCAGTTTCAAGCAGCGGTGTAGATGACTGAAAGTTGAGCTCTGATGCACTTGCAACATTCTTTGCCGCTATAGAACAGGAGTTTTCGTGGCCTTATATGCGATAGGCAAGTCTGATCGAAAGGAAACTTCCAGCATAGAGTAAAGAAATAAGAGTCACATTCTCGAACCACAAACTGTTTGTATGGAGGCGCTGCTAATAGCGCCTATTACTCAATAGCTCTCATTTTCATATCGCAGCGCCACTCTGGCTACTACCTCCGACCGGTCTCATCTAGGTCGAAATATGAGTGACATTTCAGCTGGTGACTCTTATTTCTTTACTCTATGCTTGCAGCAAACAAATAAGTAAGGAGCTTTGAGGACAATGTTCAATCGAAGAGTGTATTGTTGCGACTTGGTGTGTCTAAATATTCTCTTTTGATGATATTGCATAAACTTAAGGCCTGTTTAGGGGATGATTTATTATTGTCCAGCGTGACGTTGTTTTGTGGAATCATAACATCAAAGTTCGATTTAGAGGAATGCCCTTTTTCGTTACTTCGCATTATTTCACGCGTCGCAACCAGATTCAGAATAGTACGAGTATCTATTTCTGCTCTGAAGCAGTTCTTTTTACGAAAGTGGAACTAACTCCACACATGTTTGGTGTGCTCAGGCCCCAGCTCTATAGCAGCAACAAGCTAGTAAATTTGCTGATGATGATGATAATGGTAATATTATTAATTCATTTGGCATTGCTTATGCATGAAGCGTGACGGCAGTGCCATTTGCTTCATATTTCATTCGGTAAAGGTAAACATACTTTTGCAAATTATCATTCATCAAGCAGTACAAACGCAAGAAACCCCTTTCCCTCTGCAAATGTGGCCAAAAGTAGACAGTATTCTCTAATGACTTGTGAGCTTTTCAAGTGTTGGAGTGCGATGCACATTTGAGCGGGAGGATAGGAGAGGCGGTAGGCAGTGTGTGATTAAAGTGAATTGTAGCACGGAAATGTGGCTCAACTGCAGTGCAACACAATCACACAAAATGAGGCGCTCACTGCCATAAGAGTAAATTTAATTCAATTCACAGCCATACACTCATACAAGCGCGCGCGCACACACACAGACACGCACACAAGTCGGGAGGGGAAAAACAACAGAAGCAATTATACGAAGTGGTTTGCACTTTTCCAGACAATTGCACAAATTCAAATGCAAATACAAACAATGCGCAAACCAGCCAAGCAACGAGCACACACAAAGGAGGACAGAATGGCAACATAACAAAAGCATAATTACTAACCAACGAAGCAGCAACAGCAGCAGCAGCAGCAGCAGCAGCAGCAGCAGCAGAGGCAGTGGCACAGCTATCAGCTGGCTTGGATGCCTCGACGATGAAATTTACATGCAAACAGAATAATCACACCGCAACAGAGCTCACCGCACTTAAACAAACATACACACATGGAGGTAGAGGCAATCCTTAGGCAACACTGCCGTACCGCAGCTGACAAGGCAATTGGGTCGGCGGCTGTGAATTGGTAAAGTGACAGCAGGCATTACCTTCCATGCATTATCCTTCTAAAAAACGAATGGAGTTGGCATTTTGGCAAGATTAAGCATGCCTACTTCACGCACGCACACACGCCCATGTACGCACACTTGCTATATGTGTGTTTCCAAAGAAATGATGCAAGTTCAGCGGCTGTGCCGGTATGCTTGGCAAAAGTTGGTTGTGCTACTGACAAATAGCAGAGCAGTGTGCCTACAATAGTAGCGCTTCTGCGTGCGTACGGCGGCAGCTGCGGTCGTGGCTGTGTACGTGTACATGTGTGAGCTAGCGCAGAACATTATCATTACCTCCAAAATAAGAGCAACGTGTCGCAGGACGGGTTGAGAAGTAGACAACCATCATTGTGCGGTTATGCCTCGTATTTCAAGTGAGCCACATTTGCGCATCACTCCGTCGCGCCCAAATGGTTACGCTTAAGCTTAATTACACAAATCAAGTGAAAATAGCTGATTCCTGGCGCGCTGCCTTCCAAAAAAACTAACGTAGTCAATTTGTAGTGGCAATTGGAGCAACTCCATTACATACCGACTGCAGGACTCAGCGTTAAATATACTGAGTACAAGGTTCCCTGAGACATACGCCAGACGGACAAGGCATACACAAATCAGCTCATACAAGATCCAGTGTGGAGCTTTCAAAGCATATGTTTTTCTTACTAAAGCTTTCACGGTGATGCACCTGCTTTGAACGAATATGAGAGTAACAACAACATTCCTTTAAGATCAATTGTAGAGATGTTGATATATGGTGTGTTTGTCTAACTGAGTGGTCACGGAGATGCACCTGCTTTGAACGAATATGAAAGTACCACCATCATGCATACTAGCTCGAGTGTGGAGCATAAGAGCATGAGAATTCCCGGAATTTCATTACAATTTATGAATAAATTTTTAAAAGATATTAATTAAATGTCTCAAATTGACTGATTTGATAGTTTTGATAGATAGTTTGCATGCAGCTTCTGATATTAGACAATTCAAATGCTCATAGTCAGATAATCAGAAGAAATTTGAAGTATTGGAAGAGAGTGTGTGAAGGAGTGAAGAAATGTTGCATTTTATCATTAGAGTAGGCAAGAAATACGAGTCCAGAGCATGGCCACAGTCTGCGAAAAGACTTGAAAGCTTCATAACCCTTTTTTCTCCGACTTTCATGTGGAGAAAGAGTTCGTTGCTACGACGCTGGCGTCCTACACAACTAGCAACTAATTCCACTAATGCGCGCATCTGGTAATATATAAATATTTCCTGTGTTAAGCGCAGCAAAAACGATTCAAAGCAGATTACACTGAATTTGGCACTATAACTCCCCACTTTGCCGCCAGTCACAGTCAGCAATACTGACTATTGGATATACGCGCATTTTGTTTGCAAGCGAAATAATTAACAATCAAGTGCGACCTCATGTGAGGACAACGCGTTAAGCTGACAGGTAGGCGATACCGTCCAGTGTCTACATTGGAAGACAAATTTCATCTTCGATTCTTTGAAATTCACAGATTAGGACCTCTAAATGAAATTCTCAATATTGAAATGTCAGCAACATTCGTTTTCGGCACATCTTTGCCTGGAATGGGATTTCTTCGTTCATGTGTAAAAAAAACCATTGCATACTTTTAGTGCAAAGAATTGTCACACGGGTCTCTTAAGGGAAATCACGAGGCATTCTGTAATTGTTATTTTTGTTGTTACTGGATTCTTTGCTTGGTAGGAGGTTTTGGAAGGAGCAATTTTGACAAATGTTCGTAGGAGGGTCTCAGTTAACCAGCGATCGCTTGACATCCCATTGATTGATACACCCACACAATCGCCCTTAGTCAATTCTCTGGGGCTCCAAAAAGCTTCATTACGGGTAGCATAGGCACAGCATATCCGACTTATCTGCTGCTCGTCTACTACTTCGCTTCCATTATGTCAATGTTTCCAAATTTTATGGCCTAAAATCCCCTATATTCTTACATCAAAATGAAGCGAATGAGTAATTACAAGCAGCTTTTGCTTTAGTGGCAGAGTAGCGTCAGTTTTACCGAGCCATTTGATGGAGTGACTGACTCTTTTTGACGTTGACATCAGCGGAAAGTGGCATGCAACGCTTCCGCTGATAAATGCTCCTGCAAAAATGTCGACGATAAAAACTGGAATGAGACACGCCACGCCGATAACACCATGCAGCGGGGAACTTATGCACATTTTTCACATTACACAAACTCACAAACACACATACACACACACAGTCTCACACAAGGATCACAATGAACTAAAATGTAAATTTACATACTTGCAACCAAATCGTTTACATTGCATTTCAGACTGCCTGCCCCCTGACCTCAGGCGACTAGCACAGGTGCCAGGCACGCGACACCAGCAACTGGCAACATGTGCTGCCAGGTGAGGTTTTAATGGCACACCATTGTCTGAGCAGCGGCGCACAGTGACACAACTGCATGCAAAGAGCGACTAATGGAAGTAGGCCAACTCGTATATAATTTCTGACACCATCAAACATATTATATATATATATATATATATATATATATATATATATATATATATATATATATATATATATATATATATATATATATATATAAATGATAAATATGTTATCAAGTGAATATGGGATCAACAACTCTTATTTTATTAAAGTTTCGCGCGACTCAGAGGTGAAAAATGGCACCTGCTCAACTCACTTCAATGATTTTCATTTAAAAATGGCATTATTTATAGTCATAAAATCTTTTAAAAGCCACGCCCACCTTACATAATACAAACAAAAGTTAAGTTGTGATTTAGAATATAGTTTTGTGAATTGAAACGAAACTGAATTTAGTCGCTTTAACTCTGCTCCCTGAAAGTATGCTGTTATTTTATAAAATGTGATTGAGAGATTTTCTGTGAGTTTACTTACGAGTTTCTCGTGAATCTTTTGGAGACACCTGAGAGTATGCTGCATTTTCCCTACTGTGCAGCATATTTTCAGGTGTTTCGGAAATACAGAAATAAGTATAAGCACTGTAGATGATCTAATGCGGTTCCGATCTGAACCCATCACATATAAGCCTACTTTTAAGGTGTACCATTATTGTATGTTAGAAGATACAAACATTTATTTAGTTTAGAAGAGCAAGAGCAACATTTTTGTAGCCACATTTCGCTACTTGACACTTTCTCATTCCGGTGTGGGTCGTGTTCAAGAAAATAGTACGAAAATTTGTGTAATTGAAAAATGTCGCTTTAGTTCTGTAAAGGAAAAGTTTTACAATTAACACTTATATGTAAGAGTACTGAACACTTGTGCGCGTTTTGATCACTGTGCGGCATTAGATTAACCCAAACATAAATATTGAACATTTGTGATAAAGGCATGTGGCAGGGCACAAGGTTTATTATGTGGTGTCAGCTAAATTCCAAGCTAACACTCGGGCACACAGAAACTGTTTGCAGTGCCCGCCAGTATAGCCACATGTACACGGGTTGAGTCTGCTGCGGTAGACGAGTGCCTGCCGCATCAGCGTCACAGGTTTGCACACCTTCCCATAGCACAGCAGAACTGGCTGGTATGTCCTTGCATATTTTCAACTAATTTTTTATGTGCAGCAGCAGGCCACTGCTGGCTGGTGTGGCTGACGGCGTTTACAAACGGAAAACTTATGTCCATTCCGATTCTGTGTTTCACCGTGTTGCAGGTCACAAAATGAAAATTACAAGTTTCATATATTTTAGCACATTTTTAGGAGTTTAAATGCATGCAATCTTCATCTACACTGCAAAATCTTTTAATATAATAGCATTTAATAACAATTTCCATTGATAATTGCGTCACTTTCACAGGACATCAGTTCAATTTGTATAAAATGCGTTTTGAACACTCATAATATTTCGCCCGCAAGATGGCGCTGTGTACAAATTATTCAAATATTTGAAAAGGTTCTTAGCAGCACAAATGAAGACTTCAAACTTCCCCTTTGCAAGAGCCATGGTCCAGAAACACTCACTATTTGCATATTTTATATTGAATAACATCATACACTGATTTTATATTCCAATTATATATAAATTTGGTAGTGACTGACTGGCGGAGGGTAGGGGTACCATATTTTCAGTTGTCCCTAGAATACTTATGAGTTATAATTATACTCACTGCTGATCTCTAGTTCAAATATTCAGTGAGTATACTTTTAGATTATTTTACGCACCTGAAAATATGCTACGAATTGCCAACAAATTGATATCTAATTGGTATATTAAAAGTGCAGCATATTTTCCACAGCCTCAGAAATGCCAACGAATATACTCATTGCAAATCTCTGGGATTAACTTGGACCCCAAGGCTAAGTGCTCGTACAGTACAATCTCAAATCAAACCAATAAGTATGACTCTTCATATGACCACTTTGCGTGCTTGATTCGAAAACATTCTACCACTTGTGTACTCCCGCCGGACTCTGACATTTACAAATGCTTGAAATGAACAATCCTGCTGCACATGTATTGGAAGCAGCCACAAAGCCTGAATCTTGCTTCAAAAACTAATTTGCTAATAAATCCCAAAATCCGGCTCCCAAATGGCACACAACTATCAGAAGCCACAGTTATGCAAAATTTATCACACAAATGTGCTGTTGCAACACTTATGCAACGGTGCGAGAATGTGTATGTGTGTGTCAGAACATACATACTTGCATATATGTATATATATATATATATATATATATATATATATATATATATATATATATATGTGTGTGTGTGTGTGTGTGTGTGTATGTGTGTGTGTGTTTGCGCTATGCTGCTGTTGCTAGCGGCATTTCTTGCTGCCAGGGCACAACAATAATAAAAGTACGAGCAACAATGCAAATGAAAATGAAAATGAAAATGAAAATGAAGGAGACAGATAAGCGAAGCGACTATCGCTGGCTGAGCATTCGGATTCTAAGTTGTACTTGTATATGCAAATAACACTCCAGCCATCAGACAAAAGTTCCAGTCCCTAGTCGCACACAATTCAAACTGCATGCCAGACTGACAGACAAAGAACGACGTCGACGTCGACATCGACAGCGCCGTCTATGACGACCCATTTCACCTTAAGCACTCGGAATAACTCAATTCGCACACGAGACGGCAACTACGCTGTGTCCATTTTAATGCGTCAGTTTTACAGATTTATGCATGCCGCCTCCTCGTCATGCCCCATTCAGCACAGAGAACACCGGCCAAAACAATACGCAGTGCAAGTGTGCGGCCATGGTGCCGCCATTGAGGTAGGTTCTTAGTCTACTCTGTCTCTGCGTCTGCGTCTGCCTCAGCCGCTCCTGCGTCCTTTCTTATCCATTCATTGTAATTCAATTAGGAACGCTACGCTTCTGCACTGCATACAAATTTGACTAACAAAGTGTACGAAAAATTAATGTGCGGCCGGTATTTGAACAGTATTTGTACAATAGTTCATTGTTTTTGCTGTCTGCTTCCCTGCCAGCCAACCCGAAGGACCTTTTTTGGGTTTGCTTCTAAATGAGCGCACAATGCATTCAATGCTCACAGTTTTCATTCACGTTACGGACGGCTCTTGCCACGCGCTGCCAACTTCTGCTATTATTGTACAGATTTGTAAGCATGCAACGGCCGCCACACTGCTCGTTGGCTATGCCGTCCATCCTGGCTGAGCTTTGTTTGTGCCACCAGGTCTGTATTTAACTGTAGACCAAACAGATGGATCCCTAGAGCCAAGCAATACCAGATGGATAAACACCAAAGAGATAAACACCAAAGCGCCAAATGCTGTCCGGAAACACAATCACACAATTTTCCAGTTACGGCAGCTGAGGAACGAACGAATTGATTCAATGAATCATATGCAAAAATCGCTCATTTTTCAATCAGTTGGGAGTACAATGGAGAAGTTTGATTACCTGGTACGTGTACTGAACTGTGCCAGCGCAGAAGAGTTAAGGCAAAGAACAGTGCTGGACTGAGCTACCAGACAAACTTCCTCTAGGTCCCCCAGACAACGGGCAACTATTTCCCGGTACTAATCGTAGGAGTCCTTACTTTATACTCTAAATAAAAGCTCGTCCGGAGATATGCTTGAAGAAAATCTTCCTTCAGCTAGACGATCCCAAATTTTCAGGAATGCAAAACCGCAATCAAGCTGTTACTCCCACACATGGACATAATTATTCTCTTCCGTCAGTTTCTCGTTAGGCGATGACAATATCAGCAATAATCACAATAGTCACATACAATATGACAATATCAGCAATAATGACAATATCAGCAATAGTCACAGTAGTCACAATAGTCACTACCATAACCACAACGTGCCATTTGCCAGTCACCACACATTTGACAGCTGCCACTATCATATTTCTCAATCGATATCGTAGAAAACGTAACGTTTTTTCACCTCATTTTTATATCAAGTTTGGGCCTTGAACTTCGTGAATACGTCCCTGTGTGGGAGTTGTTTGCCAATTGATTTGGCTTTGAATCTGCTTCAAATAGAGTATGCAAATTGTATTGCGCCAAAAAAAAGAGCAACAAAAATCGAGTGTGTTTGACCCTAGTAGGAGGACTTTAGTAGCAATGGTGTGGCACCGCAGCACAACTTAAAACCATAAAGAGAGTTCAAAGTTGAGAATAAAATAATTGAGTGCAAAAATAACAACGGGTGAACAATAATTCAATAACCCGAAAGGAGACAAGCTGTTGTCCAATAGCCTCCCAAACCTCCAAGAAGAAAGTATTCGGGCCATTTATGCGGTCTCTTAGATGATACTCTCTTTCCAATACAGATATATATATATATATATATATATATATATATATATATATATATATATATATATATATATATATATATATATATATATATATATATGTATATATATATATATATATATATATATATATATATATATATATATATATATTATATTTGACTCTCTCTAACTGTTTATACCTCTCTCTACCCCGCTATACGTTTCTCATATGTCTGACTTGTTATGGCGAACTGCATCTTTCTGGCGCCAAATATCTGACTGGACATTTTGTTTTTTCTCTACCTCTATCTTACTCTAACTATGTGTCACTAAGTCTGTCAATCTCACAATATCTCCTAATATCGGAATACGTATCTATCTATCCTTCGGTTCTCTCTCTCTCTATCCACCTATCTCTCGCTTAATCTCTCTATCTGTGACAATCTTCATCTGTCTTCCTTACTTTTAATCACTCTTACTCTTTCTTACCTTTTTACTTTCTCTAATTCTATAGATCTCTTCATACGTATCTTCATCTATCACTCTATACATTTTTTCTCACCCCCTATCTTTCTGCAGCTCATTATTATTTCAGTCCCGCTCCTTCTTCCTCACTTTCTCTATCTAACTGTTTTCTAAACAGGCTCTAACATTCTTAAACTTTCTCAAACTTTCTTAAACTCTCTCTCCATTTATAAATCCACCATTACTCACTGTCTATTTCCAATACATTCTTTGTGTAGCCTGTTATATCTCTCTATCTAACTCTCTATGCCTCTCTTCATCTCTCACTTCATTCTAAATTTTATCCCACTCTGTACGTGTCAGGAGACAAGCATCTACTTCTCTCTCGCTCTCATTATCCAACTCTTTCTAACTCCCACAACCTTCCATAACTCTACTTAACTCTCACTTTATTTTAAATTTCATCTCACTCTTTACGTTTCAGGAGACAAGCATCTATTTCTCTTGCTCTCATTATCCAACTCTTACTAACTCTCACTACCTATCTATAATTCTACTTATCTCTCACTCTATCTTGAATTTCATCTCTATGTTTCAGGAGGCAAGCACCTATTTCTCTCGCTCCCATTATCCAACTCTTTCGAACTCCCACAACCTTCTATAACTCTACTTATCTCTCACTTGATCTTAAATTTCATCTCTTTACGTTTCAGGAGACAAGTATCTACTTCTCTCGCTCTCATTATCCAACTGTTTCTAACTCCCACAACCTTCTATAACTCGACTTAACTCTCACTTTATCGTATTTTAATTTTGTGTTTATTTTGTATGTCTCTCTCAATTCCTCTATCTCTGTATCTCTCTACCTCTACCTCTATCTCTCTCTTTCTCATTCTTTCTCTCTCTTTCTCTCTCTTTCTATCTCCTTCTCTCTCTTTCCCTCTCTTTCTATCTCTCTCTGTCTCTCTCGTTTTAAGACAAGTGTGTTGGACCCTCTCAGTTTACCAACGTTTTAATATTTCATTGGGGCAAGCATGAAAAAGAAAAAGGAATCTTCTGAGGGAACGAAAAAAATATTTGGAGAATTTAAAACGCAGTTGCCACTCTGCTGATCCATTTTGGCTGTTGGGTATGTCGAGTAATGGAGTCATTCCCTCGGAGCCCAGTTGACGTGTGCGTTAAATTTGATGTCGCATTTTAGCTCCCATTTGCAACAAATTCCACTCAAATACCAAAACGAAATATTCATCAATATGCATCTCTTGCTTTTATCACGCAACATGCATTCTGTTGCATTCCTCCACATTCGGCTTTATTTTTATCATAAAAATACAATATCGCACATAAATTCACCGACGCTTCTTATTACGATAAATTTGTGATAATATACGCGGCGAGTGCAGTAAAAAATAATCAATAAAATACACACGCTCCCAACACTGACACTCTACTGCCAACCACCTACATGTATAGCCCCAGCAACGTGCCGTCCCAACTATGGCAGCACTGAAATGGCATTGTGAAGAGTGCTCCAAAAAAAAGGGAATAATATGAAACTTCTTCACTTAATATAAACAGCTCCCATGTGCCCCCTCCCCGCCTCACCCTGCTTATGCTCTGCCACTCCATCCGGCACTCGTTTGCTAGCAACAGCATCCTGACAACATGGCCAAACCGGGGTGACGATGGGTACGTACATACTCGTTTGCGTAGTGAAGACCAGAACGACAGCAACAGCATCAGCAGCAGCGGCAGCAAACACTCAGTTCAAAGGATACAAGGATACACGGCGGGGCTGAGCCAAATATGAAATGATACACTCACTAATTCACTGTGAATTTTTTACTACCTTCCACTCAGCCAGCGTTTCGTTAGTTGCCATTGATAAGGCACATTAATGCATCGCATGCATCACTCAAGCAGCGCGGAAGACTCGTGATGTTGCTGCTGGTTCTGCTACTGCGACTGCGACAGCGACTGCTTCTCCTGCTGTTTCTGCTCGTATGTGCGTTCACGGCTGCCATGGATTACGTTTATTCTATGCGACGAACGTTGTCTCTCTGTAGTTCCGTAATATTTTCATTTAATTTCTGCTATAAAATTTTATTGACAGTGAAAGGAAAATATCAGCGGCGTACATTGGTATTTTATGCAGACTTTGTTGCATGGATATGCAACCACCATCAACCCAGTAGAGCGGCAGGCAACAGGATAACGGGTATAACGTGTATAACGACTGCATTGAATTCATAAGGAATGTGACTATGAATATGAACATGAAATTGCGATGTGTGCAACGGACTGAGCCGGGCGACACAAATTGCCTCATTTCAGGTGGCTGCCGCATCACTTCGGCGGACTAAATAAATTGTTAGTAGCCGTGAGACCAAGCAGTTCGTGTTCGCAAGAAAGCATAGCAAATGGAAGTGAAGGAAGTGGATTCGCAAGGATCTGTTACTCAGACCACAGCCTTACATTCAGATCAGTTGAAAGATGAGAATCAAGAAGATAGGGACGGATTCAAATAGTGAAATGTGATTGCATACTTTTAGGATCCCATCTGGAGTTTGAGAATGAGGGCACCACCCTGTGTATTAATTAGTCAAGACACAATCTATTCGAATAAAAGCTTCTTTCGTTGTAGAGATTGTGGTGTAAAGAAATATCTCGAAAGTAAGAACTTCCTGCATAAAGTTCTAGAAACATCCAGAAATTTCTAGTATATTCTAGCAGTTTCTACTTCAACCATTCGAAACTATAAAAGCACAAGACTGTGCAAAGTAAAAGACATTCGAACAGAGATCGTAACAGTGTGTACATCGTGCATTATAAATCGAAGCAGCAGTATTTGTAATTGTGATTTGCAAAGTGATGAAATTCATTGTTAAATAAAGTGATGAAATTACTTATTAAATAAAGTGATTAATGGTTTAGTAAATAAAGGGCAAATTGTAACAAAGTAAACTTAAAGCCTAATACTAAGTTTGTAAATAGCAATAATTAAATAAAGTTAGTTATTTTAATTTAATCCACGATTGTTTGATTACTACACGATCCAGTGGTACGAATCCGAGTACAGAGAGTTAGAGTAAATTGTCAGGAGAGCAATTTCGTAACAGAGTAAATTGTCAAGAGGGCAATTTCGTAACAATAGTTTCCTAAAGCTCTGAAACTGTGGCTTCTCCCCTGGTTCCAGTCTTTTTAATGAAGAGATTCTTTAGGAAGTGTTTTACTACAGCGATAGTGAATCAAATAACAAATGCTTCCAGGTGCATGTTTGGAAATTGTTCTGAAGTCACAGGATTTGGAAGCCACAGACTAGCATAAACCTTTATGCATAGCAATGGAATTAAATTGACAAAGTTCATCGAACTGTGTGTGGTTTGTCGTCTAAAGTCATGATCCGCGAGTAAGGCTGGTACCCCCACATACCAATGAGGTACGGCAGATCAACAACAACAATAACATCGAAAGCACTTCTTGTGTGTAGAGTGGGGTTTCTTTGTATGAGTGCAATCCGCAAATCAGCCCATTCAAAGCAAACTGAGGTAGCCGCCAACAGAGAAACCATAAACTCACTGTTATGTTTGGTTGGGGGATCCCGCGAAAGATGATTTGGTGCACTGTTGTGCGTGAAAACACACAACCGGGTAAGATAGTGGAAACTGTTGCATTTCGTAAGTGTATTTCTGTGAACTTTGCGTTGTTTTGTGAGATGATTGTAAACATAATGGAAATAACTCATAGGACTGAAACTAATCGAATACTATTCTGCTCTACACACGAGTAGTACAAAACCAAATTTAGGCGGAGTCAACTAAGAAAATGTTTCCCCATTATTCATTACAGCAAGTACAGCAATATTGCAATCTGCCCTGTGAAACCCCCCTAATAGTAGGTTTGTAATTAGCAGAATCCTTTTGACAGGCTATTGCGACTCGCAACAGCTTCGCGCGGTTCCGACTACGTTCACCTTTTGTGCGAATATCCACTCAAGTGGAACATGTTGGGCATGACCACAGTGATTTTGTCGCCAGAAGTCTGCTCGTTGGCTTCCACACTAACTGGAGTTAGATTGGGGACAAAAAGAAGCCTGCTTCTGGGCCTTGTACGAGTGCCGCTCACCAGCTGCCAGAGGAATAGCAACTTACATGCATATTTCCAGGATATTCGCAACCATGGTGCTGCAATTGATTGGAAATTTTTGCAGCCACTTCCAGTCGTTGTGTTGGAAAGTAACTTCATAATTTGCCAATCGTCTCCACTTACAAGCACTCCACTAATTGAGCGCTACTGAACAGTAACAATGGCCTGACAGACGACGTCACATCTGTTACAAGCAGGAGCAACTTCTCGGTGATGGCAATTGTGCCCGTGTGTTTTGGTTGCGTGTTTGTGTATAATCCCATTTGTAGATTTCCACTTTTAACTGACATCAATTCCATTTATTTTAGACTTGAGCAGAGTGAGTTTTTATAATTCCGCCCACTCCCACTCCGGTCTGTTAGTTTGATTGCTTACACCGCTAAATAACAGCAGCAATTTGGAGCCTTAGTTTCTCATGTTGGCTGATATTTTTATTTGATTTTTGTTGAGTGCAGCAGGCGTGGCCGGAATTCTTTTTTGTATTCTTTTTTTTTTGGTTTTTTTCTTTTTGGCAGCACTCGATTTCACAGCAAGCAAATATATTTTTCTCAATTTTAGACTTTTTTTGTCGTTCGCTTGTGAAACTTTTTGTGCACTTTCGGATGACGCACTTCTTATTTCAAGCACTTTGTCACAGTACTTCAAATGTTGCGCCTGCTCCTGCCGCATCCGCTGCCTCTCCTGCTATGGCTGATGGTGCTCATGCTACTAGTGCCGGCTCCAACCACTTCCACTGCGGGACTTGGTCATTATTTGTTGCTTCAATTAGGAGTTTAGTGCCATTTTTTCTGCTTCGCTCTACAATTGGATTCCTGGTAAATGTGTGCGTTCCTCTGCCTGTGTGTGTCCGTGCTATTGCTTCATTTTTGCTTGTTTTACTCACGGACTTACAAATCCGCCGTAATTTTTACTCAAGTACTGCAGCATTTCATTATTTTATACTTTTATGTTTTACTCCACCATTTTCTTATATTCCTCATTTAATTTGTGTCCATTATGCCCCGTATTCCCGGTTTCGCTTCCTTGGCTTTCGGACCGAACTGCGTCCAGGCGAAGAAAAAAGAGTAATCATCAGGTTAAGTTGCCAAGTGCTCTAGAGAAATTGGGGAGGCAGCAGCAGCCGTAAAAGTAATGGCAGTGGCGATAATGATAGCGCTCCTGGCACCGGTAGTAGGAGTTGTAGTGGCATCTCCTCTCGTTGGCCGGTTGACTTTTGTGCATTTCAAAAATACGAGTATGCTGCATAGTGATGCCAACTGTTACAGCATTACTTGTAATACCTTTGAATACAGCGGCTTGGCAGAAGTGCTTCGGATTCATTGATCGATGCTGTTGTTGAGATATCAATATAAAATGACGCATTGTAGCTCGTACAAAATGAATTGGAATTCTGCTACGATTGGGAGAGTAAGATCTCGATTTGTATTCTTCTTCGACAAGAAGAGTTTGCATTTGTTTGGTTTTCAAGATATGATCTTCACAAGCACCTAAAGGGAAGAATTTCTCTTCAGTTGCTACAATAAACTCCACAGGATTAGAACTCCATATCTGTCACGCCCACTTCTCATACACTTTTATGCTTGAAAGAGCCGTACCTCTAAAACATGGTAAAAATCGGAAATATGTGCTCAATAGAAGTTGATAAAATGCACACCCCCACAAACACGCCCATTTTCCATACAATTATTTTCTGAAAAAGAACATATCTCAATAACCAAAAAAGGTATTTAGTTGAAGTTTCAATGGAGATTAGATTGAACACCCATATGGCCTGTGTAGATAGGCGGCCGCCCGAAGGGCGCACTTAGGCCAACATTGACCCTTTGTGATACCGCATGAGACGACAGGTCCCGTCCCTTTCCAAGGTCCAGCCATTTGGAGCTTTTAATGAAGCAGTTTATGGGGCTAATCTCTTTTTGAGATATCCCCCAAAAAGTCCAGAAAGTAGTCGCCTAGGAAAGTGCGCCTCCTTCTGGACAGCGCTGGACACGTGCACAGCAGGTGAGCAATGGACTCTTCCTCCTCCTCGTCCATGCAACTCCTGCAGAAGTCGTTAGAGGCGATCCCCAGCCTACACCCGTGTGTGCCTAGAGTCCAGTGTCCCGTTAGGACGCTAATCACGGAACCTATGCTTTGTCTGTTTAGAGCCACTAGACCCTTAGAAGGCTTGGCATTTATCTCTGGCCAGGTTTGTCTAGCTATTTTCTATCCTGAAAATTCAGACCAGCGCCTGCCCTCTGTGCCTAAGGATATTGTATTTACTAAGAGCTTACATGTGGCAATAGGAAAACCGAAGTTCGACCTATCTGGTTCAATCGGTATGGAAGATGCAGACGGGTCTGCTTAGCTATCTCGTCTAAAGATTTGCGGCAGCTCTTGATGGCTTTTGAGGTGATAATAGCCGAATACAGGGAGCGCAAAGCTGCTTGGCTGTCGGACAGAATGCAAATATCAAGTCCAGATACCTTCTTCTTCCTTAGCCAAGACTGTGCTGCCTCTATAGCCGCGGCCTCTACCTGAAAAACACTGCAGTAGTCGGGCATGCCCTGTGTAAAGTCTCTTGAAAATCAAAGTCGTCCTGTTTCCCCACAAATATTTTCTCGAGAAAGGCACAACTCAATAACCGAGAGAGATACTTACCTGCAATTTCATATGAAGGTGAATTTGAGCTATATACAGAAGGAAAGGAGGCCACTTACACGATCATTTTTAAATACCATGTATCAATAACCGAAATATTCAGCTGAATTATTATAAGGAAGTGAATTGAAGCACCTCTTCGTATACACAATTTGGTGAGAATCACTTACACAGCACACCCACTCCTTTCTCCTCAGACCTGTTTTGTTGTTAAGAGCATATCTCGCCCCTTCTCCTCGTCTAATTCGTAGCTACTTACTAAAGGTGATAGTGGCAAACCCCCAATAGCAGTACCGCCTTATTGGGTGGACTCATCAATCGCGATTTGGCATTCCACATTCATAAGCACTAAGTCGTAAGATGTGGGAGGGAACTTTTATATCGCACCGACTCCTGTCGCTTGCTTCCCCCAAACCACTCCATTTTCGTCGATTCCTTCTCTATTCCCTCTTATCCCAGAACGTACTCGGCTTTTATTTTTCTTTCGGCGCTCCATTGGCACATATTGCTGCACTCCGGTGTTGCAAGAGTGCATTAAAATTGATATTTACGGGTAATGTGCTGCATTTAAACACTCGAGCGCAGCGCCTGCTTCACTCCGCCCTGCTGCATGCCGAGCTGGCAGCACGTTTTCGTAAATTTGCACTTGTAGCACATGCATTAAGTACGCAAATTATTGCTGTCTTTTATGGGCGAAGGAGCATGCACGTGTTTGTGTGTTTCTGAAGGTGTGTTAGTGTCTGTGTGTGCAGTATGAGCATGTGTAAGTGTGCCATAACGAACACATTTTA
The DNA here is from genome assembly GCA_920105625.2 of Clusia tigrina. Lineage (NCBI taxonomy): Eukaryota > Metazoa > Arthropoda > Insecta > Diptera > Clusiidae > Clusia > Clusia tigrina. The sequence goes on from OV050032.1 coordinate 28,203,306, forward strand.
TGACACATTCGCAACCATGTAAAATTTATGAATATTAACAGTTATCGTATATCTACTTCCAATGCGTTAATCGAGTGGCCAGTCGTGCTTAATTAAGCAACCATAATTTACTTAAATACACATTCACGCGAACGCACACACATCCACCCCTACACCAGTTCCTGTCTTCACCATGGTAAAAAGAGAAACACACAACAGACTTGACGAAATGTGGCGAAACCGCTCACTTGGGAGATGCTGCATTAGCCAAAAACAGCGTACTGGCCAACTTTCTGTGAATTGTGTTACAACACAGTCAGTGAAGCAGCGGGTTTCTCTTTCCCCGCCTACGAACTTTGCCACGAATAGTGTCCTAGCAAACAACAGTGTGCATAAAAGTAATCCTGAAGAATTTTGTGTCCTTTGGCTTGAAAGCAGATTCAGAGCATACATGGTGACACGGTCAATTAATTGGAGAGAAGTTAGTGCGGCTCGTGAGCCCCTTCCCCTCTAGGATTTTGATATATAGTCTCTGAGATGACGTGTGCCTGATTGAATTGTATTAAATAACTAATTGACTCTTTTCCTATCTGCATTTGATAGGGAATCACAATCCATGAACATAATTCCAGAATTAATCACCAAACCCCGAAATAATCGCCATATAATTAGGTTAGATTCGAATTATTTAGGAGATTAATTTAGTCCATGATGATATAACCAGATCCCCACCCTCTTTGGTCACATCTCGAACCATTTTGAGTCTGAAATAAAGTTTAGGGACTAACACGAACATCAACCATAGAAAACTGGCAATCAAAGCGGTATTGCGAGTATCCTTGATGAATCTTTGGTCTCTTACTGAGAGCGAGGCCGGACAGTCTCCTCGACCTCTGTACTCCCTCAGCTTCTGCAGAAGATATACGAAAGTATTTGGACTATCATTCATCTCACCTGAATCGCCAGTTGTTACCCCTCCCACTATTATTAATTATTGTCTGTTCAATTGTGTCAGGTCGTTTCTTCCACTTAGGATGCTCTGAATGCTGTGGTGAACTTGCCGCCACTGGATCTTATGATTCAACAGGAGGCGATGAAATCGATGTGTCGGTTATATTCTTATGGATATTGGCACCACGACAAAAACTTTGGGCATAAAGTGAGGTGCCAGAGGCTGTCGGAGCGCTACCCGTTATTTCTAGAACCGAAGGATAAACTCATACCTAGAGTTTCTTTTGGAAGAAAGTAAAATGTAGGAGCAATGGAGAGATCCAGAATTATTGTAGTGGACCCGGCGAAAACTTTCTTCGCTGACGGCTCCAAGACTGAATAGGAAACTGGTGCTGCCTGGCATCTGAATGAAAATGTCAGATGCTTCTTGGCTATGGGAAGTATGGCAGCGATATTCCAATTGGAAGTGTTTGCTATACTGAAGGTACTGGAGTGGGTAATTGGGAAGAAATGGCGCGGTAAACAGATTGCAGTCTGTACTGGCAGTCAGGCTGTACTGAAGGCCCTAGAAGACGCGTTAGCCACTTCAAAAATAGTCCAAGAACGTAAGTCAAGACTTAACTCTATCGCAAGATGGAATTTAGTTGAACTTATTTGGGTTCCGGGATACTGCGGTTATCGGGGGACCGAATTAGCTGATGAATTGGTAAACTGTGGATCTGCGGGCACCCCAATGGGACCAGAGCCATTTTCCGGTATAATTTTAGTAGGGGGTATGGATTGGCTCAGGAGCCATGTGAATAATATTCACAAAGACCGATGGCGCAATTTAGTTGCCTGCAAAATAACCAAATGCTTCCTAGAAAGCAATCGACACTAGAACAAGTCCATCGTATCACAAACCCAATCGAAAAGCTCTAGAAGAGAGGTATGCTCAATTATCTGCGTGATTATCCCAACCAAAGATCGAAGGTCTTTTCATCGTAATGTTAGCAGGAAATCTGCAACTCTGCAACTGAAACAAGAGAGTTGCAGATTTCCTGCTAACATTACGAAGAAGAGATCTTCGATCATTGGTTGGGCTCATCACGCAGATAATTGAGCATACCTCTCTTCTAGAGCTTTTCGATTGGGTTTGTGATACGATGGACTTGTTCTAGTGTCGATTGCTTGTTGCGAACACCAAATTGATGTGTTGGTATTAGTTTTCTACTCTCTATGATAGGTTTTTGGATCATTATTACCTCTGATACCTTCCAGTATATCGGAACATGTTTCAATCTGAAGCTAGTGTCGATTATTTTTGTTAGTATGGCATTTTTTAGCATTTGTACGCCACCACAGAATCTGTTCTCATGATTGAATCTTGTGTGATTTTTTAATGGCAATGTTCGCAAATTAGAGTGTCGGCATCCTCGTTCACTAGCAAGTTCTAGTAGTCTCGACGAATGGTGAGTCCACTAAGAGTAATTAGGTTCACGCTCGATCCAAGTAATTATTATCCATTATTATTATTATTTGCAATGAAACTTCTCCCAACGCCTTCCTGCTTTAAGCAGAGCGCAACACATTTCGTCGTTTATGGGAGCACGTAGGGAGACGCATTAAACGCGTAAAGAAGCCACTTTACGATGGGTATCTGCTTCCTTTATTTACGAGTATTATTAATATTTTTTGTTGTTCGTTTCGTTTTTATATTTAAGAAGTTTTATCACTCAGCGACAGTCCTTTTATGATTTATGGCGTCCGTTGCCGTTCTGTGGCACGTTTATTTTGTGCGCTGCTGTGGAGCGGTGCGCCATAAGCCGCAGAACCGCAACTGTTAAGTTTGCTGGTGGCAGCGGTCAGGCGTGGCGGTTTCTGGTGGCAGCCGTTCAAGCTTAATTCATCGCATTATGTCGAGCGCTACTTTTTGTGTGAATGTGTCGCAACTTTTACTTAAAGAGCCGAATGCACACAACAAAGGAGCAAAATGAATGGATAAGGTGCAGTCGAAGACTATTTTGCGTCTGCTCTGACCGAACTAGCAATGATATTTAGCACACTCAATCCAACCACGCCCACCACCTAATAGCCCGAAGCGACTTATTTACGCTTGGACACGCGGCTGTTCAGTTGCAGTGCGTGACATTTGGCCGGCTGCAATTTCATTGCAAATATTGACTGATATGCACTGCCACGACTCCCAAAGGACGAACAGTTTTTATTGCCATAGAAAGGGGGGGGAAACCCAAACATGGGCTTCAGGTGATCTGTGCTCCGTCCTCGGTGGATTGCTGCCATATTTGTGTATTTGCTTAGTACCCCAGCTTTCCAACTTTTGCCAATATTGTTTTCATAGTCTGTATATGGATGTGTGTGTGTATTTGTAGGTGTATGTGCTGTATGAATGTGTGTGCTGTGTCCGTGATATGCGCTTCGGTAATAAACAATATTAATCCTCTGTTATTGCTGCTGCTACAACAACAATAGTTACAAAAATCGGATATTTGCCGAACAGAAACAACCAAAAAAAATGGCATTCATGCCAACACAGTTGAGGGAAAGGGGCGGAGTTGTGGTATTGCTATTTTTGCGTTTATTGTTCCTGCTGCGCTTTTTTGAATTGGTTTTTCTACCTAACTTTGCACAGCAGTGTTTTTATGCTCTCCTTCTCCATGGTGGAATTTTTCGCTAAAAATTCCAATAATTTTTTGTTTGCTTCCTGGGTTCTGTTCTTGCCACTACATATGTGCAACAAAACGTAAAAACTCAAACAAATTAATAAATTGCTTCGCTGGGGGATAAAAATATTGGATTTTGAATATTGGCTCACAGTGCACACAGAGTTGCCATGAGACTGCACCAGTGAATTCCGGCGAGAGCCAGTTACAAGCGAACAAAAGTACGGACCCTCAGGGACGCGGGCGCAACTGGTTGCCAATGACTGGACGTGGCAGGGGTAGGCAAATATGGCTCAGAGCGGCCAGTTTTTTAATTGAATTCATGTTACAGCGCATAAACTCTTTTCAATTCATTTATAACGCAAGTCAACTTTGTTCATTGGCTCCTTTACAGGTGCCTTTACAGTGCTTGAAATTGAATGTGAAGAATTGCAAAGTTCAACGGTGAACAATTTCGTCATTCGAATCAGATTGTCTTTATCCACACAGCTGTTTGGTGGTCGGTATTAGAGCCTGGTTGCCCGATCTGAAAACTGAAATTTGTGGAGAAAATCTGTGGAAATTCAGTTGAAAAATTCATAATTTAAGAAAATATTTTATAGAGTGGTAATGATTAAAGCCAAGCAATGAAGACGGATAGAGCGGAAAATGGAAAAGAATTTAGCTCAATGAAAGTATACCAAACTTGTTTTTAAATCATGCTGGCAATAAAGCAGCGTTATAACAACTCTCTGAACATTCATGCATTTTACAATGATAAAGCCTTACTTTGTAATATGGCAAATTCGTTGTAAACCAAGAATGCCCAAGTAATAAAAACCGGCAACTAAGTAACGACAACAATCAAAACATTATTGTGTGGTGAATGGGGAGTGTGAGAGGAGCAAATGAAAATTCACAAATCTCTCAAATATTTTGGGAGAAATTATAAGTTGCAAAGAGGCTGAGGGTGGGTTGTGTGAGCATACTCAATTGTTAAAACAGGGGAGAACCAATTCTGATTTGGACTGCGACTATTTTGTCTGTGCTTAAGTGTGCTAAGAGGAAACATAACCGGGTAAGGGATGCAAACTGATGTATCTCAGTGTATTCTTTGTGTTTGCGGGAGTTTGTTGCTGAAAATATAAAGGGAAGAAATGTGCCAAGTGCTCGGAATCGAAAGTCTACTAAACTATCAAGTTCACTGCTGCATGCACGTGCTGAATGCAACGAACCTGCTGCAGAGAACCTGCACTAAATGTTTAATTATTTTTGGTAGTAGACCAAGCACAATGCATGAATTTGTGTGCACGCTCAACTCATCCGAGAACTGTGTTGGAAATCAGGTGCACACAACGGGTTTGTGCTAGCGGGCCAAATCCCAAGGCTTGATACAATAATTTGTCGTCTTGTTCGACATGTTGTGAAACACTCCAGTCCACTCTTCTTTCTTTCTTTTCGTGGCCTAATCACAGAATCTGTGAAAACAGCCCGCTATCGGGTTACGGCCGAACTTAACAGTGCTCGCCAGGCGCCTCTGCTCTGGGCGCGTCTTCTCCAATCCATTATACCAAGCGTGGTTAGGGTTTCCTCGACTTGCTCCTTCCAACGGATGTATGGTCGTCCTCTACGTCGTCGTGCAGCGGCTTCCGCTTCGTCTGCTGATACGAATAAATGCTGCCAATTCCTCAGTTGCTGACAGCAAAAGATTGTTATACCCTTGGCAACCCTGAAATTTGCAATTACTTTTATTACTTTATAACAAAACTATCGAAATATCTCCCGTTGGTCCAGTGCTACCGTCAACTCCTGCAAAAATGTGTCGATTACTTTAATAACTTTATTTTAAAAAATATAAAATTGCAGTAAAAAAGTTTATTTAACAAAATATGCACACGAGTGTGTAATTCACTCTGGAATTTATTACACTTCGTTATGAAAAGCACGCACAAGCTCAGACCGCAAGAATTCAGTGCAGGCATCTGCACCTATCACAGAACTATGAACGAAAAAAGTAAGCGTGAATTTATTAAAATTAATAAAAACATATTTTAAGGTAAGCAGCTTACACACAACAACAACGCCAGCAGCAGAATCAATTACAACAACAACAACAGCCGCTGCGCAAGTGTGTTTGCTGCTTCTGCTGCTGTTTTTAACATCCTAACTGCGAGCATAATTCACAAATGCCAGTTTGCCACACAATTTTAATTAAAGCAAAAAAAAAATTAATTTCATGTGCAATTTCGCATGCACACCTGGGCGTATGAGCAACAAGCAAAGTTCACAATACTACAAACACGTCAGCATGTCCGTAAAATGGAAATTAAAAAATCCCTCACACAATGTAAACTGTTCCCTATTTTAAATATTAAATGTGCCTGTTTTTAAAGCAAAAACATAACTATTAACTTAGAGAGTGGAGAGCAGAACAATGTCAACGGAATATCGGGATATCAAAAGCCCATGCAGTATTCCGGGAGCGCTTACAGAGATTGGCTCACGTTCAGTGAAGCGCCAAAGGGGCGCTGCACTCGACCTCACACTCGGCCCTGGCAGTGCACAGTCTACAAATGAGTCACCTTCCCATGCTATCCATATGCACATTTTACTTTCTTGCCTCTCTCGAAGCCTTTTAAGAGTTATCTCGTCACTATACTGCTCAGATGAGTGATACCGGATTCGAAGGGAACAAAAAGCAACTCAAACCATATTCTATTTGATCATAATGTTCGTCTTGAAGTGCTGCTGGTGCTTTTACTAACTTACTGGTACTCGAATGAGACCATTCTTTTAGTCATGGTAGTGTTTTCGCACCATAGCGCTGGGATTTCGTTCTAATTTTTCCATCAAAGAGATTGTCATCTCGTAGACGCCCTATCAAAATGTGACTTTCGAGTAAGTATTTTCGACACAGAGCACACAAAGCTGTGCATATGAAACATTCACTTTGTAGCTCACGGTTCAGCAATTGTCAACTTCATCAGCAGCGCTGCAAAGGAGTATCTAAGGACACGCTTTCGTGCATGTGCACCCGACTTCCATCAAAATATTTCTTTTTTATAACATTTGCTGTGCTTTTAATTTCTGTTTTTATGTACAGAAATTTACCTTTCCTTTGCTTGCGATTGAATTTTTTATTCCATTTATCCATTTATTTAATTTAATTTTATTGTTGTTATTTTTATAACTTTTATTCTGGCATTCTTCCATCCGAATATGTTGAGCGAAAAGGGCGCACATAGCAGCATTTCTCATGTCAGCGCTGGTGTTCGCATGTGTGGATCACAATAAAAAATTTGCATATTTCTACAAATGGTAAAATTTTTACGCTGCAAGTTGAAATTGTTTGCGAATTCGCATTTACTACAAATGGAACACAAAGTATGCAACGATAGTAAAAATTGTGCATATTTATAAGTAAAAACCACCGAAGAAATTCTAAATAAATTCCAAATTGTTAGAGAGTTTTTAAAATATTCGTTTGCCTGCAGCAGCTTCTGCCATCGTAGGAGTGACAACGTTTTATTAAAACGAAGTACAGAAAGTATGCAAACAGCTGCAAGTATGCAGCAGCTTGGTGAGAATTGTGTCGCTTCCCGTTGGTAAATACCGAAAAGAGCGGTTTACCGAATCAGAAATGCTCAGAAATGTGTACTCTCGAAACTAGCTGTCCAACTAATGCAACCATTTCCACGTTTCTTTGGAACCCAGTGATGTACTAGAGACCTTAACACAATGCCTTCATCGGATTTAAAGAAATGTCCAGAATATCCTTTCACTGAGCAAAATCTTCATTTTAATAAATGAAAAAGCATTACATTCATTTGTGGATGTTGTTCTATAATTTGTAGATCATTTGCTAGGCCTTAATAATATAAAGTAACTTTTATTTAATTAGGCACTCTCTTCAATTTACGATTTCTTCGTCTTGTGAAATTGAGTTAAGATCTACTTCCTGTTCAAACCTAGGCGCTTCAATGGGCTCATCACCACTGAACGACTCAATAACCTCTGAGTGAAATTGTAAAAGTCTGTCTATGGATAGTAAAGGGATCTGATGAGTCCATAGCCCTATTGTAAACATCTGTGAGGTTATTAAGGCGTCTACTCTTTCGAGCGTGCTGTAGCCTATCAAATTTATAGATTTGATTACGTTATTCAGCAGCATCTTCACCAACGGAACCGACCGACAGCACCGTATTTTCCATTATCTGTTCCCATTCGACTTGGTTTTTCTTCCTTCAAAATGTTTTCCTTCCCTTCTTTTACCTACTCCAGCTTCAAACCCTTATTCATAAAGGACCGACAAACCTTTATTAATTAAGGAGTTCGTTTACTCCAAAAGGTCTTCTCTGAGCAGTATACAAGTCCCAATGGAACAACGGCTGTTGCCAATAGAGAGGGATAAGCACTCTACACTGCATTTTGCATCTCCACTATTCTTCACGAGCTTTTAAAGATACTATTGCCGATCTCTCGCTTGCTAATATACCGTCAGGCTGGCACTAACTTTTAGTGGCAATGATTTCCTTGTAATATAGGTATGAGCCACAATTTCTGAATTCGTTTTCTCGACGTATGCTTCAATAGTCGGCTTTTTTCCGCTTTAGCGCACATTTTTCTAAGTGTTTTCGCTTCTTTAGAGTACCACTGCCAAATCTGCCTGCGCTTCTTTACTAGCGGACGTTGTTGCAGCTCGCACCAGCAAACTAGTTTCGTGCCCCTTTGATGTCGAAGGAATACTTCTCTTTGTTCTGTCCTCCGAAAACGTGGTCGCCCAACAGCAGACGAACTTGATATGTTTGTCGCTTCCCATTTTTCGATGAGCCAAATGACATTTTGATTTTTAAAGTAATTTATTCTTCTGCCAGTTTTAGCGAGCAAATACTTACGATATTCTCCAGTTGGCTCATCACTATTCAGTTTATCAATCAAACACACATATATACTGTTTGCTTGGCTTTGTATTTCTATATATTTTAAAGTGTTCTCTGTTAGATTACGACCCAAGATAAGTGATAACTACATGTGAAAAATTTGAATTTTGCCGCTGACTGCGCCAGAACAGAGGACTCTACTCATCCACGTAACCGGACAGTTTTTCAGTTTTATTTCAAACACCAAATTTTAACAAAAATTTATTATACTTCGGTAAATACTCGTAATTTTAACCATAAAGAGCTCCCAAGACATTTTTCAGAGGCTTAGAAGATCCCTCCTGGCCGATCTGCTTCAAAAAGATTGCCTCGACTCTAAGAAGCTTAAGGAAACTCTGATCCCTCTCGTTTTCCATGTTTACGCAATCTAGCAACAGGCGGTTTATTGCCTTCCGAATTCTTTTGTCCCTTTCGATTTTCGTTTCTAAAGCGCGACGTGGTCTGGACATTTTTTTTTAAGAATATTTTAGAATGGAAATTATTATCCTTTTAAAAAAATTTTTTTTTACTTCCTAATTTGGAATAGAAATTAATGAAAATTTTCTATAAAAATGCTTCACTGTGGATTGATTTTTTACATCTCAAAGCACACTCAACTTATTTTTGTACGGACAACTGGCACAGTGGATTTATCCATTGAAATGATTCGTGGAACATGAGTTTGAGTTACAAAATTATCCCACAGACCATGACGAGAGGCGTATGAAGCCGCAGCTGACAATTCTACATCGCAATTCGACAATGAAGGCAAACAACGCCAATGGCTTGGAACAGGGTTAACTGATGCAGCGATAGGAGTACGTTGGAGGACTGTAACACAACATTTTCTGTGGCTACAAAAGGGACGCGAATGAAACTAAATCTCAAATTAACGATGCTTCAAACTACACTTCTCATTCTCTGATTTTGTTTTTTTTGTTTGGAGTCCTATTTCAATGAGTTCAATGAGTGAGAACCTAAAATGTCCCCCACCAAAAGTAGACCCTTTCGTTGAGATGTGGTGGAATAACCAAAATGTGCTGTTCTTAGTCTTGAACGATGTCACCTAAAATTTGGTTCTACTATAAAGGTCCAGTATTATGGTGTCTTAGACCATGCAGATTCGAATTTTAGCTGCGGACGGCATAGGCGACGGTTTAACATATGAACACACTCCACGAAAGATTTCATTACTCGACTTCAACTGACAGTCTACACACTTGCTTCTGAAAGTGCTTTCCAATCTAGTTGCTTTCGCTCTTATAGCCAGATATCAAAATTTGTTCATTTGGTGAAACAGTTAAAATATTTAATTCGATTGTTTCGTCTCCTGAAGTGTAGACGTTGAAAAATAATTTCCCGTTCTACGTTTAGCAACCAAGTTGGTTCGTTGGGTTTTAACCCCCCCGCAAGAAGTTCAGGTATCCGTTGCTGTCTGGATCCGTTAATCGACACGGGATCGGGTCCTTCCCGTGGGAAATACTTCCAATTAACAAAATATGTTCATATAATGGAATATCCTTACATAACTGGATAAAATGAATAAAAAAATTTAAAATTTTTGGTTTTTTTTGCTCCTTTTACTTTTGTTATCCTTCAGGATAACAACGCAACATTTTAAAGGACAAAAGCAAATTTATTAATAATAAGGAGCATAAAGGACCTGCATTTGGCTGGGTTTTAATCAAGCTTTCATAGTATCGCGATTTCTTGCCTAGTTAGACATCGTACATATTTAATCTTCAATACTCATTGTTAGTCCTTTTAAAGGAAGATTAAATAAGTCAAATTGTGGGAGACTGCTGATGTATATTTTTCGTCTGTGCTGTGTTCAACAATTCGTAAACTAGTCTCTTCTCACAAGTTGACTATAAACGCCCTTCGACGAGAGTGCTGTTCGTGCTCTATATTTGGTCAAAGTTTTTGTAAAATCTGAACAAAGGCGTGCCACATATGATAGTGAAAATATTCCTGTAAAATTAGACAATCGACATCAGTCGACCAGAGCCCATTTAGTCATATCCTTCTGATCATATTCGAACATCGTGACAGTAAATTCGCCCGCTGCTGCGGCTTTTTCAAGAGCATAACTAAAGAACCGAAATATGTACTCATATTATTGGGATATGTTGAATGCAGGACTTTAAGAACTCTTACATAAAGAATGTTGCTACATATGGGACCCATCCTTGCAGACCTTAAAGTTGTATACCTGTGAAGCAATTTGCAAGTTGAGTGTTACTATGCCTACATCAGCGCCCTCATCTGCATTTGTAGGTGTCTGTGATACTGATACCGAGTTTGTCGTTGAGGAGCACGCTTTACTGTAGTGTAACTGTAGTAGTTACACCGACCCACTCTGACCACTTCTCGCCAGTTATACCGACAATTCCTGCAATAAAGTGTCGGACACAGCAAAGTGTTACTAACAACTATGCAGCAGGATTTATAGTGCCAGCAGGGCGCTCCAAAGATCGTCCTGAACAAAGAGAAACGCTTCCAGCGATACGAATTTAATTTTTCTTTGCACCTCGTAATTATTTTATAAACTTTGCCGTTATTGTCCCCTTCTACACGGCTGCGGGCAAATTAAAAGAGGCGAGAGCAAAGGCAACGCAAAGTCATAAGAAGCGAGACTGCTGCTACAGAGTGGCGCTGAGTTATGAAGTGTGGCAGGAAAAATGGTAAAAATTGCTCTCAGCGCAGGAAGCTGGAAATTAAGTTCGTGGCATAAATTGCAGAGAACGAGAAAAAGTCCCCTTTTTGCGAATATCTTTTAATTTATTTTCAAAGTTTTGATTTCATTTTCTTATTTTTAGTTTTGCTTGTTTCGATTTACGCGTAATTTATTGGAATTTCATTGGCGTTGCGCTGCGCTGCTTGTCGCACTTTCCCGGCTTAGGCGTGACATCCTGGCACCTCATCAGCTGGCTGCTTGTTAAGTAGTTAAGCAGGAAATCTACGTGACAGCATCCTGCCAAGCTGACAATGCACTGAAGCACAAAAAACGAACAATGGGTGGTGGGGGGAGTTCCATGGTGGAACCCTGTTCGGAGCGCATTTTTCGGATAAATGCGTTTTCTGTTGAACATTTTTGTGCTTTTCTAAAATTCCTTGCTTCTTTTTTTGTTACTTGAGCGATCAATTTGCGCACCCGCCGTCAATCCGTGCCAGTCGCTTTGATGCTTGCGCCATTAGCAGGCAGAAAAAAGGGCAAAAATTGCAGTCGCTGCTGTTGCGATTCATGCAATTGGCAGTGGCTGGAATTGCATTTTTTGTTTATGGGCGCCTACGCAGAACGTTGCTTGTGCAGGACATGTGAAGGACATGCTACATGCTGGCTTAGCTGAGCTACAACATTAATGAATTTTTAAGAGACTTTCGGGGGCGAGCATGAAAAATTGCTAAACGATTTTGAAGTGATTTGGGCAAACTTCGTGAGGGTGGTGGGGAGTGTTTGCTTTAAATTTATGCGCTCAAGAAATGTGAAAATTTTGATTTTAAAGTGGATTAAAGCTACTATCGGGCGATTTAACTGCGGAACCCCCCTGAAAGTAGGTCGCAACGTGGCAGTTATCACTGCGCCCTGTGTCCTTATTTTGGCAGCAAAAATTTCGACTCTGTTGCCCACTGCCCCAAAGCTACACCGACACTCCTGCGTGTGTGTGCGTGTATGCGTTATGTTCACTCTGATATTTCTTGTGGGCTTTTCTGTTGCCAAACTCTAGAATCGAAACGGCTAATAAATCATTTTAGTAGCACTGTGAATGCGGCAATGTGTGCCATATGTGCGGACCAAATGCCGCAGCGGTTGGCTTGCTGTGGTGATAAAGTCGCGCGGCTGTAGCCGACTTTCAGGTCCATTTGAACTGCAGGTAGAACAGGACTGTTCACATGCAGAACAGTGCCATAAACTGGCAATGGTAGCTTACACACAGACAGACACAGTCTAGTTGTTTTCATTTCCACACCACGCCCTATACTCGCACATTAAACGCCATTTTGCAGCGTTCCTTTTAAATTTTTTATTAACTTTCCACTGCAAAGGCAGGAAGCGTGTGGAGCGCTCAGCCAAAGCATGCCCTGGGGCGCCAGCCGTCGCTGGTGAAAACTGCAAATGGCAAAAATGGCTACAAAACGCAAATAAAGCAGTAAAGGGGGGAAAGATAAAGTGCCGAAGAAAATAAGCTTTGCATATTCCGTTCCGGGCAACGCTTGTAACGTCATAAAATAAAACGTAATTAAAGCATGTAAATTTCACTTTATCTAAATTTCTGATTTCACATGCATACTCCTTATATAAGTTGTGTGTGTGTGTACACATACTACTGCTGCAAGTACAGATCCCTGCAGGAATATTGACTTGTTCACAGGTGACGAAATTTCTGCTGCTTTTAAAATCACTTTAGTCGCCATTTTCTCCACTCATTATCACCGCCCTGGCACCCCACCTTGTAACTTATATCTCAATATTCTTGGGAACCTGCCCAAGCACATTACAGTTCCGTAATGTGTTTTGTGTGCAGATTACGTGAAGGTATTGTGATCGCATTTCGATTCAATAATCTCGTATCTCCAGTTCCCCAAACGGACTTTCAGTTTCTCTCTCCAGAGCTTGATGAAGTTTTCTCATCGCATCATTATGATTATCGTCTATACTCATGTAAAGCAATTAGTGTAGCTGGAAGTGGTACACTGTGGTCCTTCCTGCCTCACTGAGTCGATACACAGGACAATATTCCTTGTTTCCAACTGACTTCATAATGCGATGTACTTATTCCGTCATGATATATTTTCCCCAGGATCATTTCACAATCGCTTACAATTGGGTTTCTTGCGATTCAGTAGGAAAGATTTGATTAGCCTCTATGATGGTACTTATGAGCTTTCGTGATCCTGTCCATACTTTACCACCCATCCGGTAATACCGGAGCATTAACAAAGTGCACATCACCGATAACGCAATTTGGTCCTGAACTAGCTTAGGTTTAAGTTCATAAACAGCTTCAAATTAGTGTTATTTTTTGTGTGTTCTGATAATGAGCGACATTTGATCGTTATTTATAATAAATTTGAAGAACCGGAACCAATTTGTTCGTAATTTTGGAGTCAACACTTTCTTGTGATACTTCACAAACACCGCCACTTCAATGCTGTTTCTTTTAAACAATTCTCACCGGTCAACCGGAGGTGAGGACAGGGATCTTCAAGCTTTACACTACCCAACACAGAGTGGAGTGAAATGATTCCTTAGGGAATATAAGTTGCGTCTCATGAACTATTCAAAGGTGTTTGCAGCCACGTGTGAATTGGCTTTTAAGACTTCATGATCCATATATATATTGTTTTTCCAACTAACGTAGGTAGGTAGGTAGGTAAGGCGGCCACCCGAAAAGGGCGCACTTAGGCCAACATTGACCCTTTGTGATACCGCATGGGACAACAGGTCCCGCCCCTTTCAAAGGTCCAGCCATTCGGAGCTTTTAATGAAGCATTTGATGGAGCTAATCTTTTTTTTTGAGATATCTCCCAAGGAGTCCAAAAAGTAGTCGCCTAGAAAAGTGCGCCTCCTTCTGGACAAAGCTGGACACGTGCACAACAGGTGAACAGTGGAACTCTTCTTCCTCCTCGTCCATGCAACTCCTGCAGAAGTCGTTAGAGGCGATCCCCAGCCAACACCCGTGTGTGCCTAGAGTCCAGTGTCCCGTTCCAACTAACGTAAGGAAGCCACACAATTCGAGAACATGTGAGACGGATGGAGGTGCTTTCACCAATCATTTGTAGGACTGACAGTAGTAACTGCAAATCCCACAATTTTTGAATGCAGCTCATTGCATGCCAAATTAGTGCGGCCGAATTATGTGTAAGATATTGGCATAGTGAAGGAAGTCGGTCTTCATGTGAAGGACTCTTGGCCGCAACTTCCGCGTCCACCTCCGATGAGATTGGGAATGAAAATCGGTGTCGGATTTTGTTTCACTTGGGTCTGCCATCGTTTGCATAGCTAGCGACTTTTTGCAACTATTTTCACTGCAGGACTTGTATGGGTATGCGGCTGTTGTGTATGTGTGTGTGTGTGTGTGTCTGTGGATGCGTGTGGATGCGAGAGTGTGTGTTAATGTACACTATGGTACAATAAATATATTTCAATTTTTTCTTGGTTGCTGTTTTTGTTTTTGTTTTTATTTTGGTTTTGGTTTTTTCCCTGCTTTCTTTTGCTTTTGTTTACTTTGTTTTCGGTTCATTCTCAGTTTGTATTAAGTATCGTGCTGTGGTTGTTGTTGTTGTTTAAATTCTACACCACCGGGAGCTGTTAGCAAAGAACAAAAACAATGAAAACTATAAACAAAACAATGAGAACTATAAAACGCATGGACATGAAGTTTGTGGCAAGTATTGCGTCAGCTCATCCGCCCACTTGTTCTGGCCACTTACACCCCCCGCTACCTATGCCCGTTGCAAGGCCTGATCTCCCCTGTCTGTTGTTTTGTTTCATATTGTTGTAATTTGTTACGTATATGCCACCGTTTCCTGTCGTTAGTTGCAGTTGAAAATTACGCTACGCTTCTGTGTTTAATGCTGCTGCATCCGGTTACTTCCGCTGAACAGAGCTACGTAGCTGGTGCTGCAGGTTGCATGCTGCATGCTGCACATAGAAATTGCAAAAACTAATTATTTCAAATTGCTTAATACCGTTGTTCCAAACTGCTCCGTACAGTATCGCATTTAATTGTGGCAAGTTACAACTTTATCACTTCTGATACGTGCCAAGTTTCCGCTGCTACAGCCAACCAGCCAGTCAGCTGCGCAGTTCCGCAGTGCCGGAGTGCCGCAACTATCAGTTGTGTGGGTGTGTGGGTGTGCGGGTGTGTATGAGAGTGTTGCATGTTCAGTTTGACTTTTTCGACAGGCGCTCGGTGGCATATCAATGTACTCGTAAATGTCTGCCACACAGACAGGCATCTGAAGTCCGACCAACTTTTTGCGCTCCAATTTCAAGTAGTTAATTAAAGGCGAAAGGACGAGGCACGAGCAACATTTCAAAATTGAAATTCCCTGCTATACTCGCATGTGGACAATTTCGGGCATTTACGTGTGCACAACAGCGAAAAGGAAACCAAAAAGAAGAGTGTCCAGCAAACTAGTTTCGGAGGGGTCGAGGGTGTCTTTATCGGTGTACAAGTAACCTGAAAATGTCAATGCTCAATATTTCAAAGGAAAAATCTCATTTTTCTTTTGACCTTTTACGCTTGCTCCTTTCCGTTATCGTGCATACGTAGATTCTGCACAGGAAATTGACGGTTTAGGGTTTCCAAGCCAATGAAAAATGCCAAAAAGCAGCAAATAAACAAGAACACCACCACACAAATGGAGAGCACGCCATTGAGCTGATGCTGCTAGTGCCGCTGCCACTGCTGCTGGCGCTGCTCCTGATGATGATGATGATGATGAGTTTTTAGAAATTGTTTAAGCGTAAGCGGGACAAAAGCAGTTGCCAGCGCAGTTGTTGATGTTCATTGATTTTTTGTTGTGGATGTTGTTGTTGTTGTTTTGAAATTTTTTTTTTGTTTTCTTTGCGGTTGTGTGCACGCAAACAAAGCAGACCTGAAGGGTCACAAATGAGAAATTAAAAATGCATTTGGAGAGAGCACCAGCAACTCAGCTGCAATAATTCCCGCTCAACCTTCAGTCAGCATATTGGCCGCAGCACCCAAAAACTTTCACGCTTAAGTATGTTTCGCTAAAAACTGAAAATGAAAATAAAAGTAAAAATAAAAATAAAAGCACAGCAATAAAAGGAATAAACACTTTTTTAATAGGACTGAGAAGCCTTTCAACGGCGAGATACGCGGTACGAGCATGAGTGGCGAATTTTTCCACTCTCATAGAGCAGAGACGCTGGGCAGCGTCAACCAGCCGCCATTTATCATTTGGATAGCTGATGGGTGGGGCGGACAGGGGGCAGTGGTAATGACTCGCTGGCCGTAATGAACTGAAAACAATCTCCGGTCAGGTTAAGCGAGTTTAGATCCTTTTCGCTTTGACGACTGCAGGAGCCAGCTGAGGTGCTGGGAAGACAGTGACGAAGGAGCTATCATTAAATCTGCTTTAAATGGCTCTCAAAGCCGCACAAATTCTTTGACAGTCATTTAGCATATTTACACGTTTCGTCATACGTTCGCACCCTTGGCAGGATATCGTTCCAAGTGCCATTGGCGAGAGGATTTTGATGCCGTACGTAAGTTGCACAGCAGTTACATACAAGTTGCAGAAAATAATTGTAGGAGCACAAAGTTTACATTGAAATCACAACTTTAGTCGAACAGAAGTTGCACTGAAGTTAGTCATAGATGGTCAAAAATAATTGCAGTTGCATAGAAGTAGCATCGATGTGGCACAGAGAGTTGCGCAGGAATTGCAGAACATGTTTTCAGTTTGCAGAACTTGCACAGGAAGTGGAAGCACATCCTATGCTTAGCCATAAGTTGCATAAGATGCTCCGAAGTAACTTAGAAATGGCAAAGAAATTGTCCAAAAGTGGCACATCCCATGATACAGTTTTATGAGATTAAGTAGGTACTCTCTGCAATCCTCGTGCATTGTTGCATGCTGGTGCCGGAGACGCTATGGCAACCAAGTCTGCCATTCGGAATTGAGATGCTGCACTGCCTCACAGTAAACAATGCAACAAATTGAATGTCGCAAGGAACTGCACCTGAATTTGCTTTCGGTTATTGTGGGAAGTGTGATTTGCATTTAATTGTTCTTGAGTTAATAATTGCGTTGCTTATATATCACACCTTCGGTTCAAGATTCGTGTATACGTGATTTTTTTGAAATTAGTTTGTGTTACTTTAGCTGGAAAGTATCATACGCCGATGTGTGGGACTCAAGCCCATTAAAACCAACTCTGCTCCAGCCCCGTGCATGCCAATGGTAACACCAATTAAGGCACTCCTTCACGGGGCGGGAAATGGTTTCCTCACTCTCGTTTCTTGATTACTGACCTCGAAAGTTTTGCTTATCATGATAATGGCCAATACGTATCCTGCTATATCCCAGGCATCTTGTGAACCAAGCATGTACCGGATGACACCACCTGAGGTTATTTTTTTACTTCCATATAACTCTCAAGCAAGTGTCTAATATTTCTGACAAGAATTGAGTTAGATGGTAACTAACTTCACGGCTTCTTCTACCAATCCCTACTGAGATATCTGGGAATCATCTCATGAGTGCCCCGTCCTTATGTGGACGTATACCATCGTTTGTGCCACTCATTATGTGAGTTCTTTCTAATTATATCAATTTTGGCTATATCCTTTTTATTCAGGCTATTTAAGTCTCGCACAGCCGCAATCCCCTTGGCAGCGATATCTATCGCCATTCGTCCCCTATGACATAGCTTGATATGGGCCTGTATGCCGTTATCACACCTCTCATATACGTTTTGAAGCTTGTTGCTCGAACTCATATGGAGATATTCACACTGACAAATAACTTCCTTAAAGGCTGCCGTGAACCTCAAATATTATTATGGCATTAGCCTTGCCAAGGCTGCTCCAATGCTGCTGGGTTTGTCGCTAGCAAATATCAAGTGTTCTTTGAAATTATACCTGTGATCCAGAAGCACTCCCAAGTACTTTATATATGGGAGTGATGTAAATATCTTTCCTTTTGCCCGGATTTCTAGACTCTCGACTTTCTTCCCACTCTTTAATACAGCCTCCCTTTCGTGCTATACTAACCATTTGCAACGTTTTTGCCTCGTTGAATGGTTTCGTTGCAGTGGAGAGGCACGACAACCAGATTTTTGGCTACTACTACAATAGCGATGTCTTCCACATGCCATAAATTATCTTCCACTTTCGGGTGCTCAATTTCCAAGATACTATTGTATACAATAGTATCTTGGAAATTGAAAACGGAGAGAGATTGTCGAATCGAAGAGGAGCTTTAAACTTTTCGGTCGGAAATATTTTTAAAAATCTACTAAGGTAGACTTTAAATCAGTGCGGAAATCGTGGAAAGGGTAGCTAAAGAGCATACCCCGGTCCGGTGAAAGTGTGAAGTGAAATTGTGGACGCGTTCGAGGAAAATAAGGCATTTTAATTGTCTGTTTCTGCTAGTGATTTGCGGCAGTTTTGGTTCTGCGTCGGTTTATCCGCACGGCAGAGCGAAAACAGCAGCGATCTCTGCCTGCATAGCGCCCAGTTGAGCAGTGGCTTGGTCCGAAAGTACCAGACCCCTGAACGGCGAAGCTTAGGCAGGTGGAACACTGCAGATACGGCGAGTTTTGTGCCTAGGCAAATATAAGTTTATTTATTTAAACTTATTAAATTTGCCTTCGCGTCGCTAAGCAGTTTCTGCAATTTCCCGCCTCTCAATCGGATTATCCGAAATTTGAGAGAGCGCTGGAAATTGTGCACTTGGTGTGTGTGTGTGTGGTGCACTAAAGCCGAAAAGCAGAAAGAGAGAGAGACTCCAAAAAATTAAAAAAAAAGTGTTGCCAACGCGCCAAACACAGATAAGTATCGCTTTTAGTGTGTTTTACTTTTTGCTTTTTTTCCCCCTTTTTTCCCTTTTTTCCCTTTTCCCCCTTTTTTTCCCTTTTCCACCCTTTTTTTCTCTTTTTAGCAATTTACAGAGTGGAAACAACGTTTAAAAGAAATTGCAAAATTCTGGATTTATCTCATAGTAACGAACGGATTATGAGTGTCCAGCGTTCGCCTGATTCGGGGCAAAAAAATCAGGAGGTAGGTACGAAAGTACTTGAAAAGCAGACAGTTCTCGAAGACCCATTCGGAAAGAACTCCAGAATGGCTCGCTCACCGGAGAGATTGGTGCCTGACGCGGGGCAAGAGCGTTCAAGCTCGTCACCCCCATGCATGGAGCATGTACCAACGATGAGTAAGGCGAGCACGGGCGATCCGTTCACCTTATTGGGCCAGAATCTTGAAAAGCTGGCTTCGATGATGGGTGGCAACCCGCCCCGCAGATCCATTCACCAGCCTATGAGGAGCCTGGTCGAAACATTACAAGATCTGTACAAGAAAGCAGAGAGGCAGTGGCAGTGCAGAGGTAACGCTGTACAGGAGACCAGCGGAGGTACGCAACCTTCTCTGTGGACAAAGTGTGCGCAATCCGCGAAGCGCCTGCGGGAGGATAACAATAGTCCCAAGGCGACGGAGGGGCAAGGCATCGCTGTAATTGCTCCCGCGGCCAAAAAGAGCCGTGGACCAATGCAGCAGCAGGGACTAAAGCTGAAAACGAAGTTGACGGAATCAGGGTCAAAATCACCAACAGCAAAACAGGTGCCGACGGGAAAAACACAGGCTACGGCAGTGCCTCGACCCAGCACTAGTGCAGAGTGGATAAAGGTGCAGAAATCGCAGAAGAAATTGCAGTCTACGGCTAGGACCATTAGACCAAAAACAGATGCGATAATTATAAGTGCGAAAAATGAAGCGATGTCATACGCCAACATCTTACGGAGCGTAAAGGAATGTGAGCAGCTGAAGTCACTGAATGACGCTGTGAAGACTATCCGCCGAACGCAAAAAGGGGAACTGCTCATAGAGCTGAAGAGAGCCAAAGAAGTGAACGCGGCCACATACCAGACAGCCATTGAAAGCGTGGTAAAGGACGCAGCCACAGTGAACGTACGCACGCACATGGTGACGCTACAGTGTAAGGGACTCGTCGCGGATATCTCTTCGAAAGAAGAGATCTGCGATGCACTGCGAGACCAGGCGAACATACGGCGCCCAGATGTGGAAGCAATTAAAAGCTTGATAAGAGGCTATGGTGGTGCACAGACGGCCTTTTTAAGCCTACCGGCGGAGGATGCCAAGAAGGCACTGGGATTGAAACATCTGCGGGTAGGATGGGCGAGCTGCCGACTAACAGAAGTCGTAACGCCACAACGCTGCTATAAGTGCTGGGGCTATGGGCACAAGGCGGCTGGATGCAAAGAGCCGGATCGAACTGGACTCTGCCGAAAGTGTGGCGAGACTGGCCACATGGCTGCGAATTGCCAAAATGAAGCAAAGTGCGCTTTGTGCAAGGGGGCGCATCCAGCGGGCAGCATGAAATGTCCACGACACCAGGAGGCATTGGAAAAGAAGAAGGTATGAGAGTACTTCAGCTCAACCTAAATCATTGTGAAGCTGCACAGGATCTTCTGATGCAATATAAAAATGAAGTGAAGGCAGATGTGGCGCTACTTTCGGAACCATATGCAAGGAAGGATTCCCCAAACTGGGCCGCGGATGAAACAGGCAGAGCAGCCATCTGGTCCATTGGGGAGACCACTCCTCAGAGCAAGATGGAAACCAGAGAGAGCGGTTATACCTGGGTGAAACTGGAGAACATTTACCTCTTCAGCTGCTACGCTCCTCCAAGTTGGACACTGAGACAGTTCGGGGAAATGATGACATCGCTGATGGAAGAAGCGAAAGGCAAACACCCAATAATTATTGCAGGCGACTTCAACGCGTGGTCTCGGACTTGGGGCAGTAGCCACACAAATGCTAGAGGACGCTTAGTTGAAGAATGCTTCGCGCTTCTTGAATTAGTACTGTTGAATGCGCCAGGTCACTACACATTCGACAATGGAAGAGGCAGGTCCATTATAGATCTAGCCTTTGCGGACGACACAACTGCCAGTCGAATTAGCTGGAAAGTCAGTGATATATACACGGGCAGCGATCACAACGCCATTATAATAGACATGGAGCGTAGAACAAAGCAGTACACGCGTAAGGCGCACAAAATTGGCTGGCGAAAGGGGGCGTTCGACGCGGAGTCGTTTGAAGTCATCTGGAAGTCAGCGTCTATTGTAGGCGAAACTGCAAGCACCATGGCTGCTGAAATCGCTAAGTACATTAAGGAAGCATGTGATGCAGCGATGCCGCGAAGGTCCAACAATACATCAAGGACTCCCGTTTACTGGTGGACCGATGAAATTGCTGCGATTCGGAAGAGCTGCCATCAAGCACGACGTAAGGCGCAAAGATCTCGATCGACACCGAATTTCGAGGAACATCAAGCAGTATACAAGGTACGCAGAAGAACTCTGAAAGCAGCTATAACAGAGAGCAAAAACAAGTGCTTCAGAGAGTTGCAGGAGAGTGCGGACCAAGACCCGTGGGGTCTAGCATACAAAACGGTCATGCGCAAAGTAAAGGGACCCAGAGCGCCTCAGCCTACATGCCCAGAGCTGATGCAGCGTATAGTGGTAACGCTCTTCCCCCCACAGAGCGAAACGAGAGCCGTCGTGACTCCAGACGTACAGAGGGGACCTATAGTCACTGTCGATGAGGTATTGTCGAGTATATCACGGGTCGACGACAACAAGTCTTCTGGTTTGGATGGAGTCCCAAATGTGGCATTCAAGGCAGCGGTAAGAGCGAGACCAGAACTGTTCGCAAAACTGTATGACGCCTGTCTGAGCGAAGGCATTTTTCCAGACGCGTGGAAACGGCAGAGGCTTGTGCTGTTGCTAAAACCCGGAAAGCCACCGGATCAGGCATCCTCCTTTCGTCCACTTTGTATGCTGGATACAGTGGGAAAGATCCTAGAGCGTATCATTTGTGATAGACTGCAGGAGACATTCGAGAGTCCAGGAGGGCTCTCCGACCGACAATTCGGTTTTCGGAAAGGGAGGTCTACAGTCGACGCGATCAGAGCGGTAGTAGACATTGCTCGAGATGCGACGAGTGGCATTAGATGGCAGGGTGGCGCCAAAATGTACTGTGCGGTGGTCACTCTAGATATCAAGAATGCCTTCAATTCTGCGAATTGGGGACATATAATGCAGGCTCTGGAGATTTTTGGAGTACCAACATATTTGCGGCGTATAATAGGTAGCTACCTCGACAACAGGGTGCTACTGTACGAGACAGAGGAGGGCGTAAAAGCATACCAAATAACCGGCGGGGTTCCTCAAGGATCGGTACTAGGGCCCATGCTGTGGAACGCTATGTACAACGGCATCCTGGAGCTGAATATGCCGGAAAACGTTAATATTATTGGTTATGCTGATGATATCGCATTGGTAGTGGTGGCCAAACATATTGAGCACTTGCAGGTGGTGTGTAATGATGCGATCGCAAGGGTGCGTAGGTGGCTCCAATCAGCGCACCTGGAACTGGCTGCTCAAAAAACTGAGATTGTACTGATAAGCACGCGGAAAAAGCGAGAGGAGATGGTGGTGGACATCGGTAATCACCGTATTATGTCGCAACCAAGCATTAAATATCTTGGAGTTAACATTGACGCAAGACTGTCATTTAAGGAGCACCTGGTAGCGGTCAGCAAAAAAGGCTCTAAAATTCAAGGCGCCCTTGCGCGGATTCTGCCAAACATTGGAGGCCCACGTGAGGGAAGAAGACAACTTCTGGCGACGGTAACGGATTCCGTGATGCTCTATGCAGCACCCATCTGGGCAGGAGCAAAAATTACGCATCTCAGAGAGGCTTGCGCAACGCAACGATTAAGTGCGCTTAGACTCACCTGCGCCTACCGAACGGTCTCCGACGACGCAATTTCCGTCCTTGCTGCAAAAATGCCCCTGGACTTACGAGCGTTGGAGCTGCAGCGACTGTACGACCGACAGGGCGTAAGGCCTACAGCCGAACGAAGGCTAGAGGAGCGACGGCGATGCAGCGAAGAGTGGCAAAAAAGATGGGAGCAGTCCGAGAAGGGACGATGGACATTCCAGCTCATTCCCAGGGTGTCCCAATGGGTGAACAGGAAGCATGGTAGTCTAAACTACTACATGACGCAGTTACTCAGCGGTCATGGATGCTTCAATGCATATTTCTACCGCTTCAAAATAACAGAAGACCCCTATTGTCCAAAATGCACGGGCGAATTCGAGAGCGCTAGGCACGTGATGCTTTACTGCTCACGCTTCAGGACCTGGAGAGAGGAGCTGGGATCTGCCTTGGGCAGACCACCGACCACAGCAAATATAGTGGCTGCAATGCTGGAGTCACCCGCTAAATGGAACGCGGTATCGACCTTCGCTGAACAAGTAATGGTGGCGCTACGCAAGGAGGAGCGGGAACGACAGCGGCTACTGCGTCAACAGCAGGTAGCAAATGTAGCAGAAATTTCGCCAAGGAGCGACAACCAGCAGCGGACTGGTTTTAGACTGACAATTACAGACGATTGAGCAATAATGCTCATGACGGCCTCCCGACGTAATCACATTATGCGGTCCCGGGAGGGTTCCCCGCCACGACAGTGAGGAGGTTTTAGTGGGTTGATGTCCCACACTGACTAATTGGCTTAAAGCTTTCCCCCTCGATAAAAAAAAAAAAAAAAAAACTATTGTATACAATGTTCCACAAGAGTGGCCCTAGCACGCTTTGTTTCATTCCAGCAAAACACCTGTGTACTCCCAGTTCCTCTTCCTTTCCTACATATGTCAGCTATGACACTACAGAAATCCTTCGGGGAGGGGACTTCATCTAGGCCGCGGCACTGAATTGTTAATTCTAGACAGAGAGCTCTCACATTTGCCGAGCTCTCCAGGATCCGTTCAGCTTTCTCTTTTAGGCTACTAGCCTGATCCTCTGATCCACTTTAAGCTCAATAAGCAGTACGCCTGTGTTTGTGTATAATTACTCTATGGGGTTACTGACCAGCAGGACTTCCTCTGTGTTTTAATTTAGGGCCTGCACGAGAATTATTTCCTGTACTAAACGACTTTTAAAGTGAATTACTCCGCCTCCCTTCCCGTTCTGCTCTCTGGCCCGTGCATGCCATCACGTTCAAATAATGCGGGCATTGTTTTAGGCAGAACGGACAAATAACGAAATGACTTATGTAACCATGGTTGGCCCTGTTTGTTTTGCATAAGTGCCTGGACATACACACACATACACACACACACACACACACACACAGAGGTGTTTGTGTTAAGCTTTAGGTAAACAGCAGCGTGGCGTGTTCTATTCATAATAAATATTAACTTAAAGTAATTTGTTGACAATGCGGCATATTAGGCGTGTCAATACATCAATTTCAAATTGACTAAAGTCAACAGCAAATAATTAATGGTGTGTTCGAGTGTCTTACAAGTTAGTATTGTTATTCGTCTAAATTTTAGTTAAGGTTTAATTCAGTTTCCCTTAAGTTGAGGAGAGATTTACCGACAGTCACATGAGCCTGCTGTGCACCCTTTCTGGAGAGACACCAACTTTGTATTTGATTAACCTCTATTTAAAAACGGTTCTGTGATTATCTACACTTTTAGGTGGCGTTTAGCGTAACCGAGCTCCTATGTTTGCATTGCAACCTTGGATTGTCCAACAGATTAAACAGATATTAAGTTAAACGTTCAGGCTCTATCTCCATTCTCCTGGATTTGGTGTTATTATTTTTTTACTAAACTTGATCTTTTTAAGTCTAACTTCAATTGAATTGGATTGAAAATTGGAATAATACAGCGAATAGTCAATTTCAAACGACCGGAATCAATTCGACTTGGCAATCGTGTAGGAAAAGTATAAAAGCATCAGACAAAGCTCGATTACAGTCTCGAAATCTCCTTCATTCATCATTCTTAACTAGATAGTCATCCACAGTTATCCTGTGGTAAGTTTGTGTATAGTTAATGAGAATTGATTTCACCAACGGAAGATTTCCTCGTTCAATGTTTGGTATCTGAATCATTACTCGTACTCTGCCCGCTTAAGAACATTTTCAAAAATTTTTTAAAATTATTTGCCGCATTCCGATTTCTAACAATAATGACTTAAAGTAATAATGACTTAAAGTAATAATGACTTCAAGTAATAATGACTTAAAGTAATAATGACTTAAAGTAAATCCTTTCTAGAATTCTTCTGCTCCTTATTGTAAGTGATTTTAAGAAATATGTTTCTACCATTTTTGTATGGAAGACTAAATTTGAAGATTTGCACATTAACATTTTTGCTTATTTTACAGAGACGACGACAAGGACCTCAATTTCGTACACTTGCCAGACAACTTCGGTGCAGTCACATTAAAAACTGCCCCCAAGGAAGAGAAATTGAAGAAGCACTCACAATGAATCTCGTAATGGTGCCCGTTCTTTTGTTGGCCATGCTGGTGTTCCCGTCCACATTGATTTACAACACACCGTGCGAGGCGCTCGCCAATCAACGCAATGTGGGCAGGCGTCTGGAGCGGGCTGCGACAATGAATGCTGCGGTGTTGGCGCGAGGGGCCCGCAGTGCCAGTGCTAGTGCCAGTTCCAGTGGTAGTCCCAGTGACACTGCGGCCCCAGTACCACCAGCAGTGCCTGCTGTTGTTAGCAGCAATGGCAGTGGTGGGACTACTGCTGCCGGTAATAAACGTTCGAAAGGTAACAACAATAAACGGTTAAACAAGTCCGCAATGCCGGAAACTGCACCGACCGCAGGACACAAACATGCGGACAAGAAATTCTCAGCCGCAGCCAATCAGCAGCAGCAGCCACAACGTCAGCATCATGGTAAAATTAACAACAACAACAACAACAATAACAAAGGCAAACAGCGGCAATTGCTGAAATCACAACAGCATCAAGGTCATGGCAAGCGCAATGGTCCCAGGTCGAAAACCGAAAATGGCGACAAGGCGACCGACGGCGAAAAATCACGTAAGTAATCCTTTGAAAGTCACGCTAATTTGCAGTCATAAGTGTTGAAATGGACGACAAAACACCCACATCACGCACTCAAATGCTTGGTCCACGTGGCGTATGAGTGACTAAACTTGCACGGGGGAAACGCGGAAAATTCTCGTATGCCAAAACTCGCTCTTAAACGAATTTCACTTAGAATCGCAAAGGATAACTGAACTGAACTTCAGTTGCTGAAAGTGTCCATTTTCCATTTGGGGAGTTTTCATTGCAGCACACTTTCCTGCTTAGGCACAGAATAATTTAGGCCATTAAATTATTCTTAACCGAAACCGACAGATTGTAAGGCAATTGTGAGTGCTCACCCGCCCCCCCCCCTTTTCGGGACAGTATAAAATGTTGCAAAAATCATTTTTAAATAATATCACTGACTCCTGCGTCTGTGGCTCTCATAAACCTTAAGCAAGAACTTTTAATTCGAATCACGCATACGCACTGCGCACCTGAATTGTATGAATAAATAAGCAAGCAGCCAGGAAGACGGAAAGAGAGGAAGGCGGGGTAAGCTAAGGCAAAAATACGCACATTCAAATCCATTTTGATTCTCAGTAAGCAACTTTAAATAATTTATTTAAATGTCCTCCACATAGAAGGCGCGCCAGAGGGGGAAGCGAACTAAGCTGTTTCCTTTAAAAGTTGCTCAGCTCAACTTAAGCAATTTTCAGAGACTTTAAATAAGCAGCAAATTTGCCGTATCCTTTTTGCATACAAATAGCCAAACAAATAGCACAGAACGCACAGCACACAAAGAGCGGTCACTCTGGCTCACATATTCCTACACATACAAACACACACACACGCACATAAACACACACGCGTACGCAAAGACACGCACGCAGCCACTTATACAAGCAATTATCCTTTATTTATAGTGTGTAGAACACAAGAAAATACTACCAGCCCATTCGAACGCATTTCTGCATGTACATTTATCGATGGGCAATAGCGGAGTGGGTGTGGCGCCTCACTTTACACACACGTGTGTATGCCAGCAGAGAAAATCTGCACATTCAGCTGTAAACCCGGTACTAAAAAAACAACGTTAGGTCCCTACATATCAGTGTATTCCCTACGTCTTTTCCATCACCGATTTATTTACACGATTCTACTTAGTATAACTTGTATAGCAACAGTGTTACGCTGTTGTAGCATCCTACAATATGGTTTAAAATATAAGAAACAATCACTTGTAGTTGGTCTTCTACAACTGAAATTTTAGATCAGGACGGATCACGGCACGGATCACTGCAGCTTCAAAAACAAGTCATAAGGACATGTACAGGATGGGCACACAACATTGGACGCTTTTTGAACTGCAGCAACAATTTTGACGGAATAAACAAATTTTTGAAAATAAAATGTATTTATTATACAAAATTACCATATTTTTCTATGAGAATCTTCAGAGATTGTGGAGCCAATGCCCTTATGGAACATATTTCTTTCTGAGATCCTGCTCGATCAATAACCCCATAAAATATGTAGTAGCATTCCAAGCAATGATTCCATTTGGAGGAATCAATCATCCATGTGAAATTGCTCAGCTAAGTGAACAGGTGAAATCTCTATTAGGCCCGGGACATGTGAATCGTTGCTCTCCATGAGTCCCTAGGATCCCCAACTGGTTCACATGTTCAAAGAACAACGAAGATGAAAATTATCTTTTCAGCTGATGTATGAATACCTCTCTACTTGGTTCTTCGGTTCCTCTAGCACAGTAGTTATACTCTCCTAAGATGGGGCTCTCTTACTTACTTACAGGCTTGCTGTGAGGTCACAATTGTGTGGTCGATGCGGATGCAAGATTCTTTGTTTGTGGCTCTGAAGGGAGAATAAAATTTAAAACACTGAATAACTCTGAAGAAATGAGTGTTTGCAATGTGTTTAACATGTATGACCCTCCC
This sequence comes from Clusia tigrina, assembly GCA_920105625.2. Taxonomy (NCBI): domain Eukaryota; kingdom Metazoa; phylum Arthropoda; class Insecta; order Diptera; family Clusiidae; genus Clusia; species Clusia tigrina. Next base: position 28,231,381 of record OV050032.1, read on the forward strand.
TGTATATACGAAATTTTTAGCATCGAGTAGGAGGACGCTTCTGTGCAGGATGCCTGGTACTCGTATCACTGCAGCCATTTTTTTTCTGCTGGGATTGTAGTGGGCAAACTAATGTTTATATTTTCGTGAAACTTGTTATGAAAACAGTAAAGTGTTTCAAGCTGTGTGTGTGTGTGTGGGTGTACGTGTGAGTAGATTCATGTTTGTGTATGCTTATTGTGTGTGAGTGTGTGGGTGTCTAAGCATCTTAAGCGCTTTATTTGTATATTCACTATTTTTATGGCAGCTACTCAAATGTTCTCCTTCATACGCAATTTGATTGGGGCTGCTGTGCTTGTTGTTGTTGTTATTATTGTTGTGTTTGTTGTTGTTCTTTGTAGTTGGTATAATTTCGGTGTTTAGATTTATTGAGAACATTTTGATTTTTCATTTTGGTGCTGTTTCGCGTAGGTTTACACAGACAGCCAGCGCGATTTAATTAAGCTACTTACTATCGCTCGTTCGGGCTCAGACTCAGGTTCCGGCTCACTCTGCTGGTCCCGGTCGTCCCATCGTGCTACGCTAGTGCCTTGTGAAAATTTAATTTGATAGGTGTGGTACGAGTATCTCAGGATACAAGTAAAATCACCAAAACGAAACCAAAATAATAGCGGAGCAGCAGCAGCAGTAGCATAAGGAGAAACGAGAAAAAGAGCTTAAAAAGTATTCGCAATTTCACAGCAGAAAACCCTCGCAATAAAAAAAGGTCAAAATGTTTTTAATAAACCGAATGAAACGCCTGCCATTTTTAAGTTATCCTTTTCGCCCGCTCTCCCCTCCAACGGCCCCTACTGCATACCATCACACTATGTGCTGTTGTTGTTTAGTATTCTCTTTTGTTTTTTTTTTGTTTTGGTTTTTTGGTTCGTTGGTAGAAGGCCAAATTAAAATGGCTCTTTTGTGTATTGCCAGCGATAATTTGTGTGATTTTCCTGCAACGGTCTTTTTTCTGCGCTTGCTGTGCCGATAAAACCAGCCCATTGCCGCCGCTAAACGCTCGAGTGTGTGCGTAAATGTGCGTATATATAATATATATACATATTAATTTGTGTATGTGCGTGGATATATTATAAACAGCTTCTTGCTGCCACATTTAATATCCCCAATAAGCCCGCAAATAATTCCCGCAAGTGTACCCAACTTTGTTTGATTACTAGCGAACGCATACAGTTGTATAAATATGTATGTACGCGTTTTTTGTGTCTTTGTGTGTGTGTGTGTGTCTGATGTGTTGAGCCGATGCTGCTGAATTATTGACTTTATCATTTGACCTTTTCTGCATTTAAACAGTAGTTCTCGGCTTTAATAGCAATGTTTCACACCAGTCTGTTCCACTGAGCGTGGCAGTTCCTTTTGGCGGCGCTTGTAAGCGATCACACAAAATGAGCCATTCCCAGGTGCACAACTGGCACGTCTGCTTGGCGAATGGCAGGCAGCGGTGCGTGAATTTAATACGAGCAAAGATGCAAAAACGACGAAAGAATGCTTCAGGATGTGAACTGGATTTAGGCAAATGTTTGAAACATTCAAAAGCGGGTCTGTCTTTTGCGGATATATTTGATCAATGTTACTTCATGGGCTGCTTTAGCAATTTCTGTCTGTCGCTCTGTCCTAACTTCTTCTCAAGTGCATATCCTAAAGACACCAAGCCACGCTAAGCTGGAATTTTATATGAAGTATACGCATAAATGAGGAGTAAAGGCCTGTTTAGGCCATGACACGCCCTTTTCCTATACAACCATATTCTTAAGAAGTGCACATCCCGTTACCGTCTCTGCTATTTTGATTCTATTTAAAACCGAATTATTGCAATAATTGATCGGAAACTATTTGCAAACATACCCAATAGGAAAATTCAAGCCAATCGGAAAATTCTCTCGAAATGTGAGGTTAGGGGTGTAGGGTGTTATTATTGATCGGTACGGCGGACTTGAAATATTTTTTTCTTTTTGCTTTCATATCTTTCTGTATTTTTTAATTTTATTTTTAGTTTGTTTACTTTTCCATCTACGAGTATGTCCGTGCATAAGCTTGTTGGTGACTCCCAAGTGCCGAAAAGCAGAAGACCATCTTCACAATTTTCCACATCCACATCCACATTCGAAAACGTTACCTGCGTCCTCTGCTCTCTCACTTCGCATATTGTCGGCTTGTTATTCTGTTATCCCTGTGGGCTATTTTCGTTGTCCTGTCACTGGGAGAACTTTAATTACATTTTGTCTGTTTGCTTTGCCACATCGTTCATAATTCCCCATACCACCCGCGGTCCCACTCCGTCCGTGTTTGGGACGCCGAATTCCCGCTGCGTTCCCGCCAAAACATGCCATTAATTATTATCCTACAAATTTGCAAGCGCAAGCACGCTCGCTGCCAGCTTCCCTGCAGTCTCGTTGTCCTGTTGTTCTGATGTTCTGATGTTCTGATGTTCTGATGTCCTGTCCCCGCATAACTTTTTAACAGCATAATATTCTCATTAATTTGTTTTTTCTGGCCACATTGTTGTTGTATTACCGTGTAACCGCCGCCAGCTGGAAATGTTGCTGGATTTTTTATTTTATTTCGGATTTCGCAGGGATTTCAGTGGAGTTGTTATTGTCATGGTCGTTATGGTTGCTGTACCGTCGCGTACACTTTATAATTTCATTTTCATTTTTTCATTGTACTTTGGTTCACTTAATCTTAAAATTTTGCGATTGAAATGCGTAATTTGTATTGTGTTGTATCCGTGCTCCGTGAGATCATAGATTCTTCCCGTAATTGTCCTTGTTCGTGCAACATTCGCTTTAAAGATGAAAAATTAATGTGTTTGTGAAATACGAGTACGATTATTTTTATCTTCTATTTTGCAGAGTCCACCTGTCGGTATGCGAAGAGCGTTTGGTCCGACTGCGATCTGAAGACCAATTTGCGCACTCGCACGCTCACCTTGAAGAAAGGCGACGCCAATTGCCTGCCAACCAGGACCGTGCAGAAAAAATGCAAATTGCGTGAGTAATCATTAATTATTTAATTCAGATTTTAAGATGATAACTTTTTAATTTTCTATTGGACATATTTAATATTGCAGCTTGCAAAATAAGCCTCCCACAACAATGTACCACACATATTTGGTCGTTAATTCGAAGCGATCTTCGAAAACCTAAGTTTTGGACTCCACACTTTAAAGTGGATCCACTCCCATACTGACGAATGTAACTGAAGCTGCGCCAATCACCGATGAATGCGTTCTTCTTAAAACACCCGTTCAAAGCATTTCCGGTATAAGAACTGAATCTGCTTGATTTGTAGAAGCACCGCTCAGCTGGAGACGACGCTATTTATCCGAATGGAGCATGATTCAATACAGATTCCAACCAATTATGATTTTCTCCAAAATATAGTGTCATTGTTTAAACTGGTGCTTTCTATACGGGTCACGCGGATAACAATGTTACGACAATTATTTTCATACTAGCAGCCCTCTGTGGTCTAGTGGTAAGCATGCTAGACTCACACCCCGAAGGTCGCACGTTCAAATCCTTCTTTCTATAAACTCCTTTTCTCTTCGAGTCGAAAGCCTCTGTAGCTAGTACTCATGCCCCCAACACCTTGCACTCATAATGAATTATGGTGTTAGATATAATATTAATAATAATAATAATAATAATAACTCCATACTATTTATCAGATCACTGATAATGAGCTCTAAGGAAAGTGGTTCCATTTAACAGCAATTCAATTGATAATTGGCCAAGTTTAATCAACCACTGCAATGACAAAGGTTTCCCTTTTACTTCCATATCGCAGTTTTCACTGCACCTTTAGACTCCCCACTGAACTACTGTTCTTCTACATTGCCTTTTTGTGTATATTCTGCTGTCCAGTAGGTTCTCGAATGGGCGAGAAGGATGCTCATTAGTGAAAAGGACACAGCATCATGATATACGAGTATGCTTCATGACACAAAGACACAAAGTCACTTATGACTTATTCAGTTAGGGAGAAGCAACAGCAGCCCATATCGCCAGTTCGAGACATTATTTGAATGCAGCATTTATTCATGTTGAGTCACGAATGGTCAGTGGAGAATATAATTTTGCATTGTTCAGTTTTGATGTGTAACATTCCTAGGTAAATCTGGGCAAATCTTTTAACCTGCCTTCCTTGCAGCAAATTTGCCATGATTAAATAAACGGTTTAGTCTACAACCGCAACGTGTACATTTATGATTTTTATCATCATCATCATTATTATTATTCTTATTAAGAACTGTTTTGGGGCTTTACCTCTCCTATTTTGATCGATTTGAATTTGTGATTTATTTATAGAAAATGTTTGCTTAATCTCAGTAAGAATTTGTAATTTCTCAACCATCCGAGTCACGCCAAGCATGGTCGGCCTGCGCTTTATTGTCGTTGGCTAGGGGCAAACCCGAAATTATAAACATTTATTAATAATTGTTTGCTTGTATTTTCCATCCACCAAACCTGCATACTCCCCAACTGCCAAGTTGTTTTTAATCACTTAAGATACATTGCATCCTCAAAAAGGGCCCTCTAGTTCCCTGTACCGCTCACCAGCCCTCCTGTCCCTCGACCAACCATGACCAACCCCGAATACAGGCGAATGTCAGTACTCGATAGAGTTGTTCAAAATGTAACGTTTCGTTACTTTCATAATCGTCTAAGTAACGTTTATTTGTGAACGACCCAAATGGTGGCGCCAGCTCGCATTCACACTTGCCTAGTAATGCCGGGCAACTTCCTCTCCTCGTTGTTATCCTTTTGTCGTTTCTTAAGCCAAAGTAATCTTCCCGTTCCTTGAGTTTATGAGAGACTATCGAGAGAGATGAGTGAAAGAGGAATTTCCAAAAGTACGCCAACACTCGAAAGCATAAAAGTCGCAGGGACGTCAATTGAAGGGAGAAATTTACAAAATTGGTCGACTTGTCGGAAAGAGAAGAATACGAAAGCACACTTCATTGATAATTATACGGACATCACGGTACAAAAATTGCCACAATGTGACCGCGTCTAGTGACCAAGTAAGTGGGAATGCTAGAAACGAATGACGCAACAACTACCACGACTGTTCAGATGACTGTAGAACTCCGAAATTCGACTGTTAAGTAAAAAGAGTACCGAAAGATATAGAGACCCGCATATGAGGCGATGTCGGATATCAGCATAATTCACATTAACGCTCTTTGAAGAACTCAGAAAGTTGGTGGGACTTGTGTGGATGCATTAAGAGCTCGGATTGGTTTAAATGGAATACACAACCAGGCACATAAAGCGGCAGTCGGAAATCAACAATGAATTTCTTTCCCTGTTACTTTAAGCGAAAGAGTATCCTGAAAAGTACCCTGACGATAATTGTCAACACTAATGCGCAGAGCCCTCATAATGATTCGGCAACAATTGCAAACAAAATTCTTTTTTGTTTGCGCACACCCTTCTCCGGCTTCCTGTCGCTCCATTCGCTGCTCTGCGGTTTCATCTTAAGCTATGCAATTCATTCATCTTCGTCAGATAATTTGTAATTCTCTTTATCGCCAGGCGCTTGTGGAGGCAGGGATTTAATTATTACTGCAGGGCGAATGCTCCTTTCTCATTTTATTTTAGTTTTAGTTTTGGCATTGTTTTTGTCTCTTAAATGTGTCTGCATCTGTGTATGTGTGAGTGTGCTTTCTTTTTTTCTGTTGGAAGCTGGTTATCCTTTGTTGTCAACGTAAGGTAATAGGCTACTTAGGTACCCAGAAAACTATGAGTAGCATGAAAGCAACAACAGCAAACATGAAAATATGAAAATTTATGATGACACTTTCCTGATGTATGACTTATTATAGAGTTTGTGTGTACGTGTGTGTTTTGTGGGCGGATGACGATGCGTTTGTGTGTGCGACTGTGCTTGAGGAAGCCTTTTCAGGCAATTTCTAAGGAAATTAAAACTGGCCTCAAGGTAATATTTTTGGGTTTGTATAGATAGGTATAGATAGGCGAAGAGAGGGAAAAAGTCAAGGGGGGGTGCGCTTGTAGCACAAAAGAAACACGAGATGGATGCCCCACTCATATGTGAGATGATTTATAACAAAAAGGTTGTGCAGGCAGGTGTACTAATGTGCCCGCAATGGCGACAAAGGATTTTGACAGTATATTAATTAAAATTTAGGCACTAGAGAAAGACGGAAACAGAGGTATAGCGAGAGAGTGACAGAGATATGGACTGAATATTGTGAGGCTTAACAGATCCTTTTCAAAATGTAACTTACTGCGGTAATCCCTCTTTGAATGCGACCACAGAACATTCTGATTGTCTTTTATATAAGTGTATGTATGGGTGTGTATGTATTTATATGTATGAATGTGTTCGCCTAAGCAGCAACTTCACCGCTTGTACATTTCACATTTCCGCAAAATGCCAAATTTCTTGAATTTCATTCTCTGCTCAAAGGAAGTGCTCGCCTCTCTATGCTGCCATCAAATTTCCATAGAATTGCTGTTGTTGTTTTTATTCTTATGCATGATGTTGTTGTTGTTGTTGTTGTTGTTTCTCTTTCAATTTTTTGCAAAAAGGCCAGCAGCCATTTTGACCGACCCTAACAATGTCGCTGCAGTTGTTCAGCTGCTCCTGTTGAAATGAAAGCATGACTGTAAATGTCAAACGGCAGAAATGAGCAGAAAGCATGGAGCTGGCGCACACGCACACACATACGAGTGCACGCCCATCATAGCCGTCTGTTGTGTGTAGCAATGGGAACGCACTTATAGGCAACTCGGAGTGCTGAAAATTGAAAGTGCTGAGGGAAGTTTTTAACTGAAGATTATCAACACTCAGTGATAAAAAAAAATTTGTTTGAATCTAAAAATAAATTTTTTGTTCTAATTGTAAAATATTCCAGCACAACTGCATGTTTTCTCCATTGACGTCACACGCTAATTGCTGCCAGCCAGCTAGGAATGACACTTTTGCCCCTTAACTTGAAAAGGAGACGCTTCCTCATCCTTGCCGCTCACTGCAATTGGACTCACAAAATGCTAAAGCGCATTAAACGCACTTTTACACTTTTCCACAGCTAGACACACGTACACTGACACACACACACTTACACACACACATACACACAAGCTCTTACAAACGTCTGCCAACAGAGCATCGGCAGCGCCCTGCTCATTGACGTCTGCTGTGAACTTAAATAAACTTTTACTATTTCTACTGCGCCCTTTTTTCTGCCGTGCCTTTTATTTTCGCAAATGGAAGGAAATGCGCCATTTTGACTTCAACAGGAAGTAAACTGAATATAACAATGCATTTTATTTTCGCCCGCTCGAGAAGTGGAAAATGTGAAAATTTGTTGTGCCACGCTCGTTATTACTCGTATAACGTGGCAAAAGAATATAAAGACTTTTTTAATTGAATAAAGAATCTGCATATGCTCCTGCGCGTGTGTGTGTGTGCGTGTCTGCATATGTGTGTCATCTGGCATGTGAAAGGGGCCTTAGTGGAGCCACCGTAGCAGCGGTTCTATGTAGTGCTAGTAATTCATTTAATTAGAGCAAACATTACTTAAGCCCTATTTGATGTGGGTGAGCCTGAAGTTTAGCGGGCGATTAATGTTGTCATTCGGGGATGGACTTGCACAACTGCCCTGCTTAGATTCGGTGCGCAGTTCTAAATGCAATTGGATTTATACACAGCTCAACAATTTAGTGTTAAGGTGACGCGATAAGCGCGATGGTTTTTACTATTAAAGGACATGCCACAAATATTATAGAGAAAGTAGAATGTGGTTAATGATCTTTATAAATGGGCTGTAGGCGTTACTCCTTCACTGGGTGAGTTTAATTGGCATAAGTCGAAAGCCTGTCAGATCCTATAAATATATATAGCCACAAGTCTCTTGGACACTTAGCTGTGGAAGAACTGACACTCTTCAATTTCAAATTAAGCACGTTCTGCTTGGCGATATGAAAATCATTTTAGCCTTTCTTAGTCTCTGAATTATTCGACTTGCGGCTTCCGGTGTCTTTTTCCACCTGGTCTCTGAGAGTGTATGCACTGAAATAAGAAACTTTCGTCTCCCCCTTAAACCACCGCAGAGATTCAAATGCTGAGTAACTGAAAAGTTGATGAGGAGGAGCTGAGGTGTACACTACATACTGTACTTTGAGGCTGATGAGTACATTCAAAATACATTCAAACGAAATCACACGTAGCCATTTAAACTTACACTATTGCACCCAGGTACGATTTTTATTAAACAAGGATCCATTGCACAACAGTGCGTATGTGTAACCTTTAGGTACCGATTACTTGGTATACTAATCATTGAAAGGACAAAGTAAATTTTAACATTGATTGTCTGCTGCAAATGGTAAAATATTACGTATACGACCAGGTGAACACATTTAAAAGTACTCGTATATTATCAGCTTAGTTTGTTAAATAGTGAATCGCATTTGTCTAACACACCCACCCAACCCCAGCATAACTACCACACACGAAAGCCCATTAGTCAGCACCCCTTTTACAGAGGCCGTGCTTGCATATAGCAACGGGAGTAGAGACAACTGCAATACAAAATTTGAAATAAGCAAGTTTTCTTCATTTGCCTGGCCTGACGTGTTGGCCGCTATATAAAGCTGCTGGATCAGCATGAGTTGGACTGCCATGCTAGAAATAACACGACCAATCGCCAGAGAAGCAGATAATCTGTTCTGCTGGTTCATGCCCGCATCTGTGTGTTCCCAGGAGGTTGGCGTTGATGCCGACCAATACAGGAGATACCACTTAAGATGCATATGTAAGTGGGGTAGGCAAAATGTCCGAGCACCGTTGCCAGACAATATTGTTTTTTTTTGCCTCTCAGAATGGATGTAAGCGCTCTGCGATTGATTCCACGGACTGAGATTGAGCGAATGGCATTGGCTGAAACAGCTGTTTTAAGCTCTTTTTCTAGACATTCCAGCCAAAAGACTCGTAGCATGGCCAGTTGCAGCATTATATTGTGGGGCGTTGTATAGTCAGCGGTATAGTGTCAACAGTAGCAATGATTGAAGTGAACCTTGTTAAGCATCTTAACTCAATTGCTTTAAAACCAGACTTGGTAGGTAGGTAGGAGTGGCAGCTTAGTTTGCCAAAAGCACTCTTGACCACACCCAATGACCCGTTGTGATACCACTGTGTGGCGCCGTTCAAGCACTGTCTAAAACTCTCTCAGCGCAAGGACAGCGCCTTTTTGAAACTAGAAAGTATGTATTTTGATCTACTTCGCACAATCCAGTGATCGACCCATTCGCAAAATTATTGTACACCACCATACTCGTGCATGTATGATGAATTTATTTCTAAAGAAGGCGCATTCATGTGATTATTTGCCAAAGCCTTAGGTGTGGTAAGGTTAATCTCACAGAAACCAACACGTTAATTGATGCATTATTGTGCTTTTAATTTTAGTAACTTATGGGCTTCAGGCTTTCTCCCTCACTAATGTATCTTAGGATAGTTTTATCTCGAGTAGACCCACTGCTCAGTTTATACAAAGTAAAGAACCCGTTGAAACTCCCCAACTCTGTGCTTAACTTTCAGTTTGTTAATAAGCACAGCGTGATATGCTTGCAGCTGCCAGGACACTTGATACACATTTAATTAGTCAATTCAATTATTTACGTCCTATTCACACCTTTTTAAATATTTGAATTTAAATTCTTAATTTTGTATATCTTTTGTCGTTGTCAGAGTGCCGCTACGATAGAGGAACCTGGTCTGAGTGCGTTAACGGTCAAACGACACGACAGGATAAATTATCAGGCAACAGTGCCGACAGCGACTGTGAAGCCGTACGCAACATCAACAAGAAGTGTCATCTTGGCGGTGCTGCTGGCAAGCAAAAGGGCGGCAAAGCCAACAAAGAACGCAAAAATAAGGATAAAGGTAAAAGTTTGTAAAGAGCAAAACAACTGCGACACACACACACATACACACACACACACACACACAAACACACACATGCCCACAGACAACAGGGAATATGCGGAAATGCTTGAATAAGGCCAAGCTGCAATTTGCCTCTTAACGTGCCAATTTTAATTAACTTAGTTAATGTCACGGCGCAATTTAAGGCGCTCCACCAACCGAGACAAAGGATTTGAATTTCAACTTCAGCTAAAAACTGTTCACAATTTTAATTATTCAAATTAACATCACCTCCGGCGAAGTAAACGCATTAAAGTCAATTTAATTACACTTGTTTGGCAGATGCGCGCATTCAAGTCGAATGATATTGTTAACTTTGCCATTCATTGAAAAACGTGTGAAGAGAGACCAAAATTCTATGTAACAGAAAAGGTCCTTCCACCACATTAATTAAGTTTATTTTGATGCATATTTTCCACACCTAATTAGGATGCAACATCCCGCTCATTGGGAATTGCGTATGCGCACACATGCCGTTACGCGGCCTTGTTGCAGATTTGATGCTCTATATACACGCCTCAGCCTCAGCACGCCTGAACTGAGCACGCCGGAAATGAGCGAATGAGAACAATAGCCACAGCATTAAATGGCCAAAGAGGCACGGCCCCGCTATCCACCTCCGCTTCATACTTAGGAACCCTTAACTAAAATTTCAGCACTCCTTTCCACAAGTTAACAAAGTCTTCTCCCAGATTCCCTTAATGTAATCAAACTCCCTCAAATATCCCAGCAAGAATACTGACGGTGTAGAACGACAAAAAATGCCTGAACGATCTTTCGTATTTGCACATGCTCCTTGCTAATTTCATTTTCCATTTTCAATCAACAGCTAACCGTCGCGGCCCCCACCTAGCGGGCCCCAAAACCACTTGAGTCGGGTCCCATAACCCGCAAAGAGGGGCGCAAGCAAAAACTTAAAGCAAATTGAAATTTTCTTTCAATATTTTTAATATTACGCAACAGGACAAAAACAAAAAAGTAACAAAAAAAGTAAAAAACACTTTTTTAAGCTTAAGTAATTTTTTAATATTTTCTACAAAGTTGTTAACTACACTTCAATGTAGAAACAAGCCTCAGAAAAGCAAAAGCAGCAACTACTCCGAACTAATAGAACAAAAACAAACAAAAAACAACCGCAAAAAGCCGGAACAACACACTCCACAGCCAAGAAACAACATAAACACCATCATACAACATCAACAATTGGAGACTCATGAAAATCACAAAGCATACTTTTGGGCGCACGGATTCAAATTTTGTATACAATTTTTACTACAATTTTTTACTACCATTTTTTGCTACATTTTTCTTTTAGTAAACTTACAATTTAGCATAGCATTTATATATAGTTGGAAACTTTTATAAGCACTCTATTAACATTTTTAAATAAATTCATAATAAAAGAAACACTCCCAAATGTTCTTCTCTTTTGCACAATTCTCTCTAAACTGGCGCTTCGGCACCCCTGCGGTTGTTAAGTCCCGCCGCCCATCAATCTTCTGGACTATATTCACCCAGTTGAGAATCGTAGCTCTGCAAATGCGGGACAATTTGGGTAATCGATTATCTGTATAAATTCAAAGTTTGATGACGTCATTGTTGGACTGATACCCGTTCACGGACGTGGGTACGGCGATTTTTGGAAACACCCGGGACTACTCTTATACCCTCATCGGATGCGCCAGTCTCAACTCGCTAGATATCGCTTATTGCAACAACACGGCGGAGGGAAGTCGCTATTTCCAACGACTTCGGATTCTTTTGCTTGTACAACCAAATACGATATATATCGTATTTGGTACAACTTAACGATTTGTAGCTGTGCTGCCAAGTCAGATGGCTTTTGGGATGGTTTGTGCACACAATATGTAATTGTTTTATTGAAACACCAAGCTTCATAGTATATTTGTTGCCAGTGCTACCAGCTCGCTGGGAAGCATGGACTAGGTTAGGTTGAGTGTCTGTCCTAAGACACACTTAGCCCTGTTCAACGCCCATTTTGGCCACTAGAGCTTTCCCTACACCTCCGGGATCCTCCTTAAACCATCCTTTTCAGAATAGACACCTCCGCCCACCCGATATTTAAGTTTTTAACCGTCAAAAGCCTGGACTAAGCGACTTCATTATTAGTTTGGCAAGCGAACTCAGCTTATGAGTCCAAAAATATATATCACACATCCGTTCTGTTCGTCTAACATGCAATTGATTAATCCATTCCCATACAAGTAAATATGCTTAAAATTTTACCAAAAGGCGATGACGTCAGCAAAAGAATTGTTATATCCTTTTGCTATTCGCCCAAATAGTTAACAGCCGGCACTCATGTGCCCCCTTCCGCTTTCCACCTATTCCTCTCCAGAAAAAATTACAGAGTATGGTAAAGTCTTCCTTGATGCATGAGGGGACTTACGATATTTTCCAAATGGTGGACAACTAAAGTTTTTGTTCTATGAAGTGTTGTCCGGTCAAAAAACATTGGGTGTGGTTGGTATTTACTGCCCTAGGTTGACACATACCACACAACGCACATATCTAAGGTGTTCGTCAAAATCTGGCATAGGATGTGAAAACGAATGGAAAAATTTAAGGAAATTGTTTTCTCCTAGCATATTCAGGTGAGTGCAAAACGTTAAATTATGAATAGTTCCAGAACGGGAGCAAGCCTCACTAAGCTAAAATAAGCGGAATGCCGTGACAGAATCAACACGAGACTCGATTTCTCCTCCAGATAATTGTTCTCTATACGCGATGTTCCATTTTCGCTTAAGCCATCCCGCTTCTCTTTCATTCTATTGCAGCAACAAATGTTAAAGAATACCCCGCTCACTTCTATTTAATACGCCGTGCAAGGAAAGTAGAACGCATGTAGTAAAATTGATTGTACCACGACTGAGCGGTGAACACCACAGTGGAGCAATTCAAATGCTCTAAAGTAAGATTTGTCGCGACTACCGCCAATTTCGTCACTGGTTGCTTCCCAATTTGTGATTTAAATAGCAAAGATAGTCAAGACACAAACCTCTTTTTAAGTTGTCTATGGTTCCAACCTAGTGATGTGACAACTGGAGCATTTAGACTCGATTTTCTCTATAGTTGGAATCGATTATATTTGAATTTCCAAGCTGTGATTCAGAGATGGCAGTCGCCACTCGCAGATTCGGTAAAGTAGCGATTACTACAAAAGATGAAGACAATATTTTAACAATCTAGTTAGACTGCCTGAACACAGATGGCGCTACTCGAGCTAAAAAGCGTCCTCTGATTAAAATTAGTAATGATTTTTTACACTCTGTGCATGAAGCGGCGTTTCCTTTATTTGCTATCAAATCTGCCCAAAACGACCTGTAGCAATTTATCGCAAACGCTAAAAATATTTTAAACTCGATCCTCCCGAGTCGGCAGAGTCGCGGACTCTTCACATCACTACACTAGGCAGTTAACATCTTTGCCAGAGCTTGCCTGCTCTTCAGCGAAAGAGCCATTTACATATATGCATGTACATGTATACATATGCACATATGATTGCATGTACATTCTTGTATGAAAGTTTACGCTTTTACAATACTCAAAGGGTATTAATAGCACTTAGTTCTAAAGTATTTCTTGCAGCTAACCAACTGTGCGACTGACCCATAAGAATATAGCACCAACCTGGCTAGGCCGCCATCTCCAAGCTGCTACCAACTCCCTTTTTCAGGAATGATAAATTTCGTTTTACGGGCACAACACTGCAGGAGCAGTAACTCCATGCCTCAAGGCTGACGCTGTTGCTGCCGGAATATCGATGGCATGTCCTTTCAGACATTACATTATCAAACCCTGGATACAACGTGGGATTACATACAGTAAATTTTATAATTTTATTTCAATAAAATTTTAAGAAAAATTCTTACTTTTATAAAGTACATTTTATATATATACACTGAATAAAGAAAAAACAAAAAGAGTATAAAAGGCAGCCAAAAATACAAAACCTAAATTCAAGAAATGCATAATATAAATAAACTTGCTATCAGCGCAAACAAACTAACGTAATTTGGCAAATTTCAGAGTAACTTCTTACATGCTACAGAGTCCTTTGCTTTCAAGTTTCACTGAGATGCGATGAGGAAATTGAACTTAATAAGTAATTAATTAATGTGTATATACTTTTCTAGAAAAAATGTGTGGGAGTGTGTGTTGGGCATATGAACGTGTGCACGGGAATAGAGAAAAAATGTAAACTTTTGGGAGAGTCATAGTTGACATTGAGCCCAGAGTTGATCTGTGATGCATGATGACCGGCCGAGCCGCTCCCAATGCAGGAGGGTTACTGCTAACTCAAAGAATTTCTTAGACTTTGGGGAAAGGTTTACACTTAATGGCGTTTTTGCCCTTTGCTTTGCTCGTCTAGTTGCGAGAAGTGGTATAGCTGCGAGATCGACCAGCGGATCCATTGGCATAGCCTCCGGAATCGTTTCCACCAAATCGGCCTCCTCCACCGCCGCCAGAACCACTGCCACCCCCACCGTACGAACTGCCGCCTGGACGTCTACTGGTGCTGAAGCGTCCTCCACCGCCACGATTCCTCCCACCCATGCTGCTGCCACCACTGCGGGCCAGCTCTTCCAGTTCCGGATTGACGGACTGGTTTGCTTCGCGCAATATATCAATCAGAGCACGGGCGCATTTTATATTTTTGCGCGTGAAAAATGCGTACGACGTACCCGTGGAATGCTTGCGTCCTGTGCGACCAATACGATGGATGTAGTCTTCAGACGATTGCGGAAAATCGAAATTGATAACATATTTTATGCCATCCACATCTAGACCGCGCGCAGCCACATCTGTGGCCACAAGTATGTTGGTGCGACCGGAACGAAATTCATTCAGAACGCCGTCGCGCTCCATTTGCGATTTGTCGCCGTGTATAGCACCGACACGCACACCAAAACCATTTATGAAGCGTGATAGCTCCTCCACTTTCTTTTTGGTTGCCACAAAAATTATGATTTTTCCAGGAGTACTCGACTGATCATAAATATGCGACAAGAGATCCTTTAACTTGGAACCCTTTTCGGAATCGTTACAGATCTCGATATATTGGCGAATATTATGATTGGCCGAGAGTTCTAAGGAGCCAATATTAATCTGAAAGTACAATTTAATTATTATTATTCAGAAGGTCAAAAACAGCAGCAAAAAGGGAGGAGGAACAGACCCACCTGTATGTAATTACCCAAAAAATCTTCTGCCAACTGGCGCACTTCCCTTGGCCATGTAGCGCTCCACATTAAAATCTGCCTATCGGGTCGGATCTGACCTAATATCTTGCGAATTTGGGGTTCAAAACCCATGTCCAGCATACGATCAGCCTCATCCAATACCAAATATGTACAGCGCCGGAGATTTGTAACCCCGGTTGATAAAAAGTCCAACAGACGGCCTGGTGTTGCAATTACAATCTGTACTCCGTATTCCAAATCATGTGCCTGCTTAGATTTTGGTGCACCACCAAAAATGCACGTATTACGCACGTAGGCGTTCGATCCAAAGTCATTGGCTACTGACTGTATTTGTTGCGCCAATTCTCGTGTAGGAGCCAACACTAGGGCTATGGGCCCATCTCCCCGCTGCAGCGACGCTTGATTATTGATATGGACAATCGCTGGCAAAATAAATGCAAGAGTTTTGCCAGAGCCAGTCTTGGCAATGCCGACCAAATTGTTGCCACTCATTGCAATGGGCCATGCTTGAGCCTGGATCGGAGTAGGTTCCGTATATCGCTGACGGCGAATCTCATTCAGACAGTAGTCTGGAAAACAAGCCTCTTCAAACGACTCGATAGGATTTGGTGTCGGACCACGGACTGTTATCTGGTGTGCAGCTCTATAGCGATCGACATCTTCTTGTGGACGATTGCGAGTTTTCTGGTGCTCCTGATAAAAGTTCTTTTCAAAAGGTTGCAAACGAACCTCGGACCAATTTATACTGCGTAAAGCTTTTGTAAACAAAAAACATTATGTAAAGAAAAGATAAACGCCATTCAGATATTAGCCCAGCACCAAACTGTATATATACACACTTGAGAAATCGTCTCCAACGGCACCCCTGTTTCCACTGGAGCCACCGCTTCTTCCTGAACCTCTATTGCCGCCTCCACCACCACCGCCGCGACGATTACGATCTCCACTATTACGACGCCTCTCTACGCGTCCAGAACGGACATCATCACTCCGAAATCTACCGCCCGAACCACGCCCTCCCCCACCAGCCCCGCGTTGACTATCACTGCGGTTGCCGCGTCCACCACCACCACTATTGTTGCGTTGTGGAGGCATTATTTCTACTTCTTTGTATATACTGTTCTGTTATTGCCTACTTTTCACTGCGAGAACTATTTAATAGCGTTTTATAAACTCCCTTTTAAAACTTTCACTTTTTGTTTTTCTATCTAGAATTTTCAGCAGACTAGCTAAAAAATCGGGACGAAAATTATTTGGGGTGCGTTTAGAGCAGACTATAAAAATTCCAGAATTTCTGCATAATTAGGGTACGTTCAGAACATAACCTGGAAATTTCCTGGGAAATTTTTCACATGGGGAAATTTGTTGACATCAAAACATATTGGCGTACCACATGGAGGGTTGGTGTTTGTCGACCATTTTGCACCCTACAAAGTAAGCAAATTGCACTAACTTTGGAAATTGGTGATACCTTTGTCCCAATTTCCTTAATTACAAAAAAATGGGCAGCACTTCTGAGTTCGATCTAGTCATGCCCATATGCGCTTTCCTTCCAAATTATAAATCTTAGCATACCTAGTAAACCTTACCTGACCCAATAGAGAGAACTAAAAAAAATTGGGATGAAAAAATCGCATTCGCTTTTACTAATGGCTGCATTCTTGCAGCCCATCGGTTGCATGTCGGATGAGTGAACCAAAGTATTTTGTTTGTGAACGGGCCGCTACAAAAATTTGTCACTTTATACATAAACAGCTGTATTAAGTGTTGAGGATGGTAGCGAAGGGCTGCATTCTCGCACCCCATCGGATACCCAACCGATCAGAATTCTTCGAATTTTTTTCAATCAACTGACTGAGCGGAAATTTTCTTCGCTACCGTACTCAACACATAGCACAGCTGTTTGTAGAGCAGATGTTTACGTATAAAGTGACAAATTTTTGTAGCATCCCATTCACAAACCAAGTGCGCTGTTTCACTCACCCGATAGGCAACCGATAGGTTGCCAGAATGCACCCAAGAAAATTCCCGCTGAAAGAAATGGCGTCCGCTGAGTCAACCGATTGCCAAAAATTCGGAGAATTCTGATCGGTTGGGCAATCGAAGGGCTGAAAAATTATATAATAAAATTTTGTATTAAAATACATTGACTCAATACTAAGTTCCATGCAAACACATATAAGCATCAAAATTCGTGATTAGTGGAAGATTCAATTTATATGTAGGTATGTTTACTTCAAAATTTATGTTATTTCATTTTCACTTCAAAATTTAAAATGCTATTTCTGAAACAATCTGTATTAAATTGTATATCGTAGACAGTTCCGTATTTTAATTCTCACTCCAACTACATGCATAATATCAGCAATGATTCAATATGTTGTTGAGTTATAGGGTATCTTGGTACCGATATAACCCAACCTCAGCTACTATACTATTTTTTTGTCTAATTTTCACCGCTGCAAAATCGTAGCGCTCTTTTAATTATAATAAATTTAAGGCCATTAACTTTTTTAGTTTTTAATAATTCTGTCAAGTTCATCGTATTCACTAGCAATAACATTTTAATTGCGCCACTAATACAGCGCACCTATTTTTCAGAAATATTTAAAGCGGAAATATGACTGATGAATCGGTTGGCTCCGAATTAGGTACAAAGGACTACTGGGAGAAAAGCTACAATGTAGAAATTCGTAATTACGACCATAACGGCGATGTGGGCGATATTTGGTTCGAAGACGTGGATCAGGATCGCGTCACGCGGTGGATCTGCGAAGTTGGAGCATTACCGCACGACGTCAGAATAATAGATTTAGGGTGCGGGAATGGAATGTCTCTGATAGAGTTGGCGAATGAAGACTATAGTAACTTATTTGGGATCGACTTTTCGCCAAACGGAATTACACTTGCCTCGAAAATAGCCAAAGACAAGGATATGAACATTACTTACCAGGTAAAAGATTTAACGAATGTGGAGAGCTGCAAAGAGATGGGCACCTTTGGTGTTGTACTCGACAAGGGCACCCTCGACGCTATCTGCCTATCTCCAGAAGATGCTACAAACAAATGTCATTCGTATATGGAGTCAGTGTACAATCTGATGGACGAGCAGAGTTTCTATATTATTACAAGTTGCAATTTTACGGAGGATGAGCTGCTAACACTATTCGCAAATAAATTCGTAAAGCACGTCACTATTCCAACACCTACATTTAAGTTTGCTGGTAAAGTGGGTTCTGTAGTATCCACGGTCATTTTTAAAAAACTAATCGCAAAATGATGAATGTGGCTGAATTAATCCTAGTACGAATATGTATTCCACATGGAAATGTAATTGCTTATGTGAATATTTTTATATTCGTTTTAATAATCGCTTAAAATTAAATTTTTTACAACCAATCCCTGCCCAATGGGTTTAAAGTGGACTTTCTCAATTTTTGCGTTTTGGTTTTTGTCCTTTTTGTAAGAGACTTTTCTCAAACAGGTACCATAAAAATTGTATTGGCTTAAATCACACGATCACGTGTCTAATTTATGCTTTATCAAAGCGGTATCTTCTAAAACAATCTGGAAAATTTCTCGCTTTTTCCGATATAATTACAACAAACACGCATTATATCAATCGCTACCTGATTGCTGGAGGAAATATTCTTGCTATATAATTGTTGTACTCATTTTAATATCGCGGCTAATAACACCCAAAGAAGTATTATATGAAAAGTATTTACTAAGGAAAAGCTAAAAATTGAAGCATCTGATTGACTGAAAGAGTGCGAATGAATATGGAACTCTCAGCCTACGTGCTGTGGTCACAGCGAATCCATGTAATTTGGTCATTGGAACCTTCGTTCGGTGTCATAAATGAGAGGCGAACGATAGGTGTCTGCGGAATTACGAGTCAATATGGATTTATTGGAGAATGAAGTCATGAAAATGCAGTTTATTTGAATTAGTTTACAAACGAATTTTTCCAGCCTAGCCGTGGTCCACTTTCACTTGGTATGGTTTCATCCTCAATCCAAAGGTTTTATGCTCAACCAACGACATGTGATAAATATGGAACAACTAATTATAATTGGGAAAAAAATGAATTCAAGTACAACACACAGTCACCATGGAGCCGAAAAATGTGAGAAATTTGTAGGAAAGTATCTTTGGTGTAGGCACCTTTTTTGGGTATATGTATACAAGACTATTTAATATATATTTATAAATTACATTATTGCTTCACCAAGATAATTACATTGTATGTTGTAGATTATATCAGTACGGAAATTATTGTGACAGCTGCAATTGAGTATTTGAAACCGAATTGGCGAGTTCTGCTCTAAAGACAGACTCCGAACATAAATAAAATCACAGTGGGCCTTATGAAGCATCACAGACACAGACTATCCTTGTATTCGCAATCCAATATACACCAAAGCACACTACGTTGGCTCAGTCTGAGTTTGGGGCTCAATGGCTACGCGGAATTTGTTGATTCTGACCAGTGCAATTAACCATATTCATAAATAAATAAATTAGTGTCCATGAAATAATCAAATTTAGTTGTATTGCCACGGTACACTTCCCTGTGGCGTTGTAAAGTAATTTGCAAAATAATCCCGAACAATGATACCGGGTTTATTGGCACGTGTGCCAATTGGCCGGGAACTTCTTAAAGGACATTCGAACGATTCGTCCTCAAATAGTACACCGTCCTTTCGCCGTACAAAATTGTGCAAAACACAACAAGCTTTGATAATTTCTGTAGAAAATTCCTTATTCACGTCCAGGGCTCGATGGAACACACGCCATTTGTTGGACAAAATCGCAAATGCGTATTGCACCATACGATGAGCACGAGTCACTCTATAATTATACACTCGCTGCGTTTCTGTCAAATTTCTCTTTGGATAAGGCCGCATGACATGCTCTGACAATCCGAAGGCTTCGTCTGCCACAATAACGAATGGCATACTCCTTCCCGTGTCATCTTCAGGTAGATTTTGTGCTTTTGGTACATTCAATTCATTATTGTTTAGCCTTCGAGCGAAATCGCAGGTTTTGAACACATTCGTCTCACCATCCAAACCATCTACTAATACATTTATTATCGTAAAACAATAGTCGGCATCAACGATGGCCAGCAGGACTATTGTGCAATAATTCTTAGAACTGTGAACTTCTGAACTGGATACCACTGGGATTTTTATTTGTATGTGCTTGGCGTCCACAACACCAATACAATTGGGGAAATTTGTCCGTTCATAAAATTGTTGAGCAATGTCCATCCACTCTGCCTCTGATTTTTCCACCATATGAATAGGTTGCAAGCTGTTCCATAATTCTCTACATGTATCCTTGACAATCTCTCGAGTAGTAGTGGTTCCAAGTAGATATTCAGTATGTAGAGAATTTAAGCTGTTCCCACTGGCAAGATATCTTTAAAAAGATGTAATCGCATTAATTGTTAACGAATGGGGAATATTCAAATTCAAAGAGCACGATGCCAGAGAAAAAAAAGAAAAATGTTTAGTGACTCTGCCCCTATCGCCTTAACGTGCTATTATTGTTACTCCTAACCATGGAAGAGCTAAATAACAAACGGCGGCATTAGCTGCACGTAACGAGCAACAAAAATAAAACACAACACTTTCTAGACGCTGAAAAATCCAAGGGTCTTCGGGAATTCACTTTTCTATTAAAGTGAACTCAAGAGAAATTATTTGGTTTTTGAGTTTTCAAAAAATCCCCATTCCAAACTTTTTTGTATAATTTCTTTGTATCCTTGCAACATGGCTCGAACTGTTTTGTCTACAGCTTTTAATTATGTAGCTGATTGTCGTATAGAATTCCACCAATTTAATCTAAAAAGGAAGAAGGTTTCGTTCGGTACTAGATGTAAATGGACAGTTGCAATTACCCCACCAAAAGTAGACATTGCGGAGAGACGGACGTGGATGGAATCGACTCAGTAGGCGTAGACATATTCACACACGTTCAAGTCCATACCTGCCACTCCCACTTATGAGCTTGCTACGTGCATGAACACTCCCAGGACCATTGACTATGTACACTATTAGCTCCATACGGAATACCATTGCTCTCAATTTTTTTTAAATACTGTACAATCTTTAAATAAAGTTATTTACGTACATTTATTAACAAATAACCAGCAATGCATGTACGCACCTCAACGTCACCGATAAGCGTTCTTCCGGCGGGATACACTTCCTCATCTGTGTGTTCTTATATGTTATTCTCGGTCCAACTAATTTAAGCAGATCATCAAAGGTATCTTTTCTCATCTTATAGAATTTGAAAAATTTTGCCGGCTGTTCGATTAATTCTGAATGTAGTTTATAAAACTGCCCTGCCAGAAGTCGTTTGCTATTTGTTGGATTCACCCAAAACTTTTTTCTTTTTACTTTGGTTTTTATATTTGTTATGATTGGTTTTAACAGAACATTGTTAACACATCGCTCCTGACCCGATTCCATAATAAAACAATATGGGGATGATAGATTCGTCTATATAAATATACTTTTTTGGGCTATTTCACGATAGTCGCTCATTTATCGATAGTTTTGTCCTCGACATGGAGGCATCGATTAAAAGTAATCGTTTCGAAAGGCAACTATCTGTATAATATATGCGTCTGTATATTTGCTTGTAACATAAAATAGAATGTCGAAAGAACTATGACCCACGCTATATTCACGTTAAAGATATTCTTATGGTAAATAACAACAATTAAGCTCTGGAGTTTTTGTCACTCATTTTAAAGGTGTTTCATTGATCAATTATCAGCAGAGAAATTTGCACAATAAAAGAGGCAATTATAAGTTTCCCCGGCAAAAATTATTTAGAGTTTTTATTTTTAAACTTTGAATAATAATTACCCCTATTAAATTTATATTACCAATATAAATTTATATATTGAAAATATTACATACTGATGCAAATTTTTATAATAGTCAAATTTATCAAAAATCAAATTAACCTTTGTTTTTATATCATATGAACATAATTTTAAGTTGTCAATATTTTTGTTTTTGGAAGGAATGTCTTTTGTATACCATGGCTTTATTATTCGTGGGTAATCGGTGCTGAACATGCTCAAAAACAAAATACATATGTAGTTTCAAGTCTGTATCTACATATTTGGTATTTGTTACCTCCCCTCACTAACGAAGAAAAAGTTCAAATGTGTATGTCAGTGTTGCACGAGAGAAAAATAAAAAAGTACTCTTTGTTTAAAAAAAACAAAATGAGTATATATATATAAAAAAACAAAATGAGAATATATATACATATAGTAAATAAAGTTTTTTATTTTTAGTATGTATGTATATGCCAACCTTGTATCAATATCGGCCATTTGCTTAGGGATAATTATTATTATTTATTTTATTTTTGTCTTTCAATTATTATACGTAAACACACTGGAATGTACAATCAGAAATGAAAAGAAGTACTATTGAAAGGAGCAAAGTACGACGAAGTACTGTCGAAAGAAGGAAAGTAGGACGAAGTACTATTCAAAAGCATTAAAAGATGGCACCATTCCCTTTCTTTTCAAAGTAATCTGCTTATAGATTACGTATTTTTCATGTGCTTAGCTCTGTTCAGAACTGGCATTAAATTGTACCAATAAAATTGAGAAAATTAGTTTCATTTTAATTTTTATAATATTAATTTAATTTGTATACTTATTTAAATTAGTTTAGATAAGTTGCCACTTCATTTGTTAAGTATGTCAAACATATACTCTTGATCAAGGTGAATTTACTTACATGGTGGCTGCAAGGTGAATTTCGTACCTCCGGAATTGTCAAACATAAGCAATGTGCGATCAAAATAAACGAAATTCAGAAAAATGGAGGAATACATAAGAGCTGCTTAAAACCTACGTCTCCACGGGCAATTTTTGATGGCATAACATCTGTCAAATTTGATTGCAATAGTTGGCAATATTCTAATGGTGGGCATTGCGATGTTATGCCATTGTCATTTTGAAAATGCCGTCAAGCAATCTAGTTCGCTGTACCCACGCTTGAAAAAAGTTTTTATTTATACGATGAAGAGGAAAAAAGAAGGAAACCGAAATTCTGGGTGAATCCTTTATTACAAAGAATGCAAATGCACAGTCTCCATTCATTTTAGCGTTTTTATTAATTAAATAAGCAAATTGCCAATGGAGACTCCAAATTGCTTCAAGTTGGCAATTTATGTTATGAAATATGTTATGCCATAAATTGCCAGCGTGCTGTGTTGCAATCAGTTGTCATTTTGTTTGTTTGACAGCCATTTTTCATTTTTTCGTGACGCTCACAGTGGAAGCATCGTCGGACATTTTCGTTTTACCGCATCTATTAAATTAATAAAATGAATGGAGACTGTGCATTTGCATTCTTTGTAATAAAGGATTCACCCAGAATTTCGGTTTCCTTCTTTCTTCCTCTTCATCGTATAAATAAAAAATTTTTTCAAGCGTGGGTACAGCGAACTAGATTGCTTGACGGCATTTTCAAAATGACAATGGCATAACATCGCAATGCCCACCATTAAAATATTGCCAACCATTGCAATCAAATTTGACAGATGTTATGCCATTAAAAATTGCCCGTCGAGACGTAGGGTAACCCTGTTGTAAATTTTCGTATTACAAAAAAAAACACTAAATAATAATTTGACAAAAATAAAAAAGTGCTAATACCAAAATATATATACTTTGTACTCGCAATATAAAAAGGTACTCTAAATGGTACGAAAGTACATACTTTTGCAACACTGGGTGTATGTATATAAAATCAGCTGAGTAGAGGAATAAAGTTTTCAGCAAGATGACTTGAATGTTATTTTAATTTATGTAAATACAATTACTATTTAATTTTAAATATTTTAATTTATAATTTTTCTTTCTTACAGCACATTACTTTATATTATTTTCCAATTCCCATTATTCCCTTGAATTTACCTGGTACTAGTTTCTTTATGTTGTATAATCAAATACCGTATAATAGATTGTCGCTTAGGCTTATTATACTATATTTAGTCTTACCAACAGAGAATAAATTACGCTACATTACATGCTAAACAAAGATTGGCGGATAGAATATGAAGTTTTCGTATTACGATACATTAATTTTCATAAAATATTCAATCGCTCTTAGAACTACATGGCTGTATAATATAAGGGAAAAATATACATATCTGTTTCAAATATTTTGCATATATGTATGTTCACTTTTATTACTTCATATCCCCACTGTATCCGATCTCTAACAATCTCATAGGAATGACAAATGTAGTACATTTCTGATAAATTTAGCGAAGGCAAAATGCGGCAGAAATTGAATATACATATGTATGTATGTATGTACACGTTTTTTTTTTGTAATAACGCCCCATAGACTCATTTCTGTGACAGCGACTTCACTTAACACTTTAGTCTCGTTGGAGCGTTGTTATCGGCTTATGTATATGTTATATTTCCATAGAAACGTATCGAAACATCCTTACTGTATTTACACAAAACAATAAGTGCTATTTAACCGTTGAAAATTTGCTGATGATGTGAATATATATATATATATATATATATATATATATATATATGTGTGTGTGTGTGTGTGTGTGTGTATGTATGTATGTATGTATGCATGTTTGTATGCATATATGTATATGTATATACATTTATATGGATTTTGTCAATGGTTGGTTTAGCGCTTACATTACAAACATATGCAAGACACACACCACTACTGGGGAAGATTAGGTGTGTCCAATAATTGTTTAATAACATGAAAATACTAAATTTGCCCGGGATTATTTTTGTAGCAAACCTGTATTTGGAAACAAAATCTGAGCACATGTAAGGCATGTAAGACACTCACAATCGTAAAGAAAAAAATGATGTATTGCTTAGCTAAATTGAAGCATATAATCAATATACTTATATAATACTTATATAAAATATTTTTATTTCTATCATTTAATCTATCCGAATTCGCTAGAACATTGCTTGGGTTTTGCAGGCTTCAACTAAAAAATATATTTGAAATATTTTAGTATACATTTTGTGGTTCGTGTCAAGAATAACATTATTTCAAATGTATTGTATACTTCTTTTTAACACATTCATTTTAAACAAAATATATTCTTTTTACTCACACTAATGTAATTCCGAATAGCAAACATGTTCCCATCTGCTATCGCATTCATACACCCGTCACTAAAGGCACGCTTCTGAAAAATCGAAATTTGCTTGTACGACACTCAACTAACTAACAGCACAGTTCAACATTTTAATTCATATTTTACTTTTGCTTATGCTTTTGCTGTCAAACCGATCGAAAACTTTATATCGGGCGGTGGTGTGTACGGCGCAGAGGAAAATATTTTATAAAATTTTTTGTTTAATGAGAATTATTCGGAAAGCCCTAGAAAAAAGGAATTGAAATATCCAAGGATAAAAATTGCAAGTGTTAAATAACCCGCTTAACTGATAACTTCTATAAAATGAGTGCACCAAATACAGCAGCTGCTTCAGCCACGGCCACGGCCGCAGCACCCAGCACCAAGACTGGTAGAGGTATTGTAAAGCAGGTGAGTGTTTGTAAATAGATAGATTTTGGTTATTAAAGTAATTTTAAAAAATGCGAAAAACGCGTCAATTCATTTGCCCGATGCAAATACATTTTACACGCATTTCTTAACCGCTATTCATCCAGATAATAAAAACGCGTGGCGGCTCTGCTATACAAGAGAACGCTTTATGGTGTTCACAGTGCGTGTGACACGACAAGCATGAGAGAACGAAAAAGTTCCACAAGGTGCCAGGTTGGCAGATTTTGAAATCTTTGTTGCCTCCTATCGCAGTGGTGGCAGTTTCTGCGTCAGCTGCGGCAACGACCGAAGACGACTATAGCCGGTAGCCGGCCGAAAAGTTATCGGCTTTAGACAATTTTCGTCATCTTCATACACGGCTCTTCTTTTTGTTCTTGCCTGCTACTTACGGCTAGTTTTATTAAATAATTTTTTTTATTTAACCTCACTTTTGTGCATATTGCAGCAGTGGCTTTCACTTATTTTTGTGAAATGGACTAGCTGGGATAGCTGAAAGGAAACTTCGTTTTTGAAATCTTTAACCTACTTTCATATCAGTTTTAAATTTGAAATGCATATGTGTGTACTTTGCAGATACGTGCGCGATACACTTCTGCATTCAAAAATTTAAAAGGCAAGTGTGCAGGAGAGATCGATTTCGCCTTCCTAAGCGTAAGGCGTTTGTAAAATTCCCGCCAGCCGTTTATTTATTTCCCACCTGATTTTAAAACATGTTTGGGAAACTAGTAAAACTTTTCTACGTACTGTTCGAGATGAATACCTTTCAAACTTTTTATGATAGTTTTTAGAAGCATATGCCTGGCCGGAAATAGGTGTGGTCCAGTTATGATTGCTTCATTTACTGTCTACTGGCACAGTTAGTTGTTGTTGCACCAGGATGGGCTCTTATTTATAAGGGACGGCAATTGGTCTGACAATTGTTTTGTCTTGCCTCTTCCCCCCACACGTAAACGCATTGCATTGATATGTAAATTTGTATGTGCGCATTAACATTTATGCAAAGTGTGTTGCCTTCAGTGTTTTAGGTGGTCTGTTTCTATATGCACATTTCTAGTTGAATGTGTGTGACGACAACTGGTTTGGCTTTAAATAACTTTTGAATGCATTGTACATTTTGTTTATTATTTTTTTTTTAAGTGTAGCGCACGTCATCATTTCAATTATGCTGGCTGACAGCCTCATCGAGGGGCTTTTAATTCTGTAAGCTTTGTTGTGTCTGCATTTCGCTTACTGTTAAGTTGTCTTAAATGTGATTAACTGCAAAGCATGAAGAGACGGCCAACATCTATGAACCTGTTCAAAAATTTGTGTACCAACTAGACATTTATCAGGATGCAGGGAAAAATGAAAGCTTTTCAATATAAAATAGCGAGCATATTTGTCAGATAATAAATATTGGCATTACACAAGCAACCGCTGTTACTGTTTCCCCCGCTCTGATAACTGCTGTTATCATTGAGCGTGTTGTTTGTGAGGCTTGCTTGATTACCTTTGCTTATTTAACGTTTCTTTGCTCTTGTGTGTGTTTAACGCATGTGCTTTTATCACTGCTTAACCAACACTGAAGAGAGTTTTGCTGGGTACGAGTGTTGTTAAAACTGGTTTGTACATGTCAACGACTTTTTTTATTTTTTAATCTTCATTAAATGTGTTTTTCTTTAATTTCTCGAAAAGGTTGTTGTTGGTGGTGAATTGGTACTGCTGGTGTTGCCACCGTTGTTATTGTTGTTTTTGTCATTGCCATTGTGAAACGAATGTTCCAGTAATTTTTCACTACGTTGAAAATGTATGCGCTTGTAGCCATATTGGATTTATTTGTGTGCGAGTTTGCTTACAGCGCTGCTGCCACGCATTAACCGAATTATTGCTGAAGAAGATTATTATTTGTGCATTATAATTTCAATTGATATGGACATACACATACAAACATACAATTATATGTGTGAAATCTGCGGACTTAAGAAACGCTTATAATCATTTAAAAAGTGTGCATACATAAGGCGGCTAGGTACTTGTGGTGCGATAATCACCTAGCAACAGCTGTTATCAAAAAAAGCGTATGTTGGCAATATGCCACATATGCATTTTAGTCAGACTCCTCTTATAATGTTATTTGTCTGGAATAAGAATATTGTAGGGGCAAACTCGTACATAGGTGTATATTTAGATTGAATGTTTCGAATACTCTAGAAGGTTTGACTTTACAGAGCATTCATTAATTTTAATTCTTCAAATATTTACAATTATGTCGATCCAAAATGATTGCACAATTTTGTTTGGTTTTCAGTTTAATCCGCAAATTATGAAGTTGTTTTGATAAATAAGATTTGGATGTGTTGACGTGTATAATGCTAGAAATTGTACAGTTGTCCTCTCACTTATCTATAATCGTATCTTACAATTTTTTCTCAATCTCTTTCCAGAGTACGAACTGGTTTAATTCATGACTTTCATTTTATCTCAAATTTAACTGTGTTTCATTGCTTCCCATGAAATATGTTTGTGGATGCACGTGTGCATGCTACGTTGCATACTACCAGCGACAGATGTGTATAATAATACACTTTTTTGAGGAAAACTAAAAACCTGTATCTGCATTTTCCATTAGTAACAGTTTTGTTTAGTTACACGTCACGCTTCTCTCTTACGAACCGAACACATTTATACATATGAGAGCGTGGTTGAGATTGTGTATGTGTGTGAGTGTGTGTATTCTTCGTACTTTGTGTAGAACTACATGTGAAGTGCAAAGTTTTGATTGATTTAGTGGTTTGCTGCAGTGTGTCGTTGTTGGCTGAAATCACTGCTCTTGTTGTTGTTGGTGGTTAAACGTTTTAACATTTCACGCGCCCACTGTTTCTACGGTTTTGTTATAGCTTTTCTTCCATAATCCAACGTAGCCACGTTTATGTTTTCATTATTTGGAAACTTGAGTTGCCCCCCCCCATGCATGGCGATTGCATGCATATATGAGCAGTAAATATTGCGTGTTTCGCTACAAGCATTTGGTGTATTATGGATTTATATTGGTTGCAATTTTTTTCAACATTGCTCTATCGTAAGAAAGGTGGTGTAACTTGTGCATTTCTAAATTTAAGCAGTGTTTGTTCATCCGATTAGCAAACAGCGCGTGAAAGTGTTGTTTGAATAGTGGGAAGCACCCGGAAACCTTTAAAGAGTAAATTTGTTGCTGTTTCCTCATTTAAGAAAACATATGTTTGCAAACGCAATGACGGATCCTCTAACTTAATTATTTTTTGAACTCTTAATTAACATTTCTCTCAAGTGCATAATACTATTATCAAATTGGGAAGAAAATGTTTTCGGTATTATTAAAAAAACATGGATCTAAAAATTAGCTTCTCGACATTCTGTAAAAGTTATTATTCTTACAAGAAATAACTAATATTTCTCATTAACTTCTCTCTCTCTCTCACACACTATCTCTCTCACACACTATCTATCTCACACACTATCTATCTCGCACACACACACTCTCTCTCTCTCTCTCTCACACACACACTCTCTTTCTTTCTCACCCACTCTCTCTCACACACACTCTCTTTCTCTCTCACCCACTCTCTCGCACATACACACACTCTCTCTCACCCACTCTCTCTCACACACACTCTTTCTCTCTCACCCACTCTCTCTCACACACACTCTCTTTCTATCTCACCCACTCTCTCACACTCTCTCTCTCACCCACTCTCTCCCACTCTCACTCTCTCACCCACTCTCTCCCACTCTCACTCTCTCACCCACTCTCTCCCACTCTCACTCTCTCACACACACTCCCACTCTTTCACACACACACACATTCTCTCTCACACACTCTCCCTCTCTCTCTCTCTCTCACACACACACTCCCCAGTGATGATATTTGTAGTGGAATTGTACTTTTTTACCTCTCGATTTTAAGAAGTCCCCAAGTCCTTTCGACCCAAAAAAGTACTCTCCGATGCACAAAATTCCTATGTTATGTTCTAAAGCTGACTGCAGACACATCAAATGCCGGTCAAACATTGAGAGTGTGTGAGTGTAAAACGACAAACGTATACATCGGTGTCATGTTTGAAGCACTATCAAATTATTTAGATTTTCGATCAAACAAGAGGGCATGTTGTTTCTATATATATTATACTTAGCAGAAGTATCATGGATACTTTTCTATTAAATATACACTTGAAGACCAACACCAATTGTTTTTGCTTTACATTTATGATTTATTAAAAAAAAAAGTACTCTCGAGCCGGAAAAAGTACTTTGCGTTGAGTAAAAAAGTACTTTCGAAAATTCGGAAATATCAATGACACTCCCTCTCTCTCTCACACACACACACACTCTCTCTCTCTCTCTCTCACACACACACACACACACACACACACTCCCTCTCTCTCTCACACACTCTCTCTCTCACACATTCTCTCTCTTATACAAACCTGTCGGGGGAAAATATTTTTACCCGAGCAGTAGTCAGGATGGTAGGAGAAGTGTCTGAGGGAACATGCTGTCCCACAGTTTTGTTCCTGTATGTCATTAGTTCCTGAAACAGTGTTGTCATGTATGGAGGACGACGGACTAACACAGATGCACATATCTTTTATACGTATGTATGTGGGATAAATTAAAAATCAAGAGCTAATGCTTTTCTAGATAAAAATAAAACCGTCTGATCTGATATTTCGGGGTATCACAAAATTAACCTTTTTAAGGTGGTAAATATAGAGAGATAGATGGGGAAACTTTCAAACGATAGAGAAAATGGAATTTTTTTTTACACATTTTATCTGCTGTATTTCACAATTTTATTGAAAGAGCACCGAAATCACATCCAATTAAGGCTTCTAATGTTGTTCATGAGCTTTTTTCAAAAGTTTCCGTTTCTGTCATACAGTTTTTGACAGATATAGGGAGTACTCTGTTTTGATCACCTCCACCCTGTCGCTACGTGTGCAAGCACACACCCCGTGCACATGCTTGTATGAATAACTTGTCCTTGTGCAGGTGTCGGTGTAAACAGAGAAATATCACAACAAAACCACTTCTTTGTGATTTCGTGAAAGATTGAAAATAGAGCCATTTGAAATTTGACATTTTATATTTTGTCTACGGTCTTTGACACATCGCATATGAGAGTTCCTCTACTAAGTGATGTAAATATGGAGATAATCAATTTGATATCTGTACTAACAAAACCACCACAAAAGCTTTGCAACCAGTTTTACATATTTTGTGGGTGCTTTGCGACAGTCTCCCTTGTTGTCCCCATATGCTTACACATTGTGGTTTTGTAAGATACACATACATATGTATATAGATAATTCGATATCGTTATATGTTTCTTCATTACAAAATCTTTCAATAACATCAACAGAACAAGAAATTTTTGTTTTTAATCCTAAACTATATATTGTACAACAATATTAAATTTTCTACGATTTTGGTAAGCATTATTGAGTTAAACAGTTGTAAATGTCATATATTTAGTATCTCCCAATAATTTTATGAATTTTTGATAACTCATTTAATTTAAAATTTCGTAATTCAACAGCACACTTGTTTAATTTCAAAATAAATTATTATTCCAATATAGCAATATTTCCGATATTTGTGTGATATCGGAAATCTCTATAAAAGTTCATGTTTTTGACATGGTCGGGATTAAAAACCTCTTTTGCTTTCTAACTGCAAGAGTAGTGAACAAAAAGTAGACAAAAAGAAACAACAAAAACAATAAGTTTTTAATTTCGATTCGGTTTCCTGATATTTATTTGACATTTCTTTAAAAACTCATCAGACCATTTTCAACTACAAAATAGCGAGCAAAGAGCGGAATGTTCAAATAGAAGGATAATAAATAGAAACTGCTGTTGTTGGTGTATTGTGGATTATGTGCACAAATATATATTTTTACTTGCAATTGTGACACGCCTTTTACATATATATATTTTTTTTCTGATTTACGTCCTTTTGCTGTGCGAAAACTACACGAGAGCTTTTTATTTTATACGCATACTTTTCCATATGCATCCTATATCAGGGATGCGCAAAACTATTCATATACAATTTAGTGTTGTTGCAAAGCTTTTGCACTGAAAAAAATATTCCTAACCAAATATTCCTTAATGGAGTATCAAAGAAAAACAAATTTGAAACTTTCAGATAAATTTCTATGATTTAAGTGTACATCAGTAAGTTTTATTCTGACGAATATTATGGGCAAATGAAATTTTGTGTTTTTATGCTTTCATGTCGACTTCACAATTACAAACAACCCCCTTAGCAGAATGCTCAGATTTTTTGAAGCAAGTCTGAATCTGAATATATTTTTAATTAACTTCAATATTGAAACAGCTTCCTCAAAGCAGTAGGTAGGTCGCTCGATGAATAAAGCCCGTGTAGGCTGGGTAGGCTAGGTAAGGTAGA